>JADQAV010000003.1:0-598911 GCA_019775845.1 Myrmaecium sp. VS I D KN 1
ATATAAGGGGCCTTAGTATACGTAATCTAAAAGATAAGGATATTAATTATATATAGGATTTTCTTTAAGTAAACTTTATAGTAATATATTACTAATTATTAGTAAAACTTAGTACTATCTATATAAGTAGGTAAGTAGTTAATAAAAAAACGCGACTATTAAAGTAAAAGCCTCCTATCTAGAAGAGAAACCTCAGCTTAAATACTTAATAAGAAGCTTTCGGAATACGGAAAATATATAGAGAATAATAAATAAGATAGCCTCTTCTCTTTATATTATAAATTTTTCCTAAATTTTAATAAATATTAAGGCGGTAATTTAGGTTTACTAGTTAATATATAGTTACGTTATTTTATTAACTACTTAGTAGGCTATTAATATTTCTTTTAGATAGGGATTATAGGATTAGGTTATAAGGAATAGTTTTCTAAAGTATAATTACCTCCCTAGCTTTCTATACCCGGACTTATACTTACTTACTAATATCTTCCTTAGATTCCTATCCCTATTACTCTGTAATAGCGAAAAGATATTAAGTTAATTAATATACTAAGGCTTAGGAGTAGTTAATACGTTTTTTCTCTTTCTTCTTTAATAGGTAAAAAACTCTATTTTATCTTTTCGAAAATAGATTTTATTAAATTCCTAGCCCTCTATTATATATAGGCTTAAATTTAGCGTATTTAGGCGTATAAATTTTTTTTATTCTATTTTAAAACCTTGGTGTTCCTATACGCGAGTTAATATCTTTTACCTAAATAGAGTAGTACTATTTAAGGTTTAATCCCACGCGCGTGGTAATAATTTACAGTAGCTACTGTCTTAATATAAAGCGATGAATATAATCAATCCTAATTCATTAATTATATTCATGGAATGTATTGGCACCGACTATCCAGCCATGACTAAAAGCGGAAGAATACCTGTACGCATAGCAATACCCATGCCCATGTCCCATCCAATCATCAACCATTCTATCCCTGCAAAGACCAATACCAAACCCATCTTCAAGAATAAAAGAAAAAAAAAGAGAACCCTAACCAGTCTACCCTTCTACCACTGCCCCGGCGGCCGGTTGTTGTTATGCTTATTCTTATGCCGATCCTCCAACTTGCTCCCGAGGAAGGCGCCCGCGATCGCGCCGAGGAAGCCGTGTCCGCCGCCGACGTGCTGGCCGCCCAGATAGCCCGCGACGCCGCCCGCCGCCGCGCCCATCAGGCCGCGCTCGCCTTCCTGCGCCCCGCCCGGAGTGGGGGTGCCCGTCGCGGGGTCGTGGACTCCCGGGTGGGCCAGTGCGTGTGGGTTCGGGTTGTTGTTGTTGTAGGGCGAGGAAGGGTATGGTGAGTGCTGCTGGTCCCGCGCGGCTACGGCGTTGTTGGGATCGGCGTAGGCGGGGTTGAAGGCTTGGTGTTGTGGTTGTTGCTGATAGTAGTCGCCTTGCGGCGGCGGTGGTCCGCCGTATGGGGCTTGGTAGGCGCCCTGCTGGGGCTGGCCGTAGGGATCGTGGGCCGGGTAGGGGGAGTAGCTTTGCTGCTGAGGAGGCTGTTGTTGTTGGTAGGGGTCGTAGTTCTGGTGCGGGGGAGGGGCGTAGGCGGGGTTGTAGCCGTTGTTCTGGTCGTAGCCCTGTGCGGGGGAGCCATAGGGCTGCTGGTGGGGTGGCTGTTGCTGTTGCTGGTGCTGGTTGGCGTTGTAGCCGTAGGGATCGTTGTACGACATGATGATGGATTTGACAATGGGTGTTTTTTGTCGATGAGAGGGGGGATGAGGAGGAGGAGATTGCAGTTTTGAAGGAGTCGTCAGCTCGGGAGAGCTCGGCTGGCGTAGGTATTTCCTGCGGTCGAAGTTCACGTAATGCGGACGCTAAGTTTACGTGACGACGTGTGTGGCGAACGGAAGGTGTATGTAAAGTGTCCGTCTATGGAGGTGATGATGATGGTCTAGTTTGGAGAAATGACTGAGAGCGCAGTAGTTATATAAATGCGTAGTGAAGGATAACAGTTGTCCTCATTGGATTTACATATTTATATGCGCCTCCGTCACTCGTTGCCGTCACCTTCTAACCTTTACCTACCCGCCAGACGTAGTCCCAAGGTGGTACGGTACACAGCCACCGGAGATAAGTATGTAGCGAAGCCGCCCCCAACGGCCAGCGTCCCGGCGCACTTCGGCACGAGATCGGTCAGCAGCCAGCCAGCTCAGTGCTTCCCATCGAGAGGCACCTTACATCGTTACGGCGGATGCGAGGGATGCGAGGGATGAATCCTTCGGCGGACCTCAATCCTCTCAAAAACGGCAGACGGAGGAACATGAGGGAGAGGGGTTTGCGCCTGACTGCCTGGCGTCGGAACCACGATGCTTTTTCGTTAGGTCTCTTGCTGTACAGCCTCGCAGCCTAAGCCTCGCTGCTCAGCTACGACCGCCACGATCGCCATTCCTGTCCGTCCCACCCCAACCAGCCAACCGCCGCATCAACCGACCATCACGGGTGTGCGACGTGCGTGATTGTCCCCGCGGAGTTTCGGAGCGTTCGTTGCGAGACAGCCTTCGTTACCCGCCGGTCGCAGGATGAAGTGCGCTGCTGCGGAGGCAGGAGTACGGATACAAGGCCAGCCTCAAAGGGCAGCCTCAAAGGGCAGCCTCAACCACGGCCGATACGCGCTCGTCGCGTGGTCGTTTTGCTCTCCGCTCTGACGGCCGCCGATCGGAGCACCTTGATCTCCTTTACCTCACGAATCATAAGCTCGTCCGGCCGGCCTGCTTTTCTTGCGGAGCAGGTGGATGCGAGTGCTGTGTGATCCACGTTGGGGATTTACCTTCCCCTCCCCCCTCACTGCGACCGTCCTGAGACATCACCGCGTTTGAGCCGTTGCACCTCCAACACCCTGCGCTGTCACTCACGCCGTCACTCACGCCTCCTGGCTCTGGCAGCACCCATTGGCCATGCTGAGGCCTCCCGTTTGACGGCGGAGCTGCTTCCCCACAATCCAGCCTCCTCTGACACTTCGCTTCCGGTTCAAGTTATCTGATTCACGATCCTCCCGCCGCCATCCCAGGCTCGCCTGTTCCATGTCGCTATCTGAACCGCTTCTCGAGCCGTAACCTCCAGCGCTGCCTCCATGGCTCGAGTTCGACCAGTCGGCACGCTGGCGGCCCCTCTTCCAAACTCGACCATGCTCCAGGTCATCCCTTCGGACCCCGTCACGCTCTTCGTGCCAGCCTGATCTTCCTCGCTGACAAGCTTTCGCCGAGCGAAACTTTTCTACATTCCATCACACCTCTTTCTCCGTCCACCTTTGTAATCTCTCTTCTCTCCTCCAGCAGCCGGTCTGCCTGATTGTGGCTCACTCGCCTCCCACCTTCGTTTGTCCTTGTTCTTCTCTTTACCATTTCGGTTCCTGCCCGGCGCAGAATCACACCTCAATTTACTGCGCAGGGACTGCCAGGAATTGAATATATTCGATGGATCGCTCAGGCAGTGCCTAGAACGTCTGAAATCGTATTGGTCGCCTTACTCGCGCTGAAGAAGTACACAGTCATAATGCTCCTCGCCGCTCGTCGTGGGACACCTTCAAAAACACTATTCCTCACAGAAAGCATCATCCGACGCAACCCGACACCTACCGACACGCCTAGCATGTCCAGCATCCCGGGCTCTGCAGACAGCGACGACGATGGCTCCTCGCAAGACAGATGTCTGACCACGACTGTAGTAACAAAGACAATTGGTAGTGGCTCAACGGCGACGGAAGTCGTGCAAACAATAGTGCTTGAGGCCAAGGCCACCCAAGATGCAGATGGTTCAAAGAACTCTAATTCCGAAGTTCCTACTTCGACCGTAAGCACGATGCGAGCCTTTCCCTTGATCGAGGCTGACCACACAGGTCTGGGTCACTGTCACCACCGGTCTGACCCAGCAAGCGACCCAGACCTCCGGATCGAGCATGACGGACAGTGATGATCCTCCATGGGATCCTGCGCCAATGCATCACCATCACAAGGGGATATCGGAAGGCACCGAGCATCTGCTTATTGCCGGGGGATCCATCGGTAGGCTCTTTCATGATCACGACCAAGGCTATGCTAACGTGTCCAGGCGCAACCCTCATTCTTGTCTTAATCGTGTTTGGTCTGTACATCATGCGGAAAAAGAACGTGACGATCCGCGACGTCTTCCGCAAGTTACGGCACCCTCACAGCCGCTCCCCCTTTGACGTCCCTCGTTCCGAGATGGCCAACTCCGGCGCAAACTTCACCACCAGTGCAGTGGCCTGGCGTCAAAGCGAGCCTCTCGGCCGCTCGATGCAGAGCCTCCCTGAAGTCCCGCCTCCGGCCCTCCAGCGTGACAACAGCAACCGCAGCGCCGCCAGCGCCCGCTCACTCCGCCGCAATAACTCCTTCGCCATCGGCCTGCCCCGCAACCCCTCCACTACCCGGCGCAACCGCGACCTTACCGCCAGCTCCTTCTATTCCGACGGCAACACCGAGCCCGACCCGGTCACCGTTCCGCCGCCTCTCCATCCTGCCCACCACCACGCTCCCTCTACCGCTCCATCCTCCCCTGTCCTACCTCTCCAAGTCAACCGCAACTCCGTTTCCACCCGCACAACGGACGAACCTCCCCTACCACCCCCGCCACCATTAGCCGCCGCCGCCGCCGCAAGCAACAACCCCCGCCTTCGCTCCGCCCGACGCTCCACCAACCCGCCTACCTTTCAAGAATTCCTGGCCCGCCGAACCTCCGCCGCCATGGGGCCTCCGCAGCCCGGCTACACCGGTGGGTTCGGCACCCCACGCATCAGCCGCTTCAGCTGGACCAACAGCCAAGCGCCGCAGACGCCACGGGTGGAAGGGGGGCAGCTCATCCTGTCTTCTCAGCAAGGACCTCAACGAGACAGCCTCGCCTCCGCCTCCGCCAGCCGTCGCAGTCGCAGTCGCACCAGCCGCACCAGCAGCGCGTACACGCTCCCCCGCTTCCGCACCGTCGAGAGCTGGGTGAGCTACCAGGCGGGCCGGCTGCGGAACGCGGTCGCCAGCACCGCCGGCGGCACCGCCAGCGCCGCGGGATACACGGATCTCGAAGACGGCGCCGTCGATGCCTTCGAAGAGAAGGCCGAGAAGAACGGCGGCAGAGGAGGAGATGGCGGTGCCGGCGGCGGCGGCGGCGGCGGCGGCGGCGTCTCAGCGCATCACGCGCGCATGGCTTCGGCGGCGACGAGCTCGGGGACGCACACGCCTGCTGTGTTTCGGGTGCATCCGGGGGAGCGTGTGGTGATGCCACGGATGCCGGGGACGGTGGAGACGGGCGCGGGAGTGGTGGGGATGGGCAGGGAGAGGGGGGTTGTGATGGGGTAGTGTTGCGTGGGAGTAGGGAGAGGGGGATGTGCATCCTCTTTCTCTGTTCCTCTGCGAGTGAGTGAGTAAGAGAGTGTAGCTATGTACAGTATGACGGGGTAGGAAATGACGTCCGCTTTGATCGTCGTGATGAGCTGGTTCTTTTCTTGACGCCAAGATCGAGGGTAAGGGGATACAAGGTGATATGGCACTGTGCTGTACATATAGTGCATTCATGCTGCGTTACATAATGTTCTATACGATACTGAATATACACAAAACTGCGGAACAGGAAGGGCGTGATCGTAACCGCCGTGTAGCTTCTATCGTATCCATTCACCTCACCAGGGCTTCCCCTCCCCACTCCACTCCCCCGGCTCCTCCTGCTCAGCTTGCTCGGCCTCCGTCTCCCCCTCCGCTTCCCCCGCACGATCCATCCTCGCCCTCCCCCGCTCCGCCTCCAGCTCCAGCCAGCGCTCCTCGTGCCACGGCGGGGTGAAAATGTCAATCCCGACCTTGCATTGCTCTCCTCCCTCAACCGCCGCCTCCACTCCACCTTCGTCACCATCCCCACCCTTTTCCTTCTCCACGCCTTCTTGCCACACAACCTCGAGCCCTGTCCCGCCCTCCCGCGCCTTCCGCACCACATCCAGCCGCGCGAGCACCAGTCCCCGATCGCCCATGCCCGCGAGCCACTTCCCCGGCGCGCGGGGCCGGGGTGTCCTTGCTGCGCCCTCCGCCTGTTCCCGCGCCATATGCGTCACTGCCGCACCGGACGGGATGGCTGCCGCATCCACATCCACTTCCATGCCCGCATCGCCGGCCCCACTATCATTGTCAAGGCTACCACGGCCGTCCCGCCCGGCGAGGACGGCGGGAAGGATGCGCTTGCGCACGACGCCGGTGTGGCGCGTGCGGATGGTGAGCTCCTGGCCGACGTAGCAGCCCTTGCGGAAGTGGATCGCGCGCATGAGGTCCATGTTGGACTCGAGCGGGAGGGCGGCGGCAGGTGGGAGCTCGACGGGGCCTTCGGGGATCCCGTGGGCGTATCGGCGGACGTGGTAGGCGGAGGCGGGAAGGAGGGGGAGTGGGAGCGATGGGGTGTTGGACGAGGGAGGCAGAAGGAGGCGCTGGCCGAAGTGCGGGGTGCGTGGGTCGAGGGTGCTGAGGTGTGTGGTTGCTATTGTTGGAAGCTCGGTGGAGGATGCATCGTCATCCCAGCCGGCGTAGAGGGACCATTCTTCCGGCTCCACGAGGCGAAGCTGTAGGCGTGAGCGGAGCTTGTGCCGGCGCAAGTGGGCGTAGATGGGGGAAAGGAGGCGGTGGTCGACTTCAATGAGGCAGGACCAGTCCGTCGCGGTCGGGTTTGTGTGTCCCAGCCAGTCGGTGTAAGGCTTGAAGCCCGCGGTGGGGTAGATGAAGGTGTCGGCGAGGACGCGGCCTTGGGCGTTGAGGAAGGCGGCGTAGGTCGGGGCGGTGGTGGACTCGTCAATCGCCTGGGTGATCAGGCCATTGAGGAAGCGTGGGGCATCTGGGCCGGAGAGGGAGATGAGACGGCGGTGCGGGAGGGGTGCGAGCCCGTTCACGGCCAAGGGAGAGGTTGTGGTGGTTGCGGAGGAGAGGTTGCGCCGCGGGGAGCCGGCGGGGCGCAGGGAGGAGCGACTGCGAGTGAGACAGCGCAGGCATATGAAGGGCGTCGACAATGGCGACGGTCGCGCGCCGCTCAGCATCGTGGATGTTGGATCTTGTGGTGGTTTTGGTGTTGAGGTGAGGAGGTAATGGGGTGGTTGTCATTGGATGGGGAATGAATTCGTCGGGATCGTCATAGCTTCGGTGGTTCACCCGACGAGTTGCCGACCAGCTTACTTAGCCGCGCCGGACAAGGCTGGGGATGCGTGAACTTCATCTCAATCTGGGAAGGAGATGGATGTACTTCTCTTATATGAAGAATGACTACTCTTTTGTTGAGAGGACATCTCTTACCTCTTGTCAAGCAGCTCGACGATGGTATATGGCATTCGGTATGACAACTGCATAAGCTGCTGAGAAAACCCATCCTTGCCAGGTGAGAGGTGAACTGCTATATTGGGCTTTCAAAATAGTATGCAGCCTGAACGAGTGTTTCATTCGAGCTATAAGGGATCTAATCGACGTCCTTGATCCAGCGCTTAGGTTCTCACGCCCATCATGCTCTCTCCAACCTGCTTGGCCTCATTGACATGAACGTTTGCTCAAGGTACGATCCCCAATCAGACCCGACATACCTAGCAACCTCTACATACGTGGACGGGTCTATTTTCGACCGAACCATCCCAGGCGGAAGAGTTCCACGTGCACGCACCCTCACAGAGAGTTGCTTCTTTCCTGGTGCGGTCTTCACTAAGACAAGGATTGGAGTGGACTGGGGAACCGCTCGCTTGAAAAAGGTTACAGGTCATTGGAATTAGAGACAAGCGGGGTTCTTGGGTTTTTCTCCTTCCTGTTCTCCACGTTGATGCGGGCAGGGACGTTGCTCTCCGTTTCTACTGCACGTACTACGTAAGTACGTAGAGCAACGACCGGCCGTCAACGAAGACAAAAGGACCTTTGCGATCCGCATCAGGTCCTGTACGGGTCAAATGAATATACTGAGGGAGAGATGAGATAGCTTGACGCAGTTGGAGTAAGTTGATATGGTTTGGTTCAATGGGTGCCTTCATAACCTATCAAAGGTTGGTAGTGACAGAGGATGTTGGTGGCATACGACAGCGAGCTGATATGGCCGCCTTGGGGCATTGACTAGTGAGGCGAATATGATTGTGTATCCTTTCGTCTACGCCGTCACTGCTGATTCCTCCAAGGATAGATCCCGCCATTGCATACCGAGAGATTGACGTGGAGTAGTGTATACCGTATTGTACATGCGCAAGCAATAACGAATGGCAGCACACCCGATCCTAAGTAAGGCGAGAACCAATGTTACACGTGGAAAAGTACGCTCCGTCAGCCAAATGAGTACATATGTATGCATATGTATGTATAGACACGAAGAGCCCCACCGTCCATTGGGATGCATGTAGAAGGAGAAGACGGGAAAGGGAGATGGTTACGCATTTCGAGGGGATACGACAGTCTGTAGATACAGTGCTGTATGTATGTAGGGATTACGAGGTGGGAGGAGAGGCGGGGATAGCCGGGCGATGCGGTGCTTCACGTATTGGATGCATGCAGTGTGCCCTCGGCGGGATGCGGTGTCCACCTGCATGGCTGGCAAGGCGTGGGCAGCGATTTGTTCGCATCGTTAGCGGCCATGGATGACGATGCCCTGGCAGCATGCGGCATCGGGTGTGGTGACTCGACCGAGCAAAGGACATAGTGAGTGAGGGAGAAGGGAGTTGATATCGATGGCGGCTGTCCGGTAGGACAATTTTCATGTCGTTGGAGTTGGAGGAGGAGGAGGAGCAGGAGGAGGCACATGGGATTGGGAAAGGGCACGGGAGTTCGTCACCGTAGCGCGTCTGTCGTTCTTGGGCAGCGGCGCGGGTTTTCGTTCTCTGGCCGCGCTAAATCCCGGTAGCGCCAGGCACAACGACCCGCCGGTCGGCCCTGATCGCTGTGCTGGTGCCCGCTAGAGAGGGTGAGAGGGTAGAATTGTATGTATTCATGTATGGGCAGGTTGTGTTGAACGCGCGCACGTCGGAGCTAAGACAAACCGTCTCCCCCCCTCTTCCTCTCCCACATCTCGGCTTTCTCTGACTTCACGTCTCCACTCTGCTGTACTCCCGTCCCCAGCTGGGACGCTCCATCGCTCGCTCGCTCGCTCGATCGCTCTTCCCTTCCTGCTCCGTCGGCTATCACTGTCACTTCTTCGCCATCTTCTCGT
Organism: Myrmaecium sp. VS I D KN 1; assembly: GCA_019775845.1. Taxonomy (NCBI): domain Eukaryota; kingdom Fungi; phylum Ascomycota; class Dothideomycetes; order Valsariales; family Valsariaceae; genus Myrmaecium; species Myrmaecium sp. VS I D KN 1. Next base: position 9,194 of record JADQAV010000003.1, read on the forward strand.
TGTCGTTCCTCTTCTTCCTCTCCATCCGCTCCTTTCCATCCTCACCGTTCGCTCGCTCGTTCGTTCGTTCATTCACCACCACCACGCGCCCGAGAACCCGCTCCTCCGCACCTCCATGGTTCCCAGCCGGGCCATGCCTGATCGCCGCCGAGGCGTCTGAAAAGCCCTGCCCCTGACCCCCCTCCCACAAGAGCACGGCCCGCACCAGTTGCCCTCCTGCTCCAGAGGACGAACCATCCGCCGTGCCCACTCCCCGTTCGCGATCCCCATCCATCCTCTCCCAGAGGCCGAGCGCATCGGGTCGCCATGTCTCTGAACGGTCTCGACGACCCCGCCGTCGCTGAAGCGTACCAGTCTGCCCTGTCTGAGGCAGGAGGCTGGTGAGTTGCTGTCCCGCTTGCACACCCGGGAACCCCAGATATACTTGAAGAATTGGCCAGTCGCTAACGTCGAAACCACTCGACCAGGTTCCTGCTCAAGTACGCCTCTAGAGACGCGGTCGAGATATTCAAGCGCGGCACCGGCGGCCTCGCTGAAGCCCGCGCCGCCGTAGCCGAGTACGACGAGCAGTCCCCGCTGTATGGCTTCCTGCTCTACCGCCGGCGGAAGGTCATCATCAAGTACATACCGGAGGGGACGTCACGGTTACTACAAGGTGCGCCAGTCTTTCGCCCATGGTGACGCTGTTGCTGACTCGGCCCTCGTACAGCGCGCGTGACGGTGCACTTCCAGAGTATCGCGGAGAAGTTCTCTCCCCACGATTCCATATTTAGCATCACTTCGTCCAAAGACCTGAATGACCATGCCGTCTCTTCGGCATGCTCCCTCCACACCGCTGCGGCTTCTACATGCTCATCGAGCGACTCGACACGACGCGCAAAATTAGACGAAATCACAGAAGATGCGGAGGAAGGGCCGGAAGCGCCCGCCGGCGATACAACTTCCTTATCCGACTCCCATAGCCAGACCCATGATGCTGCGAAGGAAACCACCGCCGACCGTCCATCAACACCAAAGACCGGCAGTCCTTCGGTCCACACGGCAGACAGCATCCGAAGCCCCCAGTCGCACTACGCTCCTTCAGTTGCATCACTCAAAAACTACGAACATCTTCTTTACCCCAGCGACGACCGACGCATGTCGTCTCAAACCGTCGACCGGCCGGAGATATCAGAGCTGTATGCCTACGGCTATGTTGGCTACAAACCCAAGGTCAAGCTAGGACCACGACCACGTCCCTCGATCGACAGCACAAAGCGCCCACACACGTCTGGAAATGGAGCAGCCACTCCAGCACGTGCGGCTCTTCCTCCCGGCATGCGGGCCGCGCAGCGGAAGCCAGCGGATGCAGCCTCACGTCCCAAATCGCGCGAAACGACCGCCATCCCCAGCATCGCCGTCCCACCACCGACGCCGTCCGCGCCGCAGACACCCGAAATCACCGTGAAGACGACGAGCCCGACCAGTGTCAAATCGCTATCCAAACCGGCCAGCAAGAAGCCGGAGATCACGCCGGAGAAGAGGAGGCTGATGAAGGCATTGGAGCTGAGGAAGAAGCAGATGGAGGCTGCGAAGAACAAGGAGTCCGGGGCTGCAGAGGATACGGGGGAAACGAGCAGTAATAAGGGGAAGGGGAGGGAGGCTGTCGAGAACGTGCCGCGGGACGATCCCGAACCCGCCGAATCCAATCCGGATCAGGCAGACGAGCCGCCGGGTACGCCGAGTGTGGACCCTTTGGTGGACCACGCGTCCGAAATGGGAGATCCGCAGTACACCATGACCACCTCCTCACCGACATCTGCGAAGCTGTTGTCGGACGTTTCAACACCCCCTTCGTCGATATCCGGACGCGAGGAGGATGTCGACATGCTTCATTCGGAAAAGGGGTTCGATCTGCACCAGGTTGCAGCGGAGCCCGATCGCATCCCGGCGGTCCAGGTGCAGCGAGAATCGATCCAAAGCTCGGTCACAGTGGTTCCTGACCTGGATTCCTGTCGGCTGGTCGTGGAAGCAGCTGCCGATGAAGGAGGCTCGGTCGCTAGCGAGGAAGCGGCCGTCGTAGATAGAACGTCCAAACGGCTTTCGGCCTCGTCGAAACGTGTTTCAGAGCTCGTTTCGGAGGGATCTGCCCCTTCTGAGTCGGGCGCACAGTCCAAGCGCAATTCAAGAGAAAAGAGGCGCGCGCCCGTCGAGCCAATCCGGATCGACATTAGCGGTGAGAATTCGGACGCCGACTACCTCTCCGACGATTCATTCATGGAGGAGCTGCAGAGTGCCACCGTCGAGGAGGCTAAGCCTATCTCCGTCTCCAAGTCTCCTGTCGCCTCCTTCTTTCCCCGGCAATCGACAATTCAACGGTCGCCCACCGGTTCCCCTAAACTCGATAGGTCTGCCTCCATCAAGCGGACCTCTACCCTCCCCCTTCCTCCCTCACCGGGACTCCTCACGGGCGACGCCAACGCTTCGTGGCCCAGACGTTCGTTTTCGGGACCTTTGGATGACAGCGCCGAGAAGAAAATCGCCATGTCGAAGAAGAACGTCTCTTCTGGCATCTCCGCGCGCATCAAGGCGCTTGCCGAGAAGTCCAATCGCGAATCCACCCTTTCCCTAAATCCACCCGTTATCACGGGTGACCCTGTCGCTCGGCGCAAGTCTACCTTGCGCACCACCCCACCTTCCGAATCGACGTCACCCAAATCCAAGCACACCAAGAGATGGAGTCGAGGTTCCGTCCTGTCTTTCTCTGGCCCACCAATGGAGCCGACGGTGCCAGCCGTGCCGACGGTGCCAGAGCCGAGCAAACCCATCCAGTCATCGCCTGCAGAACATCCTGACACGGTCTACAGCGTGCGTCAAGATGGCAAGCGCGAGTCTCTTTCCGTCACGGCTCAAGTTGCGCAAGATCCCCACGCGGAGAAGAATGACTCGGCCGTGTCGACGGACAGCAAATCCCAGGACTTCCACCGGGGCTCACTACTTATCGACCCTCAGCAGTCCGCCAGCCCGGCCGACTCCTCGTCGAAGGTCGATCTTCCCACCCCCTCCCCAGGTTCATCGATCCCGCCTTCCCGCGATTCATCCGGCCCTGCTCATCCGCGATCGTCAACCGAGAGCACCTGGCGATCCTTCGGGCGCCGTCTCAGCGAGGCCAAGTCTCCGCCAAACTCGTCCGGCGGTCGGAGCATGTCCACCAGCAGCATGGGCAGTTACGACGATGAGGGTGCGGACAAGGAGAAGAAGAAGTCGCGCACTAGCCGTCTCTTCAAGCGCATGTCCTCGTCCATTTCTCTCACCACCCGCAAGAGCATGGCTCAGGTTATGGGTTCGGCCGTGAAGGAAGAGGAGGCGCCTCCACAGTCGAGTGGCCTCGCGTCCGTCTCGGAACCTCCGCCAGCGACCCAGGTTGGCGACCTCAACGTGCAGCTGCCGGACACCCTCCTCTGGAAACGCCGATGGGTGGAGGTTGACAGCTCTGGCAACATCGTGCTCTCGCTGTCCAAGGCGAATGACCACCCGCGCGGCATCGTCAAACGCTTCCACCTCAGCGAATTCCGGGCGCCGTACGCCCCCGATCAGGACCGGCAGGAGATGCCGTACAGCGTGGTGCTCGACTTTCTCGACGGCCGGACGCTGCAGTGCGCGTGCGAGAGCTACGGCGCGCAGATGGGCGTCCTGCAGGTGCTGCGCAACGCGCACGATGCTTGGATTGGGCAGTAGACCTTCGCGTCTCTCTCCGACTTTTGATTTCCTCTTCACCCGACATTCCTTCTTGTTAGCAAAACCATACCTCTCTCATGTAACTCTCGTATAATTTCCCCCTTTCCACTGATACCAAGCCGTCATTCGTTTTTTTGCTCCCAGGCATTTCTTGACCACACAGCAAGAGCTGGGGGACCATCCTCCCTTGCTGCTGCATTCACCCGCCTCCTTTTCTCCTACCACTGTTCTCACCGATGCACATCCACATCCACATACGCACCGAAACCCGGCATCTTCCTTTTCTTGTTCTTACTTCTCTTCTGTGACTATATTCACTCTTCTTTCTTTTTAACTTCTTTACTTCGTCTTTCCTCTTTTCCGGCGCATATTCCCATCTCCCGTGTCACCTTTCCCGGCGAATCGAATCGAATCGAAGCGAATTGAATTGAATCAGCACAGCCCTGCTTGCTTACTGGCTTTACTGATTTTGCGTGTACAAGATAACCAATGCAGAGTTGATGGAAGCGTATGGTTCTTCGTCCGTTACTTGTTAATGGTTTACATATCATCCTGTCTATCTTTCCGCAGGCCCCACTTTCTTCTTTTTTCTGTTTCGATTCCGGTGGACATTTCATTTGGCGTTTAATTGGGTAAACGCCTACCATTCTTTATCCTCTCCTCCACTTCCTTTTCACTCCCCCTCACCTTTTCTTCTCGCGATGGAATCTCATTTTCTCCGCTTCTTTTCTCTGTCCTTCTTATTCTTTCTTCACCTTTATGTCCCGCCCGAAGACTCCACAGTCCCCATCGTGTCGCGAAGGGTGGAAGGCGAGGAGCGCGAGATTGGAGGCTTTACATACCCCCCTCCATCTCTCGTTCTTCCTTTTTGTTTTGTTGTATTTCATCTTCTTTCTTCTTCCGAAGCTCTTGGTTTGGCGAGGTGGAGAGTTATCGTTTTCCTTTTCACTGGTGGTTGGGAAACTGCTTTTGGCAGGCACAGTAGTGCTGGATAGGATGGGATGGGATGAACTGGATGGGTTAGCTAGGTAACTGTCCAGTGCTATCATAATAGTGTTAGAAGGTAGGATAGAGAGGAGAGGATAAAGGATCCAAAAGATACCAAGAATAAATTTACTGTTTCCTTGCTCCATTCAGTTGTCAATGCCTTGCGGACTGCTCTTCATTAGAGTCGACAAAGCGTTGACGCTGTGCGGGCGAACCCTGGCGGTCGGAGGTGTGCCTGACGTGCCTGGAATTTCCCCCACGGAGCCCCCTTCTCCTTCGGCGACCCACAACTGCTCCCCGCGCAAAGAAGAGAGAGGAGCAACCTGACTTCACATCCAGTCTGTCCCAAGTTATCTACGAGCTCCGACGACCGGCTTCACCAACGGCAACGATACCTACGACCTGACGATTCGCTCTTTCCAGCCGCCGACGGACCCGTCACTTCACCGCCCACCGCCCACCGCGCCGCCATCCATCCTCCTCCCATCCCATCCTCTCTCCATCCACCACGGCAGCGCAGCGCAGCGCGAGGTGAACCATCCATCCGCCCACCTACCCACCTACCTCCACGATGGCCTCCTCCGCCGGCGTCGGCGCCGCTCCACACCCACACTCCCAACACGCCTCCATCACCAGCGCGACCAGCAGCAGTTCGAACCCGCTCTCGCGCACGGCGTCGGCCTCGGGAGGGGGGCCGCGGGCACCCAGCATCGCGGGCAGCGTCGCCTCGACCAACGGCAGCACCGGGACCGGGACCGGCACCGGCACCGGCACCGGCACCGGCCTGCGTTACCCATCGAATAAAAAGACCATCTACGACCGGCAGCTGGGGCGGACGCGGCACGCGGAGCTGAGCCAGGCCGCGTTCGCGTACCTGTTCGGGGAGATGGTGCAGTACGCGCAGCGGCGGGTGACGGGCATCGCCGATTTGGAGAAGCGGTATGAGCGCCTTCCCTTCCCTTCCCTTTCCACCCTCCCCTTCCCTTCCCGTCTCCGTCTCCGTCTCCGTCTTTCCCAGCCAGCAACGCTAACTCCCTCCTCCTCCGGGGCAACAGACTCAACAACCAAGGCTACCCCATCGGTCTCAAGCTACTGGACCTACTACTCTCACGGCCGCTCAGCGCAACCAGCTCCTCAAGCTCCAGCTCCTCCAGCGGCAGCGGGTCAAGCAGCAGCAGCAGCGGCGGCACGACGACGACGCCGCAGCCGCGCCCGACGCGAATCCTACCGCTGCTCCAATTCATCACGACGACGCTGTGGCGACACCTCTTCGGCCGGCCCGCCGACGCCCTCGAGCGCTCCGCCGCCAACCCGGCCGAGTACATGGTCTCCGACAACGAGCCGGTCGTGAACGCGTACCTGAGCGTGCCGCGGGAGATGAGCCAGCTGAACTGCGCGGCCTACGTCGCCGGCGTCATCGAGGGCGTCTGCGACGGTGCGGGGTTTGCCACCAAGGGCGTCACGGCGCATTGGGTGAGTGAGCCGGGTGCGGGGACGGGAGCTGCGGGTGCTGCGCAGGAGATGTGGCCTGGGAAGACGGTTTTCTTGATTCGGTTTCGGGAGGAGGTGCTTGAGAGGGAGGAGGTGTTGGGGAGGGCGGGGTGAGGTGGAAGACGACATGAGGAGGGAGGGGGTTGTGGGAGGAAGAGATGGGGAGAGCGGTGTGTGATGGCGTGCGGCAATGGCATAGAAGAAGCTGTCTTTGGGCATATGTTCTGTTGGCGTGGAGTTCTGGGGCGGCGTTCAGTTTACGATATCTACTTCCTATTCTCGTTCACTCCATTTCTTTCTCTAAAGCGAGATGTGGCGTGGGATGAAGACGGCTATTCGATTATGTGGATTGGGGAGGAGGGAAAGTGGGAATAAGGGGAGCATGATATGGCATGGTTCGGCAGAGGCGGCGACGACGGCGGTTTGCGGAGTGCGGAGCAGGTGGCATCATGCGGAAACCTACCTTCACTACTCGACCGGAGCGGGTGGACATGAAGACCAGAATTCGATGTCTCAAAGTGTAGAAGGGAAAAGAAGAGAATCTATATGAGCACTTCCTCGAGCACGAGCGATTTTCTCTCTTTTCATTCCAATCATTCATTCGCTCGTCTTTCTATTCATCGCTCATCGCTCATCCCTCCCTTCTCTCCTCCCTCTCCTCCCCTCCTCTCCACCTCCCCCCAAGCCCCTCAAATGCTAAAACGTCCCCCCCACCGCCCCCCTCTCCTCCCACTCCCTAACCAACACGCCCACCTCGACCCGCGCATCCTCGACCAAGCCATCCATCTTGACGTCGACGCGGTCGTAGCCGAAGGGGTCCTCGAGCAGGCCGCCGATGGCCTCGACGCCGTAGAGGGTGAAGGCGACGACGCCGACGAGCCAGACGGAGCCGAAGCCCCACTCGTCGACGGTGGCGAAGGGGAGGACGGCGCAGTAGAGGGCGAGGACCTGGCGGTGGTGGATGAGGTGGGCGACGGGGATGGGCGTCGTGTGGATCGTTTCCATGGTGCCGAAGGCGGCGGTCAGGGCGGCGAGCTGGGTGTGTAGGTAGGCGGCTACGGGGGGTTGGATTTGTGGGGGGGAGGAGCTGCTGCTGCTGTGTTGAAGGGAGGCGATGTAGGATTCGAGGTGCACGGCGAGTTGGACGGGGAGGGGGAGGCCGCGGTCCTCGAGCCCCCGGAAGGCGGGGGGCAGGAGCGGGGTGTATTCTGGGTTGTTGGCGGCGTCGTCGTCGTGGTGGCTGGGGGTGAAAGGGTCGGCGTTGGGGAGGGAAGGGCGACGGGGCGGAGAGAAGGAGGGCGTTGGGGTCGTTCGGGTGGTACTGGCGGTGCTGCCGAATGGAAACGACGGCGAGCGGGCCAAGTCGGCGGCCATGTTCCACTCGGCGCGGAGGTTGTGCTTGATGGCGTAGAGGAGGGCGACGAGGATGCGGAGGGCGCGTTCGAGGGCGGCTTCCTCGGCCGGGGCGAGGGCGGCGGCCTGGCGACGCTCCTTGTCGCGGGCGACGGCGAGGAAGGCGCGGGCGAGGTTGCGGACGGCGGTCGTGCAGGCCGTCATCGCGTTCCGGCCGGACCAGAACCGCTCGTACGAGGTCGAGTTGCGGAAGACGAGCATGAGGCCGACGACGATGGAGAGCGAGGGCACGAGCGAGGAGGGCAGCCCCAGGCTCCCCGATGACAGCCGGTCCAGGTAGACGACCAGCGCGGTGAAGAGGCAGTGCAGCGTCACCGGCACCACGATCTGGCCGTGCACCGCGCCCTTGGAGAAGCGCAGGACCAGCGGCCACCGTCGTGGTTTCCGCCGGCTGCTGTTGTAGAGCGGGTACGTCGCCGTGGGCGGCGGCGGCGGAGGCGGGGGACGGGTGCGGAAGTCGGGCATCATGGTGAGGGGCGGAGGGAGGGTGGAGAGAGGGAAGGAAGAGGAGGGAAAGTGATCTTCAACTCTGAGAGCGCGTGCGAGAGGAAGTCTTTGTTTTGATTGCCCTGTACCAGAACATAGATCAAGTACTATTTACGCGAAGCGTACATAAACTTCCGTGCGGTACACATAAAAGATGTCCAGCAACGCGGGGTAACTTCAAGGGTTCCTGTTTCACGGGTTCAAGGGTCTTCGCCAAAAGTGGCGGTGTATCCAACGGACACACCCCCCACTCGAGCCACTCGGCCACTGACCGTCAGGCTATTTCTCAAAGAGAGATGACTTTGTGGTCCAGAGACATGAAATATATACACAAAGATATTTACCGATCCATACAATACAAAGACATCTGTACATCGGACATGGGACGTTTCGTTTGAGAAAGCTTTCCTTTTTCTTCTTTTTCCCTTGCTCCTCTTCTTCGTCTCTCTTTTGCCCGTTGCAACCATCATCACCACCTCCAGCGAACCTCCAGAGGAAAGAAAAAAAAAGACCTGATCTACAACCCCAAAAAAGAGAATCATAAGACACCATACTCATACACAACCCCTCGCCCCAAAACAATAGCAGAGAGGAGAAAGAAAAAAAAAAATGCAATGCAATGCCAATACCATCACCTTACTTCCCCCCTCATCTCCTCCCTAACTTCCACCGCGCAATCCGCTCCTGGATCTCCGCCCAGCCAAACTCCTTCCTCCGCACGCCCTCCTCCTCACCCTCCTGGAGCACGACCGTCGGCGCACCGCTGCCGTTTCCCGGATTCCGCACCTCCCCACCAAACACCTCCTTGGCCACGCGGCGCAGGTCCGCGACCGTGACCGCCTCGATCCGCTCGCACATCTCCTTGACCCCGACCTTGCGGCCGTGGACCTGGACCTGCCGGCCCAGGTCCTCCAGCTCGACCATCCGGCTCTCCAGGTTCATGAGCAGGGAGCTGCGGAGCTGGTTCTTGGCCCGGCGCACCTCCGCCTCGCCCAGCGCCGCGTACCCGCCCTCCCGGCCCAGCGCGCTCAGCTCCCGGCACATCACCTCGAGCATCTGGCTGACCCGCGCCGGCGAGCACGACGCCGCAATCCCGAACACCCCGCTGTCCCGGTAGCTGTGGTTGAACGCCACGCAGCTTTCCACCCAGCCGTGCTGGTTGAGGACGTTGGTGTAGAGGCGCGAGTACATGCCCTTGCCCGGCCCGCCCGCGCTGAAGGAGCCGCCGCCGCCCAGGAGCGTCTGCAGCGTCGCGAGCGCGTAGATGTCCGGGCTCGAGACGGGGAGGGCCTCGAAGGCGAGGTGGATGTGCGAGAGCCGGGGGAGGGCCGGGTTGAGCGGAGGCGGGAGCGGGGGCAGCGTGAGGAAGCCGCCGGTGTAGTGGGCGGGGATGGTGGTGTCGATCGGCGGGAAGGTGAGCGGCGTGGAGGTGGCTGGTTGGTTGGTGTGTGAGAGCGACTTGATGAACGGGAGTCGGTTGATCAGACCGGGGTGCTCCTTCTCGTGGGGAGTGGAGGGGGTGGTGGATGTGGGGGAGGAGGTGGGAAGGGCGGGGGCGGCGCCGACGCCCTTGGGCATGTCCCCAAAGTACTGCTCGGCCAGGCGGACGGCGGCGTCGTGCTCGACACCGGCGAAAGCGAGCACCATGCGCTCGGGCTTGTAGAACTCGCGGCGGTAGGCCAGGATGGTCTCGCGGTTGATCTCGGGCAGGCGCTCCTTGGGGCAGAGGAGCGGGTTGCCGAGCGTGTTGTCCTTGTAGGCGGCGGTGTGTACGAGCTCAGGCAGGATAAGCTCGGGCTTGGACCAGATCTCGCCGATCTCGTAGTCGGCGGTCTCGAGCTGCTGCTGGACCTCCTCCTCCGTCACGAGGGGGTCGCGGATGGTCTCGGCGAGAAGGGCGACGGCAGCGGGGACGGCGGCGTTGAAGGTCGCGGACTGGTACATGAGCGACTCGCGCGAGGAGGCGCACTGGATGTTGCCGCCGAGCGACTCGAGCGACTCGATCATCTCGTCGACGGTCCGCTTGGTGGTGGACTTGAACGCGAGCCGGTCGACGATGTGGGAGACGCCCCGGAGCTCCTCGTTCTCGTACCGCGAGCCGGCATCGATGTAGACGCCGATGCCAGAGAAGTGGCCGGGCAAGGCTTCGGTCGCGACGCGAAGGCCGTTGGGGAGGGTCGTGATCTGGTCGAGCTCGGCGGGGTCCTGCAGGAGTGAGCAATTGGTGTCAGTCGTGAGAGAGAGAGAGGTTGCGGGGAAGAGGGCGTGATGCTGTACCTTCTCCTCCGCCGTGGCGGTCGCCAGATGCCGGGCATGATGTGTGCTGGCGGGCAGGCGTGCTATCCTCTGCAATGGCCGCGGAATGGCTCGAAGCGTGCGAGGTTGCAGCATGGCCGGAAAGAGTGTGTGGAGGTGGTGATGGGGAGGGTGGTGGGTGGTGGGTGGTGGGTGGTGGGAGGTGAGAGGTATCAAACGGAGAGAAGGTGGTTGGCCGGGGATGCCGAAAATTGAGAGACCCCGGATGGTTTGGGGGATTTCCGGCGAGTTGCTGACGGGGATGGGGAATCGCCGTCGCTCTCCGCGGTCGCCAAGAGTTGTACCAAGAGTCAGGCAGTCAGGCATGAAGTGAGGCAGTAAGGCAAAACGATAGTAAGACACTCAGGCACCCATCCATACATCATTCCGCACATGCCCTGGGTCCAAGGGAGTGGCTAGACCTGCTCTGTACTAAAAAAGTGCTAGACTTATCGACCGCAACGGTTCTATCGATTCGGCTGCCGTCAAGTTTTTTTTTTTTCCTCCCTCGGTCTGGCAGAAGTATTGGTGACGGCGGTCCGCTTGTACGGATACAGCGACGCCGGCGCAACGCTGTCAGCCTGGCAAGCCTAGGTCAGGCATCGTCGCGCCTCTCTTTCCCGGCCTTTGCCCGTCCTGCCGGTTAGTGTACAACGGATGTGTGTCTGTCTGCCTGTCAGCCTGAGGCGGAGCGGCCTGGACGCCTGGAAACGGAGCACATGGCAACCGGAAGGGGGAAAAGGAGGGGAGGAGGGAGGCAACACGGCGCAACGCCACTGCCACTGGCATGGACAGGCCAGTCGATAGCTTACCTTTGGGGTAGAACAGAACATCTGGATGGATGAAGGGATACTAATTCATGCTATTGCCATCCCCCTCCAATCTCTCGGATTTTCACCGTCCCATCACATCTTTTTCATCTTCAATCCCGTTTGCCAGTCAAGTCAACTGCCGGTCGCTGATTGTTGCTGGTCGTCGTTGGCCTGCCAGCACCAGCAAGCAGCAGCAGACCAGCACCGGCACCTTCCACCCCTGACCTCTCTCACCCTCTCTCTCTCTCTCTCTCTCTCTCTCTTCCCCATCATCCCCCACCTGGGCACCCACCCAACCCAGCCAGCCAGAAGCAGCAGCAGCAGCAGCAGAAGCAGCAGAGGGAACAATCCACCAGCCGGCACGCGACCATACGCTGGGTTGTTGCCCATTGCCCCCCTCTCTTCTCGCCGGGATTTCTTTTTCAAGTCGCTCTTACTTGGAGTACCACCAATCAACCGGCCAACCGAGCCACTCTACTCGATCCGCCTCCAACGCAGTCGCACTCCGCTCTTCCTCTCCCTCTCTCCCTCTCGCTCTCTCCCCCAGCAACCAAGGCTGCGGTCGCTTGGGCCGGTCCGGGCACTGCTGCTTGCCTGTTCCTGCGCGTCCACCACCGATCAGTACCGTGCCTAGGTATCTGCCTCAGGTATGATGTTCACGACGCCTGCCCCGTCCGCTCCGACCTTGTCCACGACCACCTCGCCCGCCTCGCCCACCTCACCCACTCGCTCAGGCAGACTGCGAGGCCTCAGCTACCTCCGCTCCTACACCCACAACCACATCTCCTCCCACCTCTCCCACTCCTCCAACGCCTCCAGCACCTCCTCCGCCGCCCATCGCCGCCCCTCGCTCTCCCGCACCCGCAGCTCGCCCGCCTCCCACGCCCTGCGCCGCTCCAGCACCCACCCCGACCAGCTCCCAACCGCCTCCCGTACCGCACACCCCGAATCCACCTCCGCCGCCGCCTCGTCCGATAACACCACCGACGGCTGGCTGCCTTCAGTTGGAGGAAGCCACGGCGCGGCCACCGCTTCCGTCCGTCAGGACAACACCCTCACCACCGGCGAGACCACATCCGCCTCCACCATGACCCGATCGCGAACGGAGCCCGGAGCCTCCTCCTCTTCCGCCGCCGCCGCTGCCGCCTCCACCCTCGCCGGCGCGGACGGTGCGGCCGAGCGGGCGGAGGGACAGACCCCCAAGCCGCCGCTGCCCTCCATCCGCTTTATCCCCCATCAGGACCCTCGCGCCACTCGCCCGTCGCTGCAGTTCCCGCCCATCACCCGCACCTTGCCGGACGAGTCGTGCGTGATCAAAATCGGCCGGTACTCGGAACGAGATAACATCCCCGACGTGCCAATGAACGTGCCCTCGGCGGCCCCCGTCGGCTTCAAGTCTAAGGTGGTGAGCCGCAAGCACTGCGTCTTCTGGTGCGAGAATTCGCAATGGTACATCAAGGACGTCAAGAGCTCTTCCGGCACCTTTCTGAACCACATCCGCCTCAGCCAGCCCGGCGTCGAGTCGAAGCCGTACAAGGTCAAGGATGGTGACATCGTTCAGCTGGGCATCGACTTTCGCGGAGGCGAGGAGATGATCTTCCGATGCGTGAAGATTCGGATCGAGTGCAATCGAGGTTGGCAGCAGGGGCTGAACACGTTCAAGTACGTCCGCATTGTGCTGCGTTACCAGATGACTGCGTGCTGACTCCCGTCTCCAGTAAACAAACCCACCAGCGCCTGCGGAAGCTCGCCAAGATTGCGTCCAGCCACAAGGACAGCGACGCGGCCTCGACCACCACGTCCGAGTGCTCCATCTGTCTTATGAATATTGCAGTAAGTACCCCCTCTCCACGCCGCGGCGATGATCGGCTCTAACATAACACCGCCAGCCCTGCCAATCGCTCTTCGTCGCGCCGTGCTCCCACGTCTGGCACTACAAATGCATCCGCCCCATCCTGACTGGACACACCTATCCCACCTTCCTCTGCCCCAATTGCCGTGGCGTGACCGATCTGGAAGCGGACGTAGACGAGCCGGAGGAGGAGTGGGAAGACGACTTCGAGATTGAAGATCAGGGCCACACTGCCGCCGCCAATACCACCACCACTAGCACCAACCCTCTCTCCGCTCTTCCCGAAGAAGGTTCCTCACCCTCCGCCCTTCCCGCTCCACGTCCCTCCTCCGCCTTCATGACCGACGCCGACCTCGCCGCAGCCATGGAAAACGCGCACATCGCCTCGCAGTCCGACTCCTCCTCCTCCGCCTCCGCCTCCGCCTCTGCTCATCCACCAACGACCCACCGCGCCAACCCCGCCGCCACACCCCTCCGCCACACCCTCGTCCCCTCCACCCCCTCCACCGCCGTGGCCCCTCCCTCCGCCTTCGCCTCCTCCTCCTCCTCCACCACCACCCCCCTCCCCATCTCCTCCTCCACCGGCGCCGCCGCCTCTCACCGTCGACGCCGCTTCTCCGCCACCTCGTCCTCCGAATCCTCCTCCTCCGAATCCTCCTGCGCCGCCGGGTCCGACTCGGCGTCGAACGAGGACGGGGATGGCGAGGGCGGCTCCGGGGGGCGGGGACGCGGACGCGGAGTGCTCTTGTCCGCCGGTGCTGCGGCTGCTGCTGCTGCGGATGGGGGCGCGCGGGCGGGGAGCGAGTGTCCCATGACGCCGCGGAATGATGCGGGCCCGTTTGTGTTGGATGGGCAGGGGCAGGGTGGTGTTGGTGGTGGGAATGGAAGTGGGGTTGTGGCGGGGTCGTGAGTGGTGGGTGGTGGGGAGGTGTCTGCAGAGGGGGGGTTTAATGTATTGTAGTATAGTCGTCGTGTGTTGCTCTGTGTATTGTACGGTGTCGGCATTTGTATCTATGAGCTGATGGATGGGGTGTGTGTAGTGTAGTATGCCCGGGCGTGGAAGATTGCTAGAGAAGGGGAAGGGGAAGGGGGAAGGCGGTCATGCGTTGTGGTTGCAGCGTTGCTATGTTTGCGTCCTGTCTTTTTGTGTTTAGCTAGCGTGACTTGCATTTATAGTCTCCTTCCATTTCTTTTCCCTTTTTTTTTTTCTTTACTCTTATATACGCTGGCATATCATCCACTATCTGTACATATAGTATCTATCCTACACGCTATATATCTTTTCTGTCTCTCTGTGGTTAGTACCTTATCGCTTCACTTTGAGATCAAGCATTCCTTCTCCCCTTGTTTCTTGGCCGTTTGTTGCCGGTGTCGGTGTTGTTGTCTTGCTTTGCTTTTCCGTCTGACTTCCCTCTCCACCCTGCCCTTCCTTCTGGCCTCTGTGGAAGGTGCATGGGAAGAGAGAGAGAAGGGGGGGGGGACAGGCAGGCAAGAGGATAGCATACTGTAGTGTAAGATAGTATGAAATACCGCCGGGATATTCTTTCTCGTTTTCCTGCCTCCAATGCTTTCTCCGTTCCTCTTGTTTGGTACATCGTTGTGTTCTTTCGGGGGTGGAGGAGGAGGAGGAGGAGGAGGAGGAGGAGGTGGTGGTGGTGGTGGTGGAGGTTTTCGATGGGTTTGTCTGTTTGTTTCCTTTTTTTTTTCTTTTTTTTTTTACTTCGTGCGTTTTCCTTAGGGAATGAGGTAAGTCACCTTCCCCTCCCCGGGCTACCTGACTATTTGCAGTAGTTAGTGGGAAGGGAGGAGAGCAAAGAGCAGATCGAATCGAGGGTGTATGTATGTGTGTATATGTACGACTATATATATATGTCGGGTTGTATAATATCAGAAACAGACGGCGTATATACGCTCTTCCTCTTCTTCCTCTTCTTCCTCTTATCCCCAGCCCTTCAACCTCTTCCTTCCCGCCCATTCCCCCTTTAACGCTGACAATCCACAGTACCTATCATTCCCCACACGAAAACGGAAAAAGAAGCGGAGATGGTGTATCTCACAGGGTAAGGCAAGGAAAAGGGAAAAGAGAATGGCCCAGGGCTACTAAGCCCTCCCTCCCCCGACCACGGGAAGTCAACGCAAGACAGGCACACCTCCAGCCAACCAACCGACCCAGCGAGCGGGATCAAGATGCTTCACGTCGCTCGTTCCCCTCAGATCCTGGGCCGTTTCCAAACCTGATCGATGCTTTTGCGTCGAACGAAATCAAAGGATTGATCGGCAAAGGTTGGGGCGTTAGTGATTTGGGGATTAGGGATCTTGGGTTCTCTGCAACACAAAGGCTCATGCTTCGGACCGGTAACAAACTTCAGCATAACATGATGCCGCGGTAGAGCAAGGCGGACAGCCAAAGAACACGGGGACGAACAGGATCCTCAGGTAGGGGATTGCCAGGCAGGCAGGCAGGCTGAGTGAGGGTAAAAGGAGATGATTTGGATCGCTCAGGGATAAGAATTCTCTGACCGACACCCTGCCTGCTCTAGAGCAGTCATCCTCGAGGAGGCACGGGGAAGGCAAGAGAAACGAGAGGAGAAAGGGGAAGACAGAGAACTCGACAAGATTCAACTCCTACATACGACCCAACCATGGAAGAACATCAAAGAGAAACTCCAAGGACCGAGGAACCCAGGTTCTCCATGCAGCAGGCCTATGTTGGGAAGGGGATGAATCTGAACTGCTCGGGGAATGAGGATCTTTCTCAGCCCAAGCCATGCCCTGCCTGCTCTTGAGCAGTCATCCTCGAGGAGAGCTGCGGGAGGGAAGGGAAGCGAGAAGGGAGAAAGGGGAAGACAGAGGACTAGGCAAGATTGAAGTTATACATACGACACAAGCTGGGAAGGATATAAAGATAGAAGACTCTAATGATAGAGGCACCCAGGTTCTCCAGGTAAGCCCATGGTGTTTGACCAAGGCTGGTACCCCCACCCGGTGAGAGCGGTTCAAGCGATATGTACAGCCTGCCTGACTACATGACCTACCGGAGAAGCCCACAGGGCGTTGATCCTGCATCTTCAGCCCATCGCCGCATGAGGGGGCTACGGGGGAAAGCGGATGTAGCCTACTACATCCAGCACCTGGCAAGATAATGAGGAAGAGGAAGCGGAAGCAGAGCGAGAAAGGCCAGCGGCACGTATCCCATCCAACCTGCTCGCCGCCTTTCGCCTTCCCTCTTCCTCCACACCCACAAGACAGAAAGCAGAGGGAAAAGGTCAAGCAAAGCCCTGACAGATCGACGAACAGAGCGAAAGAAGAGAAGCGCCCAAAAAGAGAAGACAGAGCGAGAGACAGGAAGAAGTGAGAAAGAGAAAAAACATGAACCCTACCTCCCACCCCCCCATCCTCCCTTCAAACAGGAGAAAGATATTGTTCATCACTCACACCCCTAGCGCCCCGCAGGGCCCTTACATACCTGACAACCGTGCCACAGATGGTCATCAAACTCTACCCTCAGACGCCCAAAAAAAAAGCCAAGAGCATCTACTGCCCCCTATCCGTTGTATAGTATTGTAGTCCGACCAGCTCCCCCCCTCTCTCTCTCACTCTGCGCCGCGGCGCCCCTCCCTCTTCCCTGCAGGATGGAAGCCCGGGGCGGAGGATGTACAACAGCAAAAAGGGTTGTCGGTGGAGTAGGAGTAGTGGAGCAAACACACACAAGGGAAAACGAGCAAAGAAAAAAAGCCAAAATGAAGCAAGCCCTAGCCTCTCTTTCTCTCTTCCTCTCTCCATATCACCACCCATTTCCCCTCCCCCTTCTCCTTCCCCCTCCCTAACCCCCCTTTTCCAGGAACCGTGCGCAAGGGGCACGCACGCACGCACATGCGCAGCGGCGGACCACCAGCCAGCGCGAAACTAGTAGCTTTGCCACGGCCACGGGCCGAGAAAAGGTGGGGGGGGTGGGAGAAGAAAGAAAGAAAGAAAAAAAAAGGAAAAAAGAAGGCGGATATATTATGCGGTGGCTTTTTCCAAGAAAGGGAAAAGTCACAGGGCGAGGAAGGGGACGAAGAAGAGAAAAAGAAAAAAAAAAAGTGTCGAAGCTGACAAGGGTCGGGCCATCTACGGCAGGGGGAGGGTGTTGGTTGAAGGCCGAGAACTGTGTGGGGAGAGAGAGAGAGAGAGAGAGAGAAGAGAGAGCGAGGTTTGGTGCAGAACGCTAGAGTGGGGCAAGGGGCTGAAGTCTAGGGAGAAGCAGAAGCGAAAATGCAGGAGGAAAAAAGAAGCAAGAAAAATTCAGGAAAGGTCGGAAAAGGCTGTGCAGTAGTGTCGTGTTGTGTGGACGGCGGGGATGAGTTGCAAAATTCGCGATTCGTGAAAAGAAGAAGAAAAATCAAACCTCGGATTCATGTGGGCTGGCAACGATCCGTCCGTGTAGCTAACGTTATGAGACCACTGCGCAGCGATCCATGGTCTGACTGCTCCTTCAGCTGCTCCTGGCTGCTGCTGCCGCTGCTGCTGCTGCCTGCCTCAGCCTCGACGGCATACGTGTGTACTGTGATAGCCCCCGGAGGTAGGCGGCGGACTATAGGTAATCAAAGCAGACAACTGGCTGGCGAGGCGGGCATGTTTAGTAGTGTATGTAGAGATGACCTTGTGCCCCCGCGGAAAAAGCAGCGGCAGATGGAGAAAGCATGTGCAATATATTGACATTGGCCGTCCAAGTGAACGACTCGCTGCCCTGCCTGGGATGTTTCATCAGGGTGCTGATGAACGATTTGTCTTTGCATGTGCGGATGCTTGCTTGAGAGCGCTGCGCTGACAGCCCGCCCGCGCTACGCGGCGATGACTCGGGCCACTGGTGGAAGCGGAGGCAGGAAGGAAAAAGGGCAAGGAAGCTTTTGCGAGCCAGGATGGAACGCCGTGGCATCGCGAACTGCCCCGGCCCAGCAAGGAAAGCTGGTTGCCAGTCAAAGGAAGCCCGGCGGTGACCGCTGCAAAAACCCTTGGAAGCCCGCTTGTCATGCTCAAACACGTACCGCCCCGTGGACAGGACTGATGGATGGAGAGGCGATGGAGCAAGGGGGGCCTAGCCGGGTGGGCCAATCTGAATGCCCGACTTTCTCCCAAACGACAAGCGATCGAGAGGGGGGGGAAAAAGAAGCGCGATAGGGCCATCCTCAGAACCCGGTCACCAGGGGGAAATAATAAATTGAAGATGCGAAAGGCCGCGCGCTGGCGGGAAAAAGAAAAGACCCCTGAACAGACTCGGGATGGCTGACCCCCGGCAGAGCTGGATCATAATTGTTCCTCTTCTAGAAAAGCACTGCAAGCTTGGGGACGGACAGGCGCCGAGGCGCCCGATGGCCAACCCGGAGGATGGGGCGAGAGCGGAAGGGATCTGCCATGTGACTGGCGCCCTTCGCACCGTTCCCCTCCCCTCGCTCGGTCTTTCTCTGATGAGCCCTGCCGATGGAAGGATGGACCCGTTGGAAGAGGCTTTCAGCCAAGGGCCAAGCGCAGAGGAAGATGCAACGCACACTCGTCTCTTCTCTCTTGTTGCCTGCAGCACGGTGCGATCGCTCTCTCCCCTTGCTTACTTCATCCTGGCTCGGTTTCATTCCAGACGGTTGATCACATCTGGTCCACTACCGGAAGCGCCAGCACACCCAGTCCTGCGCCGCCGCTGGGTAGGGGCCCTGGACCGCGACGAGCGGAAACAGCCCAGCTGAACTAAACAATCTCCCCAACGGCTCTCGTCGTGACGCTGCGGAGTGTGCCAAGCGCGCAGCAAGCAGCAACAATCACAGCAGGGCTTTTCGACACGTCCGTCGGCCAGCAAGCGAGCAAAGGCCGCCGTCGTATGAGAGAGAATCCAAGTGGGTAACGAAGTTCACCCGTCCGTCCTTCCTGCCACATCGACTCCGGTCCTGGCGCTGCTCGTTGCTCGCTCCGGAGGGTTGCTGCGCCAGCCTGCCCGCATCCTGCACCTACTTTCTTTTCGGCCGTGATTGGCAAGCAAAACGCCCATGCGCCAGCCCTTGAGAGACCTTCCACCTTCCACCATCGCTCATACCTAACGTACCACCAAGGTGGGCGTTTGGAGGAAAAGTCAATAATAAAACCGAAAAGGAAAAAAGGTTGAAAGGAAGCAGGGGAGGCGGCGCCAGCCAGGCATTCCCCATAACCGGTAGAAACTCCGACCGCCTTCCTGCTGTCCAAGGCTCACTAGCCACACAAGGACTGCCCTTCCCACGTTGCCTGGTTCATTCCCCACCCCGCGCGTTAACTCGCTAGTGCGGGAGAATAACCTGGTGCCATCCCGGCCGCGGCAAACTGACGGGTAGGGAGGTGGGAGAGAGGATTGAAGAGGAGACATGGCCCCGGCGGCCGAGTCAAGCGCGTTCCTTGCGGAAGGTGGGCTAAAATGACACCGGCCCCTTCCTCTCCTCGAAACCGCATGATTGCAGAAGGAAGACGTGTCATGCAGCGAGCGATCCCGTAGGTTGCTGCTAAAAATGTATGTACTGCCGTACAAATGAGGAGGATCCGTGCCGCTCTCCATACTAGTCTCGTCTTTTGCGAGACAAGGCTGCATATTACCAACCGCTCCGAGTAGGAGGCTAGAGAGCTGCGGAAGACGAAGACCTTTCGGCGACTGTGTGCTCTGTGGACAACACCGCTCTGGAGGTCCGGGGTATGACTGGAATTTCAATAAGATGAGTAGGACACCGAGCCGATGAGGAGAAGAAGGTACGAAATCGGTAGCAGCATCAATAGCAGCATCATCATCGTCATCATCCGAGGGATGGTAGAACCCGCTTGCGTGTTGCGCCCTCCGAGTCAGCGGAGCAGGGGCGCCTGATGACACTTGTTCACTGCTGCAAGGTGCACGAACACCCACCCGCGCGCGGTCCGGTTTTGTCACACCCGACGTCTCCAGCCGCTCTCTCCTCCGGTCCCGGGGAAAGTCCGCTTAGGGCAAGGGTGAGGGAAGGAGAAACCCGGGGTCTAGAACGTTCGTGCAAGATGGAGGTTGCGCAGAGAGAGAGGAGAAGGGGCTGTGAAAATGAGAAGCGCACTAAAAAAGAAAGAGGGGAAAACTGCGGAAGCGGCGGTGGGAAAAACCCGCTCGCTGGGGGGGGGGAGGCTCAAACTAATGAAACCCAGGCCAAAGAGAAATTTCGGCCAGGAAAAGACAGGAAAGGCGGCAGTTAAGGAAACGAGAGACAGGACCCAACCTATCGGTCTGTGGCCCTGTCAGCGCATTCTTCTGCTTCTTGTTCTTCTTTTTCTTCCCCGATGATCGAATCCACTTGCCCGAACGGGGTATGAGGCACGCCCGCCGCTCAGCCCCTGGCAAGCGCTTGGTCCCAAGGTCCGAGTGAAAAACGGCGCGAGTCACGGGAGCTAAGAGAGGCGAAACGCCTTTCCCTTCTCTTTGAGCCGTCGCTCCGGTCGAGCGAATCCAAAAAGACCGGCGCCGGGGGACCCCAGGCTTAGCTCATCCATGGGAAGTGCGGCGGCGCCAATAAGAAATACTCCATCTAGCAAAGGAGAAAGCTTTTAGTTTGATTTGCCCGATTGGCGGTGGGGCGTGCTTTAATTCCTCCGTTTCCTTTTCCTTCTAGCGAAAAGCTCGCTCTCTGTTCAGGCTGGCCTTGCGAAGCCACGTTCAAGGGGTTGAAGAGCCCCACCAACCGCCTCAGCCGGTGCGTGCCCTCTCGTGGGCTTCCTGTTCCCACGGAGCAGCAGAATACCTGACCGGGTACGTCATGATACACCGAGTGAGCTGATAGGTCGGTGTGCAGCAGAATTGTCGGCTCTTGAGGGGAGCTGGCTTCGGCTTTTGCGGAGAGATGTTTTGACTGGGCCGGTTCTTCCCTTGTTACGGGGCTAGCGTGGTGGTGATGCGGCCAGCCGGTCCACGTCTCTTTGAACAGGTAGGTTGTTAAGCGACTGCTTGCCTTAGGGATACATGTACGATGCTCCAGGTTGCATGTTGCACCGGGATCTTGTCTCAAAATTTTAGATCTTCGCAATGGTGCTCAATCCGGGCGTGGTTGGACATCAGGTGGAACCGTGACCATATATACAACGGTGAGCATGCAACGAGAGAAATTGGCTGACTGATCCACTGGCCTATCGGTGGAGAAAGCATCATCCCAGCCCGTCCTTCAGCATCCACAATCAGCAGATGATGGCTACGTCTTGTGCCGTCCATACGAGGAGGTCGGACGTGGAGCTTCGAAAGGGGGATTTGCATGGTGATGGGAGCGGGCAAATAGACGCAAAAAATAAAACATGCTGCGCAGCTTCTCGGGTTCAGGATAGATTGCGTCAGCAAGCAAGGGCGCGCCGCCGGCTGGGGGGCACAGCAGTTCAGGCAAGCGAGCGCTTTGACGATGCTGGTGCGGCGAGCGTTGCTGTGACAGGTAAAGCGTATCTCCAGCGAAGGTTCGAATTTTTGGGCCCTTGCCCACACGAAACCCCATGCAGTTGTCGATCATCGAAGCGGGATGGTGCAGGGGTTTGGGTGACTCGGCGCTTCGGCTGGATGTTCCTCCATGTGTTTCAGAGATGCGGGCAACCAGGGGCTGCCGCATTTTTATCACTGTTATCGCACCCGCGGTGATTCCGAACCTCTTACCGCGGCCTTCTCATCCGTGCCTGTGCAACGCGTACGAGGAGGATCAGTTCTTTCGTATCCACTGTCCGGTGGTATAGCCTGGCGACTGGATGCTTCTCTTTGAAGGCCGCTGGACTTGGTCATCCTCTGGGCAATACATCATCACAAACACGAGCGGTAGTGTTGCCATGGAACCTGGCAAGTGTTCACCGACTCTCTTGCGAGCTGGTGGTGAAACTGCCCGTCCACTCTTATGCAGGCCGCTTTCTTGCACCATGCCACTTGCCGAGGCTCCGGTATTCCCGTCGAAGGGACTATACAGAGCAAAATAACCAACTTGTCAGGATCCGCACGCATAGGTATGTACTCTGCCACGCCTATGCCCCTCATAAAACTTGCCGATGATCTCGGCAATGAGATGCGTTGATTCTTCGTTTTCGTACGACACGGCATCATCCGTCCACATACCAACGTGCTGTCGAGGGTGAGTTTGCGGTGGGGCTGAGGAAAATAGATCCGCTCGCCGTTGGAGTCAAGACGGTCTCTCTTGCCAGGTGGTTGATGAAGGACTCGGCCGCACTCTGTGTTAACCGCCATCGTAAGGTGGCGGGTCGGGCGTGAGCCGTGTACTTTCCTTCGTCATCCGCACATTTGCCAGACTCGGCCATCATGCCTTGCCTCCAAGAGCTGATCTGATATGCGGAGTTAAGTTACCCAGGCCGTGTGCGGTGGTGGATGCCAAGGTTGCATTGGACGACCGTCGCGTTCTGCTCCCCTATCGACAGAAGACATCGGCGCCAAGGCCCACTTCCACCGTTTCAGCATTCCGGATCCACTTGGTCGCCTGTGAAGGAAAGCCCGCCTTCTGCTTTTTCTTCGTCTTGACGCAGCCCGGCACCAAGGTCACAAGCGGGTGGTCGGGGGCTTGGTGGAATCCCGAGCTAGGCGCAACCCGCGTGTGTGGTCAGGTGTGCGAATGCTGGGAGAGACTTGATACTTGTACATTGCTAAGCAAAAAGGCGCCCGCCAACGAGGCTGGAAAACGGGAGTCCACACAGATATAACCGACAATATGTATGTGAGATATAGGCGGCAAGATGTGAGAGGATGGTGCTGTGCCGGATGCTGCTGCATCCTGCTTTTTGCTGCAATCTCCGTTGCGGCGCTGGCCGGTGCGATCCAATAACGGGCTGCATGACAGGACGAAGAGCAACCTTCTGCGACCGCCGGCTGGGTGGGAAGTCGCACACTAGGCACATTGGTAGAGATGCGCAGTGCAAGTGGCGCGCAGCAGCAGGGCGATGCACAAGACATGACCGGCACTGCTGTTCGCCTGCAAGAGCACGAATCACGAATCATGGATCACGGCCACTTCGACGGCGATGGTGTCGGGCTGTGGCTCAACACAACGGGCCACCGGAATGCCGGAGAAAGGCAGGATTCGCCAAGGATGTCAGTTAACCTCCACCTTTGCGCTCGGTCGCGGCGGATGGTACTCTAGCAGGCTGGTCGCGATGATGATGCCGCCGTCGATGATGTTGATGATTGTGTGGATACTGGATACATCCCTCCCGACGCGAGATCTTGCAGAAGCTTCACCTTCAGGCGACCGGGATCAGGCGCCGTTCCAGGCATCGAGATTACTGCACCCGTCACCGCACACGTCTATCCCTCCCTATCCCTAACGCTGGCTCGTTAACCTTCCTTCATCCTGGCACGAATCCATCGTCCATCATCCATCGTCATCCATCCACCACCTTCCATGGTCGTACGATTCGCTTCCCACATTCGAGTACGTCGGCGCCGCCGCCACAGCCTGGTATGCTTTGTTGGCGGTTGAGAGAAGGCAAGCTCGTAGCTACAGAGCAACTGATTAGCCTTCTCGACGACGTTTGATGACGCCGATCCAGATAGAAGAGGATTTACACGCCCGCTCTCTCGCACACACTACTGTCATCCTCTCTGATGATCGTGATTGGATCGGGAGCGGCTAGGGGAGAACGGCTTCCGATAAATTGGAGGCAGGCTTGAACGGCTCAGGGCCTGGGCAGTTGGGCTGACCGCCTGTTAATAATCAACACTGGCGCCAGCCTGGAGTCTCCTCCTCCTCCACAGCACAATAACGGAAGCGAGTGTAGGGACAGGGAAGTAACTACAACAGGTAGTAGTACGCTGGTGCTACGGAGTAGGTGAACAGCCAGAGTGTCTGCGCCCGTGCAAAGGGCTTTCTTCGGTCGCGGACGCGTCTGGTAGTTATAACAACTGTCGTATACGGCAGTATGGACGTACCGGTGTTGGGAGAGAGCTGCGGTTAGGGAGGCCAGACAGTTTTACGATGTGGATGTGGATGTGGATGTTGGACGTGGGCGTGAGGTGGGTTGCTCGGGTGCACGGGTGCATGTCCGGGCGGGCTTCCACCTTCTGGCGCGTCTCGGCAGGTCAAGGTAGGTAGCGCTGGGCACCAAAATAGCGGACGCGGCGGGCACAGCGGGCCAAAAACAGCCTCAAACCAAGCTGAAGCCAAAGCCTCTCGGTAAGTTACATACATACTGTGCTCCGTAGCGCACCTCAAGTTTGTGAGTTGTTGGAGGAGAAGTGCATAAAGGTAACTACTGCTAAATTACCCCTAGTACTTCGGTGCCAGTGGTTACGTTACCAAAGGTACGGTGTCCGAAACTACCTACTGACTGCTTTACTCTCTGTACCACTTTGTATCCACGACTTGTTTGTTTCTCTACACTGCTGCTCCTCCCCTTCCTCTTGCTCCTTGGGGAGACGTGGCTAAGGTGTTACATTGGTCTCCGTGGGTAATAAGTACCTCGTAGGTCCTACTCCGAGAGTAGTACTCCGGTTACAACCACTAACGCATCTTCGTCCTGCGCAGAGTAGGTATAATAGACCCGAACCCCACCGACCAGCTACCTATGTACAATATAATCTGAACTCTCCGCCGATTCCTCCGCCGGACGCCTGAGATCCCGTCCCATCGGGTAAGGTACGGTACCTACTGTCTTCCATACTACCATCACCACCACCACCACCACCACCACTACCGCATCCTGCTCGCGTCGCACCCCCTTCGTTCACCGTTCCCCGTTCACCACCTCACCTGCACCCACCAGCCCCAACCCCACCGCTAGTCCGCCCAGGCCCCTGACTTGATGATGCCGCCGCCGCCAACGGAACGACCAAGCCCGCCGTCCTTTCGGTCCCATGGATTCACGGGCGTGACGGCGCTGCCGACCTACCAATACTTGTACCGCCCACCCACGACACCACTCGGCACCCTCTTCCTCATCAAAGTTGTGATATCCATCGTCTGCGCCATGGCGAACTTAGTTACATACCCGCCCGCGCGCGCATCCACCCCATCCACGCATCCACCCACTCACGCACGCACGCACGCATGCACGCATTCATGGAACTGGCAGGCAGGCAAGCAGGCAAGCAGCAAGCAGGCAGGCGGCTGGTGGGCATGGCCCCTTGGCCCACGCCCGTGTGATTCGCATCGTCTCGCCTCTCAAACCCACTTTGCCCTGGCTCCTGTCGCCCTGGCCCCGGTCCCGGTCCCGGCCCTCCTCCTCGCGCTTGGCCCTGCCGCCTCGATTCTGATCTCGCAGATCGCCCACGCGTGTCTTCCGAAGCCTTCTAGCCGTGCCACTCGCGCCCGCCATTCGCTGCTTGAGTACGGGGTGCATCCCCTTTGCTCGACCTTACTCCTAGCAACCTACGCACGTATACCCGACTATTGCTGAACTACCCACGATGCTCCGACAAGCCAGGGTCGTCCCCCCTCGTCCCTCCCCCCTCGTCCCTCCCCCCTCGTCCCTCCCCCCTCGTCAGCCTCCGCTAGCTTGTTCCTAGCATCACACCATGACATCCAGACGAGGTCACAGCTAGTGTAGGACTCGGTCAGAAACGTTAATCATGGTTCGCCCAGACCCTCATCTGGGCCAGCTCACTTATATGTGGCCATGCCGCCCTTTTGGCCCTTGATGAACCTCACCATAATAGACAGGACACCTCCGTAATCACCATACACACATACATGGCCTGTCCCTAAGAAGAACCCTTCTCCATGATGGCTCTTCATACCACTTCACCCGACTACGACACCTTACTCAACGACATCTCCGTTCAGTTTGCCAATTCTCAACTGTCACGGAGAGCATCCCGCACATCGAACAGCTCACAGCCACGGCGGTCCGTCAGAGTGGAAAAGCCCCGGAGTGCAAATCCGAGCCCGAAGATGCTGGAGAGGCGGAAGACCACCGCCACGTCTTCGAAGCGTTACACATCACTGGATGACCATTTCAACATGATGTTTGGCACGCAGTCATCCGGTACTGCGGAAGAGCCTATCCCCGAACGACGACCTCAAAGCCGGCCGTTGAGCTGGCATCCGTCCTCCATGAACGTGTTCAGTGATGCTTTCATCTCATCGGACGACATTTACCGACATTCGCCGAACTGGTCCCAGTTTCAGTCTGGCCTGTTTTACTCTAATACGTCTCCGGCTGCCTCAACGGGCTATATCGCAACCCCGGACTGGTCGCAAGCGCCCACCAATGACATGACCGCCGCTCCTTATCCTTGTCTACCCCAGGAGAACATGCACCAGATGCAGCACCTGCCTTCCAAGCAATCATCCACCAACATCCTTCCTATCCAGCACCATTCAGACCTCGAGGACACCGACATGAGCTCCGGAAGTGATGACTCCTCTGAGGACGACAAGGATCTTGTGGGAATGGGACTGTACGATCCGCCGGAGGGTTTTTCGTGCCTGACCGCGGGCTTTGTGGAGTCTACCGGCAAAGGTCTTAAGTTGGAGGAGACGTGGCAGCCCCCGGAGCAAGAGGAGGGTGATGAGGACGCGGAGGACGATGCGAGTGCGGACGAGGAAGAGGTGGAGGAGCCTCCTGCGCCTGTCAAGGAGGACAAGCCGTGGTCGACAGTGTCAGCAGGTCTGCACTTCCCCTCCAATATCAACGGCCAAGAATTCTTCTTCGAGGAAGATCAGAACTTTGCCGACGAGTGCTGGTTCCATCAGCTCAAAGAGCCCGTCGCTGTTCAGCACACCGGGATCGGGTTTGGGTGGTTTTAGATGCCGAGCTACTTTCTCTTGTTCTTTTCGTTTCCGCATAGCATAGCGACGGCGTTTGGGTTCACACATGGGATGGGTAAAGATACCACGGCAGTGCAGACAAAGATCTCCTGCCCTTTGATGATAACATTTAGTTAGTTAGCATTAGTCTCTGCTGCCTTTACGGCCGCCCGAGACCACATCAATATGAACTGATTCGGTCAAGCCATGAATCCTTCCTTCAACTTCACGTGGTTTAGGTGAGAGCTCCGAAGTCTGCCGCACCACTATGCCGGTGACACGAACGTTCCCCCCCCCCCAACCTTCTCTTGCCCGCTAGCTACCCTTGAACTTCCGCGTCTTTCCACCTCTCTGTAGCCTGTGTTCGGAAGGAAGTAACCTCGGTTACTGGCTCGCACGGCGTTGAGAAGGAGATCGAAGACATCGGCAGCAGCGTATCGACCCTTGGACACCCAACGTGCAAGGATTCGGCAACCGCCAAGGCCGCCTATTTTAAGCTTAAACAAAATCATCCCAACCTCTTCTCGGCATCACCTCCTCCGGACCCGGGTACTCGAGGGTAGGTAGGCAGGGCGCGCCCGTGACCGTCGATTCCGTTTGCTCTTCAGCCTTTTCGATCACCCCTCTTTTATTTTGGGCGCGCGGCTCTCATGGAGCGCTTCGTCAGCACCTTCTTCAGCTCGAAGAAGGAGCTGTTCCTGGTGCGGGAGTATATCTACCCGCACAAGGTGCACGGCGGCCACACGCTTCCCGCCAATCATGTGGACCGTCGGGCGCTGGGAGTCGACATGGTGAGTCGCACGCGGCGTCGTCGCCCGTTCCAGGTGCGCAGCAAGAGGTCTGATTATGAGGCGTTCACCAGATGCGGGTGTGGGATAAGAAGGCGGACCTGCCGCTCAAGGTCCGGGCGACTATGGGCCTGGCGGAAGCCATGTTGGCCGCGGAGAATGACAGTATCCGCGAGCTGACGGCGACGTTCACGGTGGCATATGCATTCCTCCGGTAGGCTTCATGAGGCCAATGGCAAATATAGACTCGTCGACTGACTCGCGTGAAAGCTTCATCACCAGCATCTGCGACAGCCAGCAGGACGCGCGGTACAAGATGTCCATGCATCAGATCGCCGAAACCCTCGGGCTGCCCAAGGAGCTCGTCGAGATGCGCCACACGCTCACGCACAACGACCCTCCCAGCCTGCCCTACCTCGTCGAGCTCACCCAGCAAGCCCTCGACTGGCTCTGGGACACCTACTGGAGCCGGCTGGACGTGATCTTCGAGGACTGCCCGCCCTTCGCGCCCCTGACCAGCCCCCGCGAGAAGAAAGCCTTCAAGCAGGAGGTGCAAAAGCACCTGGACACCTACGTCGCGCAGCAGCGCTCCGCCGAAGCGCCCTCCAGACCTTCATCCGCCGCTCCGTCTCACGCCGCCGTCATCAGCAGCACCACCTCCGCCCTCCGCATCCTCCGCAACGAAGACTCCCGGCTCAAGCTCTTCGCTTCCGCCCTCGAAAGGGCCATGCTCCCGCCCACGCCCTGCGCCCACGCTACCGTCGTGCAAATCTGGAAACCGCTCCTCCTAGCCCTCTGTCGCGCACACCCGCACCTGCTCCGGCACTTCCTCAAGCGGGTCGTCCACCTCCTCGGCGCGCCCGCCGTCGACCCGCGTGACGTCAGCCGCCCGCACGACCAGCTGCGCGGGGCGTGGATCCGCGAGATCGTCGAGGGGCAGGAGTGGCGGCCGTTCCTGGAGGCGAGGGTGCCGCGGCACCCCGAGTACGCCAATCTGGCTGAGTGGCTGCAGGATCAGCTGGCGGCGGTGGTGGGTAGTGAGGTCGCGCGGGATCTGTTCGATTTGCTGGATGGGAAGGAGTTTGCGGGGGTGGTGGATGAGGGGGCGGTGGTGATGGCGGGGAGGGATGGGGATGGTGCGGATGAGGATGAGGAGATGCTGGATCTTGGGGTGGACCCGGCTGCGCTGAGCTTCGAGGAATTTGTGAAGCGGTGTCCGGTTGGGAGGCCGACGAGAGCGAGATAACGTTGCGAGGTGGGGGATGTGGCGGATTTTGGATGGTGAAAATGAACGCTTTACGCGGTCTGCACTGTGTTGTGTGCATAGCGACAGAAGAGAATTTCATAGACAGATAGATCGATATATAGATAGATACCCCCTTACAGCCTGCTTTCATCCAGGCTCTCTACCCGTTCACAGAAGGAAGGAAAACCGTGTTCAAGAAGAACTGGAAAAGATCGAGGGATCGGTGATGGCGAAAGTAATATAATTCCGCTTCGAAGAACGTTCCATTTACTCACGCGTAAACTAAGAGATGAACATGAAATACCACATAGCACATAACAACCTAGTGTATCTAACCTCCGATCTCTAATCACAAACATCCCTCCACCTCACTTCCAGCACACCGGTACAGTGATACTAACATCGGTAATCGTTGAGTCCAATCACCGCCCGGCTTTTTCCCAATCCAGTAACTCCAACCACCACAGCGCACCATCAAACAGCTTGTTTCATCAGTCGAATTCTTTTCCGCCGGCCAGTCGTCATCCAATCACCATCCAAAGTTTTCCTAACCAAGTAATTTCCCTTGCTCACCGTTGAACTACTTCTATAACCCAACCCAGTTGCACCCAACTAGAACCCGAATTTAGTCGGCGCGCTCATCATCCAATCACCTTCCGGAGCCCTCCTCATCGAGTAACTTCCCTCAACCATCGTTGAACTACCACCCAACCCAGTCGCACCCAACTGTACCCGAATCCTTCTTTCCCGCCATCGCATCAACCAGTCACCACATCACATTTTCCCAATCAGGTAATCTCAGAGCACATGCATCAAACAACAAGTGTCATCAGCCGATTTCCCTCCACCTACCCAAGCGCTCCGTGCGTCCGTCAGCAGAAGCAACGCAGTGCATACATACGCTAAACCACCAGCAGTACCTGGACATCAGCCCACTCTCCAATCATATCACTTTCTTCGCTCAATCGGGTAATTCTCAGTGGTCGATTTCCTATCGTCAAACCCCTCACGAACCGGTTCATGCAGGCTGTTTGGCGAATCAGCGTTCGTTTCTCCCTTTTTCTTCCCTGCTGCTCCCTTGCTCCCTTGCTCCCTTGCTCCCTTGCTTCCTTTTCGGCGGCCGCCTTGGACATGCTGCTGTGAGTTCGGGACTCATCACCGGCGAGCGCGACGTCGAGCATGTATGGTATACCCCAAAGTATGCACAACGGTGGGTGAGACAAGATAGCCGTGTGGTGTCAGGCGAGAGATAGAAGGGCCAATTATGATTATGCAAGGAACCGTCAACTTTTGATTTTCTCAAACTCTCCGAAAACAACATGCCATATCAGCTCATCCTGGTGAAGCCGACAACGTACAAACAAAGTGCGGCTACTGAATTTTGCCCCAAACCCCCACCGTTCAACACCGGATAAAAATGCCTGATACAGAAACACAGTAGTCTACCGTCTTTACCTACTACTCCTCCCCACCCTTCTCCTCCTTCTCCTCCATCTCCTGCTGCAACAACCGCACCCGCTCCGCCGCCTTCGAATCTCCAGCCGCCTCCTCAAACTGCAACCAGCGCTTGAAGACGACGCGCAACCGGCGCTTCTTCCCCGTCGCCTTGGTCATGCGTTCGAAGAGCTGGCGGACGTGCGCGCGCTCCCCGTGCGAGCGCTCCAGGTCCACGTACATGTCCCACAGGTCGCCCTTGCCCGGGTAAGCACTGACCAGGCCCTCGAAGAGCGTGCGGCCCCGCTCCGCGTCGCCGTGCGGCGACTTGAACTCCAGCGCCGCGAACTTGGCCGTCAAATGGCGGTGCTCGGATTTGGGCACGGATTGGGTGGCGCGCTGGAGGAGCGCGCGGGCGCGGTCGGGCTGGTTAAGGGTGCTCATGAGGAAGGCGGCGTAGGAGTGCCAGAACTCGGGGTCTGGGTTGATGGACTTGTTCTTGGTCATGGATTGGTAGAGAGATTCGGCTTTCTGTGAGGAAGGGGTTAGCAGGTCACTCTGGTGACTTGAAGAAAGGGTAACTTACATCGAGCTTGTTTGAGTCGATATAGACCTTGAGCAGCCTCTCATGTACTTGCCGAGTATCGTTGCGCTGGCAAGCGTCCTTGAAGACTTCTTCGACAGACTCATTGCTGCCCCAGCCGTTCTCCAGATGCAGCAGTGCGGTCCAGATGTTGAGTTTCTCCTGCTCCTCGGTGGGCATGATGCTCGCCAGGGCACGTTTTGCGATCTGACGCGCCTTCTCGATCTCACCGAGGTCGCGCTGGAAGACCATGTACTGGATCCAGAGGGCAGACTTGTTGGGCTCACCGAGCAAGAGACGCTCGAAATCAGCGACTGAGCTGGGGCCCTCACGGTCCAAGTCGCCGGTCTTGTCGACCTGGATGGTAGGCTTGCGCTTCTTCTTTTTCTTCGAGCCGTCGGCATCGGCATCGTCGTCGGAGGCGGCCTTGCCACTGTCAAAGTCGAGTGCAGCGCCCGAGAAGTCAAAGCCAGACGTCTTCAAACCGGAAACCCGCTTTGTGGAGATGGGATCGTCGACATCCATCTCATCATCATCCTCATCCTCTGCTTCGGACTCGGCCTCGGACTCCTCGTCAACAACGCTGCGTTCGTCTTCAACATCGACACCACCCTCTTCCATTTCCTCGTCACTGTCGGATCCGACAACCACGCCGCCATCAACCATATCCTCATCCTCGCTTTCCTCCTCACCCTCGCGGAAGTAAGAATACTTCAGCCCAAAGTTGACCCTTCTCTTCGCCTTGTCAACCTTCAGCACCTTCGCCTTGACCTCATCGCCCTCCTTGTACAGCGACTTGACATCCTGCACGGCGTTGCCATCCGCCATCTCGCTCTTGTGGCACAATCCGCTCACGTTAGCCGAGTTGTCCACCACGATGAACACGCCAAAGTCCTCCACCTTGCGAATCTTGCCGGTGACGATCATGCCAGGCGTCAGATCGCTGAAGGTCAACGGCTTAACGTAGTCTTTGTCGAGCATCGATTCCTTCAACGTCATCTGCAGCTGTCTCATGTCCGGGTTGACCGAGATGATCTTGCCCTTGACCATCTTGTCGACCTCGAACGCAGATTGCCAGTCCTTGATGTAGGAGTCGGACAGATCGCGGACGCGGACAAATGCGTTCACGTTAGGGCTGAGCGAGACCAAGATACCCTTCTCCACCACCTTTTTGACGAAGCCACGCACGACATCGTTGACCTTGAGCTGATCGATGCTGGAGATCTGGCGGTCCTTAATGGGGGCCGTGGAACTCAACGTGTTGGATTCCCTCATGGAAAGGAAGATCTTCTTGTTCGGTCGGTCGACGTCAACGACGCAGACGCGAACCACGTCGTTCTTCTTATAGGAATGAAGTTTCTGCTCGATCGTATCGTAGTCGTCCGAGATTTCGGTGTGAGTGATAGGACCAGCGAGGGTGTCGTTGAGCTGAGCGATGATGGTGCGTTCCGTGACCTTGGTGATACGAGCAGGTAGAACCATGCCCTTCTCAATGGTCTCCCAGGTCAGAGGCTTGGAGGAGGCACCAGAGGCTGCGGTGAGATCCAGGCGGTTGTTGCCGGCATCGACGTGCTTGACGCGCACTTGCAAGGCTGATCCGATTGGGTAGTTCTCTTCAATATTGGTGAGCTTGGAGACGTCGTCCGACAGATCCATTAGCTCGATTCTACCGTGCACATTGGTTGTGATGCTGACCCAGACGCAGTTGTCCTGGATGTTATTCACGAAACCAACATGCGAAGAGCCCGTGATAAGCTTGTCAAGCGTGAGCATATCAGATTCGTCCGATACCTTGTCGGTCTTCATGGTAAGTTCAAAGACCGGAGTACCCTTGGTGCGGCCGGTAATTGGCAAGAACTTATGATTTCTCGAATCAAAGATCCCAAGGACCTTAACCGGGATTTCCTGCTTCATCTTGAACTCCTTCAAAGGATGCTTCTTGTCCTTGATGTCACTCCAGCTCTTGAAGACTTCGGACACATCAACGCGGCCAAAGACGTTGTCAGCAAGAGCGACATTGAGCTGGGAGTTCTTGACAGATCGAATGCGGGCCATCGTAGAGTATCCGAACTTGAAGTCCGCTACAGACCGAGTCTTTCCATCAACAGGGTTAACCAAGTCTGCGTCTTGATGCGGCTTGTCCTCTGGCTTCCCAGCGGGTTCCTGAGGTTCCCTCATCGAGAGCCAGAACCGCTGCCGACTGCCATCCACATGTGTAACTCTGGCCTCAACTGACTGATCCTTGCGAAGGCCGTAGTCGATGCGCTTCTGAAGGTCATCGGGCAATTGAGACTTGAAAAGCAAGCCGACAACACCACCACCAAACTCGACGAAGACGCGATCACCGTCGATCCCACGCACAAAGCCTTGAACAGTCTTTCCCTCCTTGACATCGTCGAAGGACTTGACCAAGGTGCGTGCCCGAGCAGCTTGAAGAATGCTCGGCTTGTTGGAAAGAACCACAACGGGTCTCTTGGTCAACTTCTCCAGGATGACAAGGTCTTCCAAGGTTTGGCCAACCCTGATCTTCTTCATGGTAGATGCATCCTTCTTCTCCGATCCATCTGTGAGCTGGCCAATCCTGAGGATACCCTTGATTCCGCCCTCAAGCTCAACGGTGATGACTTCTTCAGTCTTCTCGGTGACACTTGCCTTGACGACATCGCCAATTTGAAGAGCCTTGAAGGCGGTTTGCTGAGCTAAACCAAAGGCAGAGGGGTCTTTGCAGGACACCGTCATCTTTCCTTCCTCCGGCTGAACGGATATGGCATGCACGTTGACAACCTGGCCGATGCGGAAGTGCTGAGCTGGGTCCTTGATGTATGCTTCGCTCATTTCAGACACGGGCAGCCATGCCTTGACGTCACCGTAGAACTGAACAACGGCTCCGGAGGGCAAGATGTTGATCAGCGTGCCTACCGACCGAGAACCAGTAGTGATCTTGTAGTAATCTGACCAGATCTCGGCGTCGGAGTTGACCAGTGATTTCTTCAATGTGAGACGCACTTGTCTCCTCTCAGGATCAGTAGACAAAACACGCGCAGTAACTGCCATCCCCGGCTTGAACTTGCGGTCCGGGTGCTGGAGGTGAACATCTGCCAAGTGCATTTCCGGAACCAATCCGGAGATGCCCTCTGCGAGGTTCACGATAAGTCCATCAGCCCCCTTCTTGAGGATGATGAGCTTGTCGACTTTGCCCTTGACAACCTCGCCCACTTTGATGTCCTCGATGCGGAGGAAAGGCTGTTCGAGGACCTTGGGCTCAAGAGAGACCAAGTAGTATCCATCCATGGCATTGTAACCAAGCACACGAGCAGCGTGGGTCGATCCAAGCTTGTACAGACCAGTAGAAGGCGACAGCGTCTCGATCTTCTCGTCCGAGAGGCGGGAGATGTGAGCGAAAGCCGGGACACCGTCAACCTTAACGTCGAGGAAAAGGCCGGTCTTGGGGTTCACCTTCACAACCTTGGCATCTTCAATAATGGTGGAGATCGGCAATCTCTCGAGCGGATCGGTCTTGCGCTTCCTGACGATGGCGGCGCGAGTGGTCAAACTCATGACATGAGGGAGCAGAGACACTCCGACCTTGCGCGGATCGGAGCCGGGGAAAGTGCATATAACTCTGGCCTTCACCTTGGATCCCACCTTGTACTGGCTTTCCAAATCTTTCTCACTCTCTGCAGACCCAGAATGAACCAAGTCTGAGGTGGCGTCGAGCATGCCCATGATCTTGCCCGCCAAGTCGTTGGAGGAGACCTGGGTCACCAGCATCTCGACCGCTGTACCGGGCAGGAAGACGTCGATTGTCGGCGCGTCGGTAAGGAAATTGGTCTTTTTGACATCGCCAATCTTGGCCGGATTCGCGGACAGTTTGATAATACGACCGTCTGAGCTGAGTCCCGTGACCAAGCAGAGGAAAACAGCGCCCTCTTGGATGTCAGAATGCTTCATGTCCTTCGGAAGTTCATTTGAGGACATGAAGCCTTTCACGGCGCCGTCTTCGAGACCAAGGTCCATGACCAAACCATGCTCCTCGTTGCTCACGACTGCGGCCTGGACAAAACTGTTCACCACGACCGACGTCTTCACAAGCCCACTGTTGGTCAAGCGAGGGTTGACTGACAGTTCGATCCTTCGCTTGTTCTTCGTCTGGCTCTTGTTTTCGCTCTCCTCCTCGGTAGATTTCACGTATGCCCTCAGATACTGTCCGACACGGAACAAGTCCTCCAGTTCGATATCCTCCTCGTCAGCCGAACCTTCGTCGTCCGATTCTCCGTCGCTTTCGTCGGCCAGAAGCTTCTCGATCCGGTTATTCAATTGTTCGGAAACATCTGTGAGTGGAACAAAACCAAGCAGATTGTTCGGCAAAGCCAAAACGAGATCGCGCGAGGTGATCTGCGTGATCTGACCGAGGACCATGGAGCCGGGGATAAGTCTCTGCGGCGAGTTAGTACAACATCGGCTTTCACACAGAGCGCACTACTTGCCTTATAGCTTAACCCTTCAATTCTGAGCTTTGGTGCGCCAGTGTCTGGCTCATCCTTTCCTTTGCCCTTCGACTTCCTCTTCTTCTTGTTCTTCTGCTCGCCCGCTTCCGCGCCAGCCTCAGCATCCTCGTCATCGCTGTCGCCGCCTTTGGCTCTCTTCTGCCCAGACTGCTCGAACAGTACGTCGCGCGTCGCCTCGATCTGAATTTGCTTGTGTTCGAGAGGAGTGAGCGCACTCGCACCGCCACGAGGGAAGGCTTTTTCCTCCTGTTTCAAGACAGAAACCTGCGGTGCCTTTTGGGTCTTCGCGAGCTCCTTCGCCTTCGCGGGGTCCGCTGCGGAAGTTGCGTTCGACTTGCGCTGGCGCTTCGCGGCGCGGTCGTCCCCGGTGTGCTTGGCTTTCGAAGCACCGGCACCGTCGTTATCGGCCGATCTCTTCACCGGAGCCATTGTGCAGAAGGGGAGAAAATGGTGTGATATGGTCGTGAGCTCGCCCTTCGCAAAGCTTGAGATGCTCCTCCAAACCCTTTGGAACTTTTTTCTGTCGGCGGTCGGAGCGTTTTTCTTGCCAAGCCCGTCCGGCCACCCAGCCGACCCTGGCGCTGCCTGAGCAGGCACCAAGTGTTTCGGCCTGAGGCTCCAAGATCCGGGTCGCCGCCTCACGACGTCAGAAACGAAAGGCGCTGCATGGTTGAGGCGTCCGCTCTTTCAGGCACCCGGACAACCACGGCGCCCGCCCTATACGTCCGAGCTGGGATAATTACCTACAACGTTCGACCTGTTCAGTCGGTTGTTGAAGCCGTTTCGTGCTCCCATAGCAACTCCGGACGAAGAAGGTTGGTGGTGTCCGCGGCCTTTCCGCGGTAAGTACTAAGCTCCACGCCCGGCCCGCCCGCTTTGGCCAATTCCTCGCGTCGCCGACACCACTTTACGCGGAAACGCGATCCTGCTGCCAACCTCTCCTCTTTTCGCTCTACCATATCCCCCGAGGCAGTCCCCTTCCCTACTGTACTGACGGACTGTCCTCCTCTGCATGCCTCACCATCCATCAATCGTTGCTTAGCCATGGACGACCAGGAACAGATTTTTCCCAGCTCTTCGCCGGCCTCCCATCTGACGTACGGGCCTCCATCATCGCCTCTCGGCCCTCCTACGTCCACCACGTCTCGCAAGATTAGAAAGCCTCCTCCGATCACCCCGAAGAGGTTCACTCGGTTCTTCACGCCTCGCTCATCTGTCTCGACGCGATCCTCCGTAGGCAGGTCCGGTCGACAATTGCGAGACATCACGCGAGATGCTCTCAACCGCCGGGCTGGTTCAAGCTCCAACAGCACTCCTAGGAAGACAGTCCTTTTTGCCGACGCTCCTGACGAGTGCATCCCAGATGCGGTAACTCCTCAGGTCGGATCTGGAAGAAAGCGAAAGGGGGCATACCTGTCGCCAGAGAGCTCCCCTATACAGCCTTCGCCATCGAAGAGAAGACGCGCAGTCACTCCTACCATTGACATCCTTGAGGACGAGGAAGCAGCCTCCGACGCCGAGACGGTCATTGCCGAAGAGGAAGCAGTTCCCGAGCCCATCGTGAGGCCGAAGGCAGCTGGCTTCAATAGGCGGATCCTACAACGGTCTTTCGGGGGTGCACCTTGCATAGGTCGAGGAAGGGCTCGCGATCACTGCGTTACCTGGAGAGCCCAGGTAGCAGACTTCTATAGCGAACCTGACGACGCTCATCACCTTCCAAACAACACGCTCCCTTTTTGCACGACTCCATGCAACAGTAAGTCATTTATCAGGCTTCCAATAGACGGCATCTAACATGCAGATCAGCAAACTCCCTGATAGCCATTGGTGATGAGGAAGGCTGGGTTCGCCTTCTTGACACGGCCAAAGATGCAGCGCCAGGCTTCACCGCTGAGCATCTCAGCTTTCGTGCCCATGCCAATGCCGTGATGGACCTCGCGTTTTCCTCCGATGACCTGCTTCTAGCCACCGCTTCCGGTGACCAAACTGCGCAAATCATGGATGTCCGGTCGCAACAACCTATCTACGTATTGGCCAAACATTCGTCCTCTGTCAAGCAGGTGCGCTTCCAACCTGGCAACGATCATGTGCTCGCAACCTCGAGTCGCGACGGCACCGTGCAGTTATGGGATCTCAGGTGCAGCGGAGGTGCTGTGGCTGCGCTTCGTACGAGTCCAGCGGATACGATTCGCTATGCGAGCACTTTCAATACCCTAGCTTCCGCACATGCCTACTGCTCACGCTCCGGTGTTGTAACTCAGGCTGTCGATGCAGTGAAATCGTCAGAGGGGAATAGCAAAGCAGAGATTCCACCTCGCCGAGGAGATGCATCTGTCACCGCCCTAGCGTTTCTCTCTGCCGGTAGAGACAACTTGCTCTTGACCGCGTCCGATGCGTCGTCGTGCGTCAAGCTATGGGATATCAGAGGCCGATATTCGCGCCGTGGTCCTGCATTGCCAATCTCCACCACCAGACAACCTGAGTCGCACAACAAGCACCGGCAATTTGGCATCAATTCCCTCACTCTCTCCGGTGACGGAGGACGTTTTTACGCCTTGAGCCGTGACAACACCGTATATGCGTACTCGACCAACCATCTCGTGCTCGGCCACTGCGCCGAACTCAGCAACAACCCGTCACGACACCGGTACACATCCTCCGGCAAAGAAGGCCTCGGCCCTCTCTACGGCTTCCGTCACCCAAAATTCCACGCCACAAGCTTCTACGTCAAGTCCTCCCTCCGCCCCGCCTCAGGCACCCAGCCCGAACTGCTCGCCGTCGGCAGTAGCAACGGCTGCCCGATCGTGTTCCCCACCGACGAAGCCTTCCTCAAGCGGGGCGCCGCGTACGCGCCTCCGGAGCACGTCGAGAACGGCTTCACCGGCCGTCCCGGGCTGCGGCGGTCGACGTCCTCTTCCTCCAGCCGCTTCGCGGGCCGCATGACGGATACCATCCCCATCTATGAGATGGGCGCCGCGCTCGTGCGGGGTCATCAGCAGCAGCGGGAGGTCACGAGCGTGACGTGGACTCACGGGGGCGACTTGGTTAGCGTGAGCGATGATTACACCGCAAGGTGCTGGCGGGAGGACGCTGGGGTCGCGAGGGATCTACGCCTTGGTGGTGAGGCGGAGGGTAGGAGGTGGGGGTGTGGATGGGCGGAGGTGGCGGGGGATTGGGATGAGTTGGAGTAAGGGATGGTGGTGGTGGTGGTGGTGGTGATCGTCAACGCGGCGGTGGATCTTTTGCATTATACCCGGCTTTTGCGCTTTTTTGTTTTCGCTTCTTCTGTATTCCTTGTTTTCGGGTCCGGTTTTGCGGGAGAGGAGAAGATGTTTGAGTATGAAGAGATGGATTGTAAAGGGGTGTCTTTGCATTGGGCTGCGAGTGGCATGGAGCATTGCAAGGGAAGAACGTTGAGAAGGGTTTCATGGGTTTAGGATGACATGGGGATATGGATATGGATATGGCTTGTACTATGCTTTGCATCGCTGGGACTACTGGGAAAGGGAGTTCTGTTGTTGGATTAGGGTTGCGACGCTTTGCTTGCTCAAGGGGGGGACTTGGGTCAAGAGTAGGGCCAGCGTAGGGAGGGAACTGTAGCATTAGTGAATAGCAATACCATTACCATTAGCATCAGCTTTGAATAATTAGAGAAAGTGAGAGAGTGAGCGAGCGATGAAAAAGCACTTCATTTTGCGTAAAGAATCCAGTCGCCCCCAAATGCTATCGAACCGCACTCGACTTTTCTCCATCTCCGTCCTGCATCTTCAACCCCCTGTGTCACGGAGAGAAGATCGCAAGGGGAGTCGGACCTTCTATCGAAGCTCGCAGATACAGCCTCATGCTGTCGTACGAGGCAGTTGGGATACATGGTCACACGCGAGGAGAACAAGAGGAAGAATGATTAAAGCACCATTCAGATTATTTCTGCTAGAGATATGCAAAATGAGCCTGCCTCCACCAGGGAGGTAGTATGTCCGCGGGGTCCGTCGTTGTCAGCTGAGCAAGTGGGGGACCAACCCTATCCTACTGGTCATAGCAAAAGACGATCGATAGGTATAAACCTTCATTTAATGACGGGGCGTCCTGCGTCCTGCGGCTCCAGGCCATAGGACAGTTTGCGGGACTGGTGGACAGGAGGGGAGAAACCTAGCTGTATCTGAAGCCGCTTAACGTGCCGCGGGTGATCGCTGCAGAACATCGCCAGCGCCGGGCTGTGCGGTGTGGGAATAGTGATGTGGTGGTAGGATGCTTATTGGTTGGTAGGTCTACTGTCTGCGTACACTTATATACCCCTAAGGGCCACACCCATCGTAGCTTCCCACAGCGGAGTATCCAGTCGGTACGGATGTCGTTCCGTAGCGAGCAGGACCTGCTCCGCTCCGCTCCTACCCCTACACGACATTTCCCACCCCGCGCCCACCTCCGCCCTCCTCGAACCAACCCCAGATAAACGATTTAAACCCAAAGCACCAGCAAGCGCCCCCCTCACGTCCCCTCCCCCAAATACACCCTCACCTTCTCAACCCGCCTCACCGCGCTCTCCAACCGATCCAAGCGCGCCCGCTTCTCTCCATCACGGCGCTCAAGCATCGCCACGCGCTCCTCAAGCTTGACGCGCGCCTTGCGCTCCGCAGCCACCATCTCGTTGGCCTGTTGGAACAGCGTCACGCTCAGGTCCTCCATCTCGCCGCTCATCTTGCTCAGCTGGCCCTCGGCGTGTTGGCGGGCGGCCTGCTCGCGGGCCAGGGCGGCGTGCAGGTCGGATTCGGCGCGGGTCGGGGTGGGATTGGGGGGAGGGGGTGGGAGGGGTTTGCGCCCCAGCAGGGAGGAGAAGCGCGAGGTGCTGCGGAGGGTGCTGCTGCTGTTGCTCGCG
The DNA here is from genome assembly GCA_019775845.1 of Myrmaecium sp. VS I D KN 1. NCBI lineage: Eukaryota > Fungi > Ascomycota > Dothideomycetes > Valsariales > Valsariaceae > Myrmaecium > Myrmaecium sp. VS I D KN 1. The sequence goes on from JADQAV010000003.1 coordinate 49,406, forward strand.
GAGGTTCCCGGGCGGGTCTGGCTTTCGTCGACGGAGAGGCGGGGCCGTGTGGGTTCGAGGATGGTGTCGGAGGCGGTGGAGGAGAGGGGTGGTCGTGTGGTGTCGGGCGGCGGGTGGGCTTTGAGCTGCCGCAGTTCGTCTTCGTAGTCGGCGAGCTTGTCAGCTGTGGGTGTGGTGGTTAGTAGGATCGACTTGGGGAGGGAGAGGGATGTTGAGAGTGCTGACCTGCTCTTGAGGCTTTCTCGCTCAGCATGCGCACTTGGGCTTCTAGCTCGGCGATCCGCTCCTTGTCTTTAGTGTTCGTGTGTGGACATGGTGTTCCGCATTCCGGGCAGGTGTGCGGAGCAGGGCTGAAGTTCTCGGTGGGGAATGGGTGGTGGTCAGGGGGATAGGAGGCGACCGCGGCGGTGGCCATCTGCAGGTCGGAGCCGCAAGGATCGAGTTCTAGTGTTGGCGAAGGAGAGCGAAGGAGGAGTGAGGAAGTAATAGGTAGAGGGCCGTCGATAGACGCGGTAGAAGGCGAAAAAGCAGAGGCTGGAAGAGCGTGTGTCACATTTCTGCTGTCGTTCCGCGTGCGGTGGACGCCGTCCAACCTTGTCCGTGTTGATCTTCAGGGTCTTTCGGACTGGCTGGCATTCCCCGCGGGTGCAGCCGCGCCCGATCGGAACGGACGAGCCCGAGTCCGCGAGCTTGGGCCGTGTCGATTTTATATTTATACATGGTTATAGGTAGATACTTATGTCTATGCAGTGCAGTGTACTGTAAATTGTTCAGAAGAGACCTCCGGTATCTCTGCAGTTCATCGTTTCCGATGATCGAGGAGGAATAGACAAGTACATAGGCTTGAAAGGTTGATTCGGTGACGGAAAACTGTACGAGGTGAACCCAGAAGGGCGACGTTGAACAGATGTAACATTTCTACGAGATATAAATATACAAGCGCTCTGCGAATCATGAAAAGTAGTCGTGAACCGCAGTCAGAGCCAAAGCCTGCGGTATGTCAATGCAAACCCCTTCCCACCGCCTCAGGACCGCCTCATCCTGAGACTACGCAGAACTGGAATGGAAGCGCATTGCCTCCTGGCGAGTAAACAGTCCACCTGAGAGACGCACAGCAATGGATAATTCGACACACTATCCATATCGCAAATATCAGCAACTCGTGCCAGAAGCATGTGATGGTTACTAATTTCCCCGTTTGCCACAGCGAATTGCTCAGATCAACCACTGCCAGCAACGCGCGACTGTACAGGCGCATGGCCTCAAGGCGACGTTGGGTATCAAAAATCTCGTATCCTACTTCCCTACTGAGCGCATCGGGATATATTTCGTTCGAATGGCGCGAGTCGGGAGAGATTGACCATAGCGAGCATTGAAAAATTTTGCCGATGCCGTGCGATTGCGACATCGCTACTAGACTCTAGTTTTTAATACACTTATTAATCCGCTGCTTTTCGTCCACCTTCGACTCATTAATATACAAGTAGAGCTCGAGATACCACAGAAGAGCATATACAATTCGACGCTCCAGCTCACATCTTCACAGGATTTCAACTCGCGGTGGATACTACTGGCTTGCCTTCTCGAAACCTGGACTCTCTTGGTTTGCTTCCTTCGTTTGAAATTCTTATTTTCTTCTCCCGCAGTCTTCTCTTTTCTTCCTAACGTCAATACGTTTACTTTTTCTGTCAAAGAAGGGATAAAAAGAAGAAGGAAAGGAACAAGAAAAGATAAAGAGGCGGCTGGCTTACCGCTCATCCGCCACAATTCTCAGCTGCGACAGTCTGAATCAGCATCCTGCCAGTGCGCCTGACCGTCGCTGCTCCGAGCTCGCCGACTCCAAAGATACAAGAAGCTCCCGTCTATCGGCAACGCCACTCATTCTTCCACTCACACACACTTCTGAACTGCTATCACCTCTTCGACCTCCTGTTGACAGCAAATCGCCATCTCCAACGAGCATCAAGAAGATGGCGCAAGACTGCCACACCGAGAGTGCCGTCGCGCCTGTCGCGTGCCCGAATTCTACGCCAGGCGTGCCTATCCGCAGACCGTCGGGGTCTGAACGGACCGCATGCAGCAATGGCAGTAACGACAATCTTGGGCTCAAGCCCAGATGGCTCGTTAAGGAACGCGGCTGGCGTCGTTTGATTCAGAACTTCATCCCGGCATGGGTAAGTCCTACGCCTCTCTAGGACCGAGGCCGCAGCCCGATGACTAACTCGTCTTCAGTTTGCGGTGACTATGGGCACCGGCATCGTTTCAATCCTGCTCCGCACGCTGCCCTACCAGACGAACTGGCTGCACCCCCTCAGCAACGCCGTCTTCGTCCTGAACATCTGCCTGTTCGTCGCCATCCTGGCCGCCTCGATCATCCGCTACACCCTCTACCCGGCCACCTGGGCGCTCATGATCCAGCATCCCGTCCAGTCGCTCTTTCTCGGCACCGCGCCGATGGGCTTCGCGACCATCATCAACGAATTCGTCGCCGTCTGCGTGCCCATGTGGGGCGAAGGCGCTGCGACCGCCGCCTGGGTCATGTGGTGGATCGACGTCGTCGCCAGTCTGGCGTGCTGCTTCGGCCTTCCGTTCATGATGTACGCGATCCCCAACATCAACCCCCCCTCAGCCTCCAACTGACAACTCGCAGGATGTCCCGCCACCGCCACACCCTCTCCGCCATGACAGCCGTCTGGCTGCTCCCCATCGTCGCCCCCATCGTCGCCAGCGCCTCCGGCGCCGTCGTCTCCTCCGCGCTCATCGAATACAACCCCAACCACGCCCTCATCACAACCATCACCTCCTACATCCTCCTCGGCACCGGGCTGCCCCTCGCCCTCATCGTCCTCACCATCTACTTCCACCGACTCACCCTGCACCAACTACCTCCGCGGGAAGCCATCGTCTCCGTCTTCCTGCCCCTCGGTCCCTTAGGCCAAGGCGGCTTCTCCATCATGAAGCTGGGCACCATGGCCGCCGCCATCTTCGGGCGCACCGGCACGCTCGGCGGCGCCGCCGCCGGCCAAACGCTCGAGGTGCTCGGCGTCCTCGTCGCCCTCGTGCTCTGGGGCTTCGGCCTCTGCTGGCTCGCCTTCGCCCTCGCCGCCATCGCCGCCGACCGCTTCCCCTTCAACATGGGCTGGTGGGGCTTCACCTTCCCGCTCGGCGTCTTCGCCATGTCCACCCTGACCCTCGGCCAGGAGCTCACCGGCGACGAGGGCTACTGGGGCGGCTTTGGCGTGCTGGGCACCATCCTTGCCGGCGCGGTGATTTTGCTGTATGTGGTGGTGGCGGCGCGGACGGCGAAGCGGACGTGGACGGGCGAGATCTTTGTGGCGCCGTGTATTCAGGCGTTGGAGAAGACGTGTTTGAAGGAGAGGAAGGAGGATGCGGAAGGGGAGAGGAATGTCTAGGAGGCATAAACCGCACGGGACGAGCAGGAATACTGTTCTTCACCTGCTAACCTTATAGAGACTATATCTTTCGGTCTTCATGTTTTGTATATAGTATGGATGGCGCTTGGGTATCAAAAATTGGAATCTTTGGGCACATTAGTACAACACGTCAAAACACTCATCCAAAAGCAGACAAATGCTCTCTCATAGCATACACTTCAGTTAGTCGAATCCCAAACGAAACTCCCCAGTACCTCCATGTCGTTAGTACTCCGCAGCCCATTCACTTCTTTCCCTCGATATTCATCAGGAAGCGAACGAACTACCTATCCTAACACTCGCCACATAATCCCACGGAGTGCCCTGAGTGCTCAAGGAAAGGGAAAGGAACAACGGCACGGGCAACCTCGGAGAACTCGCGGAAGTAGAAAGTATTCATAGAACAGAAAAGGAAAACGAAAAACAACGCAGATATCTCTCTCGTTAGGTTACAGCGGTTTTATCGCCGATGATGTCCCGCTGTGTGCGTGGATATGTGTTTTGCTCAGCCCTATGGACCAGATGGTGATGTCATCGGTGTGGGTACATACCCGGCTGGTCGATGTGGGCTGTTTTTTTCTCTTGCGAATCCCTTATTTTACGGCTGGTACACTCGATTAGGAGCGCTGGCGGGAGAAAGCAGGCTGAAAAAAAAATTGTGGAAGGGGATAACTGCTGAAATGAAACGCGCTGCGCGAGCCGCTGCTAAAGCGAGTTAGCAATGTGTCTCCCAGTGCGGTCTCCTTCCCTGTCTCTGGCAACGCAGCACCCAGACAACCCGTCCACTCACACCATGCTAACCCAACCACCGTTACCTACCCTTGATCAACCTCACACACAAGAAATTCGGCATCTACCGATCCCAGCACCTACAATGTAAATCCTTCGAACGAAGGGGTCCCCGTCACAACGCTCACCGAGCAATCCTCCAGTTCTTTTTTTACCCTGTACAATGACGTCGTCCTCGAGACCGTGATGGTGGTGATAGTGGGGTGGTCGGGAGGGTTCATCCGCTCTCTTCTCCTGTGAGAAGATCCCGAGCTGACTAACGAATGTTGTGAGCGTCGGTCGTTGCTCATGGCATGCTGGTTCGAACGTCATCGGCGGAGGGAGCAATCCTTCGCTCCACGCCCCGCCTTTACGTTCACGAGCAGCCGCAGAACAAACAGGCGGCGGGGAGACAAAACTCAAGGTCTAGCCCATGCAGGGGAAAGACGCGCGACGACGTTCTACACGCCCAGGACCTTCTTCGAGAAGGGATGGACGGTGATCTCATCCCCGTAACCGGACGGCGCTCTTGAGTTACTCAACCCTTGCGCTCCTTTTTCCCCTATCAGCAGCATCTTGAGGTGGTGGGAAAGCGAAGATATTTTGAACACCTACCAGAGTACGGATGCCTGCCGGCATACCCTTCCGCGGGCCTCGGAGCCCATGAGGTGCTGAGCAAGCAGCTGCAGCCGTGGCGGCCGCAGCCGGGATCAACGTGGGGTGGGCGGGCTCGGGACCCACTTTCCTTCCGCGACTTCTTTCCGCTTAACGCTCCACCTCGATTATCGTGCCTTCCGCTTGGTACAGTATCTGGTTCAACCTTCCTGTGGCTGGTATACTGTAATACACTCAGCATGTTATGCGGGAAATATGAATCGATTTCGTGAGCTCTTACACAGCCAGAAGGACAGATGGAGAGGGAAAATAAGAAAAAAAAGGCTGGAGAGGGTGCTGTCAAGCAAAGCGAGGACCGAGGCTCGTTCCCGGTTGAACTAGCATCAACGTTGAAGGTTAGCCGGGTAAACTTACTGACCATCAAACAGCCTATCGAGATGGGCAGTCTTGCTTTGGCTTACACATCGTTGCCGCGAAAGACGGGAGGAAGTCGGGCGACGTGGAAAGACAACGGGTGAGACGACCCAGCAACGGCAAGATATCTTCCAGATAACGGGACTGCGGTGCCTCCTGGGGGGCACAAGCTCTGTACGGGATGCGCTGTCGCCCGTCAGTTACCACGGTAGGTCCTGTGGCGCCAACGAGGCTTCGACAAAGGTACGTTGGTATCTTCGAATGATTACCGCGCGTTGGAGCTGTATACAGTAACTACCTAACCTTATAGAGGTTCGAACGTCCTGTCCTTGACTCGGGCAACGTATCAAGGAGGGGTTGGATAAGAGGGTTCCGCAGGGCGACTTGCGAGGTCCAACCGACGCCGTCCCTGTCAAGGGAGGACGGGAAAGGCATCTCCGCAATTTTCATCGGGAGGGAACTGAATAATTCATGGAATAGGTACTCCTCCCCGTTTCCTGCTGCCGCAATGCATATCCATCCACTGCATGCCAAGTTGCATGTACGTTTCCCATGGAAGGCTGTGGAAGGGGCGGGTCCCCGTCCTAGCTGGCGAGGAGAGCCGATCCAATCATCGATCGCCGCCGATCGCGCGGTGCCGTTCCTGACAAAAGTCCACAAACCACTTCCATCCGTTTGCAGCATCCATTCTTCATGATCAGCTTGCTCACCACAGTACGTACCTATAGAACATTACTATAGACGCCCAGTTGACAACCGTACGGTATTGTATCTGGTACACGATCAACGGCGGTCACTTTCCTGTATATGTACGTACCTGAGCTTGCTATTCCATAGCGTACCGCGTGTCGCATGGAATTCCGCTCAAGTTGTTCACGGAGATGGGGTAACTTGGAAGCTTACGCCACATCATCGAGGCGTTGGTAAGCAGGCGTGCGATCCAGGCGAACAGCCTTATGCGCCCAGCATCGTACAGAGCCCACCACCACGACCAGGGACAGAGCGGGATGCGAAACGTCTTTTTCAAACTCCACAATACGATACAGGGGCACTGGGAGTCACCTCGTCCGCTCGTTCCGTTGCGTGCGGCATCTCTGCTACGGCAGGGGTCAGGTACGCTCTCATCTGGCAGTTTGCTGGTCATCGAACACCGAGCGCGCGCACACAGGCACTCTCCGATCGGCCAACGACGAGATCGAGTTTTGGGTGGCGGGCCGGGGAGTGGGGACGGGCAGGGAGGAGAGGGAGGGCCGAGTGGGTGGCGGGGAGGGGGGAGAGGGGGGGGGGAATTTCGTGAGGAGGGAAAAAGGGGGGCCCAAGCTCCCAAGCTCAAAGCTCTCCACTTCTTTTCTTGGTGTCGAACGCACGATGATCGGGGAGAAACTCTATGCGGGTTTTACAGAATGCCATGGGGGCTGTGAGGCGTGTGTGGCAGGGGCGGGGAGTACACTTCGTATTGTACATGGTAACCCCCACCACCCCTCTGTCTCTCACATTAACTACTGGGTTGGATTGCAAGCTATTGGACTACTTACCTAGGTATTCTGTACCTTACCTTACCACGCGGTTGACAAAAAAAGGGACCCCGCGAAAGAAGAATTAATTAATCTAATAGGATAAGTTACCTTATTTTAATCTAGAAAAGACCTTATAGATAGGGAATTCGATCTTAAGAATAATATCCAGAAGTTATTATTATTTATAGACTCTTATAGTTGATTTAATAAGGTATAAGAATCAGTGATATTAGTAATATGGGTCCTTTATTTTGTCAACCGCGTGCTACCTGACCTATCCGCACACGCGGACCGTCGTCTACGCGGACCGTCTGCTGTAGGTTAGCAGGTACCTTGATTCCTTCCCGGCCCGTCCGCCAGCCAGCCAGATATCGCCAGCGACACCCGGCAGGTAGGTTCAGGTCGCTGAGCTGGAGTAGGTGTTGGTGGACCAAAGGAGGAGGCCCATCGGCGATGCAGGACAGGATCAAGTAAGGTAGGTCCATACTAGAAGTAAGCTAGTTAAAGCCCCCTAATACCAAGTACTGGAGCAATAAGACAGGTAAGCGTTCGTTTGGAGCTACCTCAGCTAGCTACTAATAGGTAGGTACTACATACATACAGTACCTACTCTGTGTTCCATAGCAGTGTCTGGCCACTCCTCCCTTGTAAACACCTACATACCTTAAGGTACCTAACCAGTCCAACGATCACTTAATAAACTGTCACCCTAACTCCTGCGACACAACATCCACATCCCTCCTCCAGGTACCTGATGTACCGTATTTACCTACTACCTCAGTGCCGGCTTTACCTGACTGACTCCCATCGGTGTGTTTGTACCTCAGGTACCTTCCACCTACATTACCTGCCTTTGTCTGCTTTCCCACCAATCGCCCTGGAGCCCCTGCGTTTTTAAGGCTGCGACTGACGTCAGGAACACAGGCTAGAGCGGAACCGACCACGGCCTAGCACCGCAGCTCCCTCAGCCCCTCACATCCCCTCCTCGCACCACTCGTACAAGCCACCAGAGTGAACGCTCGACAGGTAACGGACCAATCGCTCCAGAGCAGCACACCTACCTCAACCGTCCTCAATCGATCGCCCTCCAGTCTCCTCCTCATCCTCATCCTCGTCGTCCTCTGTCAACGTTGGCCCCCGTCCTTTCAAAACAGCAAAAAGCTCGCCGGGACCACCGTTCGCGGACGTACCTGTTTCTTAAAGTCGGCAACCACGACCATTTGGCAGGCAAATCCCAGAGACTCGGACCCTTCCCGTTCGAGCACCCCGACGCCGCCGCTAGCTGAACAACTCCCCCCCCCCCTCCCCCCAAAAAACAAACTTCCATACCCCGCAGACGCCCCCGTCGCTTCCGCAACAACACCTGTGCACAGCTTTCCTGGGACGCCTGCGGTCCTTTGTCCGGTCTATCTCTCTACCAGTCTACCAGTCTACCAGTCTGTCCGTCTGTCCGTCTGTCTGTCCGCGCCTCAATCCCTCCTTCCACCCACCCACCTCGCAAGTATCTGGCATCTCAACGACTGTGCGAAAGCCCGATTCCGGCAGCCATACGACCCATTGTAGAGCCGTGCAGCCGCGAACAAGACCGAGCGACGGAGAGAGAGCCCCATTCATGATCATGACGGAGCGGTCATCCTGGGAAGCAACCGGCCCGTACGACCTGGAAAGTTCGCAGAGCCTGGGTTGGGCGGTCGACATGCATGGACCGGCCGGAGTTGTCCCGGCAGACATCGGCAGCCTCAACTTCTACAACATGGACGAGATGGAGGCATTGATGGAGAAGGAAGCATCGTCGCAGCACATCAACCCGGCCGCCATCTCCGCCGAACCCGGCGCGATACCAACCCCACCGTGGGACCAGGTGGATGAGCCCCACGTCGGCCAAAACAAACCTGGGGAGGTGATGCGAACGACCGGTCTACCCGTCACGCCCGAACTCTCGCCACCGCCTGGGATTGGGAGACGAGACAGCATGGTTGCGCCCGAAGACGCCGCTGCAAAGAAGCAACAGGAGCAGCGCGCGTCAAACGCACGGAGGCGGAAGAAGCCCGCAACGGAGTCTGCAGACGCAGACAGCCAGCAAGCGTCAGCCAAGAGGATGCGGAAACCGCGAAAGGGTAGCAAGGCCGCACTGGAAGCCGATGCTCAGAACGGCAAGAACCTCGACGGCGAGCAACGGGACAAGTTTCTTGAACGCAACCGCCTCGCTGCGCACAAGTGTCGGCAGAAGAAGAAGAAGCAGCAGCAGCAATTGCAGGAAGATGCTCATCGGCTCTCCAAGTTAAATAAGGAGCTCAACACCGAACTGCTAACGTTGAAAAATGACGTCATTCAGCTCAAGCAGCATCTTCTCCAACACGTCGACTGTGAGTGTCACGAGATCCGGAAATACCTCAAGCAGACTGCTGGCCAGCTGTCACCGTCCGCGTTGGGCTTGTATGAGGAGGCACTTACCCAGATTTCTTCCGTCGGTGGGGGTGTGCCACAATCCCAAAGACATCGTCTCTCCTTCTCGGTGGAGTCCGACGGTCCAACTTCAGCATCCCTCTACGACCGTCGCCAATCTGTCATTAGTAATGTCGCAGGCCTGGGTACCAGCAGCGCCTCCGACGCCAGCTTTCTTTCCGTCTCGCCGCCGCCAGAAACCGCCGAGCTACCATCCGCCCCCACCATCACCGCCTTCCCTGATCTTGTATCGACACAGCCCGCCCTGTCCACGGCGTCATCGCCGCGGAGCACACGGTATCCGTCCTTGGTGTCGGAAAGCGCGATCGGTGGCACGCTGATGCCGTCGACCTCGGCGGCCGAGCAATGTGCAAACCCCAAACAGGTGCTGTTTGACGATAGCGTGTTCAGCAACTTCCTGGATTCGCCGGCGCCCTTGGATGGGGATTGAGTGTTCCAGTTCAACTTCGTTCTTGGCTGGATGTGTGTCGAAATATTTAAACCTTCTTATCTATCCGGTCACGTTGGCGGGAACTTACTTCTGCGTTGCCGTCACTTTTGCTCAATTCGTCTCCTCTGCGTCTGGTTGGCCGCTTCCGAACGCCTTGTAGTAACATAATTTTCCTTGATTCTTCCTTTCCTCTTTTATCTCACTACCTCGCTTTCACATCGTTATATCGGAAAGGAATACCGCGGGGAACCAAAAAACAAGGGCGGGTCTGTCTGTCTGTTTTCCATTTTCTTTTTTTGGCGTTCTTGAGGCGGGAGTACCCATATTTCCAACGGAGGAGGGAGGGTGAGGAAAATCAAACCCAAATCTCTTTTTTCCCGAATCCGGAGATTCCTTGCTTGTTCAACGGTGGATTCTTCTTTTTTTCTTCACTTTCCATCTCCTCTTCGCTTCCTGATCTTCATTCATTCCATAGTAGCCGATACGAAGAAGAACGGAAACGAGAAACATCTTCCCATGTGGACCTCTGTGGATCTTCTTTTTTTTCTTTTTCCCCCTTCTTTCTCTCTTGCTCGGTCGGCGCTTTCGGCTTTCGTGCCAGATTCTTTCCACACCTTGCGTTCCGGGTCCGCGTTTATCGGCACCGTGTCGGCCCGGGGTTCCAAGGCCGCGGTGCGTGAACTCGCAGCTGACCGTCCGTCCGTGGGTCCGTCCGGTTCAATTGCTGGCTGGCATGACAAACCCTGAGAGAGAGGAGTGCTGGGAGGTGTATCGGTTTTCCAGGTTACCAGGTCCCGGGTTCCTGAGCGGGTGTTTTGGCGGGTCATCCCTTTGGTTTTGGCATAGGTAATGTTTTCGCTTCGTCCCCGTCTGTCTGTATCCGCTTCGCGTCCTGCCTGTGGTTCGGCATGGGGTGTGTTTGGGACCTTCCTCCTTTTCCGCCATGCGCTGTATGTATGTATACTATGCGCTGTGGACGGAGTCTGATGTCAGGGGGAAGAGGGGGGGGGGGAGGGAGATTCGGTGTCTATCCTTCCTTCGATACTGTAAGGTAGGTATGACGACGACGGGACGTCAACGTTTTTGGGTGTATATGTGTATGTGTATGTGTATGTGTATGTGTAGCGGCAGGCGGAGTGATTGAGAAAAGAAAAAGGGGAATTGGATACTGTACCCTATAGAGTACGATACCTACTAGGTAGGTAAGGTAGACACCTACCTACCTACGTCTTCGGAGTGGGGGAGCCGGAGCACGCTCCGAACTGGAGAGGAAAAGGGGGTTTGGGTACCTAGGACGAGGTTTCACTTCTCCTGCCTCGCGCATTTACTCCCCTGTACATCTATATAGGTATGACGGTGGCCGCGCACGTTATGGTGCGGCGGACTCCGTACTGCGTCAGAAAAGGAAAATGGTCTCGAGAGGACGTGAGAGGGAAAAGAGAAGGAGATTATCGAGGGGGTGGGGGGGGCGGGGGGGCGGGACGGACCTTATCTCACCTATGTATAACGTTTTTAGGTACCTACCCCATCCTACGTAACGACGTAACTGCTCCTACTCTTATATACGGTACCTACTACCACATACTATTATACTAGGTACTACGTAGTAGTAGTAAGGTAGTACTTCCTTGCCCCCATCCCCGGGCGGCGGCTGCCCGGCTGCCCCCAGCTGCCCGGCCGGCCGGCCGGCCGACCGTCCGTCTGGAGCGAGCGATCGACGACTGGGTTTCCCTTATATAAGTAGGTACTAAGCTGGAGGTATTTAGTGTACCTACCTTACCAACCACGTGGCTGACAAAAAAAGGGGACCAGCGAAAAACACCGAAAAGTCACTAATTTCATAATAAGATAACGCGCAAAGCTTAATACTATATAAATTATTATAGATAGGCTTATATATATATTCGAATAGCCTTAAATTACTAGCTTATTATCTTTCCTTAATTATTAATATAGTTAAATAGTCTATCTAGTATAGTCTTTACCTAGGAGTTAATAGTTAATTACGGTAGCTCTCTCTATACCTTTTCTACTAATTATATAATTTTTTTATTATACTAGTAAGGCTCTTACCGCGTATATTATTTAAGTTTTTACTAATATTTTTTAATTATAGAGAGATTAAGTAATTTTAGGTAATTTATATAGTAATTAAAGCCTTTCTATTACTTAAACTATATAGCTCTTTTACCTATATAAGAGCTATTACTATCTTTTTTAAGGATATAGTAATATCTTATAATTCTATCGTCTTTTATCTTTAGTATTAACTCTAGCTATTCCTCGTCTTTAGCGAACTCTTCTACTATAAATAGTAGTATTTTATTAATATATATATTAATAGTTATCTTAATATTTATATTTAAATTAATAATATAGAAGATTAGCTTACTTTTATAATTCTAGCTAACTATTACCTAGGTATAAACGCAGCGTTACTCTTTATTTTATAAAGCTTAAGAGCGTTAGTATTATATATAATACTTATTATATTATTAACCCCTCTATCTAATAATATTAAGCTTCCTCTAAAGGCTCCTACTAAAGTAGACCTTATTTAAAAAGTATATATTCTTCGAGACTTACTAGAAGCGGCGCTTAATAAGTATCTTCTATATAAATTTAACTCTCTTCCTACGTATATTTATAGGTAGGAAGGGCTTTAGATATATAATATACTTATAATAGTCTAGCTCTTATATATAGCGTTAAATTATTACTTCTAAGATACTACCTCTTTAAGAATTAATACTAGTAGTAGTAGTAAGCTTTTACTAAGTAATTAATCGGCCTTTAATATATTAATTATCTAAATACTCTTCTATTAGAGCTAGTTAATTATAAAGAAGTATATAATAGCGGCTATAATAAGTAAAGCTACTATCTAGATAATTATAGCGGCGGCGAATACTCTTAACCCCCTTACTATTATTTTAGTAGGTATTTCTAGGCGTATATCGCTTACTAGCGGTCGGCACGACGTTAAAGAAGTTATAAATATCCTATTTAAATACCTGCTTATTTAGAAGGCCCTTATATTTAAGGAACGTAATTATATTATAGATAGTAGCTTTTATTAGTATTATAATATACTTTTTACCCTTTCGAGGCTTAAGAATCGAATAGATAGGCGTTATTTACCTAGTTCGGCGTGTAATTCGTAGCATTAGTAGTGTTAGTGTTGATAATAGTGCTAGTAGTTTGGTGTTTTCAGGGCTTAACGCACGGTCCCCTTTTTTTGCAAGGTGCGTGCTAACCTACGTTGGTACTTGCTATTGTACGGTTAGCTTTTACTGTAGGTAGATCATTCTTTTTTTTTATTTTCCTCAACGGTACGTACTATTTACCTGCCGCAGTTGGCGAGGGGGCGGTGAGGTGAGGTGAGGTATGTATGTTAGGTACAGTATGTAGGGAGGGAGGTGGATTGATGAGGCGGTGGGGAGAGAGGATCGTGCGGTTGTGTGGGAGTGTGCCGTATTGACGTGTTGCGGTATCCTACAATAGGACTTTGGCTCGGTGTTCGTCGTGGGCAGGTGATAGGGCACATTGAAGCAAAGGAGATGCGCGTCCTTTTCATGGTCCTGCTGCTACTGCTGCTGCTGCTGCGGCATCTGAAGATATGAAGGTATGGGTAGATGCGTAGGAGTGACGGCAACTGGTCCCACCGGCTATATGGGCCGCTTCCGCCGCTGTCACCGCCTCTGCCAGGTACCTACCCTACAGTGGGTACTCAGGACCTCATTGTGTGGAGTTGGACCAGTGGGGGTTTACCTCTGAATGCCAGATTGTTTTTATTAACATTCAGGATGTAGTTGAAGGAGTGACGAAGATGAAGTGAAGACATGGCTGGAACACCTTTACTCCCGATGCCTTCGGCGTGGTAACATGCCGTTTATTTGTGCCCTCTGTAATCATCTTCAGTAGGCTCCCTGGTAATGGAAGGATGGATCGCATCCACCTGTAAGGTGAGCACTACGATTTACTAGTACCTCATGCAGTACCTATTCTGTATGTCCGTAGGTAGCTGAACGTTAGGTATCCACAGGTCCCTTCAAGATACTCCACCAGCTAGGCTTTTTCCTAACTGCATCCTGCTCCATTCCCCGACGATGATTCTGTGTGTGCCTTGTGGGCTGAAGGTCCGAGCCAGTCTATGTACTTTGTACCTCTGGTAACAGCTTGACAGGTCCGAGTTGATCCCCTGCTGCCCTACTGTATGTACTCCTACTCACAACAGAGGCACAAGACTGCATCACCATAAGTACCTTATCGTATCCGACCTGTCGGCCTTGCGCTCGGCTTGATGCGAAGGGGGCCGCCAAGGATGTAAGGATGACCCTCCTGGCGTTTCAGCAGGGGATGATCTCATCCCTGCCGGCGGCATCCCAGCCACCACCGATTGCCATGATCCATTCAGTATGCGAGCGCAAGCGTCAGGTACCTGACTCCTGTGCCTTGTCGGCCTCACCGTACCGACCATAGCCGGGTGGGGCGGAAAGCCGCTTATGACGCGCGACTTCAGCTGTCAACGTGGAACTGAAAGTCGGTCTCCTCCGCGCGGTGTGAAATGCAGATTCCGGTGCGTGCGTGGTCAATTGCAGCAAGAAGAAGGTTCTTGCAGTGAATTGAACGGTTCGCCCGGTCCAGAAACTCCCATTGTTGTATTTGTTTACCGCTCGCCGCCTGGCAACGGGCACGATCACTATGGAGTTACGTCCAGAAGGTTTGCAAGCAATCTGTGTGTTTTTAAACGCCGCGCTTGTAGAGCTGGGCGGAGTATCCGGAGGACGTTGTACCTCTGTATTCCAGAGTACAGACGTACGGAGACACCCACCCAGCGCGCCCAGCCCGGCCGGCGGCAGACGAGATGGCGAGTGCTCCGCGTCGTGCGGGCTCATGATCTCATCATCCCAGCTGAAAGAGGCGGCCCATCTTGGCCGTTCCTGTCGACAGAGTTGCGGTTGGGATCGTCGCTCAAGCAACGGCGGCCCTGCGAGTTCCGCTAACGGGGCCAAGCATTCTCACCACCACGGCCCACGGACCACTTCCCCAGCCATCACCGTCGCCGCCGACCTGAGCACCTCTAGTGCCACGCTGCCCGCGCTAGAACGGGGCCGTACATGATGCATCGCTGCCCGGGCGCATAGCTTCAAGAACTCCATCCATCTCTTCCTTCTTTCTCCCTTTCTCCCATCTCCAACAATCCAAGCCGTCTTCACTTCTTCCTTCTCCATTCCAGTCGGGTGCTGTGCGTCTGCCTCTTCCTTTTCTTCCTCCCACCTTCACCTCCATCTCCTCATCCTCCTCCTCCGATTCCGAGAGAGACAGCGATTGCGCGCGCCAAACCTGCGCCAAACACCTCCGTCCACCTCCGCCAAATCGCCGACCATCTCCGCACCCGACATCATGGAGACCCTCCTCTCCCTCTCCTTCGACAACATCTCCTCCAAGGACAGCAACAAAATCCGAAAGGGACTCAAGCAGATCGAAGGCCTGCTGGCACAGATATGCCTTTCCAGCTCCCGGCCAACCTCGTCGAGCAGGCGAAGAGGTTCCGTCGTCTCCCCGGCTCCCTCGCAACAGCAACAACAACAACAGCCCGCTCCGGCGAAGAACCTTAGGGCGCTGGCCGACGACCCGGCATTCCGCGAGTTCTTCAGATTACAAGAGGGGTTTGAGTGCAATGGTGAGTCTCATAGAGAATATACCCACGTTTGCGCTTTAGGACACACAGCTGATGCGGCAGATTAGTCGCGACACGATTGATTGCTTGTCTCGACCGATTACTAGGAATGGGAAACAGTGAGCTGCTACCCCCAAGACCGCACGCAGACTTGGAGTTGCAATGCTGACCGTTTGACAGCCGATGAGATGGATCTCGTCATCGTCTCCGCCCTCAACGTCCTCCAGGGCATCCTCCTCCTCCACCCACCTTCCCGCGCGCTCTTTAGCCGCGAAATTTACATGAACGTAAGCGCTCCTTCGATCTTCAGACGATTCTGGAAACCAAACGTCTCACGCTTTCACAGCTCCTCCTCGACCTCCTCGACCCATACAACTGCCCAGCGATCCAGAGCGCCGGCCTGCTCGTCCTCGTCACCGCCCTCCTAGCCACGCCGCAAAATACACGCACGTTCGAAAACCTCGATGGCCTCCTCACCGTCACCTCCCTCTTCAAAGCCCGCGACACGGCGCAGACGGTCAAGCTGAAGGTGGTCGAGTTCCTGTACTTCTACCTCATGCCGGAGATGCCGCCGTCGGCTGGTTCCTCCGGCGGCGGGATGGCACGTGGCTCGAACAAGCTCCTCGCCGCCGCCGCCCTGTTCGAGCGCCGCCGCTGTAGCCGGGACGAGACCCGGTCGCCGACGCCGGAGGAGACGTATTTGGCATCGTGCACGCGCTGCTCGGCGGAGAAGCAGCGCCTGTTAGGCCGGTACCTGGGCAGCGACGTGCTGGATGATCTCGTGCAGGACTTGCGAGAGAGTGCGCCGTTTGGGGAGGCGGTGCGGTCTTGAGATGGAGAACACTCCTTTCCTTCTTGCTCTCTCGCATTTCTTTTCCCTTCCTTCTCTCTGTTTTTTTCTTGCTGTTTCTCAGCGTGTTTTTTCATCTCTCCCGCCGGGACGGTTTAGATCCCTGGCTTCCATTTTCTTCTTTTCTTTTGTTTTTCCCTTCTCCTCCGAGCAGGACGACACGAGACACGGTGCACGATGAAAGTGGATCCAATGAAAGCGCAGGAGCGAGCTTCGAGGGAGTTTTGACGACGTTATCGTTTGATGGGAGCGTTCTGTATTTCTTTTTTCTTTCTTCTTTGGGAGAAGGGGAGGCCATCTCGTATACGGAGCAGCGTTTTTTTTTCTTCTCCTTCTCAGCATCGGACGATGGGATGAACCGCACGGCTTTCCAACGCATCGATACTTACCGACCTACCGACTATCATCATCACGGGACGGCGAAATGCGGGGAGATGGGGGTGGGGAACCGGGGCGCTTCTTTGTTTTCTTCCCCATGGGAATTCGGTTTTGGGCACTCGGAACGGGATGGGTGTTTTCTGGTCTGGGAACATGGGATATGGGATGGGTTTTTGGGATTGGGATTGGGATTGGGTTCGGGTTTGGCTGGGTACACTAATGGGGCCTGGGTCTGGATCGGGGGGCTTTATGGCGTCTTTCATGCTTGTATTTATTGAAGTGTTTTGTTTTATCAGAGGTGTATGTGTGCAGTGTGTGTGTTTTAAGGTGCTTGTCTTTGTTACCTGAGGGAGTTGTCGAGGATGGCTTGCTACGGGAGTCGAATTGGACGAAGTAAATACGTCTGGCTGGAGGGAGGATGGAGACTGAAGCGGACAGTTACTACCTACATACCACTAAGTGTCAATATCATACTTTACCGTATGAGCGCTTTGTGCAGTCGCTAAATAAATACCTAACTACCGTAATACTGTAGATGACTGCCAGTGATGACAAGGCTCGTTATGAATGACCTCCGACGCCGTCCGTGGGGCCTAAGGTTCCATCCACCAGTCCGATCGGTCGGCCGTCACGCCGGTTCCCCACACGTTCTTGAGAGGGCGTTCCCGCGGCCGGAACGTCAGGGCGGTGCTTGGCTTTGGCCGGCCTGGCCTGTGAGGTGTGGGCGAAAAAGCCAAAAATGACTCGGGCGAAGCTGGGGAGACCGGATGGACTGACTCCGCCCCTTTCCCTTTCCCGTCCCGTCGTCTTTTCTTCCTCCTCCACTTCACTTCACTTCACCACTTCACTTCTTCATCTCCCTCCCTTGACCTCCGTTTTGTCTTCGCCCCTTTTGATTTTTTCGCCCTTTCGCCCTGTTTGCTGGTACGTACGAGTTGTGTGAGTTGAAGGAGCTGAAGGGATTGATTGCCTCGGACGGACGACGGAGCACCTTACCGACTACTACATACCTTACCTGGACACACAACCGCCGACCTATCCTGCCTGCTGCCTGCTCCCATCTACATCCGGACGATTCCACCGCGTCCCCCATGGCGGAGGCCTCCCCTGTCCCCACTGCCCGCGACGACTCCAGCCCATCGCAGACGCACTCCCCCCAGCCGCAGCCGCAGTTGCAGTCTCCCTTCACCCGTCCGCCGCTCCAGCAGCAGCAACAACAGCAGCCGCAGCCGTACGGCGAGGAACCCTCCAAGAGACGCAAGACGGCCGCCTCCTCCCGCGGCGTCGCCAACCTCACCCCGGAGCAACTCGCCCGCAAGCGCGCCAACGACCGCGAGGCCCAGCGCGCCATCCGCGAGCGCACCAAGGCCCAGATCGACCGGCTCAACCAGCGGATCCGCGAGCTCGAGTCCCAGCCCGCCTACCATGAGCTTCAGCTCGTCGTCCGGCAGAAGGAGGCCATCCAAGCCGAGAACGAGGAGATCCGCCGCCGGCTGGCCGCCGTCATGGCCATGCTGCAGCCCATCGTCAGCTCCCACCAGGGCCTGAACGGTACGGCCCTGCTCTCCTCTGGTCCGGCTGACCGCCGTGGAACTGACATGCCTCCTTCCTCTTCGTCTTCTCCCGTAGATCTGGCCGACGCCGCCGAACGCAACCCCTTCGCCCATCCTCCGACGACCGTTCCGCCCGCGCCGGACGCCGCGGACGCGCGCATCGTGCACTTCCTCCCGCCGGTCGAGCAGCGTCCCTTCCAGGGCGGCGTGACCGCACCCCGCGACGGCATGTCGAACCATGCCTCCCCGACGCCCTCGAATCCGCTGCCCAGCCGGACCGTCAACGGGCAGCAGTGGGACGACCTGAGCGCCCCGCCGACGAGCAATGCGCGGTCATGGCATGCGGCCAGCCCGCTGACGGCATCGTACAATCAGTCGGACGAGCGGCTGGGCGTGGGATTCCTCCTGGACGGAGGCCAGCGCGGCAAGGCCTCGCCGATCCCCCCGGGGCCATCGACGACGTCCGCGCTGCCGCTGCAGCTGCCCAGCCCGTGGCACGACCGGCCGCTGTTCGCGTACGCCGAGCTACCCCGGACTCTCCCGCCGACCTGCCCGCTCGACACCATCCTCCTCGAGTTTCTTGCCGAGCGCAAGCAGCGCGCCGCCGAGGGCGTGCCTCCGTCTGCCCTCACCGGGCCCACCTACCCCAACTTTACCGCTCTCGTTCGCCCGGGCCGGGACGAGGACTCGCATCCGCTGTCCAAGGTCTTCACCGACATCCTCCGCACCTTTCCCAACGTCAGCGGCCTTCCCGAGCAGGTCGCCGTCCTCTATCTCATGTTCCTGCTCATGCGGTGGGAGATTGATCCGACGGAGGAGAACTACAACCGCCTACCCGACTGGCTCACGCCCCGGCCCTCGCAGCTCTTCTCTCCCCATCCTGTGTGGATGGACCATCTGCCATGGTGCGTCCATGGACCCCTTCTCCCGCTCCTCCGCCCGCTTTCTCCTCCTCAACGATGCTAATCTCAACCCTCCCACCACAGGCCCCGCATGCGCGACCGCCTCGTCCAGCCGCCGCCATCCCGCCCCTTCGTCTCCTTCGACTCCTTCTTCATCCCCCTCACCGCCAACCTCTCTGTCAACTGGCCGCACCCGCCGTCGGACTGTCTGCTGCCCGCCTCTCGGCTCCCATCGGACATACCCACCCTACGGCCGCCACCGCCGCCACCGCCGCCACAAGCATCCTCCTCCACATCCGCCTCCCACTCACCCACCCCCGCCCCCACACCTCGCGTCTCCACTCCACAACCCCTCTCCACCCTCACCGGCGGGGGCGCACGCTCACCCCCACCCGCCCCAACAACCGTTGCCGGGGTCTCAGCCGCGCTCAGCGCAGCCGCCGCGTCCGATGGCATGGAGAACTCCACCTCTCCCTCCTCCTCTTCGTCTCAACACCAGCCTCAGTCCCAGCCTCCACATCAGCCTCAACTCCAACCTCCGCCGGTGGTCAATGAGGAATACTTCATGAATCCCGCCTTCGAGGAGCATCTCCGGGATCTGCGGAATTGGAGCGTGGGTCCGGCGTTTGCAAAAGCGTTCCCGGAGTTGATGGTGTGTGGGGGTTTCAGGGTGGGGTTGTAAGGGTGGGATGTGTTCTTCTTGTTAGTTTCGGCTTGTTCTCTTCGGCTTTTCTTTGGTTTGTTCTTCTTTTTTTTTCGGAGCTCTGTACGTTCAGACAAGGCTAGGGGAGGACGGAAAGGGAAATGTAGGGATTGGGAGATCGGTAGGGGTTTTCTGGGTTTTTTCCGGTAAAAGGGAAAAGTTTCGTGTTGGTTTCCCTTTTTTTTTTCTTTGGTTCGGATTACTGATTGTTTCTACTCGCGGCTTTTTCTTTCTTTGTTCTGGTTTGATGGGTTTTGAAACGCGGAGGCTGTTTTATCTTCTAGTTGATTGATTTGTTACGATAGGACGATAGGAGAGGAGAAAAGAGAGAAATGCAATCGCAATTGTAATCCAACCCAAACTTTTTCAGAAGGTTACCTATTCGATTTATCGTTTTGATACTTATTGTATCCATTTAGTATATTCTATGACGAGTAGGCATCTAATATATTCATCGACGTAGGTAGGTCGTAACTACTAAATAGTAAGTATGCAGCCGGAACCCTACCTAACATATGCCAAACTAGGTAGGACGCTCCGGAGCCATCTCCGCCCTTTTCCAGCCCTTCCCGTGACGTCGTACAAAACAACCTCAGCTACACTCCTCCGTACCTCCTGACGGTCCTCACCTCCGACATCCGCGCAAAAAAACGTTCGCCACCGCGCCTTTCTCTCATCATCATTTTTCTCCCCCCCCCCCCCTCTCTCTCTCTCTCTGAATGTCATCATCCGGCGGCAACCCAAAGGTGGCGATCCCGCCGCTGGCCCGGCGACCTGGGGCCGGGGGCGGCGCCGAGGGCGCCGAGGGCGGACCCCGGCGCCGGAGCTCCACCTCGGCGGCGAAGAAGCGGATCGAGATGGCGTGCCGCAATTGCCGGCAGCGGAAGGTGAAGTGCGACGGCCGGCGGCCGCGGTGCGGGCACTGCGTGGAGGCGGGCCGGTCGGTGGAGTGCGTGTACCCCGTTGGACGGAGGGATAAGCTGAGGGAGTGAGTTACCAGTGTATTGCCTGTTTTTTTTTTTTGTTGTGATTTTGTGTGGTGTGGTGTTTGTGGTGTGTTTGTGGTGTGCGCTGTTGGGGCAAGGCTGACTTTGATTGACATGTTCCCAGGGCTCACCGGTGTTTGGCCGAGTTCCAGTGCCTGGCGGCCGGGTTGGCGGATCGGTTGGATGTGAAGGAGCGGGGGAGGATGGAGGACCTGGTGCGGAATGTGAGTGGGTCGTTTCACTTCGTCTTCTTCTGTTTCCATTTCCTTTTCCTTTTCCCCCTCCGTTCACACAGACACCGCTGCTGACGCCGCCCGAAACGATACCTATCCAGTCGCGCGACGTGCTCGACGGGTCGGACTTCGCGGCCCCCGCGTCGTCGACGACCGAGCACGGGGAGCGGGACGTGTCCGCCGGCGTGGGCTCGGACGAGTCGGCCGACGTGCTGGACGAGGATCTCGACCGGGACGACAGCTCGCGGGCGACGGGCTTCGTCGGCCGGAACTCGGAGGTGCAGTGGCTGCGCCGGTTCCGCGAGGAGGACAGCGAGAATCCGCGGCAGCGGCTGGGTCCGCATGGGCCCCCTGGTGCGGGCGATGAGGCGTCGGCGAGGCGGATGGCGGCGGCGGATCAGCGGCATGAAAGGGGTTCGGCGCGGAAGCCCGAGTCGGTGGTCCCGGTGAATCAGTCGAATTATCATTTGGATGATGAAGAGCCGGATTTGAATAATGATCTGGTGGATCCGTTTGAACTCCCGCCCGTCGAGCTCATGAGGAGCCGGGTCGGGGTCTACATGGAGACGTTGCAGGAGGAGTTCCCGATCTTGGTGAAGCAGACGTTCATGGAGCAATTCGATCAGTTCATCCGCGACGGCGCGACCGTCCCCGACGACGCGGACGGCCGGCAATGGCTCGCCATCCTGCATCTGCTCATGGCCATCTCGGCGCGGTATTTGGCGCTCAAGGACCGCGACGGCGAGATCGAAACGCGGGAGCATCTCATCCATTACAACCGCGCGCGGCAGATCGCCTTTGAGAAGAACACCTTCGTCACGCAGGCCAGCATCAAACGCATCCGGATCGTGGCCCTGCTCTCGCTCTACTATCTTTGCATCGACCAGGTCAACCGGTACGTCCGACGGGGTGCCGCTTGTCTGATTCACCCACAGTAGAAAGAGTGCTCTCACTGACAAGGCATGTTCTAGCGCCGACATCCTGGGCGGATGCGCGGTCAAGTACTGCTACGCCCAAGGCCTGCACGTCCGCAGCATGTACCCTCACCTCCCCGACCTGGAAAAGGAGGCTCGCGTCCGGCTTTGGTGGTGTGTGTATAAGCTCGAACGGCTGTGCTGCGAGGTGGTGGGCCGCCCCAGCGTGATCACGGATGCGCACTGCTCCGTGCCGCTACCGCTCCCACTTCTGGAGGAAGAGCTCGAGGAGAGGACGAAGGAGCCGGGGATGGTTCACTATCAGCATTCGAAGCTGAACAACGCGGCCGCGGATCCGACGCTGCTTCAGGACTCCAAGATGAAAGGACCCTCCGCTCCGGGACCGCCGCTGTACTTTCGCACCACCTGCCAGCTCATCATCATCCGCCAGCAGGTCGTCGACGCGCTCTACTCGGCCGGCACGGCCAGCAAGTCCTGGCAAGGCGCCCAGGATGAGATCCGCAACTTCGCCCGGTACACCCATCAATGGCTCGAGAACCTCCACCCGCACTTCGACTTCCGCAACCTCCAAGACGACCCGGCCTTCTTCCGGCACAAGATCAAGCTGGGCTTTCTGTACTACAGCGTCCGGATCCTCACGACGCGGCCCTGCGTCTGCCGCCTCGACCCGCACATCGCCGAGCAGAGCCAGGCGTCGAAGGACTTCAACCGGGTGAACGCGCAGGCGTGCGTCAAGGCGGCCATCTCCATCAGTGACCAGGTCCCCGACCAGCTAGGACCCGAGTTCATCTACCGGTACGGGCCGTGGTGGGTGATTGTGCACTACTTCATGCAGGCGGCCGTCATCCTCCTGCTCGAGGTCGCGTACGACTTCTGCCACGGGCCCGAGATGCGCCACGAGGTGCTCGAGTCGCTGAAAAAGGTGGCCGCCTGGCTGCACGCGCTGAGCGACCGCCACGGCGCCGCCCGGAAGGGCTACTCGCTCTACACGGACCTGCTCCAGCGGATCGCCCGGAAAAGCACGTTCGACCTCTCCGGCCTTGTCGCGCAGACCGCGCCCCTGCCTCCCGCCCGCGGGCCGGCGTCCACGCATTATCAGGAGCCGCAGACGGAGGAAATGGAGGATGTCCAGCACCATGGCCAGGCCGCCGCCGAGCAGCACGGAGGCCTGCACCCGCTCGACGTCGCCGCCATGGCGCTGGACACCCAGATGCAATCCCAGCTCCACCCGCCCATGGCCGCCGGGCCATGGGAGCAAGACCCCTCGGCATCGTCCTCATCGTTTGCCCATGCCCCTCGCATGGACTACCCGGGGCCCGCGCCGCCATTCCAGCACCACGATCCGCCCGGCGCCGGCGCCGGCGGCTCTCTCAACCTGCCGGGAGCCGGAACCAGCCACGGCCCCGACCCCTCAGATCCCTACGCGTACGACGACTTCTCCCGCCTCTACCTCACCACGGCCTGGGACACAAATCCCCCCATCGATTGGCCGCCGATGATGGATGCGTATGGCAACTATATGCTCATGTCTTTGGATCCGTATCCCAGCGCCGCTGGTCCTGCTGGTGCGCCTGCGCCGGATTTGGGGGGCGAGCAGCAGCAGCCCCAGCAGCCCCAGCAGCCCCAGCAGCACCAACAGCAGCCGATTTATGTGGCTGATGAGGAGTCGGTGGAGGATCCGAGGCTGTTGCGGTTTGCTCCTCATCCTCCTCCGCATCCTCCTCCGCCGGCGGGGGGGCCGTCGGGATCGGCGGGACCGGCAGGTTGGGGAGGTGCAGAGGCAGGTGGTGGAGGTGCAGGTGCAGGCGGTGGCCAAGCTCCGCGGTGAAATTGCTTCGGTTGACGTGGTCGATCCTTTCAATGCAGTCTATGATGTGAGGTATGCGCGTTCGTGGCTCCCGCTCTTCCTCCTTCTTCTTCTTCTGTCTTTCATGACAATATAGTCTGCACCGACGTGATGGAGATAGTGATGGGAGGGCGCGCGGGGGGTGGGTCTTTGTTGCTCTTGTTGTTGCTGGGATGGAGGGAAGGGGAAAGGGGAAAGACCGTCTGCGTCTGCATCGGCAGTGTTGAAGATACGCTCCGAGGATGTGTCTTACCTTGCTATTGCTATTGCTATTGCTATTGGCCATTACTGTTATGATCAAGGAGGAGGGAAGGGAAGGGAAGGATGGAAAGGGGCAACGGGGATTAGGGGGTGTTGAGGGACAGATGGGAATACCGGGAATACCAGGAATACCCATATGTATGTGAGACGTCGCTGCCGTCGCTCTCGGCGTCGTAGCTGGCATCGTAGCCGGCGTTGCTGAGGAACTAGTGGTGATAGACTGACTATCGCATCGAAGACATCATTTGTCCATCTCCTATGGGCTCTTTCTCGGACCGCTTTCTTTCTTTCTTTCTTTGCCTTCATGTATGGACTTTCTCTGAAGAAGGGATGCGACCAAGAGTGTAAAAGAAAGGAGATGAATGAGTTAAGGATCATGCGCTTCCATAGATTCCTTTTAACATGCCATTTTTCTGTGATATTGACCATCCTGCACCAGAAAACAGCAGGAAGACATATCTCCCTCCCTCTCATACGGCGGAAGCGCCTCATCCATTCCAGCACTTCCTTCAGGTAATAGCAAAGGAAAAACACAGAGCAGAAGTTATAAAGAAAACGAACACACGATAAAACGCCGGAAGAAAAAGAAAGTCAGGAAGACACCAAACGAGCCCCCGAAGAAGGAAAAGGCACGGCTTTTTCAACTCCAGCATCCTCATCCCTTCAAACCTTCACCCGGCCCGAAGCCTTCTGAACAACCTTGACCACATCAGCGAACGCCTCCTTCCACTCCTCCTCCGCCTCGGGCTGATCGGCCTTCGCCTTGGCGGAGCGGTCGCGGGCGAGCATGACGACGGAGGTGGGCCGCTTGGTGTTGCCGGCGGCGCCGAGCTCGGCGCGGGAGCGCACGTAGATGTAGGGGATGTTGTGGTCCTCGCAGAGGACGGGCAGGTGGGCGATGACGTCCATGGGGGAGATGTCGGCGGCGATGACGACGACGCCGAGCGGGCTGGCCGGGTTCGAGCTCGCGGGCGCGGCCGTGGGCGACTTGCGGAGCGCCTTGACGACCTCCTTGACCCCGCGCTTGAGCGTTTTGGATTTGGCGGCTGGGTTGGAAGAGGGGATTGTTAGATGGGGGTTTCGTGTGCTTTTCTTGTTGGAGGGCGTGGAAAGCAAACTGGATATGGGAGAACTGCGACGAGGACACTCGATGCCACAAGGCACAGATGCCCACGCATCGAGGAAAAAAAAAAAAAACCCCAGAGAGCGCAGCAACAAACCGGAGGATATGAAACAGGAGAACACAAGCGATCAAGCCAGGAGAACAAAAAAAGAGAACAAAACTCACCCTTCTTAACCCCCTTCATCACCTTCTTCGCCTCCTTCTCATCCGCAAGCGGATTCGCAAACGGCACCAACGCGCCCGTCACCACCGGCGTCGCCACCTCCTCCTCCTGCTGCTGCTGCTGGCCATCCATCTCCACATCCCCATCCGCATCCACCGTTTTCGCGACCTGCTGTTGGTTCTCGAGCTCAGCCGTCAACGCCTCCGTCACGTCGCTCTTGCGCGAAGACTTCTTGTCCTTCTTTTCCTTCTTGGCCTTCGTCACGCCCTCGCCCGTGCTCGACCGGCGCGACTCCTTCTTCTCCTTCTTCTCGGACTTGTCTTTGGCCATGGTTGAGGTTGGTTCGTTGAGATTTGCGGAATCGAATTGGAAGGGAGGAGAGAAACGAGGAGCAGTCCGGCTCTGGAGAAAAAGGGCTGCGAGTGGACGGGTGATTGAATGTAGTGGGTTTGGTGGTGTCGGTCGTTCGCACTGCTCGTCCGGGGAAGCAGTCAATGTGTCCCGGCAGTCATTTTTTTTCTGCACCTTCGCGAGCCCCGACCGTCCCCGGACCTTGGGTTTTTCCGACGGGCGGTGTCGGGTGGCTAGGTAGAGCGACCCCGTAGCGGCCAATGGCATGGCGCTAACGAACCTTCAGCCTCATGCTTGCGCTCAGGTACCTTTTAGCTGTACGGCAGTTTGTGCACGTTGTCCGCACGAGATCTTCTATTTCTCAAACGTCCATCATGAATCATTTGCTCTATTGCTACTGACTGACACGGGACGAAGGCGAGTCCCCACAGACTTCGGGATTCCTCCGTTCTCTCCCTCCCCGGGTATTCTCCCCACCAGTGACCGCATCGTAGCTCCCTCCTCCTCCTTCCATGCTATAGCATGAAGATGGTCGGAAATTCCTCCGTCGTGTCTTCCATACAGCAAACTCCCGGATTAAGGACTGGTAAGAGGACCATGATGGCCCAGCATCACCGTTCACAAGCCTTGCCCGTGGGACAGGCACCTTCAGACGTATCTACTCCACCTCCATTCCGTCCTCACCATTCTCCTTTCTTTTCGCCTTCACATGCTCAATGAACTCATCCACCACGCCCGGCCACGCCGAGTTCTCCGGGTCCCACCACGACAGACTCTGGTCCTGGAGTGTCGCCTGCGCGAACTTGAGCGTCTGATCCCAGAGATCCTTGTTGATGCTCTTTTTCCAGTTGCTCTCCAAGAACTCAATCCACTGGTCTAACCACCGGTTTTGGGGCGTGTTCCATTTGATGGGGGAGAACTCGGGATCAAAAAGCACGCGCCAGTATTCAACGGCCATATCCAACGGAACGGATTTTTGGCCTTGCGGGCGAGCGATGATGAAGGTGTGCTTGTACACGTTTGTGAAGGTGGGGAGGGCTTCGGGTGATGAGAGACCGCGGAGGGTGGTAGCAACATGTTGGCTCTGCTTTTCTAATGTCTCGCATCTGTGCGGGAGTTAGCAGCGGTGTGAGCCGGACGGACACGGTGCAAACTTACTTCAGTGCCGCCCATCCTTCCACAAACCCTTCCCGTGTCATTTCGCCCATGGTAGGGCTCTGCACTATCTGCGAAACAAGGAGCATGCCGATGTTCTCTATGGAGACATTGATCGACTGGAGGTAGCTCATCATACCCTCCATCTCCACCGTGTCCGGGTTGTCCTTCGGGTTGTCTCTCAGACTGTTAAATAGCTTGTCGAGCTCCTTTTTTATCGCCGCCGAAGAAGTGCTCGTTCCACTGCCGCCTCCTTGGTAGAATCTACAAACATATATGTCAGCATGATTCATATCAGCGTCAAGCGGAGAAACTAGGCAGGATCCAATCGAGTTAATGCAACGAGAGCGGGACAAATTTCCCTGGTCCGGGGGATTGCGGCGGCGGGGCTCCGGCTGACGTTTCGCGTTCCTCCGCGCTGTCAATACTCCTTGACGTATTCCAATCACGAGCTTTCGAGAGGCG
This sequence comes from Myrmaecium sp. VS I D KN 1, assembly GCA_019775845.1. NCBI lineage: Eukaryota > Fungi > Ascomycota > Dothideomycetes > Valsariales > Valsariaceae > Myrmaecium > Myrmaecium sp. VS I D KN 1. Next base: position 76,637 of record JADQAV010000003.1, read on the forward strand.
GCACTGGAAAAGCCATAGCCAAGTGCCCGGACGCCGGACACATCCTACACCTTCTCAAAGCTCGGGGCTCTCCAGCAGTATCCGTATAGAACTTCACTCCGAAGACAGGACAACCGGCAAGCTGGCGGACCCGCCGCAACAGGAGCTCGAGGCCAGATACCCGACACAGCCTCCAGCTCTCGAGCGCCCCTTGAACCCATGCCAGCCAAACCGCACGCTTTATCCCCTCAAAGTGTTGCCGATTCTCGAGTCGATCGCCGCATCCGCCTTTCTCGGCGCGAGTTCCCGGCAAACATGTCGACGCAGTCGGAGCCATGGAAACAGAAGGAAACAGCAACAGAACGTACCCATCAACCGCAGCCTGCAAGTTCCAGTTATGCTGCTTCAGAACCTGACATCCAGTTAGCCCCAGGCATTCCTCGCAAAAGCGCGCAGGGACCATGGAGAGAGGGAGGAGAACTCACCTTCGCAGCGCTCGACTTATCCGCGTTGGTGAAGCTGACGAACTGGGTGATTGCCAACTTCTGCGCCGTCGTATATGCTGGCGGCATCGTGGCAGTCGAGTGTTAGCGATAAGAACGGGGAAGGAAGCGCCAAACGGCAGTTTTTTCTCGCGGGGATAAGAATGCTAAGGTAATCGTGTGTGATCCCCCTTCAGAGCGCGCCAGCGGAAGGAGGAAATGTGCTGAAGGTGAGAAGGGAAAGTGGAAGAACAGAAAGACGCAAATGCAAAAGAGGCGCTGGACGGAAAGAGCTGGGTGCAAGAGCGAAGGGGAGGTAGGTAAGGTAGGTATTGCGGAGAAAAGGGGAAGAGCGAGAGAACCGCGGCGAACAGGCGACGGATGATGCAGCGGGCAGCAGCGATGCCCGCAGTGGTCAACCGGGGCAGTCAGCCCCGCCGCCGCCGCCGACGCCGCCCGACCTGTTGGTGCCTTCGTTGTAAGGCCACAACAGGGATGTGAACAAAAATACCGGGGCGGCCGATAAGATAAGCCAAATAAATAGCAGCAAGTGAACGTCGCCGTATGTAGTGAGCTTGACCGCGTGCCATAAACAGAGCTTTGTATGCATCACTGCAACCGCACTCCGGCGGCGCGGCGGCGGACGAACGAACATGCAGGCGGTGCTTCTTCGTGATGAAATGCTGTGCCGGACGACGGGGAGTATGGGAGTGTGAAGCGCGAACGGGAAATCGATCACGCACCTCGAGATCTCGGAGTAGTAGGAGTTGTAGTCGTCGTTGTGGTAGCAGCAGCAGCAGCGGCGGCAGCAGTGGAGCTGGCAGGTACGGCGACGGCGCCGCTCGTCGTTTTCGTTTTCTTCATCGCTGGCTCTTGACCGTTCGACACGTTGGCGGGTGGTGAAGCAGCGTCGGTCGCAGCGGACGATGACGCAGCAGCGACCTTCTTCTTCCCTTTGGCGGCGGAAGCTTTCGCCGTCGCGCGCTTCGGAGGCATCGTCGTGAGGGAGTCGAGTAGTGAGCGAGAGTATCGAGCAGAGTGGAGCGAGAGAGGCGCTGCTGCTTCTGTAGAGGATGGTGGTGAGAGGAACAGAAGAAAGCCTGACGAAGCACAAAAAGAACGAAGCTGAGAAAGTTTGTGCCGTGGTGAACCACGGCTTCGCTCGGGGCAGGCCGTGCGGTCGTGGGACGCAGAGGCGGATGCGGCTTCCCATGTGACGAGCCGCGCCTGCCTGGGCGCCCGTCAGTTGGACATCGGCACATCGGGCGGGCCAAGATACGGTGAGCCCTGCAAGGGGGGATGAGGTAGTACTCCATGTTAGGGCTTGGGTAGAGCCTATATCGCGGGTAGTCCATGGGATTTGAAAAGGTAGTAGCAGCTTATTTCGCATGCAAGCAAGCCTACAGTGGCCCTGCCCGGCTCTGAAGCCTACTTACTTCCTGTCCTCGCAGCCCGATAGCCAACGTAAATGACCAGAAAGATATAGGAAGCAATGAGAAGCATGAGTTATGTACTGTCAAAGTCAGGGCATCCGCAAGAGCGGTCTCAACTAAACGGGGACGAAAAGATGCCCCATCCCAAAGCCCAGCTAAGAACGCAGTCACACACGTACGCTCAAGATACAGCTGAAACATAAGAGGAAAGAAAGTAGGTAGATAAGTATGAACAAAGCGGTCGTATCCGTACATACATACACACACATCCTGTCGCTGGAAAAGGAAAACGCAATGAAGGGCATGTCCTGAGCTCGTGATACATACCAATAATCCAAAGAAATCGTTCGCAATCTTGAGAAGGAAAGAGAGGATAAGGGAAACAGTCACGAAATGGCGGACTAAGCAGCTTCACGAGACCAAGTCGATGTCCACCCCTGACGTCACTCGCTCTTGTCTTATCGTGAAAATCATATGCAACCAAGAACAGCTGGACGATGAAGCAGGGTGGGAGTCAAGAGGAATAGAGAGAGAGCGAGAGAGGAAACGAGAGAGACAAAGTAGAAAGAAAGGAAAACGTTAACCATATACACTCTTCACACGATATGGGGCCCCAAATCAAACGCGGAAAGAAACTGACAAACAGACAGGACAAGCGAGCACGTCTTACAAGCCCAAAGGCATACTCTCCAGCTGCTCGCTAAGCGCCCTCCAATTGTCCGCCTGAAGCTCCGCATATTTGACGCGCTCCTGACTCCAATCCTGATGCAGCCGGGCGATGTGGTACTGCGACTGCTGGAAGTACACGAGCTCATCGCGGATGCATTCCTTGATGAACACGCCGCGGGCATGCTGCTGAACGATCAATTGCTTATCCTACGCCACAAAGTCAGCAAAATGAAGCCATCACCGCGAAATTGCATCAAGAACTCACTTTGAAAATAGCATCCTCGAGCTTCTCCTTCTCGTTCGGCCGCTGGGCTTCCGCGGGCTTGGCCCGGACCTGCTCCAGCTTCCGCTCATTATTCTCAATCCGTCGCTCAAGTGCGGGGATGTTGTCCCGGTCGAGCCTGTCTCGACGGTCGAATAGGTCACGCATCGAGACCAAGCAATCCCGCTGTCTCTTGAGGTCTTCAAGAACACCCTCATCCCACGCCTTGGCCTCGTCTTCCAGCAGCGTCCGGGAAGCATCCATGTGCTTCGCGGTCGCGCTAATCCCTTCATTCAACAAGGGCACATCGTTGGTATCGATGGCGTATGTATCGGCAGATGCAATGGTAAGCGCCTGTAGTGCCTGAATGAACCTCGAGTAATCATTCGCGATCCCCTCGTTGCGCTTCGCCAGGCGCTCCGTTAGGGCGCAGAGATTGATGTAGATCTCGGCGGACCTCTTGACACCCGACCGACATTGATCGAACAACTCCTGCAGGTTCGATGGGAGGGAGTCCTCCAGATCCGGCGGCAACGCTTTGCCCACAAACTCCTCTTGCACATTGAGCGTCGCCTGCTTGCGCCAAACCGCCAGTTCCTGCATCATAATATTAGCAACCATGTCAGCAGAGGGCGGGTGGAGCAGACTTCTACCGTAGGAACCGTCAGGAACATGATCACGAGCTGTTCCTGACTCAGAACCGGGTGGCGGACGAGGGCGTTCGCGAACCGTGCGAGACCGCGACGACGCCTCTCCACGAACGAGGCGTCGGCTGCGATGTAGTTACCATTTACTGCGATTCCGGGTCAGAACTCGTTCGAAAGCACCTTCACTTGGGCGGAACAACTTACTAGCAACCCTCTTCGGCGGCAGCAACGGAAGCTGCCTGAACGGGTACCGTTTGTGCAGACAGTCTAGCAGCCAGACAAAATCGCTGTATCGTCTGACCACAGTGCTGTTCCTCCGTATGCACGTCACCTGGTAATTTCTGTGCTGGAAGAGAAACATGCCCTCCTTTTCTGGGATAGCGGTGACAGTGACGGTCTCCTCCACGCCATTTCCCGCTACCCTGCCGCCGCCAATTGACCTTCCTACACCGCTGGGATCGTTGCTGTTTCCAACAGCGCCATCGGATGGCGCGCCGAAGGACGCACCTCGTAAGTCAGCACTGAAACCCTCGCTGCCCCATCCACCACCTTCCCCAACCGTAGATGGACGATCGTCGGTATGAGCGGTAGGCTGAGTTTCACTTGAAACGCTAGAAGTCGTGATGTTGCTAGTTGTCCGCCCGTGCGGTACGCCATTGGAGGTCGCATTGCCATTCAACTGTGGGCCTGCTGCCGCATGGATATGTCCTCTGTGCATATCCGGGCTGCCCCACGGGTCTGACTCTGGTAAGCCAAATGATGGTTTTCTTGTCACTGGCGCAGGATCTAGATGAGGCTCCTGGAGCGGCGGTGGCGGAGCCGGTTCCTCTCTCTTCAGGCCTGGGAAGGTCGTCTGTGGCAGATCTAGAAGGGTGAGAAAAAGGGTCAGCTCCTACATCCACCAACATTGTTTCAGTCAAGGACGTACTTCGTCTCCGATCATCCACAGCATCCAGCCCCAACCCCGCGACATCCTCGCCCTCCTGCAGCAACCCCACCAGGGCCGCCACCACATTCCACTCACCCCTCTCCACCGTCCCCTCATCACCTTTCTCCGCAATCCCCACCACCTCCTCAATCTTCTCCACCTCCAACCCACTCAACCCCAACTGCTCCTGCAACAGCCGCCGCACCGCGCCCACCCTCACCACGCCCTCCTCCGCCAGCCGCTCAAACGCCTCTCCATAGCTCCCAGGGACCTCTTCTCCCGCCAGCAAGCTCCGAACCATCGACCCCTTCCTCTTCCGCTCCGCCTTCTTCGGCGTCGGGAAGTCCCACGGGCTGCGCGTGCCGGACAGCTCGTCGTCCCCGTCATCATCGGCGAACAGGCCAGCAGCGCCCGTGCGCGTCACCGGACCGTACTCCTCGCCGAAGAGGCCGGGTGACTTACGCACCCGTGTGCTCGGGAGTGGGGACTCGGTGTCGGAGTCGCCGAAGAGGGACATGGTCCCTGTCTGGATGCTTGCTTGAGTGAGGGCGCCGTGCTATCGCCAGCTGAGCGCGGCGGACGCGGAATCTCGAAGTGGTAGAGCCTGGCGCGCAGGGCAATGCCCAGGGTGGGATGGACACGTGCGGGAGGTGGTCGTTCACGCTGAGGGGTGGGGGTCGGACAGTAACTCTTTACCTGCCGAAGGATAGCGAGGTGCGGTGCAGCGTAGCGCTCGTTGGTAAGCCCTGAGATCCAAGCAATGGCGATGGTGGCGATGGGTGCTGAAGGTCTGGAGAGTGCTGGCAGGGTTAGGGCGTTAGGAGGGGGTTTCGAAGCACGAGTAACTTGGTGGTCAAGGATGGGAGGTCGTCGCATGGAAGGAGCTTGGACCCGACGGGATGACATCGCTTGGCGGGTCTCGTTCAAGGAAATGCACCAAGCTGGTCACTCACTGCCTAGTAGAAATCCCCAGCCTATGCTAAGATCTGTGGGGGAAACAAAAGATAGAAGTATATCCTCCATTAGCCAACACATTCACATATTAAAGATCCGTATTCCATCATGGTATATAGCAACAAATGGAGAAGAAGAAAAAAGCATACACAGCCCAGAGCACCAGTGACCGAAAAGACCCAGCAATCCAACGCTCCGTCCACCATGGGTATCAATGATAACAAACGCCTTTTTTTGATCGCGTCCGATCGATATCCCTTTGTCCTGAGACAGAATGACAGTCCTTTTCTCCCCGCCCTCTTTTTCACGATCGCATTGAAAACCTCTGTGCACGATGTAGGAAACCCGTTTTGTTGAGTCCCCACCGCAAATCTGGCACGACAAAAGCGCTTATGGTTCAGGGCCGGTGCTGCCGAGGCCTCGACCACCTGAATGACCATCCTGCAGATCTGAAGGATGGACTGGAGGTAGTGTCCGCGGATCAAGAGAGCGATGAGGCTGAGGGGCGGTAGAAGCTTGGCTCGTATCCCCATCTTCGAATACCCCATCCGAGCCAACCGGAGGCACGTCCATACGTGATCCCAAGATATCATTAGGACCCCCAAGCGTCGGGGGGCTCTGCGGGTGCAACGATCCCGCTGTTCCCGTCTCGCCCATGGAACCAACCGAAGGACCGGCAACAATCTCTCTGTCAGATACCCCCTGCGCAGCCGTCGCAGCCTTCAAAGCGTCCGGCGACCACGTCCGCCCCCGTGGCTGAGCAGGAATAATCGTGACCGGCAAATTCACCCGATTCTGCCGGCCGTTCGTCTTCTCCCACAGCGTCTCGCTCAGATCGGCCGCAAAAGCGCCCAGACGGGACTTGAGATCCCACCGAGAATAGCCATGGGATGCCTGTCGAATTTTCTGATCGTCGAAGCTGACAGGCCCGATCACCTGGCCGCCCAGGACCTCCGCGGGAGGTGCCGAGCGTCTTCGCCGGAAGGGGTTGAGTATAGCATCCCATCGCCATATTGCTCTTCTCGGCGCGCTCTGGGCTTCGGTGTCCTGCGCCGCTCGCTTGTCCTTCTCTGGACCCTCGCTGCTTGACCGCGGTTCACTACTACCTTGACTGTCTGGTGGCGGGTTCACTACTCCTGCTAAGGTATGTCGAATTGAGTGCCTGGGTTGTTCTACCGGATGATAGCGAACCGCATACACCGTACTGGCAGCGCTTCCGGTGTCGGTCCTGCTGCCTGGCGCAGCAGTCGCCGGAGGTGGCGTGGGCATCTGATGAAAGACAACATGTCCAACCTGACCATCTCCGGGAGCAGCGAGAGACCGTTCTTCCGCTGAAGCAGAGTATGGAGTGCCAAGAGACACTGAAGGTCCAGAGTCCGTCTGTGAGCGGTGCAGTCGATGCGCCGGCCCACTAACCGTACGGCGAGCAGAAGTAAAGGCAAGCCCGCCAGAATCCGGTCCTCTCGTTCCTTGCGTATGATTTCGGGAGTGGGAGCGTGGTATCTCGTAAGAAGGCGTGACCTCTAACATCTCGTCTCCATCAAACACTTCCCTGCCCAAAATCCCATCTTTCTTGTCCTCTCTTTCGACAGCTTCGATGCGCTCCACCCACTCCCACACGATTACGCTAGCCGCTGCAGCACCTACCCATCGAAAATAATCACCCCATCCCGCCACACTGTTATCCGAGATATCCAGGATGAAGAATACGACAGGCGTGAGAACCGCGATATTTGAAAGAATGGCGATGAGGGACATGTTCCACATCTTCGGATGGTGGAAGGCATAGCGTCGTTTGGTGATCGAGTAGAAGAGCACCCAAGCGGCATACAGCAAGCTCAACGACAGTCGGAAAAGGTATGCCAGCGCCGGGATCGCATCAGAAAACTGACGTGGCTGGTCGTAGGTAATCCCAGACAGAAAGCTGTCCAAACAGCTAAAGATGGTATCTAGCATGATGAGACCGAAGCCCACCCACTTGATCAGGACTTTCTCTTTATGCCGAGGGAAGAGCCTAATCAGCGTCTGGACCTGAGCGAGCCAGAGAAAGATATTCGATATAACGCGCGAGATCTTGATCTCCAGCCCCGCCACAACTTTATACCGAACCTCGAACGCGTCCATGTAGCCAGCATTATATTGCTTCTCCGTGACCTCGAACGTGTCCGCCGTCGCGATCGACAGCGAGATCGCTACGGTGAGCGCCGCAATTTTCTGCAACCACGGCCGCGAGCCGACCCCGATCATGGAGGCGCTACCGCTCGCGCCGCTGATCATGCCGCGGGAGCTCATTAGCCCGGGCCGGTTCCCTCTCGCGCCAGGGACGAAGAACGTGCGGGGGGTTATGAGGAGCATGACGACCAGCAGCCAGGCTATGACGGTCGCGGCAGCAGTCGCGTAGACCTGAGGGATCAGCGAGGAGTGGAAAGGTTCTTTCAGGTGGAGCGTGTACTGCGGTTCGCTGCCGTTCGAAGACAAAACCGCGGTATTCGAACAGTCCGGATGGACGATGGCGGCCGTGGTCAGGGTGATGGTGGAAGTTGGATTAAGTGCGATGACGTCCAGCGAACGCAGCACGAACGCGGTGCATTGCTAGCGAGCAATGTCAGTATCCCTGGCCGGCGGGTAAGGGCGTGGGAAGCACTACTTGCTCGGCTGCCGTCGACGTCGTCGTCGCCGGGTGATTCCATAGCTGGCGGGGGGTCAAGGGCGCTGCCGGCAGCATGCCTCAAGTAATGGCGGGAGCGCACAGGGGCAGTCGAAGAGCCTTCACACGGTGGAGGGGCATGTAGTCTCCTGTGCCATGGATGATCGATAGGCAAGGCGGAAGGAGAAGAGGACGGGATGGGGAGGCGGGACGCGGCGGGCCTAGCTGAAATGCACCCCGGCTTCCCGATCACTTTTCCGATCCCCACTGGCACTTCGCGCTTCCGGTCTGCTGCATGAGGCTACACTGTATCAATCCCGAAGTAAATCCGGATGTGGTGTGAACCGTCATCGATGGCCTTGCCTGAGCACCGCTCTCCTCACATCCAATGTCGCGATCAGACAGCATAGAATTCACTAGTTATGCGGCCAGCCGTTTTCTTAACTAACAGGCTCTGGCGAACATGAACCCCGGATTTCTCAAGTGCAATGCTCGGTTGATAACTTCCTTTGATCCTTACAAGCGACCTCATACCATCGTGTAGAACCAACCGCATAAGTAACCACTGTTCACGCCGGACAGTGGTCTCTGTCCTACCTGTTCCGCTTTCTCAATACCATCTTATATACCCGCCCGCAGCGCATTCTGGAGAAACCCCACCCCAGCCAACACGCCATCCACCACCCTCACCCGCCTCCCCTTCTCCAACCCCAATTCTTCCACGCAAGCCGCCCTCACGCACTCCCCCAAGCCCGCCATCGCCGCGCAACCCAAGCATACCGCACCCACAGCACCCCTCCTCAGCAACCTCTTCGTCGCTTCCATCATCTTCTCCCTTGCCACCTCCAACCCCACCGCATGCAGCTCCCCCGCCGTCAGTCCCGTACTCTCCACGCCAGCAAACCGTGCGCCTCCGCCCAGCACCGCCGCCGCGCCCGCGGTGAGCGACTCCTCCCACACCTTCCCGGTCGTCACGATTCCCACTCTTTCCTCTTCGCCAACCGCCAGGAGCGCGGCTGCGAGGCTCGCTTCGAAGATGCCCGTGACGGGCTTCGGAGGGCATGCGGCTAGCACCTCCGGTCGGGCCTTGAGCAGGCCGACGAGCGGGTGGACGCTGTAGCAGGCAACCAGGAAGGCATCGTGAGTATCGAGGAGTGGGAGGAGCTGCGGGATGCAGGCGTCGGCGCTGATGACTGCGTCTGCAGGGGAGTTGATGCTGGCAGGCATTTGGGAGGCAGGATCCGCGGTGAAAAAGGTATACGTTGTCTGTAAAGAGGGTAGTATTAGTCTTGATAAGCCCTAGAGACCTGCTTTTGAAAGATGGTGCTAAGTAGTCTCAAGCAGGGCTGAGGCGATATTTAGCGGGAATATAGCCTGATTTGGCCTGTGGGAGGCGGACATTTTCATAGTTGAGGGACTGGACGAGAGGTATTAAGCTTTCGGACATGGAGGCGGAGGAGTTTGGATTGATGATGAGGATACTGTGCTTCTTGTCCGACGTGGTGGACATGGTGGTTAGGCTGCGCGTGAGCTCCGTTGTCTCCATAATAGATGTGTGAAACACCGGTGGCCATTACGACAATGCTGGCTTCAAGGGACGTAGTCAGAAGTTTCAACCTGAAGCTTAACGACCTGCGGGTCGTTGCTTGGTTATGATATTGTGTTGGTTGTTTGATGCTTGGTGAGAATATTGTTGCTTGCATAGGTTAAGAGCGCCCCACAAGGATACAGTGAGGACCCTGAGGCGCGGAGGTGGCGACCGGTCTGTGGCGGTGCTATGACGTACGTGACAGCCCGCGATGGTTTGCCAACACGCATGGAGAGACGAGTCTGAATGGTATATGATTCTTGTTTAATCAATATCTCTAGAATCCATGATTGCCCATCTTCCGTCCGTCTTCTCCAACGGCTCATTCTCATGGATTGCTAAAGCATCGAGGCCCTTCGAATAAACCTATGTTATGCGAATCGGCCATGGTCGTCACTCGTGAAGGATAACAGTGCAGCTTTGAGGAATGCGACAAAGGAAAGGGTATTAGGGCTTGTAGTAGCTGGTTGTCTGTTAGACAATGTAACCATAATCCTCCCGGGCAATGGGCTTACAGTGACCAAAGCTGGTTCTCTGTCGAAGGTCCGAATCAGCGGAAGCAGCTGAACCTGCCGAGACTGAAGCGGAAAGGCGCACGACGGACGCCGTTCTTGTCAACAATGATGCCGCCGCCTAATGAATGTGAGCTGAGGGTTCTAGGAGAGGTAGGCAGGATACTCACCGGCATGACGGCCGCCAAAACCCTTTGTCCACATGAGACCCATGATGTAAGTGTACGTGAGAGTCAAGTGAAGCGTTATGGTAGGTGTTGTTGCGCAGTCGGAAAGGTGTGTACTGTAGGTGGCAGAATTAGAGCTGTAGCAGTTGTGGTGTTGAGCAGACGGGTTTTATTGACAACAAGCAATGTCTTGCCAAGCAAGCGCCTTGCCTCGATCACTGGCCAAGTTCACACCTTTTGTGCAAGGAACGACGACAGCCAAGAAGACCCCGGCACAGCCACAGTTGCGCCACAGGCTAGCATGTTTGCTGAAGATCTTCCCGTCTCTCAAGGTCCTGCGATCGGCGGTCCCTTGGAGAGATGTGCAGACCTCTCTATATAATTTATACAATAGGATCATGGTTGACTGATCGTTGCAGTGTCCACCAGTCCTCGGCTGTCAAGCATTCTGCCTCCGCAACACTATTTACATACTTGCAGCAGACGCTCCGGATTTGTTGAAGAGAACGGTGCATTGGGATTGGTGCCCAACACGCATTTGGTTAGCGAAATCGAGCTTCCCCGGCCGATTCTAGCGCGCATGTGAAGAGGGCGGCCCCCGCCGGCCAGGGATACGAACATCTTCTACGTCAAGACTTTGGCGCTCGGGAACAAGACAATACTTTCGCGCTGTACCAGCCTCAAACACCATCCTTCTTGCGCTTACATATATATTAATATCTTGCATCTGCAGCTGCGGCTACTCCCTCGCGTCTCTCCTTACCTCCCCTTCCTTGTCATCTACTCCGTAGCGTCTAATATCAGTCGTTGCTCTCGCGACTGCTCCATATCTTCCCTCCAGACTCAGCGCAAGCCCTTGCGACTCTGAACTACGGCCGTCGAGCTCGAACCACGTCCAGGGAGCTTCTAACAAGGTCAGACACAGTGGCACCGCGCTCGCTGTTTCAGCATCACCCCGCCTTGCTTGGCCGCGTCCCGCGATGAGCTTTGAGAGCTTCCCTTCCCCAAATGCGATCCCGCCGCGTACGAGTTCCTACGGTATCTTTACAAACGGCAACTCTCCTCTAAGCCCGACGAGACCAGTACTACGGCCGCTGTCAGAGGTCGACTGGATAGCGCAGAGCAAGAGATCATCTGCGCACACTTCCGCGGCACCGATGTCACCCCCTCCGCCGTCGCAACCCCCGAAGGATTACGGGGATGAGCAGATATACCAGAGACAGAACACATGGTCACCAGAGAAGGAGAAGATTGTAATGGGGCCGTACGACTATCTTTATGGTCACCCGGGGAAGGACATACGGTCGCAGCTCGTCTCTGCGTTCAACAAGTGGCTCAAGGTGCCCGCCGAGAGTCTGGAGGTGATCACCAAAGTAGTCGGCATGCTACACACATCTTCACTCCTGTGAGCCGGGCCCTTCCAGGAACGAGAAACGCGTGCGCTAATGCTCTTCATAGGGTCGACGACGTCGAAGACTCCTCGCACCTCCGTCGCGGCATCCCCGTCGCGCACAACATCTTTGGAACAGCCCAAACCATCAACAGCGCCAACTACGTCTACTTCACCGCTCTTCGCGAGCTCTCCAAGCTGAAGAACACGGCGAAAATGGTCGACATCTACACGGAAGAGCTTATCAATCTTCACCGTGGCCAGGGCATGGATCTTTTCTGGCGCGACAGCTTGACCTGCCCCAGCGAGGCCGACTACCTCGAGATGGTCGGCAACAAGACCGGCGGCCTCTTCCGCCTCGCCATCAAGCTCATGCAGGCGGAAAGCAGCTCAAACCTGTACGTACTCGTCCCTCTCCTACAACGCCATGCGTTTCGCGACCGAACTAACAAACACTTCCTCCAGTGACTGCGTCCCCCTCTGCAACGCCATCGGCCTGCTCTTCCAGATCCTGGACGACCACCTGAACCTGTCCCCCTCCTACACGGCCGCCAAGGGCCTCTGCGAGGACCTGACCGAGGGCAAGTTCAGCTTCCCGGTCATCCACGCCATCCGGGCCGACCCGGCCAACCGCGTCCTGCTCAACATCCTCAAGCAGAAGACGACGGACGAGGAGGTCAAGCGGTACGCCGTCGACTACATGCGCCGCATGGGCAGCTTCGAGTACAGCCGCGCCTGCATCCTCGAGCTGCGTCGCAAGGCCCTCGAGCTCACCGAGGGGCTGGAGAGGCAGGCGGCTGTGGAGGAGGGCGGCAGCGGGGATGGCGAGGCGGCGGCGGGGAGGGAAGGGGCCGAGGCCATTCGGGCGATTTTGGAGCGGATGAAAGCACCGTGATCAACGTCCTTTCTTTGAAGTGCACTTTCTTTGTTCCTTTGTGGCATTATCTGGGACATACATGGAAAGGCCAGGAGGGGTGGGAGGACGGGAACCCGACGTGGCCTTTCTTTCACGATCTGTGATCAGTTTTGTGCTGTTGTTATTGAGGTTCGAGGGCGGGGACGCATGCCCTCCGGATGGATGAGGAGGAAGCCAATGTACGGGTAAGGTCACGGCCTGGCCTTGCGGGATGGTTTGTGCCATCGTTCGTCTCTATTCTCCGGCCGCAACTTGGCGGTTGCAATGTTTTGGTGATCCTGCGAATGTATGGCGTGCTTTCGGGTAGGATTCAAGAAATGAACAGATACTTGGTGGGAAGGTAGTGAGGCATGGAATGTCGAGGTTGGAGCAAGACACATCAACGACCGGGATGGAAATCTCGGGTACACATTCTGCTCAGAATCACAAACGAAAAAAGCCCTCACAGGGCCAGAGCACAGAGGTCAGGAGAGAAACGTTTTCATATATTCATATGTAAGGCATCTTTTTCGGGGGGTATCATCCCGTACCGGATCCCTCACATCTCATATAGAGAAGACCTAACCCCTGCTTGACATTTTTCCTTGCGGATTATTTTCTTCCACGGTTTGGGTCCACACGAAATTAATTGGAAACACCCTGTTTACTCCTCATCCTCCTCGGCCTCGTCGTTGACGACGTTGAAGAAGCGGAGCTCGTAGACACCCTTGGAGGTGGAGACGACGCGGAGCCAGTCACGGAGCTGCTGCTTCTTGAGGTACTTCTTGGTCCTGTGGGAGGCAGATGCGGTTAGCCACGACTGATCTACACACACACACGCAGCTGCTCGTAGGGGGCGACTTACAAGTACTTCAGGTAGCGGCCGGAGAACTCGCGGTGGGCGATGACCTCGATCTTGCCCTCACCCTGCTGGGAGATCTGGACGGAGTCACCAAGGTTGCCGGTGCGGCCGTCGACCTTGACCTTGTCGTGAAGGAACTTCTCGAAGGCGGCGACGTCGAAGATCTTGTCGTTGGCCGGCTGGCTGCAGTTGATGATGAACTTCTTGGTGACCTTGCCGGTCTTCTTCTGGACCTAAATTTCCGCGCCGCGGAAGAAAGCAGGGAGCGTACACTTAGCCTACTGTTCTATGCGCAATTGCACACCGACCCGCAGGTTTTCTTTGCTCTCGATCATTTTCGACGTCGAGCTTTTTTTCACCTGGGCCGGCGGAGGGGAGTGCGGTCGCGCGGACAGCAAAGCGGTGTACGTACAGGAGCCATTTTTGATGGGTTCGAGGATCTTCCCTGGGGAGTTCTTGGAGAGAGGAGGTGAGGATGAGGAACGCAAAGAGGTGGATATCCTGCGCCGGGTGTTTTTGTGGATGGAGCTTTTTTTCTCTATCGTCAAATTCGAACTTTTGATGGGGCCGGCGTGGGCGCTCGGTGTGCCGACTGCGCTAGCTCGCTTAAGGAATGGTGGCCGCCTTGGCATCGAACCTCCTTTGACTTCATCCCTAACGTACAGCGTGAGACAAGAGGATACCTGAGCTTAACTATTTGTGTGAAATGACCGTCTCGGGTTTGGAAGCGATGTATCGTGTGCATTCGACTCGGGCAAATGCTGGTAGACTTTTCTCCTCCCGCACAAACATGACTCGGAAGTCGCCTGCTCCATGTTTGTGAGTCAGATGGTTCACGAAGTTCACTCTTGTATTGATTCTGCTCGTTCAGTTTGATCAGCAGCCCTGAGGTTTGTTGAGCAGAACTCTTTAACATGTCTTCAGCCTTCTGAGCACAGAAGAACACCGCGCCTCTATCTACCAGCCAGAGAAGCTCAGCCTGACCCTTGAGCCATCGTTCGCTGATCTTTTTGAGTACACTATGTTTGCGAGCAAGTCATATTTCACATGGATGATCTCTTCCTTCTGTCTGACTGAGCTGTCCCGTATTTCTCTCATTGTGCCCAGGCCCCTTTTTCGTCTCTCTCATTGATATCTTTTCTTCGACTATATGCAGCTTCAAGACATCGCTATAAAACATCTGTAGCCGTGTCTCATTCCTGAAAAACGTTTGGTCTTGTGACAATGACCGTGTGCAGAGATAGTAGCGGAGTGTTACCCCCGCCGTCAATGGCCTTTCGTCATTGTCTGTTTCTATTTCAGTTATTTATAAGTCCTCGTCCGCCGCTTGACGAACTATGCTCGCAACATTGTACATCTTCTCCTCACTCTTTCAGCTTCTCCATCTTTCACATTGTATCGCTCTATCGGCTGCGTACAATGTTAGAAGGCACAACGTCGTCAGTATAACACGAGCAAGGACATATATACTCTACAATGTGTACCGCAAGAGTCTCTATGACATATAAGGAGAAGAGCGATGGCTGTGGAGACTTTCAGACATCCTCAGACTCCTCCACAACTCTAAACCAGATCCATATACCACTCGAACATGCAATCCGCGACGAGAAATCTTTGGGAGGTCCGAGAGACTCAGGAGGCCGGCAATGGAGTTTTCGCAAAAGAGAACATCCCCGCCGGCACACTGCTGATGAGAGAACCTCCAGCATTTCATGCTGTTGTTCAGGCAACCGACGAGGTAGGAATCGGAAGGGCGGTCCTGCGCCATTCTCACGCTTACAGAGCCCGGTTAGACGCTCTTCACCCCGAGTCTGCCGAGCCCTCCCTGGACGCGAGCGTTTCCCGCCTGAAGCTCAATGCGTTCGAACTGGGCGACCATCTGGCAGTGCTCCCGGAAGTATCCCGGATCAACCATTCCTGCGAGCCCAACGTGGAGCTCCACGCCCCACGTCGGGTGAACCAGAGAAGCGAGTTCAACCTCTGGACCCTCAAAGACATCCAAGCAGAGGAGCAGGTACTCCTCGAATTTCAACCGTCTTGGAACTATGAGTCGCCCAGAGAACGCAACGGGATGTACCGGGAGCACTGGCACTTCACCTGCCAGTGCCCAATCTGCCCTGGCGGCGCATGCGTGGGGAATGCAGACAGCATCCCGTGCTCGTCTGCGCCGATGCCGCCGACTCTTGGGATTGCTGGACGATGACAGGAAGAAATGGAGCAAAGAACACGCTCGGCGTTTCATCAATTCCCTTGAGGAGTCTCAGCGACTGCTTCGGCTTGCGCTGGTACATTGGCAGCTCCTTAAGCAAGCGGGCATCGCCGATGCGCGACTGCCAGTCTATGCCCTTCTTATTGCGGATTGCTATGGCTTCCTGGCTAAGGCTCAGAAAAAAGCCGGCAACGCTACTGCTGCTGAACAAGCAGCTGCCCAGAAGATGGCATGGACCCAGCACGCTGAGGTTCTCAGGCAACACTTCGAACGTCCTTAACGTTTGCGCGTACGGAATCTGCTGGGGCACTCCAGATGGTATGGTACTCTTCCCCAAATATAAAATAGAACTCCTTTTTATCTTCATAATCTTCTACGCCTCCACGTGCTTGCTGATTCGCTAATAAATAATCCAAAGTCTAGGGAGTCAAGCAAGACGCGCTCTGGTCATTCATTGATACGCCGGGAAAGATTTATATAAACTTCAAAGTCCACATTTTCCCCTTATATAATAATCTCAATAACACAGCTTATGGCTTTGGTAAGTCATGTGGTCGTCTTCAATACCTAAAGGTGGACGTTAATCCGACTCACACAGTAACGCATAGAGCCATATAAACTTCACAGGCCTTCGTCTATACATTTGATCTTCTAGTGTATGAATTGAAAAACCCCTTTCGTTTAAACCACACTAACCCCAACCGCTTGATTCCCAGATTTTCAAGTGCATTACGAGTCCCCTGTCGGTATACTATTTTCGGGTCCACGTCCCTGACTTCAGTAAGATCAAACTAAACGATGGAGCTCATTCCAGGCCACACATCCGACGTCCAGTGCTGGCATACAAGGCTTCATCAAGATCTTTGTTCGTCTTATTGTTGCCTACCATTACGCCGCGAGTGAACCTTCATCGATTCAGTCTTTCTGAACCTTGTGCAACTGGAATCCGCTCCTTGTTCTTCCACATGATGGATATCGAGCTATTTTGAGCAACCTAGTCTTTGTTTCGGTTCGGGCCGCTTCACATTGTATAGAACAATGTTGCTGGAACTGGTCTTTCATTGCCATCGGTCTTTGTTGCACTGCAACAATGCTCTTCATCATTGTTGCGCACAATGCTCTCACGCAACATACAACGGTGAGAGGGAAGACGACAGGCACGACAATGCCTCACTAGCTATGGTAGTCGTCCCATAGACATGCTGGCCATTGCGCGCCAGCTCACGTATATAAGGGTAAGCATTCTCTGTTCTTCATTTCAATCACAACAGTCCAGCACAGCACAGCACCAACCCCCATCATACTTCACAATCTCAAGGTACCACCGGACTTGAAAATATATTCTTCACAGCTTTTCCAGAAGAACATCCCAACACCAGCAATTCACCATGGCTTACCACACGGACAGGAAGCTCTTCGAGGTGAAGGAGGCCCCCAACGCGGGATTCGGTGCATTTGCCCTGGAGAACATACCGGCAGGTACGGTGATTCTCCGGGAGAATGCTCTGCTCTTCTCGCAGATTAGCGAACCGAAGCTCCGCAAGGTGATCACGGAACTCCCCGCCGATGCCCGAGCCGCTCTCGATGAGCTCCACATGGACGATCCTGCACTCACCGGCGTGGACGCCAGCGTTCGCCGGGTCGATCTGAATGCCTTCAATCATCCCACAGGAGGCCAGCTCATCTTCCCCGAGGTTAGCAGATTCAACCACTCCTGCTACCCGAACGCCGCCTGGATGCTCGCCAACAAGTCCCGCTCACGAGCCGCTACCGCCCATATCCGGGTAACACGCGATATCGCGCAGGGAGAACAGATCCTCATCGAGTACAAAGTCGATGACACTGTTTTCTTCTCCGCTGCCGCCCGCAATGCTTTGTACGCAAAGTACTGGCACTTCCACTGCGGTTGTCAAGTCTGCCCGGGCGGCCACATGGCTCCTGCCTCTGACGAGGTTCGACATCGGGCGCAGAAGGTACGACGGTTGTTGCGGTATAAGGCAGCATCCTCGTACCCGTTCCACATGGACCGCCTGAAGCCTGTCACCCGGTCAGAGCAGGGGGCGGAGAAAGTGGTAACCTTGGCGCTGAGGCAGTGGCAATTGGTCCGGGATGAGAACATTGCCATGGCGGACCAGAGGCTGATCCACCTGGCGCGAGATGTAGCTACGGCCTACGGACACCGGTTGAAGGTGAGAAGGGCCGGCTTGGAACCGCAGGAGCGGGCTACGGATAGTGGTCTGAAATATTTAATGGCTAAGCACAGAGAGTGGAATAATTTGGTGAAGGAGTATGAGAGGCATTGGAAGTCCGGCTGAGCCGGAGGAGTTCCAGGGTATACGGCTTGGGGGTTGAATTAGACGCATTTACGCATAATCCTTAATGAAAACATAACATACATAAACGCCTTTGAATTTCTTCGCAGATAATCGCTTGTGAAATAGCACCCTGCACATAACCTGCGCTGCAGTGATTTGAAGAATCTGGAATGTATTAGTATCTTAGTCGGCACAATGTCAGCATAGCCTAAAACGAGGATATTGATATCGGATTTCCACCCTCCAAGTTTGGTCAGATACTAAAAATCATTTCGGTCTAAGAGTGAATCTCCGCCTTGAATGAAGGTTGAGTGGGTTGATTCAAAACTGAATGGGTTAAAGGTTGGACGGGACCTGGAGGAGGCAAGGCTGACGGCTACGGATCAACTTGTAGCCGACAATGTCCGTGCGGCATAGGCGGTCCGCGAAGCATCGTCGTCGCATAGGATTGTCTGGCAGTTTTGTAGCAACCCTTCCTCCATTCTTAATACACCAAACCTCCGCCCTACAAGATGCTTTGCGCAAGTAAGTGCTCTGAGCTCTACAGCTATCACAGAAGCTAATACGTCCTCAGTATCGGGTGAAGCGCCACAGGTGCCAGTGGCCTCGCGCAAGAGCGGTAGGTTCCTAGCCCTTTCAAACGCGCTGGTCTTCTGCTAACATTAGGAAGGGAACGTCTTCGAGAAGCGATTGATCGAGGCGCATATCGCAGAGAACCATACCGACCCCGTGACGGGCGAAGAGCTCTCCACAGACGATCTCATCGAACTCAAGTCACCGCGTGTGGTTCGGCCAAGACCTCCTACGCTCACCTCAATTCCATCGCTCCTCGCCGCCTTCCAGAACGAATGGGACGCCACTGTTTTGGAGACCTTCACATTGAAGCAACAACTCGCACAGACCCGCCAGGAGCTCAGCACAGCTCTGTATCAGCACGATGCCGCGACGCGAGTGATTGCCAGATTAGTGAAGGAAAGAGATGAAGCGCGCGATGCGCTATCCAAGATTACGGTGTCCGGGGGTGCCGCGGCCGGCGGAGATGCGATGCAGGTGGACAACCAGGAACTGTCACCTGAGCTCGCGAGCAAAGTGGACGAGACAATGACTCAGTATGTACTGCGTTGCGAACGCAGGATTACGAGTGCTGACAGAACTTCAGGTTGTCGAGCACGCGAAGAAAGAGGCCTATCCCTGAAAACTGGGCCAATGCCGATGTTATCGCATCTTTCGACTCTACGGATGCCACCGAGTCGCTTTACCTGGGCGCCCAAGCGCTCGCGGTCAACCAGTCTGGTGACCTCGCGCTGGTCGGTGGTGCTGATGGTGTTGCGGGCATCTACTCCCTCCCGGAGAAGCGAGTAGTGCAAGCGCTCAAGGTTGGGGGTGGCAGCGTCACTGCTGCGGTGTGGTGGGGTTCCCGTCCGGTTATCGCAACGTCCACCGGCGCTGTCAAGGTCTTTGAGAACGGAGCAGAAATTGCCCAGCTGGGATCTCATGCTGGTGCTGCTACTTCGCTGGCCATCCACCCCAGTGAAGCTATCCTCGCTTCCACCGGCATCGACAAGAGCTATATTCTCTACGATCTTTCCGCTATGAAGGTTGCAGTACATATTCCAACAGACACAGGTAAGCTGTTCTCCTCAATTATCTCTGTTGAATTTTCTTTTAACTTCTTTATAGAGCTTAGCTGCGGCCGGTTTCACCCTGATGGCCACCTCTTTGCTGCCGGTGGTAAGAATGGCCAGATCAAGGTGTTCGACGTCAAAAGCGGCACCGAGGCTGCAGACTTCGCAGCTGGTGGCCCAGTACACGCACTCGCTTTCTCTGAGAACGGCACTTGGCTCGCATCTGTTGTCAGGGGTCAGACTACTGTGTCGATCTGGGATCTGCGGAAGGCTGCTGTCCATAAGGTGCTCGACCTCGGTAGTCAGGTCGAATGCGTACAGTGGGATTATACCGGCCAGTTCATCGCCATTGGCGGTCCCAGCAACATCTCGGTGCAGCAGTACATCAAGTCATCCAAGAGTTGGTCGGAGCCCTTCAGGAAGGCTGTTGCGGCTAAGGAGGTCCAATGGGGTGCGGATGCCCGGTCGTTGATCGTGCTGACACACGAAGGCTCCCTGAACGTGTTGGGCTCTGCATAGATTCACGATATCGGGTTAAAGGGTTGGCGTTACATACTGTGTACTATATTCTAAGGGATCTGTCCAATCAATCGGCATTGGGGGCTGCTAGAAAATTTCCAACGTTATCATGTCCCTTAAACATCCTTGTTACGATTTCAGAATGCATGCGCTCTCCTTGCAGGTCACTAAAGCAGGCAGCAAAATTCAATAGCTGTGCTGTATATAAAGTGAAAGGTTACAGACCGTAGTTATTCCCTAACTGGTTTGCTCCGGCCTTCCGCGGTATGGGTTTTGACGCCGATATCCCCCGCCTTGATCCCGGACTGCAGGTCTTAAGCACAGGCTCGCTCTTATTGTTCCATTGAACCTGGCTGAACCTCACGTTATACGACACTTTGTCTATAGCGTGCATCAGAGTCTTAGTCACGGCCGTGTGTCTTTGTAATAAAGTGCAACCTTGAACTTCGGCAGCTTGCAGGGCCACTCGGGTTCAACGCTCGCCACCAACCATTTTCCAACACACAACCCTCTCCTCCTCCCACAATCGCTTCCTCACGCAAGTAAACCTACCGCACCACTCTTCTGCGGCTATGGACCGGTCTTCCCCCATCTTTGGAGTTACGCAGCGATCGTCACAGAAGGTCAGTGCAGACCGGGTCCAGATATACGACAGAACAAACACCGGATCCATGCTACAACTCCACGGCTACAGAGGAGAGCAGGGGTGCTAACTTTTCCATGCTCTCTAGAGGACTCACTCACAAATGGAAGATCGCTCCCGGTCGCAGAGTGCAGCTACCACTCGTACACCGTCTGGCATCATACTCCCGAGACTCAGATTTCCAGGCGACGGCCTGGACTTTCGGAGACCTGCGTCCACGACCTCCTCAACTCAAGCAGTGATCGATCTCACCTCCGATTCCGAGCCAGCCGCAAGCGACCCGCCGGCAGATCGCAGCGTACGAGCCAGACCCTCCCTCCCTCCCCGAAGGCGCCCCTACGACCCCGTCAGAGAGGTGATCGATTTGTCTGAAGAGCCTCCGACGAGAACAAACCCCCAGCCACCTAGTCCAGACGTACAGTTTGTCTCCGCCAGGCAACTCCCCCAGCCCCGACCCACCAGACGTGTGCCCGACTTCGACTTGACGGATCCAGACTTTGAGATTCGAGGAGCTAGGGACGTGGGGAACCTACATTATGGGGTTAATATCAACCGACCTGCGTCGGGCGGGTTTCCAACCCGCGAGGTTCGGGGCTCTGTTCCTCATCGTGGATGGCGGCAGACGGCGCCCAGGCGAGGCGATCTTCAAGAACTGATTGGCGCGCCTCTAATGAATCTGCTTCGGTATGGCCCAGATATAAACCTGGACTTCCGTATCGCTGGGTTTGATTTGGGTTATGGCAATGATAGAGAGGAACAGCCACCCACGCCGACATATGAACCACCGCCGCCTGCACCGGAAGGCTTCACGCGTTCCCCGCAGGAAGAGGAGGTGTTGCTATGTCCAAACTGTGGGGATGAGCTCTGCACGGGCAATTCGGACATGAAGAAGCAGGCTTGGATCATCAAGGGTTGCGGTCACGTAAGTCCTTAACTATCTGTGCTGTTACAGCAAGAAGCTCACTGCCAACTCAGGTCTATTGCGGAGAATGCACACAACAACGATGGAAATCCAAGCGGACCAAGGGCAAGGGCAAGGAACCGTTCAATGATACGAACATGTTCAAGGTTTGTGTCGTCGACGGGTGCGGGGCGAAATGCCATACGCGGCATTCCATGATTCAGGTGTTTCTGTGAGCGGTTTTTTTTACTATATGTTCTCCAGCAGGGTGGGTTTTCACGGCTGCCGTATACCATCATCACGGTCTCGGTTGGCAGTGCTGGCTAAGCGGGCGTTATTTGGCTACATGCACATATGTTCTCATACCCTTTTCCCCGTGGTACTTGCACGGGTTTCCTTTGTCACCATCGCATCTTGGGTCAAGGCCTGGTTCTGTTGCGGTACTCTACGAAAGGGATGAATGAACAACGATGAGAGGGTGGCTGCTTGTTATTCGCCTTCTGCATAAACGAATCAGGACGACCCTCCAGTAGACCCACGATATACATATGTATATAGATATGAATATATACTGCGAGAATTCGTGTCTACTGTAGCTTCCACTGACGATGAGGCCGACTTTCATCCCTAGTGACGTCGCACCCAGACTGGTTTGGTCTGGTCCGGACCGGTCCCTGACGGCATCCGATCTTCGGGGCTTGCGGCATTGCCGCGGCCCGGGGAAGCTCGGCTTAGCCCTGTGCTTTGCCCGCGGGAGAAACGAAGCTTCCCCAACAGAAGAACAGAAGTCCCCAGATCAGAATCCCAAAACCTCTCCTTCATCCTCACCTCGGCCGTTCGATTTCTCGTCACTTGCGACGTCTCGCGACCTTACCGAGCCGAGAAAAGTAAGGAGAAGATCAACACCGCGAGCATGTCCACCGCCGCCAATCTTCAGACGCCGCCGAAACGGCGGCAGCCCTCGGCGTTGAACAACACGTACCTGATCGCGTACAACTTCGTCTCCGCCTCGCTGTGGGCGATCGTGCTGGGGAGGACGCTGGCGCACGCCGCGAGCGTGGACCCGGCGGGGTTGTTCTGGGAATGGGGAACCTGGGTGCGGTGGACGCAGACACTGGCGCTGCTGGAAGTGGTGCATGCTGCGGTTGGTGAGTGATTTCCTTTGCGCGCGGGGCGCTTGCTTCACCGATGAGAGGAGGTGTGCTGATGGGAATGGCTTTCTGACAGGCATTGTCCGCGCGCCGCTCGTCACGACCGCGATGCAAGTCGCCAGCCGCATCGTGCTGGTCTGGGGCGTGGGCTACGTCTTTCCCTCCGTGCCCGCGAGCAACCCAGCGTACATCAGCATGCTGTTCGCCTGGGCCTTCTCCGAGATCATCCGCTACTCGTACTTCGTGGTCTTCCTGGCGAGCGGGGAGGTGCCGGCGTGGCTGCTGTGGTTCCGGTACAACGCTTTCTACGTGCTCTATCCGGTTGGCATTAGCAGCGAGTGCTGGCTGATGTGGAAGGCGACGGGTCCGGCGGCAGCGCTGAACCCGCTGTATGCGTATGCGTTTTATGCGATTTTGGCTATTTACGCTCCAGGTGAGTTGTGAATTTTGAGGAAGCTTAGATGCGGACACAGCGCTAACTCCTGACACCATAGGCTCATACATCCTCTATACCCATATGATGGCGCAGCGCCGTAAGGTTATGCGTGGAAAGCAACCGGCCAAGAAGTAGAAAAACCTTCGACATTGCCTAGCAGTTGACGCAAAATAGTTTCATGTATATAGTTGTACGTCTATCTCGGGGAGCATATAGACCCGCTCTGAGCGCATCTAGATAAAATATCTCTTGTAATATTGAACCAGACGGCTGTGCATCCTCTTGCCTCAGCAGGGAGGGGTCAAGCAGGCATGCAGACTGTGCAATCATCTCCGATCCTGTCGTATAGTTTTCGTTCTTCATTGCTCATCCCACCCAGCCCCGCCCTTACTGACAGCCACTGCTACATCTTCTCGGTCCGCGGTTCTCACCTCACTTCTTGCCCTTCTTCTTCTTCTTGCCTCCCGCAACACCCTTGCCCTCCGCACCCTTGCTCGTCGCTGCCGCTTCCTGCACCGGTGTGTTTGCCCCTGTCGGTTGATCTACCACCATCGCGTCTAGCGCCGCCGTATCTGAGTTTGGAAAACCTGACATTAGCCCCGCCTGCTTCCCTCAGGTAGTTTGCTAAAACATACCTGCGACCGCCTCCGGCAACGCGGCCATGTGCCGGCCCAGCATGCCCATGCTCGCCACCAGCCGGCCCACCTCCGCCTGTCGGTTCGTCCGGTACTTGAGGCACACGCCGCTCTCGGGATCGTAGGTCTTCAGCGTCAGCGTCGGGGTTGGCGCGCCGGCGTCGGCGGCCGCGGCCGCGGCGTCGGTGGTGGAGGAGGGTGTGCGCTTGCGCTTCTTCTCGATCTTAGAGGAGGACGGTTTGAGGACGGAGTATTTGGTGGTGATTCGTGTCTACAAGGGCGCGATTGCGTTGCAGCAGTTAGTACTCGGTTCCCCCGAGTGGCCGCGGGGATTTTGTTGGCTGGGTACGCACGGAGGTTGGCCGCGCCTTGAGCAGCAGCGCGGACTGCTCGAGCCATTCTCGGCTCGTTTCTAGGAAAGGCATCTGAGGAGGGTTGGTGGTGTGTGCTGGCGTTTTGTTGTACGGGTGAGGCGACCTCGAAATTCTGGGGAACTGCCGCCGTTCTGGGTCAACCTCGCGGGGTGACGTCGGGACTTGCCGAGTCCGTAGGTTTCTTTACGAGCTCACCACTCTCCGCAGCTTCTCTTTTAGTCCGCTAGTGCCTTAGTCTTTGTGTCAATTAAATAGGTTGGTTCGGGAGTATTCCAGCGTTATAACTGCCTTGTGGAGTTTTGCTTCTCATTTTCGGCTCGGCAATTGTTCTGGGCTATACATAAGCCGCACAGCGTTCTCGAGCAGTCAGCTAGCTGTCCAGTCATCACTTGAGCTATTCACGTCTACAGATAGGCCTGGACGAAGAGTCTCAAGTTAGCATCACTTTACAAACCTTGCTGGCGAGCTGGTCATAATTATGTCCCTAGACCATCAGCTGCGAGATCTGAACTTAGAGAGCAGCTCTCGGGATGCTTCAGATGCAACAGTAACACCAGGACAACTGATCCAACAGTGCTCTGATCTGCTCGGGGAGTTGAATGAATATGGGGAAGCAATTGCGGCAAACAAAACTGAGAAGCTCATCAATCTCTCAACCTTCAAGAATGAAGTCCAAACTGAAATCAAATCTTTGCAAAAGGTAGCACGCAACTGTGACTTTCCAGACTGGCGTCAGCTAACAAGACGTTGTAGTTGGCACGCTCAGACCGTTCATCGGAGAAGATACAGCATCACCTGAAGTCCTGCAATCTTCCATATTACCAGACCTTATGGTCCACGACCAAACGCTCGTCGGAGGTTTTGAAGTTTCGCAAGTGGTTTTACTGGGATGACAATCCTTCAAAGTGAGCATGATCTTAATTACCCTTACTTTCTTCACCACCAGGGAAGTTGACTGGATAGACCTACTGCGAAAAAGTCGAAGAAGGGCTCTGAGAAAAGGACGAAAGGCGCAGCTTTGGTCGACCTCGTGTCTGACAACGGTGAGCAATGGACCAAAGTCTCCACCATCACAGAACAGCGTCTGGTCTTCGAGCTAGCGAAACAGGGATGGAGAAATGAGGAGACGGATGGGTCAGATGAAGAGCTGGACGAGCAAGCAAGCCCAATCGATGACGATGAGGATGAGATATCCCTGATCCGCATAGCGAAGAACCTCGCAAAAGCTGCGGATGCCAATCCTTGTGGGACGAAACGACCACAAGTTAGGTTTGTGTTACCACGGCTGCCAACAAATAT
Source organism: Myrmaecium sp. VS I D KN 1 (assembly GCA_019775845.1). Classification (NCBI taxonomy): domain Eukaryota; kingdom Fungi; phylum Ascomycota; class Dothideomycetes; order Valsariales; family Valsariaceae; genus Myrmaecium; species Myrmaecium sp. VS I D KN 1. The sequence continues at coordinate 102,159 of JADQAV010000003.1, forward strand.
CCCCCAGGAGATACGGAAGATCATTGACGATGTACGTGCCACGGGCGCCACTGTTGAGCACGGTCGGGAGCCTGCGGACGTGCCATTGGGTCAGGTCCTTCCGAAACTCCTTATCAACCGTTTCCGAGGGCTGTCGTATGTGCTGAACGTGGACTGCACTATCCTGCTTGCCTTGGTCTCAGACATATCCCACGCTGATGTGGAACCGCAGCCTTGGTTTCCCAAGCAAGCGACGCAGCAGATCCTCGAAGAGAGAAAAGAGCACCTCCTCGAGACTCTGATCTATCCTGCCGCAGACAACCACCCGCTTGTCTGTACAGCCGAAGCTGCAGCACGGATGCGGGAAATCGTTGGTATCATCGGTACCGACACCGAAAAGGCCAGGACGGCGATCTTGCTGAACGAGGACCCGTCGAAAAGCCGGGAGAGGCTGTTGCAGGAATTTCAGCAACTATCGGTTCACCCAGTGCCCCAGGGGCTTCAGTTACCGGTTCATATCGCAAGCGAGCCGATAGACGACTCAAAGCTTCCTCCTGTAGCTAGAAAAGTACGCCCGGAGCTGAGTTCCCTGAATCAGTCCGTTTTCTTCTATGGATGGGCGAAGGGTATCTCGACTCTTTCGTCCAACGGGGCAGTATCGAAGCAGATTGAGCACCTGGTCGTTCAGCACCGAGCTTCTCACGAGGAGGAAGGGCCGCATATTTGGTATTGCGGCGTGCCTCGAAGCCTGATTGCGAAGAAGGGTCGAGGCGATGTTGGTGATGGGGAGGAGTTTGGACTCTGAACGCGTGGCCGATGAACGTCCTCCGGATGCATGGCGGTTGCTCATTCCACCGTAGGGCGACATAACATGCTTGTTCTGGTCAAAGGTATGGAAGGACGAAGGTAGGGTTTCGTCAGCTGCTGTTTCGCCTATTCTGTATCGTAAATCCAAGGTGGTAGCTGGCATGGACACTGCACTGCAAAACCTCTAAGCATTGCCGTTATGAGACTTAGGATCATTGGTTGGTGAAGTTGGTGAAAGCCAGGTCATTGAATTTCCAGCCATCTTCAACGCATCTAGAAAGGCGTATAGCTCATACAGCGAAGTGAAGATATACTTCAACTTCTCTTTTGTTCTGATGGTGCTAAAAAACAGTTTAGTTGCCTTCCGAGGACTGTTGTTACTTACATTGAGCTATAGAGGCACATTGCAGTGAATGTAGCAGCCTGGATTTATTTGCTTGCTTCTAGTATTGCCATTTGCAGATACAAACACTATATCATTGAACAAGAAGAATCACACCTGGCACGAACTTGAGTTGAAACAATGCTATACATCATGTACTGCCATTCCAGGCAAATAATGGGCCGGACATCGCAAGGCTGCGAAGGCATGCCAAGACAGGGGCGGAGTTCGGGGGAGAGCGGAACGGCGAAACCGATGCGCCGTCCAAAAAGCTTCAGAACTTTTTGATAGGCATGGATGGCCTCGCGACTCGAGAGCACTGCCCAGTTCACGGCCTTTTGCACACCGGCCACCTCCTCCGCGCCTTCGGCAAAGATGGCATCCAGCAAGGAAATCGAGGCGCCACATGTTCTGGCATCCTTGCCGCGACCTATCGACGCAGAAAACGGTCGCTCCTTCGCCGCCTGCGTGAGCAGTCTGGGCGGCGCGAAGAAGAGGAAAAGGAGCGAGGTTGCTGTTGCTGTTGATGGTGAAGGCATCAGTATCTATAATGTAAGCACGCAGATGAGCTCGGTTGTTTTTCACACTGTCTAACATAGTGATTAGGTACAAAATCCCCGTCTCGTCACTTCCTACGCGCTCCCGCCCCATACATATTTCTTCGTCCCAGCATGCTCGATATACTGCAAAGCGAACCAACAACGACCAGCCAAGCGGTTCAGCTACGCCGCCGTGTCACAGTCGCCCAATGGCGCCAAACCTCAGCTCCTCGGTTTCGCCGAAGATATCCAGCCGAACGCGACCAGCACCCCGCAAAAATTCTCCCACGATCTGAACCCCTCGTCGAAGAAGGTGACATTCATCGACACTATTCCAGTGAAGGGCACTGGTCTGGCAGTGGATGAGCTTCATGATGTCGTGGTTGTTCACGAAGACGGCCAGGTCGAGTGCTTGTCTGCGGACCTGCAGCAGTTGAGGTGGCAGATCCGATTGGAGGATATAATCTCGTCCTCGGGTGGTGCTTCTGGCTCTGCCGGCGTGACGACAGAGTTCGTGGCCTTGACGAATGCAGAGACTGCCCGCAGAGGTATCTTGAAGAGCCGGGACGACGTGGTAGCCATGCTGGATCCCTCGCTTGAGCAGCATTCGGAGTTGTTGGAAAGCACACAGCTTCTCTGCGTGGTGACACGTGCCGCACAGGGATCTTCTCAAGAACGAACTCTGCATTTGCTTGCGCTTCGTCCGAGATCGCCTGATATCATCTCCACCCAGCGTGCAGCTGCTCAGCATCTGCTGTCGAACCCTTTGCCCGCGCCAGAAGCGACGCCATCGGAGCCGGAATCCCCACCGTCGTACTCCCTTCACGCAAGCTCTGGCACTCTCTATCTCCTAACTTCTGGCGTGATCACCTGCTACGATCTTTCTGGCATGGTTCCTCGCATCTCAGCCAGACTGGAATCCGCGGAGTCGCCTATCCGTTCATTCTCCCGCCTCTCATCGACATCTGTACTCGCAGCCTCCAAGGACTTCTGCGCCCTTTACGATGTGAAGTATAGCACTCTACAAGACATCCTTCCTCTCAGCGCCGGGTCTGAAACAGCCGCGTCGCCGAAGAAGAGGAAGGCTAGCGGAGGCGGCGCCCAACTGCAGGAGATATCTATGGTTAACTACTTCTCCGAGATTGGCCTTGCCGTCGGATTGACAAGCACGGAGCTTATTGGTCTGCAAATCGGGGCATCTGCTGCTCCCAGGAGGAATCGGGCCAAGGGTACCCTGCTTATTGATGCTATCGGAAAGGGCATCGGAAATGGTCGTAATGCCACCACGGAACTGAATGGCGCCGGAGTCGCGATCGAAGCTAGTGTGATGAAAGTCAAGAGAGAGAATGGGGAGAGCGAGCCCTTGATCGATGGGTGTGTCTCCGGACCAGCTTGTGCCAGCGATAGCCGCTGGCAGAATGCCATCAAGGAGCTTGACGAGCTGGCCAAGGCACAGGACGTGCGAGGCTTCGAAGCTCGCTTTGCCAGCGAGATCGGCGTTTCTCTCAGCATGGGAGAGGTGAAGAGATGGCGAAAGAAGCAGGAAAAGTCGAAGGGTGCTGGAAAAGAGATCAATGAAGACAACGCCCCGCTACCGCGGTATCAAATCGAGCAGAGCTTCAGCGGCTCCGCCCGTCTTGTCCACCTTCCCAAGGCACTTTACGCTTTGGGCAAGATCTTTGCTTGGACACCCGTCGATCGCCCAACCAGCGAAGAGGACGAGACTCCCATCATCTCCGTCGAATTCTTCCCTCCGAACGTCATCCAGTGGTTGGTTGAGGGTGGATATTTGACGAAGGATCTCATCGAGAAGGCCCTGCGTCAGAGCTCCCCGTACATTTACCGCGCTCGTTCAGTCAAAGGGGGTGACATCGTCAATGCTTTGGTCGACTATGATCCCGAGATGCGCATTCTCTACGCCATCCTGAACCAGGACGACTACCTCGACGTCACCGAAGTCGTGCAAGCGATCAAGCTCATCGTGCAAAGCCTGGACAACAAGCCGCTCCCGCAGCTCGATTCGCATCTGCTGTTGGATGGCGAAACCGACCGCGCCGCCGATGTGCCCGAGGACACCGACAAGCAAGTGGAGAGCGAAGTCGCGGCGGCATCGGAGGACATCGAGCGGGCCCTGTCGACCCTGGAAGACGGCCTCCTCATCCGCAGCCAAACCCTCCGTCCCGCCCTCACGCGGCTGTACGCCTTCCCCAAGCCGCTCATCACCTCCGCCCTCCGCTCCAAGCTCAACCAGCACCAGCTCACCTTCCTCATCCACCTCCTCCGCATCGAGCTCGCCGAAGGCGGCTGGGCCTCGCGCTACTTCGAGACCGCCGCCCCGCTCCACCCCCCGGCCTCCGCAGAGATCGAATCCCCCTCCGACCAAGCCATCACCATCATCGCCAGCCTGCTCAGCTGCTGCGTCGACGCGATCGGGCTGGCCGGCTGGTTCAACAAAGCCGGCCCCGCCGCCGACGAACTCATCCAGTCGCTCCGCCGCGAGATCTCCGCCGCCCTCGAGGGCATCCACGAGGCCACCTTCATGCAAGGCCTGCTCGCCGAGTTCCTCCGCTACGGCCACCGGGCCCGCCACGCCCCCGCCGCGCCCACCGCCCGCCAGCTCGCCCGCCGCGGCAAGCCCGCCGACCTCCACCAGCTCCAGCTCCTCCAGCATCGGGATGACCCCGTCTCTGCCGTCGCGGCGCTGGAGCGCCACATGCTCCCCCTTGGCCTCGCCGTCGAGCGCGGCGTGGATGAGGTCAAGGTCGGTCTGGGCGGCGAGGTGCGCCGGAAGTCGAAGCGTGAGGTGGGGATGGAGATCAGCATGCGCGTGCCGAAGTACAGTGTGGAGCGGATCCGGGTGTGAAGGGATTTTGCCTGGTTGGTTGGTTGGTTGTTCTATTCTTTTCGTTTTTTCTTTTTTCTTGCTGGGCGCGGAGAAAGCGGTGTTTAGGGATGTTTTTCATTTCTGCTTTCTTTTCTTCGTGATCGGATTGAGAGTGAACGAGTGAGAGAGTGATAAAGCGTGTAAGCTTGCTCTCTCCCCCTTGGTTGTTCCTCGTGGATAGAAAGGGGCCAAAAGGTTGTGGTGGGGGGAGATGAATGAAGAACGTTCGCTGCTGCGAGGAAGAATCCATGTATGTATGTGTGTGAGAGTGTGTATGCGCCTTGTTGCCTTGCTTTCGTGTTAAATCTGTATATGTATCTCCTCTATCGATCGAGTGATGGGCATACGTACAATACGCCCCCTGACTGGCATGCCTGTACCTCCAACCGTTCACATGGCATGCATGGATTGGACTGATTGGTATATAGTTGAATATAGATGTATATATATAGTGGTCTTACAACTACTCATCTACTCATATACCCCCTCTACTCTCCACTAATCTACTCAACCATTCATCTACTCAACCACTCATATACTCATCTCCCTCTTCTTCTCTCCCTCTTCCTACCTCCGAAAAGAAGATCTACCTCTAAAAGCCAATAAAGGATCTCACACATAATCCAACACCAAGCTAACCAAACCGAAATCTACTCCTTCCCTCCATCTAAGGGAGGAGGAAGAAAGAAAGAGGGGGGGGAAATGCTAATCCTAACGTAACCCAACCCAACACCAGGAGAAAGGAATAACGCACGAAACGCCATCGCTAAAAACAACCATCGCAAGAGAAAAGAAACGCCAAGAAGGAACCCTGGTCCGGATCCGGAAAAAAAGAGGACTCCGATGCTACATGCCGATGCCGTATGATGTTGATATAGAGAGAGAAAGAGATGAGAAACCGTGTGAAAAGCATCCGGAGAATATAAGAAAACAGCCGAGACTCCTGACGATATATGGCGATGCAAATGATCATGATATAAGAGGAAGATGATAGTGAGAAAGGTTTAGGAGGGAGGTTAAAGGGAGAGAGAAAGGTGGCTGCTGCTGCTGATGCAGATTACGGAGGATGATGCTGAGCAGCTAGGATGCGTGATCGTGATGCTCGTGCCTCATGTATATGGATGTGCGGTGGATATCCCCATCATCGATGAATCCAGAGCAGAGAACCCGAGAGGAAAATAGGAGGTGAAGTCGGGAGCGTCGTCCAGCCTCATCCCGATGGTAAGCAGGACATCGAATGCAGTGAGCCAATGCTGCTCCAGCTCGATCCGCTTGTCCGCCATCGTCGTCGGACACAGTCAGACACAGTCGACGGTCTGAGGAAAGGAAACACTTCCGTCCGGCGGTGAAACTGCGTTGGTGCTCGGCGGTCTCGGCCCACTCAACTCAACTACCCGACCCGGCCCGGCCCATTCCGACCCCTTTCCGAGCTAACGCCGCGCTGCGCGCGCGCTCTCACCACCCACGGAGGCGTTCACAATCTTCCGCTCCGAGAAGATGGAATGATTGAGGACGGTCAACGGCAAATTTCGAGGGCTTCCAACAAGAAGTAAAAACCCATGCTGGAAGGATATCCCTCCCAGAGATTGATGAGCAATCCTGGGCGCGGAAGAAAACTGTCCTCGTCGGCTCGGATCGGATGGAGCCTCAGAATTCGATGTTCGTTCGGAAAGATTGGAGAAAGGCTGGGCTCGCGCAAACGTTCCTGCCAACCCGCTCGCGTTTCTTGCATGACTTTCCTCGTTTCCAGATCGGACTGACCTTTTCCCCATCAGTCGGCTCGGTGTGCGGGTGAAATAAAATTCCTGGTAAACCAGCACGCCCACCCCCACGTGAAGCAGGCAGAAGGAACGAAAGCACACTGCACAGCTTTCTTTCCTCTGCCACAGCAGCCCAACAAGGCTGGAAAGGCAGTACCAGGCAGGCGGTAGCTAGGCCCAGGCCCAAATCCGCCCTAGCCAGCCGCGAGAAGGAAGAAAAGGAGCCTTCGCCGTTGTCTCCGTCTCTTCATGAAACGTGGGTTTTGCTGCGTGGCAGGGGGAGAAAAAAAGAGGGGCCGTGGGAGAAGAAAAAAAACGAGGGAAAGGACCCACACCGGCCCCCGCGGCATGGACCCTGGAGATCCCCGGGCACACAAAGGCGCAGCTGCAGCTGCAGCAGCCGTCATGCATGCATGCGTGGGATGCATATCGCATGCATGTATGATGCGTTGGCCGAAAAGGGGGCAGGGTCCAGGTCATCATAACAATTTGTGAGCGGTTCGCGGGTTGGGCAGTGATGTCGTCGCTGTAGGAGAACCTCGAGCCCAGCAAGGAAGCCGAGCTCAACAATCCAGGCGGTTGACTCTCTCAGACATCCTCTGCGCTCAGACCCACCCAGCGCTCCGGCACTTCTTTTCCACCGCCGGACCCCTGCTCCTCGTTCCTCGCGCACGGCTTCCGCGGCGGGAGCCAGATCCGGGCTTTGCCAGGCGCCTTTGGGTCCAGTTTACCGCCTCTCCGCATGTTCATTTCGAGGACGATGACACGCAAGAAGTCGCTGTTCTCGCGCGGCTCACGCTGCCGGACAGCCACGGGCGCGGCATCGTTGCCGTGGTTCGCCGGCGCCGGCATGGGCGAAACAGACCGGCGTTTGCTCTTGGACTTGCTGCCGCCGCGTCGATCGTACGTCTGCAGCTGAATCATCGGTGCGCCGGCGTCTATCTCCTCCAGGTCGGCCAAGAGCGTGCTCTGATGAAAGTGGTTGGACAGCTCGGTCACCGGCACCGCCGGCGTTGAGCGGGAGGCTGGGTTCAGGTAGCGGCGCATCGCGGGTGAGGGAACGCCTTCGGTGGGCTTCGGACGCATCTCCGAGGCGAATCGTGGGGAGAGGATGGAGCGGGTGAGGAGATCGTCCGGAGGAACGGAGGGGGCGGTGAAGTTGGAGAAGGACCGAGCGGCGGACTTCAGCGCCTGGAAAGAGGCGGTCAGGTTCGATTTGAAGGCGGTCAATGTCGACTTCGGTGGCGGGGACGTATCGAGCGCCGGCAGTTCCGGAGGGGAAGCATTATCCGAAGCATAGCCAAGCAGAGGGTGGTCCAGGGCGCAGTCTTCCTTCGGTAGGGAGGATGTCTTCTCCTTGCGCTCCGATACCGACCGTCTGCCAACCGACCTCGGCGTGGCTGGGCTGCTCCAGGAATCCAGCGATTGCACGTCGGGCTCCAAGGAAGGCACAGAAGGTAGAGACTCGCTGGAGATCGACCGAGCAGAGGTGTAGTCCCGCTCCTTATCGCTCATGCCGCCGATGCTGCTCCCATCATCGATCTCGCTGTCATCCGGGTTCTCGAGGAGGATGTCCAGCGGAGAGTTATACGACGGACGCGCCGGTGACTTGCTTTCTTCCCTCCATTCCTGAACGAGTTCGTCGATGGAGATGTGCTTCTCCGAAGCCGCGCTCCGTCGTCGAGGACTGCCAGTTCTCCGTGGCGGGATGGCGGTGACGGCGAGCAAGGCGGCGACGGCAGGCGGGAGCGAGTCGGCTTTGTGGTCGCCAGGCATACGGCCCTTCCTCGATGAACTACTGCTGTGCCCTCTTGTTCGCATCGTGTGACTGGAGGCGGCTGAGGGACATCGGCTTCGTGGAGGAATGACCATGGGTTCTGAGTGTTTCGGGAGCGGTTCGGTAGCGATGTGACTCGGTTGGGGCCGTGAGGTAGGTGGCTTCGCCGAGCCATTCAGCATTCTCCGAGGCATGATGAAGGGTGTTTGTGTGCGAGTCGGCCGTGAAGTGTGCTTTGATCTCGAACTGTCATGAGTGGTAGGTGTGGAAGGAGAGGGAGGAAGAGAGCAGGTGTGCTGCTGACTTAATCGGTATGAACGTGGGACCATCATGTTGTCCAGGCTTCATGCGCTGGTCCGGGAGGCCGGCAGGTCTCTCAGGGCTGCGACCGGCGAGAGTGGCCCCGTGTGGAGCCGACGTGCGTAGCGCCTCGATCCAGCCCGATCAGGCGCTTGTGCGTGTGTGCTTGTTTTCCGTCCTTCGGGTGCTAAACGACGAGCTCCGGAGAAACCGCGAAAACGAGAGAGGGCCGGGAAGGTTACCGTTCCCAGCTTCGTCGCGGCGGAAAAACGCGCCTTCGTTGGTTGGGTCTGGGTCGGTAGGGTACGGCGCTGACGTTCTAGCGGGTCTATCCGTCGAAGCTATTAGCAACTCCTTACGTTATTGCCGAGCGAGCGAGCAGGCTCACAGCCAGGAGGCCGGTAGGGCGACGAACAGCAGTTTCGTCCGTACGTTGTCGTCTCGACTCTCGAACGCGCGACACGGTGGAGGTGTTGGTACGTAGCAGCAGTGGACCGTCCGATGTCAAAAGCGATGTACGGATATGTATAAGCGACGGTGTCAAGTATAGTAGGATGCAGGAGGTCAAATAGGGAGTAGTATGTGCTGAGCTGTCTTATGTCGTCGTTGTCCGACCAGGAGGAGCGAGTGACGAGGTTAAAGTTGAGAGTACGGTGAGTGATGACAGCGATAGGCAGGTAGGTAAGGCAGGTAGCGTCAGGCTACCTTTTGAACGCTGTAGGATGCAGTTGCTATTATCACTCCGTCAATGAAGAGTCACGCCGTACACGGTGCTGATAAGTAAGAAGTAGTTGTATGGGGAAGGGAAGGACTGGCAGCCCGGATCGATGTAGCTGTTCTGATAAGCAGACGCTGGACGGAGCTGACAGCAATGCAACAACCGAGGACGGGATGCAGGCGCGCATGCAGGAGGCAGGAGGCAGGAGGCTTGTAAGTTGTGGTACATTGCATTTGGAGGAGATGACGGCGTTGGCAGATAAGGGGCAGCATGGGGGCAGCATGGGGGTTGTGTGACTGCGGCAATGGCGCATCTCGTGGATGGATGCCTTGATGGTTGGCCATACATAAGAAGGATGCCCAGCGATCATGGCCGATCAGGCTGCGTTTGATGGATGGGATGGATGGATGGATGGGCCACGAGATCGTTGATGTACAGTACGGATGTAATACGGCCGAGTGGCATCCGATGAAACGATAACCCGGATATTGTCAGTACCTTGCTCCGTGTACTTCAGACATAGTACTAGATCATCATTCCCCGATATTCCTACCAGCTCTCTTCCACATATAATCGAAACCATCGTCCTGTATACTGTTTATACCCTCAAAGCGCGCAGCAAACCCCAGCCCAGCCCACCGGTACCGTACGGTACGGAGGTAACCCCCCGCCCCGCCCCATCCATCCATACAGAAAAACCCCCCAACCAACGATCGCCGCGGCCCTTGGTCCTCGACGAGGCCAAGAAGCCAACTAAACTACTAAGTACCCAAACTAACTCCGTACGGTAAAACCCGAAACCAAAAACGCGCGCCCTCGACGTCAGTGCGTTTTGCGTTTTGCGTTTCCTCCGCTTCGACGTTCGATATCGAAGCCGTGGAAGGAAGTGGAGCGTGTGGAGTGGCTTGTGGATTGGTAGGTTGTAGGGAGTCTCCAGGACGCTGGGAACAGTTGAACGAGGGCCAGTGCCGGGGGTGGGAGTGATATAATCATGTCCCATCCCATCACGTCCTATTACCGTAGAGGAGATATACATATCTCATAAATGAGATTTCAAGCTATCGGTACAGAACTAGTAGCCATCACAGCTCTTCCCGATCTCCAGGTGTACATAGGTACGGTGCTAGGCGTGATCAGAGAGGCTGGAAGAATCCTTCGGTCCCCTCCGATCTGCTACATACAGTATACAATCCGGAGCGGGAGAAAGACGAAGAATGGCGGGAGAAGAATAGGATCGGAGGGTTCTCGAAGACCATCTTAGCCATCGGGATACACGAAAAGAGATGAATGCAACGCCGCCACCAGTATTTGGCCCCATCCTTCAGAGAGAAAAGAGAGGCAAAGGAACACAAGACGAGAGCAAGGCACTCAGGATCCGCATCCACCTTCCCATCATCCAGGAAAGAGTAATATTTAATTCCTAGTCAACCATACTCCGTAATCCATCCAGTCCATCTCAAAGGCCATGATGTAAACATCTCAAACCCCATAGGTACCAGGTAGTATGCAAGACGAAAGGCATACATGACGCCCTGGACCAACCCCCATCCCCACAAAACACACAGAACCCCCACAGAACCCCCCACGCCACACACACACACCCCACTCCAGCCCAGCCTACCCGACCCAGCGCGATGATCTTCATCCATGCACCTCCCTCACCTCCCGTTCAACTTATGTACGCACACAGCACAACAGCGTAACTGAAACACCAGCACAAAACAAGGGAACGGCGAGACGACCTTCCAGTACCCTGGTCAAGTCATCTCGCTGGAAAGACATCACAACAACGCAGTCGGGCATCAATCGCGAAGCCTAGGTAATAGGAGTAGCCTAGCCCTGTCGAACAAGCACATACTGTAACCATCACACCTTTGGCGTGAAGTGTATCCGTCCCTCGAAAACAGTCCGACAAAGAACCTTTCAAGGTGATGGAAGGGATGTACAGGATGTGTGTAAGTGGTGGGTAAGGCGGCGAAATATCATCCATCCAACGGATACACACCTTGCTCGGTCCATACGTAAGTCAAGACGAGTTGAGATGAGTACCTGATCTTTGATACTTGGCCGCATGAGAACCTGCCTCCGTCTTCTTTTTGCACGTGAGATGTTTGACGATCTGGATGATGGTGGATATTACCTATATACCAGTCAAACCCGATGAACGAAACACATAACACATTCAATCCTTCTTCGACAGAAAGAGAAGGAAAGAAAGAGACGCAAACGCAGAAGCAGTAGAAGAAGACAAACACAGACACCCAAAAACAACCCGATAAAGCGAGAGAGAGAAGAAGACCAAGCCTCAAAGGCCGTTTTATCACATTAACAACGTATAATAGTAGTAGTAGCAGCAGCGGCAGCAGTAAGAGTAGTAGTAGTAGAAGTATACCCCAAGAAAGAAAGATCCCTTCTTTCACCTTTCACAAGTCCCAGAACTAACTCTATCCCGAAAGGAGGGGAGGGGAGCAGAGGAAAAAAGAAAGAAAAGAAGAAAAGAAGAAAAGAAGAAATTTAAAAGTGACAAGGATGAAAGGAAAGAGAAAGACACCATGAACACCTAACCAGCCAACCAGCCAACCGACCGACCGGCCTACCAAGCCTATTCTCATCCCATCCCCGTCCCCATTGATTCCACTTCCCAAAAAAGTGTATGTAGTAGTGTATGATTCATCATCATGCTCCCCTCCCAAAAAAGAGAAAGGGAAAGAAAAGAAAAAAAGAAGAAGGAAAAGAAAAGTCAAGAGAAAGAAGAGGGGGAGGATCCATTCCCCACCCCCGTGTCCCTCAAAAGAAGAAGAAAGGAAGCCATAAAGAAGCCGTAAGTAATCATAAGAACGAAAAAAAGGAAGACGGAGGAGGAGGCAAGACGTCGAAAGAAGACGAGAACACAAGAAGACGCGAAGAGAAAGAAAGAAAAGAAGAAAAGCGTCACCCCAGAAAGACGACATCAAGCAGAAGTCATCTTCCCTCCCCTCCTTCCTCTCCACATCAATACATCTCCCCCACCTCCACATCCACCGCCGTCCTCCCCTCCCACTCCCGACTCCTCACCCGCTTCCCCGCGCCACCACCAAGCCCATCAAACGAGCCCTCATACCCCCTTTTTTGTTGCTGCGGGTGCTGCGGCGCCCTCACCTTCCGATAAAAAATCTCCTGCCCCTCCTCCTCCTCCCCCACCTGCTCCTCCGGCGGCATCCGACCACACTCCGAATACCCCTCCTCATCCTCATCATCCTCATACGTCTCCCAATTCTCACTCCCACTCACCGTCGTGTTGCCCGTCTCCGCCGAATGCGCCGAGCTGCTGCTCCCACTCACCGCCCGGCTGCCGTAGCTGCTCAACCCACTCCGACTGCTGCTGCCGATACTACTGCTGCTCGCATGACTCACAATCGACGGCGCATGGCGGTGTCCGTACTCCCGCGGCAGCATGCGCGGCGCGGCCGACGGCCGCAGCATCGACGACGTGTGGATCGTGCTGTGGCCCATCAAGCTCGTGTTCATCATCGTCAGCCCGCTCATCCCCATCCGGCTCTCGCACCGGCTGCTGCTCGTCATGGTGCGGTCGTCGTACACGTCCTCCGGGCTCACGTGCCGCACGATGCTCATGCTCCCGTCCACATCCGGGGTATACAGCATCGAGGAGTTCTCCGCCCCGACTCGAGGCGTGCTCGCGTGCGGCGGGATGAAGAGATCTTTCATCTTCGGCGGCGGCGCCACCGCCGCCCCTGCGCGCGGTGGTCCCATCCGACTTCGGATGGTTTGGTCGCCCCGCTCCGGGGAGTTGTTGCCCGCGGGCATGGTGCGCAGCGGCGCCCGGGCCGGGATGCGCGACGGGCTCTTCTGCGCCGTGCCGTACAGGCTGGAGGAGGAGATGGACTGGCCGAAGGGGTTGCCGCGGATGCTGGATCCGAAGTTGGGCGTCTTTGCGCGGGAGGGAGGGGCCGCGCTGCCGCGAAGCGTGCCGCCGCTGACCTTATGGGCGGGTTTGGCGGAGCCGGTGGACTTGGGCATGGGTTTGGCAGGCGGGTGTGCGGACGGCGCGGGTGTCTTGGAGCGCGCCGGCGGAGCTTTTGCGGAAGTGGCTTCCAGTTCGTCCAGATACCTCTCTCCCCGAACGAGGAAGGGACGGCCGTATTCCTCTTCCCAATCTTCGAGGGTTCGCTTCAGTTCGGCCTCGACCTTGGGAAGCTCTTTCGCGATCCGCTTGCGCATCTTCTCTTCTCTCAGCAGACGGGTAGGATCCCGCTTCTCTCCTTTCTGCGAGCGGCCCAGGAGACGGGACGCGTCCTGGCTGGATGCTTGGAGGTCGTCACGATCCTTGATGAGGGATCTATGCTTGTCGATGAGGTCCAGAATCGGGGCGCGTTGTTCACGGAGAGCTTCCAGTCGCGCAATCTCAGCTTCATGGGCGGATAGAAGAGCGTCGCTGTAAACATCTAGATCATCCGTAAGCACATCATGTTTCCATACGTATCTTCGTAAAACCTACCTGAAAAAGCGGGTGTAAAGTCAAGCATTTCATCTTCCGAGAAATACAAGCTGTCCCATAGCTCCTGCAGCCTACACCGCGCATCTTCGACAAACACATGCAGGTTTTGTCGCTTCAGCTCGTTCAGCTTCGCGAGCATATCCTCATACTCATTAATGGTCCGGAGGCCGCATCCACGGTTCGCCGCAAGGAACTGCTTGCGCTCAGCTTCGTCGATGTTCAAGCGATCCCACAAGCTCTCGATCGTCGCGCGCAAGTCCTTGATCCTCTTCTCACGACTGCGCTTCTCCTCCACCAGCTTGTCCTTCTTTGCGCGCAGGCGAGCAAGGTCGTCCTGCGCCAGACCCAGCTGCTCAGGAGCGTCCCGCGCGAGTTCGATGATGGAGCTGTCAGTCTGTGCCTGCGGTGTGCCGAGTTCGGCCCAGAGTTTGATGATCTCGTCGCATATTATTTGGACCATGTTGATGCGGCGCATGTACTCGCTGTACACGCGGTCGAACTCGCGTTCGATTGCTTCAACATACGAAGGTGATAGATCGACGGAGAGGGAGATTTTCGCATCTGGGGAGGTGGGAGGGAGTGTGATGTTGACGAAGGAGGGTTCAAGGTATGAGGAGTATGATTCGAGGGCTTCAGCAAGTTCTGCGTGATGTTAGCACCGATATGGTTGGAGCGGTAGGAATGCGCGTACTTTGGACTTGCTCGTAGCGTTCGCGATGCATTTTGCTCACGGAATTGTGCTTCTCCTTGAGGCTCTGTAAGCATCGCGTCAAGGGATATGTGATTTCTGAGCCGTCGAGTTCGAGGTCCTGCTTGCGGTCCTCCAGCGCGTTCTCCATCTTTCTGATGTTCAGCGCCAGTCGACGGATTTCTTCTGTTAACTCATGCTTCTCACTGTGAACTCGTTAGTCAGTTGTCAATGGTGATGACGGGATCGCGACATACTTTGTGACCAACTTCAGTTGGCTGTGGAGGGTTTCCGAAAGGGCGGAGAAGAGCTGTGCCTCGGTCAGCCTTGCATGCATGAAGGAACATGCGTCCAATGGCGACTTACCTCCGCCTCTCTCGAGTCGCGCTCATGACTAGGGACGCCGATGTCGTCGAACAAGCCGTGGAGCTGACCGATGATGGTGGTCACCTGTTGGGTCAGATAGCTGGTATCCATTGCTACGGGGCCAGCCGTGGGCGATCTGTGTTCTCAATCTTGCATGCACCGTGGGGCCGTATCCGGAAGGGCGGAGGAATGTGATAGTGTTGGCGGACGTGCGTGCGTGCGTTGAGTGGATGTGTGGTGATGTTCCGCAGATGTCGACCGAAAACGAAAGGCGAGGTCCGGGGTAAGTAAGTAAACCGAAAAGGACCGGGGGGTATCAGATGAGTTTGTTGCGCACGGGAAAGACCTAGGCGCTTTTATGGAGGCGGTCGAACAGAGGCCGGAACTGGGTGGTGAAGACGGTCGATGGGAGTGAAGAAGGGGAAAATTATATGGTGAAAGTCGAGTCGTGAAGGACGAAAGGTCGAGGCTAAAGTGCGTCCGACCTTGTTGAGGGTGGCCCCGGATCGGGCGACATGTTTAGCCTGGTCCCCTAGGCAACGGGACTCGGCCGCCCTCGAAACCTGGGAAAGCCAAAGCCACCGGGTGAGCAGCGAGGACGGACGGGACAACCAAGGATGAGGGGCGGCGGCTGCAAGTCCTGCTTGCTTGCTTTTTGCTGCTTGCTTGCACTTGTGATCCACACCGGGGAGATGGGGAGCGATGGTCCCTTGCCGCGATCTGTGAATCCACCCATGCCAGATCCGCTGCTCGTCATCGCCGCCTCTAGACGAACTACATACTATGTCTCCTCGCCCACCTTTGCATTTAGATAGGCTGTAGTACCTAGTTCACTTGCTTCTTCGACTCCCCCATTGCGGATGTATCCAACTCTATATCACAAGCATCACAGGCATCGTAGGTTTGACGGCCGTTGAGCCGCTCGCTCACCTCAACCGTACCAGCCATGGTTCCTTCACCAGACACTAGACGAAGGCCCGTGGACAAGTTCACCACCAGCGAACGCCTGGAGAAACAGTGATCCAGCCTACTCCTCACACTCACAGTGATTCGGCTTGCTCCTCCACCCACCGTCGTGCTTCCTTACCTTAGTGCTTCCGCTCCCCCCTCTCCAGCTGAACCCCCGAGGATCCATCGATTATCCACCGCGACCCCGCCCGCCAGCCCTTTGCGGGGTGATTGTCCAGCTGCTGCACGCCACCACGGACCGTGTCGTGCAGGAGAGAGCTGGGAGTCTCAGGTGAACCAGGAGAACGATCCGATTGCTTTGGCAACGAACGAGCCGCAGGATTGATGGGAAGGCCTTGATGCCTCGGGAAAATACCTCAGCCTACCTTACTATCCAGGTACTGTACTTTCAGCTTGCCGCAGGCTAATGCTGCATCTCTCTCCTCATCCAACGCCTGCGTTTTCCGCAGGAACAAGGCACAGCTGCGAGAAAGAGGCCAGATTTGCGAGCGATTTGTCAAACAAGACTGTGTCGCCGGTCCGTTGCCGAGGTGCTACGACGTCGTGATGCGAGGGGGATACGTGATAGTCGTCAGAGAATCTTTCCTTACCGAGATGGTGCGAACTACTGTGTTTGAAGAGTCTCTATATGGATACTGTAGTGTAGAAACAAGACCATGCCAATGCATTTCTTTCGCGCAACTTCTCACATCTGATTGGATTGGGTATCTGAAATATGGGAGCGACCTTCACCTCCGCTGGAAACCTGAAGGGCCGCCCGGGGAAGGGTGTCGGGTCAACGTTGATGCGAAGGGGTGGCGGCGGCGGCGGCCCGGGCGGCGGCGGGATGGCGGAAGTGCCTGGATGATGCGATATCGCGACATCCAAGGGTCCTCCTCCAACTCCTACAGTATCCTATACAATATTCCCGGTTGACTTCCTCACTACAACCTCGTTTATCCTTTCACGTCTTCCTCGTCCTCAATCACCGGCTTCTCGGCCGGTCGACTCATTCCCTTTTCTCCATCAAAATCAGTTCTGTGTCACCGGCCTCTGCCTTCCCAACTCACCCATGTGTAGATTTCTGGTGAGTGTTTGCCACAGGCGACCGCGACCGCTCCGCTTGCTCTTCATATTCTAACTACTTCCCAGGTCTACAAGGGCAAGGATGAGATCCTCCTCTCCAAGCTGATTCTCGACCCGACACACTCCATCCTCACCCAATCCTATGACTCCCGACTACGACTGGTATGCCCTCCTCAGTCCCCCGGCCCTCCATTCCTGTCGCTTACACCTTCTAGGACCACCGCCGCCCACACAATGGTGACGGCTTCGGCGTGGGCTACTACACCCAGCCCGCCCTCGGTCCGGAGCCCTGCATCTTCACCTCCACCATCCCGGCGTGGAACTGCATCAACCTCGAGCGGCTAGCGTCCAAGACGACCTCGTCCCTCGTCTTCGCCCACGTGCGCGCGACGACGGAGGGCAACCTCAGCGACAGCAACTGCCACCCCTTCCGCTACAAGAGCCTGATGTGGATGCACAACGGGGGGATCGGGTGCTGGAAGTACGTCAAGCGCCGACTGGCCGCCTCGGTCGGGGACGAGTGGTTCATCAACGTGCAGGGCAACACGGACAGCGAGTGGGCCTTCGCGCTCTTCCTCGACACCATGGACCGGATGGGCCACAGCCCGAGCGCGGACCCGGGCGACGCCGGCTTCGGCCACACCGTCCTGCGCAAGGCCATGCTCAAGACCATCGAGCGCATCAACACCCTCATCCGGGAGCTCCCCGCCGACCTGAAGAAGGAGGACACCCGCTCCCTGCTCAACTTCGCCGTCACCGACGGCCACAGCGTCGTCTGCACTCGCTACGTCAGCAGCCGCACCGACGAAGCCGCCTCCCTCTTCTTCTCCAGCGGCACCAGCTGGCAAGAACAAGACGATCAAACAGAAGAAGATCAAACAAACGGCCCCTCCTCCTCCTCCACCCCCCCCTCCACCGACCCCGCAAAAAAACACTACACCATGTCCCGGCGGGACAAGGGCGCCGACATCGTCCTCGTCGCCAGCGAGCCCCTCACCTTCGAGCGCGACAGCTGGGTCACCGTGCCGACGAACTCGACCCTCACCGTCCACAAGCAGACCGTCCTCATCCACCCCATCCGCGATGAGTTCTACAACCCCAACCCCACCCACACCCGCTCCGCCCGCTTCGCCCGCGCGAAAGGCCAGACCATCACCGGGCCGGATAAGCGGGTGCTTGGTGCTGCTGCTGGTGGTGCTGGTAGTGCTGGTGGTGGGTGCGGTGCCGGCGGTGGGAGTCCGGCGCCGGCGATGTCGACGCCGGGGGAGATGAGGGATGGCTCGCCTGCTTCTGCTTCTGTGACTGAGGGTATGGATGCGTTTACCGGCGGCATGGAGCGGTTGGCGGTGGAGGCGAGGTGATGATGGGGAAAAGTCTCCCCGTTTGCTGGGTGTTGTTTACGGCTTTTCCTGCTTTTGTTCCGGTTTACGTGGGAGCCTGTGCGTTCGGGGCGTTATCTTCTCTGGAACCTTTTTTCCATTGTGGGCATTCCTTTCGGTGCGATGCTGCTTCCGCGAGACTTTGGCGTGTATATATCCTTTTTTTTCTATTCCTCCTGAAATCAAGTAACACCTGAAATTCCAAAAACCGGCTTCCATTTGTCTTTGTTATCTTCGATCGATTGATAGACGATATCGAGCATGCTTTGGGTTATCATACGATAAAATGTATCAGTGAGACATGCTTTCTTCTCGCGGCGCTCTTCCGGACCCACGCCGTTCGATCCCGACGCTACACCCGTCGCTCGAAGAAGCGCAGAGCAAAGAAGAGAGGAAAATCGAACCGAATCGAACAAGCAAAGGGTATGCGCCAAAACCAAAGCAAAAAAGAAAAACGCCTACCACACCCCCGCCCTCCTCATCACCCCCTCAAACTCCCGCAACCCCACGCCCCTCGCCACGCCCTCCCGTCCGGCGCCACCATTCGCCTCGAGAATCATATCCCGCAGCAACCGCTCATCCGCTGCAACCGCATCCTCCTTCAGCGCGCGCGCCACGCGGCGGAGATGCTCCAGCGTGATCGGTCCCTCCGCGTCCTTCCCACCCTCCCCCTCCTCGCCGTTTCCCTGATGAAGGAAGAGTCGATACGCTTGCTGGACTTCGGCGCGGGTGCCGCGGCGGGTGGGGTGGGCCGGGTGAGTGGGGTCGGTGTCTTGTTCTTCTTCGGCTTCGGAGGGGGAGACGGAGGATCCTGCGCCGGCGCCCGCGCTCCGACGCAGCATCAGCGCGGCGTAGGCGAAGAAGGTGCGGAAGCGGACGACGCCTTCGCCGGCGGGGTCGAGGAGGTCGAGGATGGTGGGGAGGTCTCTTTTTGTGGTGGGGGGGATGCCGAGGGCGCTGTGGGACGGGAGGAGGGGGTTAGTTGGGGTGTGGATGGGTTTGGGCTGGAGAGGCAAAGGAGGTATGTGTACGTACATCAGACAGCGCCGGACGTCGTCTTTGCGCAGGACGCCTTCGGCTGCTTCGTCGTCATCGTCGTCGGCGGAGGCGCGTTCGTGCGAGCGCAACGGCACGGCGAAGAGCGAGAAGGCTTCGCGGATCTCGGCTTCTTGGTCCGCGGTGAGGTGATGCTCGCGCGCGAGTTTGGAGGGCCGCGCAGGTGCTGCTGGAGCGGGCGCTGGGGCGGGAGGACGGCGGCGCGGTGGCTGTTGTAAGAGTGTGTGGTTAATGCTTGAGTGCCTTTCTGAAAGGAGGAGTGGGACGGATAGAGCGTCATCGCGTACCATGGCGTGCGCGGTGGGTGAGCTGAAGAGTGGGAATGATATGTAAGTATAGTGGTCTCCTCTGCGCGAGGATGGAGGTTTGTTCGTTCACATGCTTTGAAGGGATTCGATGACGCTGAAGAAGACGGATGGATGTCGGACTTAAGATGCGCTTGGGGAGGCTTGCCCGGATGCGGCATAGCGGTGGAAGGGTCTGAATAAAAACTCGCGGAAATCATCTTTACTACCATCGTCCTCCGACAACACACCTTCGACGTGCAAACAGACCTTCGGGCGCGAGAAGAGTATCTAACATGGGCTTCGACGCCCTCTTGTCCATCCATCGCCACGATATACCTCGAAGGATGAGATGGGGCGCTCAAGCTGGCGGCTCGATCCAGCTCTCGGCAACTGCTCTGGCTCTGGCTACTCGCCTTTCTTGTAGTTTCATTTTCAGTTCATATTATTCGCTTCTAAAAATGCTAGAGCTTTCCATCGTCATTGACTAGGATGAGAGAGTGTGGACAGTGAAGCAAGAGGAAAGACCAGCCCTCTTCCTACGGGTTGGGGGTCCGTCAGCATCTCCGTTGCGTCCAGGCTCCGTTGGGAGTCGGAACAGAGCTGTTGACGGCGACATGTTATCATCCTATGCCAGCATGGCATAATCAATTCCCGTCTTCAGGCAGGCGGGTTCTTGCTGAAGCCCCCCTTCCATGCTTGATCGGCATCTAGAAGACGTAGTTCAGCCCATCGCTGTTGCACGAGACACGACACGGCGACTCACCTGGGTGTAGAGTAGGCTCTTTGATGTACTCCCTCGTCTTCCGCTTGTGCCTGTAATCCGCGTGGAACCTCTTGTCCCGCTCTGAAACCACCTTATCAAACTCCAACTGATCTTCGCTAGTGAAGCTGGTCATCAGTTGCGGCAAGCCCAGGGGCAGTTTGTCACCGCGATCCGTCTGCCATGTGTGGAACACTTTCCCGTACAACTCGACCACCTTCTCCATCTCCGCGTTCTCGGCCTTCTCCCACACGGCTTCGGGGACCGCGACGGGCTTGGGCATGATCAACATGCCGGACTTGACCTCGAACACATGGGTATGCCAGAGCTTCCGCTCTTCGGCGTCCAAGGTTTCGTAGAGCTTGGGGGTAATCATATATTCGATGCCTTGTATGTTCGATTAGAGAGTGTCCGCAACGTTCTCAGATGCTCCCGTCCTCACCAATCAGACGAGCACCAGGCTCAGGGCTATCGTAGAGGACGCATTGTCGGACGTCTGTTCAAGTCCCGCGGTTAGCCCAACTATGGTTGCGCAGACGGACGGTATGGACAGTACCTTCGTTCAAGTGTCCACAGTAGTGATTCGCCTCCACGAGACGCATCGGCTCATGGGCATATGCATGGAAGGCGTTCAGGTGCGCACAGATATGTTTGAAGGGTCGAAAGTCCTACAGAAGCTCCGTCAGCCTTGCCTCTTTCCACGTGAGGAGTATTGGGCTAGGTTGGAGAAGCCAATGAAGCAAAGACCCAGCAGGTGATTAAGAAAATAGAAATTCATCTGCAGCAGTGATTCACACCAAATAGAAACCCTTAAAAAGATGTCATACCTGGACCGCCGCGGCCCCCGTCTCCAGCACCGCACTGCTCGTCGTCTCTGGCTCCCCAACTGCTTTGTTCGTGACAGGCAAGCTTTCCATGCTCATGAGCGGCGAAGTATTCAAGCACACAGCATGCATGTAGCTTTCGACAGTTTCTCTTGCTCGTCGAAGGAAAGGGGGTCATATATTCCCGGAGGGGAGCTTTTCCCCGCGCGCGGTGAAGACCCCGGGCTAGGGCGATGTGATAGCTGACGTCAGGGTTTGTCATGTCTGATCGCTCACTTTTGCGGAGGGCCCCGGGATCAATTACCTAGTATGGGAGGGTTGTTAGGCATGTTCAGGTTGTCAGACTGCTTGAGTGCTGAATGTTCCCCTCGAGCTTTGTGTCTGCATGAAGGCTCTCTTGTAACTACCGCTCGAGTCTTTGCAAGGCTCGCCTAGTTTCCCTCCTCCTCGCAAACCAGCACACCAGAACTCCCAGCGTTTGCACAACAACTTTGCCAGACACCATTGGGCGACGGTCTGGCCAGTGAAGCTGTTCTCGATACTGGAGCAATACGGAATACTCTGCCCATCACCCGTCAGTCATCTATTCCGGGCCTGCTTGAACGAATTTCTCATTAGTTATTTCAATTCCCTTATCTTTTCAAAAGTGAATCCCCGAGTAGCTACATCGCCTGGCTACGCCATCGCCAACGTAGCATTTGGGATCAGACATAGTCCAACTCAATTGAGAAAATCCGTAAGCCCTCTTTACCTTGTGCAAATCTCACTGGGATGGATGAGCGACCGTGAACCTCGCCCGGGACCATGGAGGTGTCCGCATAATGCTGACGAACCCACCATCAGCAACAGACACTCAAAGCGCCCTCGCCATCCAACTCAAAAGCTCCGACAACCATGCCACCAAAGCGCAAGGCCCTCGAAGAACTCCATCCCAACGCCCTCCGCCCCCGCAAAACCGCTCGACTGAGCCCAGAGAAGCCGCCAGCAAGCCTGCTCCGCGAGATCTCTCCGCCGGAGCTCAGCCGGCCCCGTCGGCGCATGACGTCAACCTGGCAGCGGAAGTCAACTCCCACGACGAATGACGATGATTTGGATGCTAAGTACGAAGCGTGTCTGCCGCCCGTCCGCACTGGTGAAAGGATGAAATCGGCCGGAGATATCAAGAGTTACTTTGCGGCTTCGAAACCAAAGAAGGATCGGGAGGCTGTGCAGGAGGCGCCGAAGCGAGGCAACCGGATGCTTGGGGTTCAGAAGTCTTCCAAGGGTTGTGCATCATCCAAGCAACACCCAAAAGGCGCACCTGCTTCGTCTCTCATGGCCCTCCTTTACGATGAGAAGGAGAATATCCGGTTCCAGGGGAAAACCTTTGGCCTTGAGTCAGACGGCAAGGCTGGGACGAAGATGCATTTTTCAAAGAGCAACGGAGCAGAGAAGCCGAGGACCCCTCTGACCGAAAGACCGTCGTAGCATCATGAAGGGTGGGCACATTGGAATCAAGCTTCCGAGACATACCATGTTCCTTCAAGGCTACAGCGGTGGAGGATTCAAGCTTACACAGCACCGCGTTCAGCATGACCAGCCTGGAAGATCTGGTCGTCCGTCCCATCCAAGCTTGATAAAGCAAGCGGATCGCGGAAACACCGCGAGGAGGACGACCCTTCACCAACCTACTGCATCCTGTCTATCCTTCATGTTGCCTAGTTCCCAGTCGCATGTTTACAAAGGACGATTTCACCTCGCTTCCGGCCCCACGAGATGACTAGGAAGCAGAACAATCTTTTTGCCTAGCATCGACGCTTACCAACCGCCCGGCTGTGTCCCGCGGGGCAAGGGCAAGGCTGCGTACAGGAACGTCAGCGAGTTGTGGTGGTGACTGGATTTAACCCGAGGCCATCCACGAAACGTTTGGACGGATTTCACATCGACAAGGCAGCAGCAGCAGCAACACTAAGATCAAGGACCAACCGCTTGGAGCACCAAGTAAGCATGGAGTGAGTCAGAGGCGACAGACAGACCAGGCTGGGATCTTTGGGGAGCTTGTGGCGAGTTGATGAAGGCGGATGAAGCGAGACAGGATGGATGGATGCTATCGGTCATCCGGTTGTAACCGGAGTTGTCTTTTCTGCCATCGATTTTCCTGCCTGAGAGATCTTCCTTGTTCTTACCTATCTCCTTCTATCTTCTCGGAATCGTACGGATCTCTCTGACAGACTACTACTACTACATACATCACGATCCAAATATAATATATATACGATGAAATATGACTCCAGCAGTGGAACATAGCGCGACCTGATTTGTTTTTTTTTTTTTTTTTTTTTTTTTCGGATGAGTGACTGGAAGAAATAACAGAGGGGTGGAGCGCAAGCTTTGTGAGGGGTGTTTTGATATGCCAAAAAGAAACCACGCCGAAGGTGGTGTAGGAGGGAGACGACGGGATACCTATTGAGTTAGTAGCTGCCTCAGGCCCTGCTGGCGTTTCCAAGGAAAAAAGTTGCTGACAAATCCGACCGAGGGGCGCGGTGGCGGTGGCGGCGGCCAATCAGAACTCGTGGCGAGAGGAAAGCGGAAGAAGATTTTGCGGCCTGAGGTGAGCAAGGTTTTCTCACCTGGCAGTTTGCGCTGTCCGTCCGGGTGCCGTCCGTGAGTCACACGGCAGCAACGCAAGCAAGCAAGCAAAGCACTGCAGTGCAGAGCTTTTTGTTTCAGGCAGGGCAGGGGAGGGGGGAAGAATCCGGGACGGACAGTGGACAGGCTTCAAGGCCACCCCCACCCGACTGCGGCAACCTTGAGGCCTCGGGTTGTCGTGTTGATGTTATAGATGTGAATAGTTATCACGTGTAGATAGGTAGCTGGTTTCCTGTTTGGTTGTCGATGTGCTGTTCTGTTCTGCTGCTGCTGCTGCTCTTTCGCCTGCGTTCCAACCCCTTGCCCTTTATCCGGGCACTGTTGTGATCGAATGACCAATCACGGTCGCGGGACTTGCCGTCTCTCCTCACCACCTACTGTACCTGCACTGCAGCCAGTCTCGTCGGGACGCGTCGGCGGGAGTGTATGTAACTGCTACGGGAGGTTGATGAGGCTCCCGTCCTCTCACGCGCGTCGTCGACCGACCCGCTCGGATGTTCAAAACTTGGATCTCCTTCCTTCCCTCCCCTTCCCCATTTTTGCCCCCTTGCCTCCTCCTGCCTGACTGCCTTTGTGCCTCATAATCTTGTGCCTTGTGTGCCTGCCTTCCTGCCTTCCTGCCTGCTTGCCTGCTTGCCTTCTTGCCTGCTTGCCTGCCTGCCTGATAGGGGAAGGATTCCCCACCGACAAGCGTGGTCCGAGCATCGCACCAACTGGCCTTAGCGCTTCTTGGCCTGAGGAATTCAGGCATCGCAACCAGCACCGGCACCACGCACCAAGCAACCACCTCGACCACCTCATCACGACCTGGTTTTTGCCTCACATCGCATCGACCGACTGCCACGCCCCTCTCTCTCTCTTCGCTGCCTTTCATCGGCCCGGATTCTCGCGAGCATCAGTTCTGACACGATCGACCGTTGCCTGAGTGCAACTCTCTCTCTCTCCCTCCGTTGCACGGATTGCCACCTCACGACCTTTCCATCAGTCACGGTGTCGGTCACTTGACGTGCGTCGGGTCTGCCTGAAGAGTCGACGCGCAGGCACCCACCACTCGCCCCGTTCCGCTGCGCCTCTGCCTCCGTACAAATCCCGACCGGCCACCCCCCTCCGCTGCGGGCCCCCCCCCCGACCGCCTACTAGGTACCGCCCACCGCCCACCGCCCACCCCATCATCGACCGTCGACCGTCGACCATATAAACTCCGTCATATCACCCACCTCTCCGGCGGCCTCAGGCTCCCAGAGACACACACCCTTTCCCAGCGTCCCGACTGACAACACCATGGGCGCTCTGGCCGTTCACGATCCCACCCTCCAGTCGAACAGCAACACCATCCTCTCCCCCGTCAGCATGCAGGGCACCCGGGAGCGCTCCGCGTCCCCCTCCTACGACCACCACTCGCCGCACGCCCACGGCCCCGAGAACGGCGGCCATCCCGACTCCGAGGGCGCCGACTCGCTCGAGAACCCGGACTCGCTCTCCCCGCGTCGCGGCCACACCTACAAGCGCAACGAGGAGCCGCCGCGGAACGCGCAGAACAAGATGATCTGCCGGTATCCGGAATGCGCCCAGCTCACCTTTGACCGCAAATGCGAATGGAGGTTCGTTCGTTCACTTTTTTCCCTCCCTTCCTTCGTCCCCGACGCGAGCATATCACTAACATCTCTCTTCTTTTTTTTCTTAGCAAACACATGGACAAACACGACCGGCCCTACAAGTGCCAGGCGCGCGGTTGCGAGAAGCTGCAAGGCTTCACCTACTCGGGCGGGCTGCTGCGACACGAGCGCGAGGTCCACAAGCTGCACGGCGGCACCCGCAAAGCGCTCTTCTGCCCATTCGCCGACTGCAAACGCAGCTTCGGCACCGGCTTCACGCGCAAGGAGAACCTGGCCGAGCACGTCCGACGCGTGCACCGGCGCACCTCGTCCGGGATGGAGACCGACCCGGCCCTGTTGGAGGGGGGCGTGGGCAAGATGCCGCCTTCCACCTCCGAGATGGAACCCGTCCCCGTCCCCGTTCCCGTGCCCGTCTCCGTCATCGACGACCGGCTCCAGGACGCCATCATCCCGACGCACAAGCGCAAGCGCAGCGACGCGCCCGTCGGCCTCGGCGGCGGCGGCGGCGGCGCGGACGGCATGGTTGCCGAGAGCGACCTCCAGGAGCAGGTCAAGCGGCTGAAGAAGGAGATCGAGGAGAAGGACGACCGGCTCCGCAAGCTGGAGGAGCAGGTCCGCATGCTGATGGGTGCGGGCGCCGGTCCTGGCGTGGCGCCCATGACGGGTACTATCATGCCTGGTAAACCGTGATAGGGATTGAAGAGATGGGCCTGAGTGTTTCTTCTTCTTCTTTTTTTTTTGCCCTGCTGCTGCTGCTCTTCTGGGACTTCTTTTATGGACTCCGCCTGCCTGTTCAAAATTTTTTCCCCCTCCCCCGCCCCTTTTACGTTTCTGTTTCTGTGCTTTGGCTTTCTGTCTCACTCTTTTCTCTTCCGAAAGGCTCTCTTCCGAAAGGCTCTCTTCCGAAAGGCTCTCTTCCGAAAGGCTCTCTTCCGAAAGGCTCTCTTCCGAAAGGCTCTCTTCCGAAAGGCTCTCTCTTCCCCCCTCCTCCCCTCCTCCCCCACGGCCGACGGTGAACGGTGAACGGTGCTTGGTGCATTGCAGGCGTTTTCCTGTCTTCCTCTTCCTTTCTATCCCTTTCTATCTTATGTCTGGCGAAAGGCGGGCGACGGCGGGCTTTCTTACTGTTTTTCTCTTACCACAGAATGTGTCTCCTTCTTCCCCTTTCCCTCTCCCGTTTTTTTCCCCCCTTCAAACAAACAGATGTCGTTGTTTCCCTGGGTTTTTCTGTGCGTTTTGTTCTTCGTGGGTTTCCTCTTCTGCTTTGTACGTCTGTTTGTCTGTGTGTTCTTAGCCTCCCCCGTCCCTCAGTCTTTATATAGTATGCTGTGGTATGCTATGGTATACTATACTATATGTGCTAGGCTGGGATAGGATAGGATAGGCTATGCGAGTATCTTACCTACCTTACTTACCTGACTGCCTGCCTGATTGCTTGCTTGCTTGCTTGCTTCTTTGTGATGCTGTGATTGTGTGGGGGTTTGTGGTATGTTACCAGTGCTGCTGCTACTACCAGTTAGCCATGCAGTTCCGTCGTTCAGTTAGTAACGGAGATAGTATAACTTATTTCCCTTCCTAACGGATGACTACACCGACTCCTACCTCTACTCCTACTACGCCTTTATGGTAAAAGAAAAAAAAGCAGTCTTCTATCCTCCTTCTATCCCAGCGAATAATAAAGCCTGAAATGAGCTTACCTCTTCTTATACTCTATCCTTCCCTCTCCGTTCATAGCTCTCTGTCTTCTATCCCCCTTCCCTTTCACTCCCTTTCGCCCACTTTCACTAAGTACTAAATCATGAATACCCTCCGAATATAGATCCGTATCTCTCCCTCCCTCTAGTACATTCTTCCATCCTTATCCCTCCTTCCTTCTCTTCCCTCGTTTTTCTTTCCTTCTCATCGTTCTATAAAGTCGAGACCTTCGACCCTGTCGTTCAGATCGCCTCCCCCTCTCAATATCAATCTAACCTGCTTCAGTTTGAACTAGCTGGAGAGCGATATGTCCTGCTTAACCTACAGTACCTACCTCCGTCTCGCGCGCGTCCAGCTGCGGTGCTTTACCTGCCTTGCCTGCCTGGACTTCCCTCCTTCCCTTACCTGCTGTGCTCGCCCTGCCTCACCTACCGCTCACCCGTATACTAACTAGTAGCTCCTCAGAAACATACCGTTGACCTGCGCGTGCCGCTGGCTCTCTATATACGTGCATACATATATATACACATAATGAAAAAAAATATATATCGATACATATATATAGATACGCAAGTCGAGGAGCTTATATATTGATAGGAGATATTAGCTGATGCAGAAGACGTGTATATATGTATATATAGGGTGGTGATGTAAGCTGGCGTATCAGGACGGGGAGGAAACGAAATGTGCCTCTTTAGCTGGAAAATAGAGAGAGGATGGGTACCGGACAGCTAGGAAACCTTTGTTCAGACTGGGAAGAAGAAATAAAAAAAAGAAATGAAACAGGAGAGACGTAAGAGTAAACGGGTAAACAGGGAGAAGTAACGTTCCTATTTTCTTTTCCCTTCTCTTGATGAAAGAAGGAATAGCCCAGCCCACGGTGGGTGAAAAATAATAAACAATATCTTTATAATGCTATTCAGGAATAACGATGATGGCACGATAATAATAAACACCCCTCTCTTCTACACCCTTATATCACCTACAATCAGTAAGCAAGCACATTCCACATCCAGCATCTGACATCCGACATCCTACCGATAAACCCATCCATATCAATGCTCATCACAAAACAACGAACCTGGAAACAGAAAAGAAGACAGAATCAAACAAGAACAGCGACATAAATCCATCAAAGAAGAAACAGAAACTCGCCAAAATGGTGTAACAAGGAAGAAAAAACAAAAAAACAAACAAACGTATGGTTCCAAACCTTCCTTCCATCCAGCCCATCCAAAAAACCCAACTTTTAATCATGTCGTTTCCCTCCGCCCTCCTCACCCTCAAATTGCCGTCCCATGGGCGCGGAAGGAAAGAAAGAAGACAGAAAGCACACAGTAAGAGAGAACAGAAAATGCTCAGAGCACGCCGCCCGGTAACTGAACGGAACCGCCGCCTCCCCAGCGTCCGCCACCGCCAGAGCCATCAAACCCTCCAGTCCCACCACCAGCACCACCCGCCACACTCTGCGGCGCCGGTCCCGCCCCGGCGCTGCCACCGCCGGGGCCGCTGCCGCCACCGCCACCACCGATCGTGGAGACGTGGCCCTCAGCCGGGGCAGCATGCTTGCGAAGCATGAACATAGGCTTGCGGCCCTCCTTGTCCAGCTGCTTGAACAGTATGAGCGGGCGCTCGTTGAGGCCGAGGCAGCGTTCCTGGTCGCCGTGCACGATGTACAGCGCGTACTGCCGCCAGTCGGCCGTGATGTTGTACTTCTTCAGCGCCACGGGGAGCACCTTGTGGCACGGGTCGTCGATCGACACCCGGAACGACTTGAAGATCTCCACTTGCGGATTCGACGATTGCTGGGCGGTCGCCGACGACCCGGTCGACCCACCGGACAGAGGGGGCTCGCCCGATTCCGAGGGGGCGGTGTTGGCGCGCATGGCGCGGCCGGCGGACGGCGGTGGTACTCTCGACTCTCGTCCGTCGCCCCGGTCCGGCACCATGGTCGAAGCTGTGGACCAGTTCGTATTGTTGGATGTCCAGCTGGCGGTGTTGTCGTGCTCGGGATGATTTCGTGAATGGTCTCGAGGGAAGCGTCCGGTACCGGTGGTAGTGCTGTAGGCGGGTGATGTCGGGGAAGGTTGGGATATGTGCGGGGAATTGGCGCCGGGGCCACCGGTCATGGATGCCGTCAGATGCGAGGAGGCGGTCAGAGCGGCGGCGGAGGAGTCCAGGTTGGATGTGTCGTTTAGTGTTCGACCTTCGTGTATTGTCGGAGAGGGGTTCTTCGGCGCGGAGCCGAGGAAGAGCTTCTTGGTCGAGAACTTGCGGGACAAGCTGCTGGCGGCGCGGGACTCCAACACTGGTGGGGAGGCCATTCCATCGTTCTCTCTTGAGTCCGGTGTCGGCAGTGGTTTGTCCTTCACCATGCGAACAAGAGGGATGATCTCTTCTCGAAGCCTGCGATTCTCTTCGGCAACACGGTTGAGGTCGTCTTTCAACGCGGACAGCTCGGCTTCGGCGATATGTATCCTCTCATCACGATCCTTGATGATCCGTATGATTCGGGCGATATCGTCTTGGGTCGGCGGTTGGTCCGGTCCGGAGGCTTCGGCAGCTATCCAACGGTCAGTAGCCTGTACATCCACCCTGGAACGATGTACTCACATAACGGCTTGTAATGATCGGGCTCGATCGGGACGTTCTGCTTGACCTTCACATCGTATACGCTTTTCAAGACCGTTAATCGGTGTCCGACACTCGTCATGCCCAACTCCTTCAGCTCGGCATGTTGCAATGCCATCAGCGCATCTCCAGTGATCCCCTCATCTACGCAACGATCCGTGTTAGCAACAGATGACGTGCGCATCGCCGAAACTGCTTCCGCGGCTCCTGCTCGAAGCTCGATGGGACTACGTACCAGCAAATATATCCGCATATTGTCTCAACCCTAAGCTCGATATGAAATCAGCAACCTGCTCCACCGTCCACTCCGTAATCAGACCGGTCGGACTGCCGTGACCGTCGCGTGAATGCGTGAAGGTGGTCGGGGTGTGCTCGGCGGAGGGGGGTTCGGAATCGGTGGGGGAGGATTCGAAGTCGGGCGGGAGAGTGGGAGAGGTGATGACGCTGCGCTCGTACTCGTCGTCGGCATCTGAGTCTTCGTGGTAGGTCGACTTGTACGCCATGGTGGGCTGGCAGCGCCGTGCGTGGACGTTTCGGCGATTCGGACAAGGAGATTGATGGTCTGCGGAAGGCGGACGATCGAGGGCGGATGGCCGGGGCCAAGCTCCTCAGGATGGGAAGCACAGATGCGGGAGAGAACTGAGGGGCCCAGGCAGAGCGGCGATGATTGACACGATGGCTGGGCGTCTGGCCAGGTGCAACGGACGCCGCGGCTGCAGTCCGACAGGTGGGTGAGGAGGGATGTGAGGCCGCACCCTTCCCTTGTATGAGACGGAAGCGAGACTGAGGAGGCCTGCGGACGGTCGCACTGGTCGCACTGGTCGCAACTGACAGCGGCAGTGGCAGGGGCAGCGACAGGGGCAGCAACAGTAGCAGTAGTAGCAGTAGTAGTGGTCGTCGTCGTCGTAGCAGGAGTCAAAGCGATAGCGACAGCGACAGTGAAGCACGTTTGGCGGGGTCTGAGGGGGGGAAGAGACGATTGCGGATGCCGATCGCGGGCGACAAGGGAGAGAGAAAGCGTGGAGTTGACAAGTTGAAGATTGTCGGCGATGGACGATGGACGTTGGTGGTGGTGCACGGGATACTACAGTATTACCAACGGCACGGAAAGGTACAGTCGGTATAGTAACTGGTACCTTCACTAGTCGCCGCCGTGACCTGGAGGTGGAAGGGCGTACGTAAGGCAGGCGCCGGTATGGATCTGGATGGATGGGGTACGTGTGTGTATGTATTGGCGTGGAATACTATGTATTTACTTCATCAGAGTACTAAATACTCTTGAGATGTTTCCGTAGTACTCTAGATAGCCGGTGAGGAGTAAGAGGTAAATAGTACCTTTTTGGGGTAAATAAATATTGATCAATACAGTCCGGCATCTGCAACCTCCCGGGGTCCTGAGGCAACGGCTAGCGTAGGTTTCTCCAACATCCTCCGTGGACTTTCGCTCTCTCACATAAACGTCACACTCACGAGGTACATTTCTTCGCTGTGCTGACACATCGACCACTGTACCTCATACTTCCGTCGCTATCGCCATTGCTATTGCTACATACTCTCCACCACAGCTTCACGCGCGCCCGTAAATCACTACACGAATCCGGTCGATCTCGATCTGACAACAAAGAGATTTCCCCCAAAAGAGTCACGAAGCAGCAGAAGACGGAAAAGGAAGAAAAACCGAACCAGCCGGTTCTCACCACCGTCCAACAAAGCCCGGTCGCTTCCACTACCTCCACACAGATCTCACCCTTCTCCCTCTCAATCCACCGAACCAAAGAAAGCGCAACCAACCACAAAAGAGACACGAGCGAGCAAAACCCAACCACCCAAAACACCAACCCTCACTCTCACTCTCACATACAAAGAACAACAAAAACAACAAAAAACAACACCAACACAAGAGCCCACCATGCCTTCCGCCAACCCCACCCTTTCCGTCCCCAGCTCCTCCGCCGCGACCACGCCCCTGACGCCCGCCCTGCAAACCACCATCTACGGCGCCCTCCTCAGCCACCACAGCATCCCCGCCATCCAGTCCGCCCTCGCCCACGAGCTGCAGGCCAGCGGCTGGACCTCCGCCCTGCGCGCCCACATCCTCACCCTCCTCCGCACGGGCGAGTGCACCACCTACGACGAGGTCATGCGGCGCGTCCTCGACGCCACCCGCGTCGTCCCCCCCGAGGACGGCCGGCACGCGAACGGGGATACGGATGGGAATGCGGCGGAGGAAGAAGGCAATAATGAGGATGGCGATGCGAACGAACGGCGGAATGGGGATGCGAGTACTGGGAATGGCAACGGTGCGACGACGACGACGGCGGCCGTGACGGCGGCGGATGGAGAGGAGAGCGTCAAAGTGCCGGAGCGCGCGATCCGTGAAGGCATCCGTGTTGTTAAGCGTGAGCTGGAGCGTTGTTTGGATATTGAGGTTGAGGGGGAGTGAAAGCCATGGAACCTGAAAAGCATGAAAAGAAAAGAAGGAGAGGGAATGGGCTTCTTCGATGCTGCCGTCGTCGTTAAGCCATCTGCTACGATCCGCTACGGTACGATATGATATGACACGATGCGATACGATAGTGTACGCCACGAAACATCATCAACAACAGCACTCACGCACCCCTCATCCGATAATCCACCGTGGTCTCGATGATCAGGGCGAGGGAGGAAGGAAAGAGGGATAGGGGTGGGGGGTGTAAAACACATAATTCTCCACCAATCGTCCCCAGCAGTCGCGGGCAAAGGAAAAGAGTAGACCAAGGGATTGTTCTAATCGATGGGTGGATGGGAATGAGTCGTAAGAGTAGAAAAGACGAGAGGAGAGCAGGCCAAAGAACGAGGAAAGGGAAAACTGAAAAGAAACGGAAGGGGCAAGCAACGCTTGGGGCTGGAATAGAGAGAGAGAGAGAGAAAGATGGCGAAAAAGCACCACGATGTTAGATTAGTTCATAGTACGACGTACGACGTAAGGTGTGGTGTGCATAGCTCATAACGAAGCCTTCGAAATTCAGCCCTGCGGTATCACCATCCGGTAATGCTTTATCTCACTTCCTCCGAGACGCAAAAGGCTCGGAAAGCTTCGCCTTTGCCAATCGTGATCCATGAATTTCCTTGATTGCATGTCCAGTTATGTGATTCTAGTCCAAATAAAAAAAAGGCACGACCTATGCATGCCCCCCCCCCTTCCTCCCCCGACGATCTAGCTGAGAGAGGTGTAAAAGCATAAATCGAAAAAGCCTGTCTGTCATGCAGCCACCGTTACCGTCCAGCAAAGGAAAAAAGTCATAAAGAACCTATCATCCACCGACCGGTGACAAGCCCGCCCAAGTTTACTCGTAGAGGTCCTCGTCGTCACCGCCAGCACCGAACTGGTTGTTGGCGCCACTGTCCGCCGCATTAGAGTCCGGGAAGCGGAAGAACGCACTGCCGCCAGAGTTCTTCATTTGCTGCGCGAAAGCCTCGTAGCGGCGAATCTCCACATCGGTGACAGATCGCCTGGCAGAGCGCATGGCCTCCTCGAAGTGAGCCTTGGTGAGCTCGGGAACCGGGTCCTCCTCTTCGACATCCTCGTCCATAGCCTCCTCGCCGGCGGCCTCGCGAGCTTTTTGGCGTTCGATGGAGAGGGAAATGGACTGCTTGATGGCAAGCTTGACTGCACGTTGAGTGATGAAGCCAAGATCGGCACCGGAGAAGCCGTGGGTGTTTTCGGCAATGTAGTTGAGGTCGACGTCGGCGGCCACGGGAGTCTTACGGAGCTGAGCCTTGAGGATACCAAGACGAGACTCCTTGTCGGGCAGAGGAACGTAGACGAGGGTATCCAGACGACCGGGGCGGCAGAGGGCATTGTCAAGCTGCTCGGGACGGTTGGTGGCACCGATGACGAACACGTTTTTCTTGGAAGTCATGCCGTCCATCTCCGTCAGGAGTTGGTTGACTACACGGTCAGATGCACCGCCAGCGTCACCGACAGATCCTCCACGAGCCTTCGCGATGGAGTCCAACTCATCGAGGAAGACCACACAAGGTGCCGCAGCGCGAGCCTTGTCGAAAATGTCACGGATGTTGCTTTCAGACTCACCGAACCACATCGAAAGCAGTTCAGGACCCTTAACGGAGATGAAGTTGGCGGCACACTCGTTCGCAACAGCCTTGGCAAGCATAGTCTTACCAGTACCAGGGGGCCCATAGAAGAGGACACCGCGGGAAGGCGAGAGACCAAACTTGAGGAACTTTTCGGGATGGTCGACCGGGTACTGCACGCTCTCGATGAGTTCACGCTTGACCTCCTCGAGACCACCAATATCTTCCCAGCGGACGTTGGGCACCTCGACGACGGCCACTTCGCGGAGAGCGGACGGGTTGGAAACGCCAAGAGCGAAGCGGAAGTTATCCATGGTAACGCCGAGAGAGTCAAGAACCTCGGCATCAATGGTGTCCTCGTCCAAGTCGATCAAATCCATCTTTTCGCGGATCTGCTGCATAGCAGCCTCGGAGCAGAGGGAAGCCAAATCAGAACCCACATAGCCGTGCGTCTCGGCAGCAATGGTCTGGAGATCCACATCCTCTGCAAGCTTCATGTTCTTGGTGTGGATTTGAAGAATTTCGAGACGTCCAGTGGGGTCGGGGATACCGATGTCGACTTCACGGTCGAAACGACCGAAACGACGAAGGGCAGGGTCGATAGAGTTGGGACGGTTGGTGGCAGCCATGACAACGATGTTTGACCGTGCCTTCATACCATCCATGAGAGTAAGGAGCTGAGAGACCACACGGCGTTCAACCTCGCCGTTGGTCTTCTCACGCTTGGGTGCAATGGAGTCGATCTCGTCGATGAAGATGATCGCCGGCGAATTCTTCTCCGCCTCTTCGAAAGCCTTCCGCAGGTTGGACTCGGATTCACCAGCCATCTTCGACATGATCTCGGGACCGTTGATAAGGAAGAAGAAGGCGCCCGTCTCGTTCGCAACGGCTCGCGCCATCAGAGTCTTACCGGTACCTGGAGGACCGTACATAAGGATACCACGGGGAGGCTTGATACCAATGGACTTGAAGAGCTGAGGATGCCTGAGCGGGAGCTCTACCAACTCGCGGATCTGGGCCATCTGCTTTCGGCATCCGCCGATGTCATCGTAGCCAACCTCGTTCAGGTTGCCCTCCTCATCTTCACGCTGTATCGGCTCTCCCTCACAGTGGATGATCGTGTCCTGAGCAACGATGCCGAACTCCGGGGGATCCACTTCGACCACCTTGAACTCCACTTGTCTCATGCCACCTCTCGCTGTGAACAAGTCACCTTGACGAACAGGACGGTAAGCTTCGCGGAAGTAAGGAGCAAGGAAAACGTCGAATAATGAGCCGGTAAGACCTTCCACAGTGTCGGCAATGGGAAGCACAGCAATGCGCTTGGCCTAATTCAACGCGTTAGCTACCTGTGAAAGATCCCACGCTGCATGCGGAGATGACTTACATATTTGATATCTGGGCAAGGATGGACTGTGATAATGTCACCATGCTTTACGCGAAGGTTATGGCGAACAACTCTGTTTATGCGGGCGCTTCCATCATCAAGGTCATCGTCCGCCAAAACGATCAGCACAGTATCCTTTCTCTTCTTGCCCTTCACTAGCACCGTGTCGCCACGGAAAAGCTGAAGGGTCTCCATCGTGTTATTGGAGAGAGCGATGATAGAGTTGTCATCGTTGGTGGCGTCGGTGACGCTGAAAAAAAGTCAGCGATATCACACAAACAGAGATTTGAAAGTGGCAAGATACTCACATCAATGAGTTGGGCTTCTTCTTCTTCTTCAGGATGGCGGTTGCAGTCTCGTCTGCCTGTCTCCGGTATCAGTTATCTTGGCTCTCCGCATAGCAGCTCTAGGCAGCTACACTCACATCTTTGTGCTCCGCACCAGAAGGATCACTACACAGCATTAGCATCCACATGCACCACGATGGCAGAACCGATAAGGGAACTCAAGGTGACTCACTTTGAAAGGTTGACCTTGGGCTTGTGCTGGGTGTGGTCTGGCTCCGCCGACATGATGGCGACTGATTCTATCGAACCGGTTCCGAGATAGACGTTGCGAAATGAGCGGGCTGGAGTCGAAGGAGTGGTAGTTCACGAAACCTCCGAAGTGTAGGTTCTCGTATGGATGGGGGAGGAGATGGATGAAGTGGCGGACAGCTTTTAAGTGGTGTTGAAGAGTAGCAGTGATGTCTGCTGGAGCTACCTATGAGGATGACACTACGGCCAAGCTTAGCTTCGGCGTTAACTTTCGCCGCCTGCCCCAAGTACAGTACACCAAACCCGAGCAGGAGAAGCGGATCGAAACCACTGGACCGCCTTGCTTTTCAATCAATACAGTGAGGCAACACCTGCTATCCGTAAAGACGAAGCTTGCGTCACCAATGTTACTGCCTTCAGTCGTGTAGCAACAGCAGCAAAGCCTTACAAAAACAATTCAGAAGTATAAGGTGCCACGATGTTACTAGCCTTGGCGCCTTATCCAGCAATGCTACATCCGTCTCGGGCGATGTAATAACTGCCAGTGGGCTTCAGATTTTCCTTGAAGAGACGAATAGGGCGTGTTTACGTACACATATTTTCTCTTTTCAAGCCAGAGAGGAATATTACAACCTCCTCGTGACGGTGAAGTCAAATACTCACAAAGCATTAGTAATGAAAGATGCATGATGTAGCCAATCAAGTGCGGACATAACTGACTGCGTGTAATAGATTGAGGTTGATAAACATAATGACTAGTAGTTATATATCTACAGCGTTTCTATTTGCTTTGCAACAAAGTACTGCGAAATCCTTTCATTCAAACTGCAAAACCGTCATTAAGGGACACTAAAGATCGGACGGGCGACTGTTCATATAACCAGTCACACAATACTCAATCTAGTGGAGTCTTCAAAAGTGGATTACATGGAACGGCCCCAGGATATTGACCGCTGACTTTGAAAAAGGTAAAGGAATGACAGTTGTAATGGGTATATTGCGTAGGAAAGATCTGACTCGAACACCATGTAACCAGAACGCCATGGATCCGAGACTCCTTCAGCATTGATTGCTCCCCTTAGAAGATGCAGTGTGAGTGGAAGATTGAGAAAGCGGACCAGCCGTTGAGGCTTCGCCGGACAGACCAGAGCTCTTAGCTTTCAAATCCCGATGGCTGCTGTTCATGCGAAGACTGTCTGGGCGTGTACTCGTAGGAGTGAGGGGCAGGTTCAGTGTACTGCCAGGGCGGCTATTGGGCTGAGAAGGGGGATCACGGAGACTGGCTGGCCTCGTCGGAGGCTCCGTGCCGCTTCTGCTGCTCCGCCGACTGCACCATTCCGGGTCGTCGCCTTTGAGCATCTCCCTGAACGTCTGTGTGTCCTTGTCGATACACCACATCTTATATGGTCCCGGAATGAATGCGCCATTCGTATCCCAGCAGTTGACCCAGGCGACGCCGTTATCCAACCGGAAGAACCCAAGCTCTTTGACCTTTCCGGTACTGTCCTTGACTATGCCATGCCTGCACCGATTGTCATACTCCGGTTGTAGGAGGTCCCGTCTGAGGACTCGGGAGTACTTGACAGGTATCGGTTTTTCAAGTCGCCGTTGATCCTCGTCGTCTCTGGCTACGAGATACCAGCCCCGGCCGGGAATGTACTCGTAGACACCAGGAACAGGACTAGCCCAGTGCTCGACTTTGCGGGCGGGCTTGCCAGGCTTATTGCTCCGGGAGGAGAACCAGCGGTGCGGCGTAAAGAGCGTCTGTGTGGCGACGAGGAGGTTTGGGGCCATGTGCAGCCAATAGCAGACGAGAAAACAGGTCGTTAATGCAGTTGTCCCAATGAAGAAACGAAAGTAAAGCGCTTGTTACGCAAGCACCAAACGTCGGTGGTGATTATTAAAAAGTTGAAAAAATGGATGTGAAGAGTCGCAGACCGTGTAGGAGAACAGAAGGAGGGAAGGGGTACAAATAGGGAATCTCCTGCGCTTGATCGCTGCTGTCTGCTGAGCGGGAGGCTTTTAAATTTTCGCAGGTACGCGCACCGGTGGGCGTCGTGTTTTGTGGGTAGCCTCCGTAAAGCTTAGGACCTGTGTACCTAGGTAGATTATTTAGCAAAACAAACAGTCACTAGTATCTCCCATCAAGTGGCCATAACATGACTTTATGGTCCGAGACGGTGAGATCCATCATCATCGCCCGTGCCATTGCTATGGTAATCCATAGCCGCATGCTTGTCCTGAGTTGGTCGCCATAATACCCAACGGTAGAAGCAGGAGCCGAGCTATGCACGGTGATCGGACGGGATGAACATCGCAACACGAGCAGTCTCTCGAAATTCTGCTACTCATGCTGCTTTATCTCGCATGCGAAGTGGCTTTACGTCCAATCAGACAAACATGAAAGTACCCGTGGCTATCGCGCAGACTGTGTGTTGATACACGCCGCAAGCAACATAGGAAATGGTAGCGGTGTGATGAACTTTGGCCAAGCCCGGGATCGAGGTGAGCATCCGCAATGACGCGAGCCGACTGCAGCTTTCAGCTTAGATGTGCGAATTACATGCTGATATTGGTTACACATTCGCGATGGAACCGTGTGATCTCAGAGTGCATCAGACGGTGCAGCAGGGGCAGCGTTTCTGGAACGGTGACACAATTGCAAGATGAGCCAGCTACCGAGATAAGCGTACGGGAAATATGATAGGTCGCATTCGGAAAGTGAAAGATGGGTAAATAGGCTGAATGGCCTAATGCCTCATACACCGAGTTGAGACTCGAGATGCTCGCATACCTGGCATAGGAGATCTTGGGTAGTGCTGGGTACTTTGCTTGTGTCAGAGGACAAACATCGAATCACTTCCCTGTGGTGAAATCCAGGCCACAATGACTTTTAAGATCCTTTATTGGAGGAGACCCATATCATGACCAACTTTTACTAGGTTTCGCAACCCGTGCTTGCATCCCGACCGAGTAATGGAAGTGCCATGAAGTTCATTGTGCCGCATAATTTTGGATACACGCTGCTCCATGCAGACAGCAAGCTAGAAACCCGTAACCCGAAGATGCATTTGACGCCCCCGATCTCAGCTATCCCTCTACGACTCGGTGGTGACCTTGGCCTTGCCGTTCGTGACCTTGACACCCAACTGCTTGGCCCTGGCGACAATCTCAACGCGCTTCCGTGCCGAGACAGCGTGAGCGATCCTAATTTTCGTCAGCAATATGCCCCCAGCCTTCGGGTACTACAATCCACGTACTCCGCAGCATAGGTACGGTTGTGCATAAGGAGGAGGTCGAGGTCGCGAGTGTTGTTGACGAGGAAAGCCTTGTGGCCGGAAGGCATCATGTGGCGGGTTTTCTTGTTGGAACCGTAACCAATCTACAGACGATGCTGTTAGTAAGGCCGCTCGGTCGTCTCCATGATTTCGGCTTCGCTGATGTCGGATCCCAATCGGCGTCTCCTATCGTAGTTTCCGAAGGTCCTCCTGTTTCGTGGCGAATGCTGTTCGTACCTTGGGCATGGGAGCCTGGCCCTTGAAGCGCCTCCTCACGGCATTGTCGATACCCTTGGGCTTCCTCCAGCTAGGGTCGACGCACTTGAAGCGGTCGCTCTGGTGGCGCTTGAACTGCGCAGTGCCTGTACGCGAGGATCACATATTAGCAGGTGTTCTTTCCGCAGAAAGTATTGGCAATCGATGATTTTGCGCCTCGCACTTCGAAAGCATAGCTGTGGGTGGCCGGGTGGAGTCCGACAAAGGGCTTGCAGGAGGTGATTTACGACGTACGCTTCTTGACGATCGGAACGTGCTTCTTGGCGGCAACCATCTTCAGTATGTCAGTATAGAATTTCTCGAGAGGTTCGGCGGATCGGTAGAGACGTACTTTGTCGTTGTTGTTGTCGTCGGTCGGGGTTGTCGTCTTCTCAAGTCAAGCAAATTTCCAAGGTCGAAAATTGGTGAGTGGACTGCCCGGCGCGAAGTGGGATCCTTGGCGGAATAAGCGAGGCGCCGCTCCGGCGTGTACAACACCAAAAGCTAAAGTCCGGTCGTCCCTGCACCCAACCATCACCAGGAGCTTCACATCTGAACAACGTACCACGCTCGCGAACTGGTATGGCGCTTGCTCTTAAAGCTCTCAATCGTGAAAGCCTGCCGCTCTAGAATGCTGAAAGCTTTTGAGTGAGCCGGTCGCATAATAGAGTAGGGTATCAGCTTCTTTTCCGGGCCCAATTCAAATGGCAAATTTTCATGTCGATATTTTCTTGTCATCTTTTTTCTCCATGTTCTCCGATAAAGATATTACTTTTACTTGTTCGCCTTTCATAGCCTATCCCCTCTGTCGCTATAGTGTCGTTGCAGTTTGTATCTGCTATTCTACACGATGTGATTTCCAAGGCCGTTTTCTGGCTACCTTAGCTGTCCCTTCCAATTTGTGCAATGTTGTTACTTTCTATGTCCTGCCTTCCCGTAACTACCTCTTATAGACGTAAGGGTACGTTCGCCTTGAATCATCTACCACAACCCTTTCGAGAGGACGTATTGGCGTTTGATAGATTGTCATATTTAGGCCCAACGTCACAGTCCCTGGACGCATCTGAGGTCTTGTGAAAGCGGGAGCGGCTCCTTGCTGTTCGGTAGGTAGTTTATCCGCGCACTATCAGTGTCACCTGTCTACTACCTAGTATCTAGTACCTAGATACCTCCCGTCTACGCCTTTCAAAGAACCACTTCGCATCGCTCAGACGGTGCTGTTTCGAAGGAGACATAGCTGCATACAAACGCTTGAAAGGTCCTTCTCGTTCGCACGACCGTCGCGTCAACCTATCTTTCCCGAAGATAGTACTAGCACACTCACGCACATCGCTTACTCGCATTAAGCGCACATCTCTAATTATTGTCTACCACTACCACACACGCACAGCACACACAGACAGGCGATATATGGACTCCTCGAAATCTAAGATGGCAAAGAAGGGGCGTTTTGCCCGTCCGGCGCGCTGGGACATCAGGTACCCTCACGCAAATGACGCTTCTCAGCAGGACCAGTTTAGCCAGCCGTTCGACTGTGCTTCGTTCGAACGATATCCTCAGTCACCCAATGGACCACCTAGCGAAAGCTATATTTCATCAAGCAGCAACACCCAGTCTGAATGGCTGCCTCATCCTCTTAACGATGCTCAATATGCGCGCCATCCACATTATCCCTACTCTGAGCCCCAGCTTCACCATAAGCAGTATCCTCAACTGGGGAATGATACTGCATATACAGGTTGCCGTTCGCCTGGAAGGGAGACCAACGGACCGCGTCTTGCCTGCCAACCCGGACAGATAGCTCCATATGTCCCATATTGCTATCCACACCGGACCTCTGGCGACGTCTCGATGTGTCCGTGCGACACTTGTCAGCGCAGTCAATACTCAAGTCTTTACTATGCTAGACCGCTCACATGGCAGCCCATATCATCTGAGAGTGGCTCTGTTCACCAACTTGCCTACTCTCGCGAGCATATCATCGGTCCGTCTCGTGAGCAATTGCGCCCCACTGTATTCTGTAATGCAGATGCTATTCCGGAATTCGACGGTTTTACATTCCACCGACCTGTGCGGCTCGTTGGAGAACCAAAAGCCTACGTGGGCTTCTTCACGGAGAAACGTGGTGCAAAAAAGGCTCAGGCCCAGACCAACGGGTCGTCACCCTCTACACTAGACCCTGCTGCAGCTACCTTCGCACCCAATGATGCTGCCGCGGAGAAGACTTATGAGTCCACTGACATGTCTATCAGTGACGACTCCACGGACTCCGTGGGATCGAATCAAAACTCCAGTCCTGGACGTAGTGTTGGTGATGAACTCGGGCATGGCCTCACAGCGTCCCCTGCTGTTGCAGGTAAGGAGTCTCAAAATTCGCCACGGACAAATGGGTCTGAATTTCATCATCTCGCGGAGGACTCAGAGCCTTCTGCTCATCCAGGCCCCGCAGCTACAGGAATGTTGCATGTCAATGAAGGTGGGATGGCGACAGGCCGAATGGACGTAAGGGAGCCTGCCGAGAGCGCAGGGCTCCGTTCCCCCAGTGTGTCCGATGACCTCGTCAAGTTGGACGTTACGGTGGGCTCTCGAACGGATTCATTTGCGCCCGAGGAGGGTTCTACAACGACTCCACCTGACACTCAACGGCACAGGAGTCGAGTGGTCGAACCAGAAGCTTCAGCAGTGTTTGTCCCAAAGACTGAAGCAACAGAAACCAAAACATCAATGCACGAACGGGAGTCATCACCGAAGCAGGCTTGGATAGGCGAGGGAGCTATGGAGTCGAACTCTCCCGTCCGTCCCGGTAATACTCTTTCCGTGACCCCGTCAAGCTACACTTCATCTGCAGGTTCTGAGAGCGTGCTTCAACCTCCCCAATCAGGCCCGGTAAAGGAATCTTTGCCATCTGTCGATATCCAAGGGGAGAAAGATCACCCAGAAGACCTGGCCGAGAAGTCATCGGTGTCGGTGGTTTGCGACCAAATGGCCAGCTCGTCGCAGTCTCCACCGTGCAAGGGAGAGTGCGCAGGGAAACTTGACAATGCATCAGTTCCTGTCACCGAGTCTAAGGACCGCAAGACATCAACCGCTGCAAAACCCGCCCTGAAGAGTTGGGCGGCCATTGCAAAGTCTGGCATTTCTGCTAATCAAGCTACAGGGGTAGTCAAAGAGATTATACTGAAATCACCGGAGAAGCCGGCCCACAAGAAACCGAGTGAAGACCCGGTTCGTGAGCCCGCGAAGCCGCCCCCGGTCCCGGTGGGTTCTAGATCTCAGGCTTACAAGGAGTATGATCCAAGCTTCATCAGGCGGACAGAGGAGGAGAAGGAGGCTCTCCGAAACGCTGGACGGTGCTTCAAGTGCGCCCAGAGACACACGGTCTGGGAATGCACTTCGAAGAAGTGGGCTTCGCCATCGGAGGTTTCTGCGATCCTGCAGAAGAAAAAGGATGAACGCGCCTCTCGATGATTGGGTAGCTCCCCGGAGAGCCACATGCCTGCGATTTTCACACCGGGCTTTCCTTAGGTTTTTACGTCAAGCGCCGTTGACACGACCGTGCTCTTTTTCTCTCTTTGTTTGTCCGGTCACTCGAGGCCATTAGCGACGAGACGATGCTGCGTTGCTTTTACTGTTCTTCTCCCCGACCGATCCTGCTGAACCAAGCAGGGCACCCGCGAGCATAACTGTAGGTCTTCTGTTTTCCATCTTCGGACCGATTCTCCTATGCTGGGCGATTTGCTTTCGTACACTGCTGGAAACTCGACACTAGATGTGGGGACAAGCTGGCTTTTCTCTTTCTCGATCTGTAATATTATGTAAGAGGCTTTCGAACGGAAAGAAACCATGTTAGATTCTTGTTACCCTTTTTTTTGGCTTGTTTTCGTCTTCCGGTGATGAGGTGATTCATGTGTGTCCTAAGTCCGGGTGCTCTTCCTTCTGTTCGTTTTTGGGACTCACTTCCTCCTGGTAATTCTACTGAGGCTGTCATTGTCAGATCTCGGATTTCTATCGTGTCTAAGCTGAATGTTTTCTACTCCTATCCTGGATGTCACAGATCGACTATATGACGGACTCAGCGAGCATTTACATCGAAGAGATACGGACAGTCGCATATCATATGAGGCGAGTCGATTGCTTGCTTTCTTTTGCCACGTCAGATGTCATATCTGTCATGTTCGCCATTGTACACAGAGGTCGACTCCTTGGTTGAAGGTCTCTACGTGGGGAAAGGAGAAGAAGCTTTATGGAGGGGAAGGGTGTCCCCCCTATAGAGTAGATATGTGCACGATGCAGTCACGTATAAACGATGTTCTTCATTATTACTCCATCAAGTTTTCATACTGAAATTCCCCGCATTCTTTTTCCTGCCGAGGAGAATCGGACGATGGGGTCGGGAAGAATAGAGAAATGAGTGGAAGAGGGGCTGGTACTGTACTATATATGGCTTGCCGCACACCGACACTTATCTCTCGCCGATCCGCAAGCTGTTTGTCTGGGCATGGAGGGGAGAGGAAAGGATAAATGATAATGCTGGCTGCGAGTGGTTCTTCTTCCCTCTTTTCTCGCTGAATTCCATCTCGAGGCTGATGACATGACTGAGGGATCCAGATCTTTACTATACAGATATATAGAAGATATTCGTGGAACCGTGCTACCAGATTGTTGATGGTTGAACTTACTGTGTAGGCACAGTATTTATAGTCCTTTTACCTTGTAGCGGGGGAGTGGGGGCATCGCTAAACGATCCCCAGGGACAGCGGAGATCCATCCTGCCAATCAGCACTCGGCAATCAACGAGAACCTTCTTTTCCTTCCTTCGGGGCAAGTGGCAGTCCCTGAGAAGACGTGGAGATGCGGGGAGAAACAAGGGACGAGGGACTGCATAACCTTGCTCTTGGCTATTTATACTCCGGGGTATACTTATTGCTAGCAATAGGTAAATACAGCTTAACTATCTACTTGACGATGTGAGCAAGGTGTTTGCTAATGCATTCGAGCAGTTGAACCGGCTACGCGTGGTTGACTCGATGTTCACTGTACGGGGCTTTCTAAGATTATTACAGAATCTTTCAGAGCGCACAGTACGTTAGGTGGTGACTGGCATACTTCGTGCTCGCTTTCTTCCATCGAGCGCCGCCTCCAGAGCGCACGATTCACTGTCAAGGCTGTCATCCCGTCTCATCTTCGGCACCTGCGACGTCACTGGACCTGTCGATCCGTGTAAATTTAGGTTGTGACCCAACGTTACGACACCCTAGGCGGGACAACAGCCGACATCCGACAACCCAACACCCCCAACGTCGGCGCTGGGCTGTTTTGTTATCACACCCCCCGGCCACCATTTGCCGCGCCGCGAAGATGACCTCTCGCACCGAGACGCGGAGTTCGCAGACGCTGTCTCCCGAATCCGAGCAGGATCCGGAGAAGGAAGAGAAGAAGCAGCGGAAGAAAAGCTGGTGGGAACGGGTGCAGGAGCTATGGATGAAGACCGGATTGGATACGCCTACCTTGATCATGATGGCTAAGTAAGAAACCGCTGCTCTTCCAT
The DNA here is from genome assembly GCA_019775845.1 of Myrmaecium sp. VS I D KN 1. Classification (NCBI taxonomy): domain Eukaryota; kingdom Fungi; phylum Ascomycota; class Dothideomycetes; order Valsariales; family Valsariaceae; genus Myrmaecium; species Myrmaecium sp. VS I D KN 1. The sequence continues at coordinate 146,845 of JADQAV010000003.1, forward strand.
CCCATGTGTTTTCGTATGTCCGCTGAGCAACAACAAGCTGACCGACTCATTAGAGGCGGCCTTGCGCCGACTATCGCCGTGTCCATGTAAGCAGAGTAGCAATTCCCGTCTGTCTAGCATGGCCCGATACTGACTATCAAAATAGGATCCAGGCGGACAGTGTGGCGGCCCAGTATACGACACTGGGTTACCTTGTCCCTATCGTATCGATCCTGAGTCTCCCAATCCTTCCGCGAGCGAAGTTCATCCAGGGCATCATCCTCGACATCTTCGCAATCTGTTTTGCCGCCGCCTTCTCTCTGTTGATGATCTGGACAGGCGTCCAGGCCCGTCTCCACACGGAGAAGACGACCCAAGCCGGGGGCGCGCCATCTCAGGGCTCTCAGACGGTGTCCTACAATTCATCTGCTTCTGCCGTCTGTGGGATCTGGCTGTTCTTCCAGATCTACATGATGAACGCCTTCCGTGCTAAGTTTCCGCAGTTTAACATCTCCGCAATCTTGTACTCCTTGTTCGTCAATATCGCCGCCACGTATGGGCCACGGTTCGCAACCATGACCCAGGGAGTTGCATTTGCCCGCCGGTTGCTGGAGGCCTTCTTGACCGGTTTTGCTATTGCCACGGGCGTGTCCCTATTTGTTTACCCGGTCACGTCGCGAAAAATCGTTTTCAAGGAGATGACCGGTTACATCAACGGCATGCGGCGCGCTTTGAAAGCCCACGCCGACTATTTCCAGTCGATCGAGCACCAGGACATGTTCGGACGGGTCGAGACGTACGACAACCGGACCGAGAAGACCGGGAAGCATGGCGAGAAGTTGTACCGTCCGGAAGCGGATGCGATCAACACCGCCGTTCGCGCCATCATCAGCATGCATGGCAAGCTCCAGGGAGACCTCACGTTCGCGAAGCGAGAGATTGCCCTTGGCCACCTGGGACCCGACGACCTCCAAGAACTGTCGAAGCACCTGCGGAAGACCATGGTGCCGATCGTAGGCCTCAGTTCTGTGGTCGACATTTTTGAACGCCTTTCGGAGGTCAACAAATGGAATGCCCCCCTTGATGGCTCGGAAGATATCCACTCAGATGCGGTCCGGCAAATGGTGGTGCGTGAGTGGAATGATATCATGCAGGCTGTGCATGATCCGTTCGCCAGCATGATTGAAGTTATGGACGAGGGCCTACAACATGTCCTTTACACGTTGCAACTGGCCAAGCCACCAAGGAAAGTCAGTAAGGGGAACGGGGATAGCGGGGAGGATCTTGAAGCTGTGGCTGCAGGTCCCAAGCCTGGAGATGCTGGATTCACGGACTATATGGCGCAAAAGAGCCAGGCGATCCATTCCGGGAAACAGGTCGTTCTCCGCGCATGGTGTCACGAGAAGGGCATAGAGTTGCCGGAAGGCTTTTTCGATCACCCAAGCGAGGAGATTGAGATGCCGGAAGAATTCAAGGGGAAGGGTGCCCAGCGAGAGCGCAATCAGCGACAGCTCTACCTTCTACTCTACATGGAATATCTGCTCTATGCCACCAGCCAAGCCATCGTCGACTTCGCCCGCTTTGCCGACTGTAAGAAGTGGAAGATGGCCCGGAAGCGTCTCATCGTCCCAGGATTCAAGCGGTTGTGGAAGTGGGTCCTCACGTTCCTGGAGATGGAGGATGGCGAACAAGAAGGCAATCTGGGGGACTTCAAGGCCCAAGCTCTCCAGCTCGATCTGGGCGAAGCATACAGAGTCCGGAAGGATCCCGAACACCTGCCACCCACTACGTTCATCGAGAAAGCTGGGAATGTCGTCCGCCTGCTGCCGGCGTTCTTCCGGTCACCATATTCTTCCTTTGGATTTCGCGTCGCATGCGCCACCATGTGCATCGCCATCATTAGCTTCCTTCACGACACGCAGATCTTCTTTGTTAAGCAGCGTCTCGTCTGGGCCATGATCATGATCGCCATCTCCATGTCGCCGACCACCGGCCAAAGCGTGTTCGGCTTTTTCCTGAGGCTGGTTGGTACGCTTTCTGCGGTCGTCGCCAGTTTCCTGGTGTGGTACATCCCCGACGAGAAGACTCCCGGTGTCATCGTGCTCCTGTTCCTCTTTGCCTCGGCGGGTTGTTACGTGCCGCTCAAAATGCCGCGCTTCGTGATCAGCGGCGTCATCAGCCTCGTCACGCTCACAATGATCACGGGCTATGAGCTCGAGGTCCGCAAGATCGGCAAAGCGGTTGCGGAATCGAACGGACAGCCATACTATCCGGTGTATCTCCTCGCACCGTATCGACTAGCAACCGTGGCCTGCGGTCTCGCCGTCGCCTTCATCTGGACCATCTTCCCCTATCCGATCTCCGAACACTCGGTGCTCCGGGAGAGACTTGGGGCGTCCCTGTACCTCTGCGCCAACTACTACTCCATCGTCCACGAGACCGTCTCGGCCCGGATCCGAGGCGACGAAGGCGACATGACATTGAAGACCTCCGCCGGTCGCCGGCTGGAGAAGGCGCGCAACAAAGTCTTTGCGAAACAGATGCTCTTGCTCAACAGCCTTCGCGCCATCTCCGACTTCCAGAAGTGGGAGGTCCCTGTGGGAGGAAAGTTCCCGAAGGATCTGTATGATACCATCATCCAATGCAACCAAAAGTAAGCCCACTCCACCCCCTCGTCGTTTCGACCAACGAGCCCCCCAGCCTGGTTCCGGTTTCTAACCACACGCGCGCGAAACAGCATCGTCAACTACATCAACCTAGTCGGCTACGCATCGGAGACGTTCTCGCGACTGGGCCAAAACGCAGACGAGACGTCACGAACCTGGCTAAACGACTTCAAAAAGCTGATCCGGGGCGCGCACCTGACCTCGCACGAGATCACCTCGCTCCTCGCGCTGCTCTCCGCCAGCATCACGAACGGGCAACCGCTTCCCCCCTACCTCCGCACGCCCCGGCCGTATGGCATGTCCCGCCGGCTCGAGGCCATGGACCGGGACATCCTCAGCATCCGCCACATCGCCGAGCCCGGCTACGCCGCCTTCGCCGTCCTCCAGATCAGCACCCGCTGCATCATCGGCGACCTCGACAAGCTCCTCCGCGCCGTCCGCACCCTCGTCGGCGAACTCGATTTTTCGTTTCATCTCGTCCCCGCGGCGCAATCGACGCCTTCCGCGGCTAATTCGCGCACCCACCTCGGCCTTGTTAGTGCTGCTGCTACTCCTCGCCCTAGCACTAGTGATGGTCGGGATCTCGGGGCCTTGCGTGGAGATAGCTCGACTGGCTTGGGGTCGGGAAGGGAGAAGCATGATTGAGCGGAGTGATGTATGTATCTATGAGTTTCCATCCATGTAAATATTTTCCATGTACTCTTTTTCCGCCGCGATACATTGCCGGCGCTTTGGTCTCTTTATATGTCTATGTGTGTGTATGTGTGGGTACGTAGGTCCAGAGATGTATATACGTATATGTATATATGCATGTGGGAAGCTAGCTGATGAATTTATACCCATACCTCCTCAACCTTTTCTCCGATATTTAGAAGGGCCGAGATGTCTGATCGGTCTTATATCCGATGATACTTAGAACAATATTTTTTTTCTTCCTTTTCTTCTTCTTAAAAAAAAAGCATGTCACATGTCACTCGATGCTAGAGAGAAGTAATATATCGCGATATATATACGAGCACCGTCACGGCGCTACAGCATCGGAATGTCAGCCGGTGGTGGATTCTTCATCTACTATAGTAAGCGGAGTCTAGATAGATGCTATTAGGAGATAGAGACAGAAGAATAGGAGGGGAAGGAAAGAGGACGGTAGGTAGAAGGATACTAAGTGTATCTCTAATCCTCCACCCCCCTTCACTCAATCTTTAATCTATTCTACTTCGACGCCTGCAGGCACAAGAAACAAAGAAGGAAAAGATAATGAAGGTACTGTACTTGAACAAGCCCACACGCAAACCCGTGCGGCTCACAATAATTGGTATATTACATCCCCATGACTGCCTATCCTAACCCCATCCTTTCACCCCTATCCCCACCCCTCCAACTTCTCATCCTCATCCTCATGATTCTCATCATCAACGTTATCAAACAACGAAAGTACAGCTTAGTACAGCGCAGCATAGTACAGTACAACATAGTACAACCTACTAACGCACCAACACACCAACCACCGATGACGGATATAAAAGTCGGCTTAAAGAAGCCGTTTAAAGAAGACTTCAGAAAAATGAAAGAGAAGAAGTACAGAAAAAAGAACTTTTCCGTTCCCAAAAGGCCCCCTGTATGGAAGCCAAAGACAATCCATACCAAACGCAAGAGAAGGATCAAAGCAAACCCCAGATCCTCTTCCTCCGGTCCCAACACCCTCCCCTGCCTTTCCCCAAAGGCCGGTGCTTGTAGCGGACAAGATCGGGTATGTAGAGGCAGGGAGGGGAGGTAAAGCAGAGGGGGAAGTATAAAAAAAAAAAAAAAACAAAAAAACAAAAAATGGACGCCGGTCCCCAATGCAAAAATGTGTATGATCGTCGTCGTCGTCGTGCGGGACGTACTCGCACTCCCACCCCTAATTGTTTCATCCATTCCGTTCCGTTCCGTCCTGTCATGTTAGACCGGCAAGCGCACAAAAAGAAAAGAAAAAAACCAATGAGAAAAAAAAAAAAAAAAAAAAAACAAAATGAAAGGATGAACTCCCCATCCAACAACAACCAACAAAGCACAAAAGAAAAAGCAAACCTCCCAGGAGCGCTCACGTCGCCGCCACCATCGGCAACATCGTCTCCCCCTCACCGCCGGACTGAGGCGACTCGCCCGCCGTGCGCATGACGTGATGCTGTTGCTGTTGCTGTTGCTGCTGCTGATGGGGAACAGCCTTAGCCGCGGCGTCACCAGTCGTGACCTCCGTCATCGGACTGCCTTCTCTGGATTCGTGTTCAGAGGAGGAGGATGATGAGGAGGAGGAAGAAGAAGAGGAAGAAGATGGAGGAGAGGAAGGGGCTTCTTCGGCGGGAGGCGTCTTGATGCGTTTTGAGGGTGGTTGTTGGGACGTTCCGGAGGTTGCGGATGACGCGGGGGATGCGGCGGTGTTTAGCATGCTGTCCTGGGTATCAGGGGAGGGCTCGTCGAGGTAGGTCATGGCGTCGCGTTTTTTCTCGCGGCTGGGAATGGTGTGGGTTGAGCTTCGTGGCTCCATCGTGCTAGATTCGGCGGCCTTGACCGGGCTGGCGGTGTTATCAGAATGTGCGGTCTCGGTTTCGGCATCTGAGGTTTCGGAGTCGCTGTAGGCGACGAGAGGGCGAGATGTATGTTGGACACCGTACGTTGATTCGCGTGCCTCGCTGTCGTCTGGCAGTGGCGATCCGTTGCAGGTCTTTGGTGAAGTGGATGTAGCTTCCATTGCCTCCATTGCCGCAGGTGGTTCAATGGTGGATGACGGCGGTTCTCCCAGCTCGTAGAAAAGCATGAAGACGTGCTCATGGCCGGACCTGAGCACTTCTTCTTCCGTGACGCTATTAACATCCTCATCACTCAGCCTCCACCATTTCTCCGCCGGCTTCTTCGCGGTGCTATCATCGCCCGGTTCCTGACCGGCACCCCGATAAGGATGTCTGCGGTAACAAATGTAATGACCATTCTCGTGCCGTCCAAAGTGCGTCACCGCCGCACGGAGGTGATACGGATACCGCAACGGCCCGCTGACCCGACCAGGCTGATCGATCATGGAAGCGCTCGGATCGGCCGTCCACCCTTCCGCCGGAACGACCTCCTTGCCATCCACGCGCTGCACTTCCGTGCCCAAACACCACGGACCGAAGTCCATTTCCATGGGGAATTCGACCCGGGCGTTGTTCTTGACCAGGTCTCCGGTCCTCTCGTCGAACACGCTACGGTTCACATGTACGACCAAGGTCTTGGGTGCGCGGGCGACGACGGCTTGTCGGGACTTGGTGCTGGAAACCCACAGCTTCTTGGGGATGTTGCATTTCTTGACCAAGGTGGCATCCGAGTAGTCGTCCTCCTTCAATGCTTCTTCCACGATTTGCAAACGCTGGCTGATGGTCGAGGCAAGTGGGCTGGAGGAGGGTACTTTGGCCAGCATGCTTTGCAGCTTGGCTTTGTTCTCGATGAGGGTGCATTTAGCACAGTTGACGCCTTCAATAAGCTCCAAATGGGTGTACTCGTCCATGCACTCACGGAAGTCGTAGAGCCATCGTGATCCCAGAGGTACAGTGAGACAGTTAAATGGTATCAAAGAGAGTCCGTCGGTGTGCCCGCAGGTGATACAACCCACTCGCTGAGCAAGGAGACCATCCAGAGGGTATCGTGTAGGTTCAGCGACAGGATCCACGGGATCGGGAAGGGAGTAATCCAAGACCTGCTCTCTTTCCTTTTCTGTGTCCTTCTTTCCATTTTCTTCCACCTCACCATTCTCCTCAGTATCAGCAGCTTGGGATAGCGACGGTCGCGGCCGCGAGCGCTTGATAGCTCCTCTCAGCTCCTTGTCGACGTCGTCCAGGACTTTGGAGAAGTACTCCTGCGCATCCTGCTGCTGCCAGCTGCTCATCGGCTTCAGTTTGTCCGGGAGCCAGAGGTGCTTCCCGTGATTGTTAGGGTCGTTAAGCTTGCTGACGGTATCCAAGAGAGCGCCCGTGGTGGTGCTGCCATCGAGCCAGGCAAATTTGGCGGCCGCCTTTTCTAGATACTGACGCAGCGCCGGAGAGGATGCCAGTCCTTGGACCACGCTGTTCTGGTAGCAGGAGTTGTCCCAGTTCCCCAGACCGGGCGGGACATCGCCCGAGGAGGCCTTGAAGAGCATGCTCATGCCGCGCAACGTCCTGTCCCCTTGCAAGCTCTTCAAGAATCCAGAGCCGTCAAGTCCGAAGACCTTCTTCAGGACGTCGTTCTTGGAGCGCGCGTTGCCGACGCTGCTCGCGCTTCCACCGGCGAGTTCGCCTTGTGCAGGTTTATCCAAGGCAAACGCGAGCTGCTCGGGTATGATCCAAACGAATATGTTCCAACAGATGCGCGGGATGCAGTCGAGCAGGTGGAGTAAGGATAAGTTGAGGATGCGCTGGGCGAAGTGGGCGACGCACAGAGAAATAAGTATGCCGGCGAGCAAGGTCGCAAACAATGGGCGATCGTGCAGTTGAAAGTACAAGGAGGAGAGAGGAGGGTCGGTGGTGGGAGGATCCATGGTGTGAAAGAGCGACCCGCTCGTAGGAAAAGCCATGCCACGCGCCGCGTCGGGATTTTTTTTTGCCAGTGCAAAGTTGCCAGAGTTACCCGGCTCGGGGGTCCGGGGATCCCTTAGGTACAGTACCTCCCTACCAAACTCTTTATCTTACCCGTACCTGCCTGGGAGCTTCCACGGCCGGTGCATTTGCAGCAAGCCAAGTCGGAGTGACTCAGTGAGGATTCAAGTATGAACGGTGACCAGATGCTCAGAGAGCGGCGTGAGTATGAAAGTGTGAAGAGGGCGGGCAGGTGTGGATCGCAAAGTTCCAGGGCATGGGTGGCGGCTGATGATGATGATGTCCCTTCGTGCCAGCACGTGTCGCTTGTGCGCACCCCTGGTTGCCGTAATTTACGTTTGGCTTGATACTGAGGATACCTTACGTTGCTGGGGTTTAAATTTTATAGAATTTATAGTACGATCCCGTACTCATCACTCGAATCACTCCAGATGGAGCTTATTGTAATAGTATTCAAAGTAAAGTACATAGAACTACTATGTAGCAGTACTATTACAGCTTAGCAGCGCTTTACCACAAGTAAAGATACCAGCATGCTTATCTGGCTTATCGCCCATTGGACCCTGGCCAGTCGAGTCGATTTTGCCCAGAAATTTTGAAATTCACACTCCCTTGGCTACAATCCACATAAACATATCCACATACTCTCTACACTCCCCATTCAACGCAAAGACGCTTTCTAGCAACCTTCCCTCCTCACTCGCCCTTCCTCTTCATTCAACCGTATCCCCTCAACAAAACCCTCTCCCACCGAAAACCACCAAAACAAATGGCCAAATCCAAGAAAGGTACATACACCACCCTCACCCTCCCCACCAAAACCTCCCTGAACCATCCCTAACCTCCTCCACCACAGCACCCTCCGCGCACTCCCGCGCCGCCCGCCGCGCCACCTCCCCCACCCTCGAAGGCAACATCGACAAATCCCTCACGGACTACAAGCCCCCCAAGCCCTCCACCAAGTCCACCACCACCCCAACAACCACAAACAACCCCTACGCCGGCATCACCAAAAAGTCCAAGACAACGCACAAGCGGCTGACGCGGCAGCAGCGCCTGCGACGCGAGAAAGGCGTCGAGCGCGCGGACGCCGTGCTCGATCGCCTCGCGGTGAAAGTCGATAAGAGTAAGGCGCGTGCCTCGACCGTGCAGGCGCGCCGCAAGCAGTGGGAGGAGATTAATGGGGAGCGGAGGAGGGGCGGGGGTGGGTTTGTGGGGTTGGATGTTGAGGGGCAGGGGGATGAGGAGGATGGGGAGGAGGGGAAGGGGCAGCCGGTGTTTCCGGTGGGTTGGGTGGAGGATGAGGTGATGGATGGGGAGGAGGGGGTGGAGGGCGCTGGTGGCGGTGGTGATGGTGATGTTGCAGGCGATGCGCCGGCTGTGAAGGCAACGGAGGAAGATGAGGATGAGATTCTTTGAGGTGGCTGAGGGGAGAGATTTGTTGACGTTTTTACGCTACTTCATTGGGAAGGCTTGCAACAATGGCGAGAGGCTGTTCGTAAGGGGCGAGGACGGTACTCTCTTTGCTCGCTTGTCTGCACCGTCACCGCGCCATCCGCTCCGGATATGCCCCTCCGATGGCAACCCAGGAGACAGTGGTGAGCAGGGTCGTATCGGCGCATCACGAGCTGGCAATGCCGTAGGGAACCGGGCTGAGGGATGGGGCACCTTAAGTCCGGCCAGATTACGTGACCATATGTGTACTCCAAACTACGAGTAGTCGTGTTCGCGAATGGGGAGGAACAAACAAAAGCAACATAGAGCAAAAGAGATTCCATTCTAGGCTAGCAGTGCAGTTTTGAACCGTGAAGGCTGCATGGATCAGTGTGATACCTATAGCCAGCACCCACCCGTATCGGGGTTCTTCATGACTACCATAGTCTTCTACATCTGCAATACAACGGACCATCATCATCGTCGTTATGGTCTTCCCATACCAGCGTCACCTTCCGCACGCCCAGCGATCCCGAGCGCATCCGCATCAGCGCCTGCGGTCGGTCGGTCGGTGACCTACGCCTCCGCCGCCCTGACGGGGATGCGGCTCTTCTCCCGGAGCAGCACCGGCCGCGGCTGGCGGGCCGAGGGAGTGGTGCTAGCGAGGTAGATGGCCGTTGTCGTCGGCGGTGGCGTCCGGCCCTTCACGCCGCGCGGCTTAGACGCGGTCCAAAGCCGGGCGAAGGCGCCGCGACGACGAGGGCGCGCGGAGCGGGCCTGGTAGTTTTCCTCGTCGACGCGGCGCCGGAGGGGCGTGAAGTGGACATGCTTCTCCGGGGAGGTTGTGGTGTCGATGGGGGTAGGTGGTAAGGCGTTGATGGAGGAGGTTGAGGGCACGGGGCGGGTGCTGATGTGTGGTTTTTGTTCCTCTGTTACTGCTGCGGCTGCTGCGCGATGGCTGGTGGAGGCCTGAGCGGCCTTTGCTTGAGGCTGCGGACGCGGGGAGGGGTGCAAGGACCGGGGCTTGTAGAATTTGTTGGCGATGGCGGATCGACGCTCCATTAGGGCTTCGCCTTCGGAGGTGCTGTCGCTGATGGTTGAGCTTTCGGATTCGGAATTGATGCTGTTGTTGTGCATCTCGCCTGACGTGGTTGTCTCCTGTTGAGTGGAGGAGGCGGTGCTATTAGCTTTGTTGGATTCCGAGGAGGTGTCGTGTGCAGCCAGCTGCCGACTGGAGTCAGTCACTTGTCCCTTATCCGTTTTGAAGGAACGTTCCTTCAGCGCAGAGACTGCGCTCTCGGCCTCCGACTCGCTTGATGTATCCTCACTGTAGAACAGCTGGGAGGAGAGTCCGTTCTGCCGACCGAGCTTGCCGAGAAGGTGCGCACTCGAAATCTTGGGAGAGTTTGTCGAGTTGAGCGGACCAGGCTGGTCGGCGAGCACGGCCGGTACCGAGAAGAAACAGCGGTCTTTCCATGAACCGCAGCGACGGCAGCATTTGAAATCGCATTTACCACAAGGGTCTCGGTAGGACGCGCGCAATCTGACCTCGAGGTGATGTTGCATGGCATCGAGACGTCCGGGGAAGGACCGTTCGGTCTGGGTAGACTTCGTGAAGTCCGTTTCCCTCGGCGATGAGGTTGCGGCCGCTGGTGACTGGGAAATCGAATTGACTTCCGTACTGACAGAGTGACATAGTTTCTTATGGAAATACTCCACTGCGAGTACTTCCTTGACACGCGTCTTTTGGCTCTTGAGCTTCTGGAGCTGCTCTGCTGTGTAGCCACCTTGCTCTGCATTCGCAATCACCGTGGCATCCATACCTAACGCTTCGAGTTCCTTTCGCAGCGACTCATACTCCGCCGGTTCTTCTCTCAAAGCCTCTACGCTCAGTGACGTGATCAAGTCTTGCACGAACGAGAACGACTTGAGAGCATCTTCTTGACAAGCGTAAACCCAGCCGTCAGCGGGCACGACGCCGCAGACGGAGCACGGATGACCGTGGAGCCGCTCCATTACGACATGTGTACAGTTACTCTTCAGATCTCTCTTGCCGCTTGTTTTCATGGTGGCAGCGGTTGCTGTTGGTGATAGGTTAGCTAGTGATTCCCAAAGTCATGCAGCGGAGCTTACAGGTAGACGACATCTTCGACTTCAACACGGTGGGCGACATCGCGCGATCCTCGCGTGTCTTCGATGCGTCTTTCCGCTTCGATACAGTGCTTGCAGTTGATGTCCCGTTCTAGAGCCTTGCTGACCTTCCCAAGAGCGCGTGGGTTGGCAGTGAATGCTGGAAAGAATGGTGGAAGAGAATAACATCAAAAGTTGAGAAGAAGTTGCAGCAGTCGGAACAAGTACAAAGCAATCGTTGCAGTACCTGTGCGCGGTCTAGCTGAGCCGTCCCAGAGGCAGCCGATGACGTTCCGTCAGGCTGCACCTGTTCACATGCCAGCATCTCCTCAATTAGCGGTGTCGGAGGATGCAAGAGACAGTTACGGGCTATTGTTACCGGTGATAATGCTTATTATCCTGAAGCCCTTAAATGAAATGTGTTCAACGACGGTACAGATGTATTACCGTCTTCTGAGTTTCGCCAAGTAGTAGAAAAAGAGGAGAGCATGCAGAATTAGTTGTTGAGGTTAAAGAAAGTTGTGACATGAGATTCAGACAAATGAATTTTATAACGACTGTATGAATGGAACTGTAACCAAAAAAAGCTGCGAGCAAAGACCAAACCTGTTACCTACACATCTCAAGAGTGCTGCGAGACCAGCGTGCGTTCTGCGAAGTGTGCTCTACACCAACCTGGATAATAGGTACGCCTGGCATCAAGCTCTGCGTTACTGGATCATGAGGAACAACCTACCTTCCACTCGCAGTATGACTGCGGAGGACGATGCCGGCAGATGCTATAGGAGTAGCCACGGCGGATATACCTTATAGTTGAAAGTAGGTGACGCTTGAATGGACGCGTCCTGCCCATACCTGTAGACAGGCGCTCGGCTTCCCAGTGCCATGCCACCCCTCGATGAGAGCAACAACGGGATCAGGACCGAGACAACAGGGTCGTGTCTTCATAATATTGCGTGCAGGTCACTGTTGCGGATGCTGTAAGCGGTGGTCGCATCGACCTGCCTTCAGTATCTAAGTGCAAGTTTATATAGCCGACGATGAAGCGCTCGGATATTTATTAGGAGTCGGACGGCGGCTAAGGAAGCGTCTCCACCACCCCTGCGAACGTCCGGTAGGAGCAAGGCGTTCAAGATCGTTATCGGCATCAGCACCGAGATAATCCGGTACGCCATCAGGCACCTCGAGTGCATACCCCCCTAGCTTCTCCTCAAGATAAATCGAGGGATTGCCCAGGAGCGTGATACGAACTGGACTTTGCTTGATTCTTCCTCCAGCATTCGAGTTCCCAGCCCCCAATTGCCGGCCAGCCAGTGACTAATCCGCATCGGGCTCCCCCGACGGAACGTCGTCCACAACTAACAGCTTACCAGCTCACCCACCCACCAGCTTGCCAGCCCTTGCCAGCCTCCTCCACGGCCCTCAGCTCCTTCCAGCGCTCCGCATTCTCACGTCCTCCCCACGCGGCCATACCGCCTTTCTTCCTGCGATTTCGCCATCCTCGGCTTCCCCCCGACGTTCCGCGCATCGCCAGTTCATTGCACAGTACCGTATACGTACCGTCGCGCCGAGACGCAGAGCTGCCCCGCCGCCCAGCATGTCGGTCAAATTCGAGAAGGAGACGGTGAAGACGACCTCGCAGGAGGTCGTGCACGGGGTGGGAAACGCCTTGACCAAAGGCGGCGGTGCCAATGGCTATCTCGCTGTACGTCGCGCGACCACTGCTTGGAAACTGAAACGCTTGCAGCAGCTTTGTGTGTGGTGGTGGTGAGCGGTTCCGCTGATGCGAAAAGTCACGCTTTGCAGGCCTACCTTCGACATCTGCAGTCGGACCCCCTTCGCACGAAGATGATAACCTCCGGCACGCTCTCCGGCCTGCAGGAGATTCTGGCCTCCTGGATCGCGCACGATCGGAATAAGCAGGGGCACTACTTCACCGCGAGGGTGCCGAAGATGGCGCTGTACGGCGCCTTCATCAGCGCGCCGCTGGGGCACGTCTTGATCTCCCTGCTCCAGAAGCTGTTCGCCGGTAGGACGAGCCTCAGGGCCAAGGTCCTCCAGATCCTCGTCAGCAACTTGGTCGTACGTAGAGACACCTCTCGCATCGTGCGCGTTTTCGCAACCGTTCTCCCCTGCTAATGCTCCCCGATGGCAGATTTCGCCCATCCAGAACACCGTCTATCTGACGGTCATGGCTCTCATCGCCGGCGCCCGCACCTTCCACCAGGTGCGCGCCACGGTCAAGGCAGGCTTCATGCCGGTCATGAAGGTCAGCTGGGTCACGTCGCCGCTGTGCCTGGCCTTCGCGCAGAAGTTCCTCCCCGAGCAGACGTGGGTGCCCTTCTTCAACCTGGTGTCCTTCGTCATCGGCACCTACATCAACGCCAGCACGAAGAAGAAGCGGCTGGCCGCCTTGAGGAAGAAGCACTACGGCGAGGGCGGACGCGGAGATGACTACGACAGGCGTGGATATTGAGCCCGCGGTATCTCGCAACTCGAGTAATGACCACTACTGCTCTGCATGCTAACTGCTGCATGCTATACCCGTCGATCCGCTAATCTCGCTTTTACGTTGCTAGTTATTGGCTACGTAGTGCATCGTTATTTTCTTTCAGCTTATTACGTTCTCGGGACCAAGGAAGGGGAGGCTAAGGATTGGGGCGAGAGAGGGGGTCCTTTGAATGCTTTACTCTTATATCTATCCTGACGATTTCTCCAGTGTCGACGGGCTTACATGGGACATCTTATATACACTTATGACTATCACCTTCTGAACTATTTAAGCAGGTTGCTACTTCTCACACAAACGGTTCTTCTCATGGCTCTTCCAAACAGCTTTACCCCCGTTCGCACGCTTCCGTCATCGTCGCCTCGCAGACTTGACGATCCGTATGCATGCGAGGATGTAGAGACACGCAAGGAGCTCTGTCCTTCAAGACGCATTTCGACTTCGTAAGTCTTGACGCAAGAGCAAGAGGGAAAGCTAACTACGCACAAGGTACGCGTCGCACCTTTTGTACGGGCTTGTGTTACCTGCCTGAGCACAACAACACCACCACGATGTATCCCGGTGAAGCGAAGCCTGGCTCTCGGCATGGTTCACAAGTTGAGCGTGGTGGATTGTGGAGGAGAAGGCCTGGGTCGAGGTCGTACGCGCGGCTACAAACCAAGAGCGGGTGGGAAGCAAACGACTGCGGGTAGGTAGGTGGACGTTGTGGTACGCTGGGTGTGTGTGGGCAAACACTGAAATGATTGATATCCTTTCCTGACCGTCCGCGTCCATGGCGGTTGTTCTCTGAAACTTCCTGATTCTACTGCTAGCGAATGCCTCCTTCATCTTATACATCCTCAGATGCCGCTCCGCTACCATCCACTCGACTTGGACGTCCCATACCATTCCTATGGATCACGACAACGAGATCCACACCGACACTGCGTCCCGCGGTCGAAAGCCCCGCACAAACCGGCTCCAGACATCTTGGGATGGAATCTCGACTACGCCACCGCCTTTCTCACGAACCACATCCAAACCGCCCACGAAGCGATGCGGGACTTGCGACACGGCCTCCGTCTCCTCCGCGACGACGTCGGCTTCCACGCCGACATCATCCACGACACCTTCCACCTGCTGAACCGGTCCCTGTTCGCCGACCAGCTCACGCACGCCGTCTACCTCGCCTGGACGCCGCACCTCCACCACGACGAGCGGTCGGCGCAGACGTGCGCGCCGGGCCACCGGGGCGTGCCGCGCATCGCCATCTACCTGAACCGCTTGCTGTATGCGTCGGCGCGGGCCGAACCGAGCGTGCTGCTCACCGCCGTCCTCGAGGACCTGCTGCACCAGATGATCCACGCGTTCTTCCTGCACGCGTGCGGCGCGCAGGACGCCGACCAGGAGCCCGACGGTCGGCTGCTGCATGGGAGGCATTTCGGCGCCGTGTTGCTGGCGCTGCGCGAGGCGTGCACGCGCTACCGGCTTTATCTAAGGCCGCGGTGTGGACATATCCTCTCTGGCAGGATGCTGCATGGCTACGTCGTGGACCGGGCGGGTCAGTCGTGTGGCAGAAATAGCGTCTCGTGTTGCTCGTCGGATGCCCTTCCGCTGTCGAAGGACGAGGTGCAGGCCTGGTTTGACAAGGCCTGCAGGCCATTGCTTGATGCACCTGAGCCGGCACGTCAGAAGATGATTTTTGCGCTGGAGGGGGAGGCGCTCGTGGAGACTGCGTACCAGAGCAGTCATGCGGAGGACTGGGTGCTCGTCATGTACGGAGCGTGTCCCATTCAGATCCCGCGGCGGGAGGTCCACGAACATGCGAGCTTGCAGGAAGGCATTGGTGACGCCCTGCTGTGGCCGGTCAACGAGAACGTGCCAGCGGACGTGTTCAAGGCATTCTGGGAGTTTCTCAAAGGGAAGAGCTACGAGCCGGAGATCGCTCCCGCCGTGCCAACGCAAACCAGTTGGTATCCCGGGGGACCGCCTTTCCTGCCCCCAGGAGAACCAGCCAACGCATCATCGCCCACCTCCGTCCTCACCGACATACGCGTCTACAAACTCGGCCAAGCCCTCAACTTCTTCGAGCTCAAAGAATACGCCCTCGACCGTCTACAGCAGCAGCTATCCCCCCCATGGTCCACCATCCTCGAGCTCCTCACCGAAATCTACGACGACGCCAACCCCTACGGCGGTCCCCCAGCAGCCGACCCCACCGATTACCCCCCGGAAGACCTCCGCGCCTTCATCCGCACCTGGTTCCGCCAACCCACGCCCACCCCTCCGCACCCACGAACCTGGGCGTATCCACAACCCAACCACACCAACCTCGACACCTGCCTGCACCACCTCCCCGCCTTCCGGGCGCTACGCGCCCGCAACACCCCACTCGCCGAAGACGCCCTGCTCGCCGACAGCCTGCTCATCCAACAACTCATCCACACTCACCAGCACCGCCGCCGCCGCTGCGGCGGCCCTCTTCCTCCTGCTGCACATCCCCTCTACGCTCCTCCGGCGGCCTGCCACCCCCACCCCCACCCCCTCCACCGCGCACGCACCCACCACCCGGACGTACCCCTCACTCCCGCGCTGCTCCGGCGGGCTATGGAGCAGGAGTGCCGTGCTGCGGTGGGGGACGCGGGCGCCCCCTTCACTTTCCCCGGCCCCAGCGGAGTGGGTGGGATGTACGCCCCGCCTCCTATACCCGTTGACGCGTATCCCGCCTTCCCCTGCCGTTCCGATGACTGCCCGCCGCCGCCGCCGCCGCTGCAGCAGCAGCAGCAGCAGCAGAACGTGTACGCTGGCCTGGGCGCGGAGGCGTATGCGGATCTGCGTCGTCGGTGCGGGTGTGCGTCGCTCGGCGTCGGCGTCCCTGGATTTCCTCCGGGGGTGGAGATGCTGGATCCGTGTGCGGGGTTGGGTGGGGGGTGTGGGTGCTGCTGGGGAGGGGGAGGAGGGTACGGGGGATATTGAGTGAGGGGAGGGCAGGAGGGCTGTTTTTTAGGTCTGGTAAACGTCGGATGTGGGGTTTGTTGTGGTGAGGTTAGGTTAAGTGGGGAGTACGGGGTGCGGATTGGGTCGTGGACTGTTCGGTTTGCCCTCTTTTTGTTGGCTTGTTTTAAGGCATGGGAGAGGGATGAGAGTGTTTCTTTCTTTCTTTCCTCTCTTTTTGTCTACCTGAGGCTGGGTGTGAACCATGACAAGACGTCTATTGGGCCTGAGTGAATGCTTAACACCTGTACGCCCGCTGATGAACAAGATATTTTGTACACGTGATTCTTGCCAGATACCACAATTCAAACCGCCAACATATTTGGCCTTTCAAGAGTGTAGACAACAACTGTCGTACCATGAGCCCAACCGCCCGCAAAACATTCCGCTAGCTCAACAGCTCCTTGATATCCTCAATCCTCTGGAGCTTCTTATCCTCCTCCGACATCATGCCCAACGAACTCGCGCTACATTCCACCGTTAGCATCCAGCATCTCAAGCCAAAAAGAAGGCAAAAAGGTTACTCACATAAACTTCTTCCGATCCTGCACCTTGAGCATCTTCTCCTCAATGCTATCCCGGACAACATACCTCACCACCTCCACCGGCGCCGTCTGACCCATCCGATGCACGCGATCGATGGCCTGGGCCTCCACCGCAAAGCTCCACCACGGATCCATCATGAAGACGCGGCGCGCGCACGTCAGATTCAGGCCGACGCCGCCGGCGCGCAAACTCAGCAGGAGCACGCGGCCCCGGCGGCTGGGGGACGCGGCCGCGAACTCGTGCATGACGGCCGCGCGCTGCTTCTGCGACATGGAGCCGTCGAAGCGGAGGGAGGGGATGCCGTCGCGATCGAGCGCGGGCCCGAGCAGGTCGAGGAAGGAGGTGAACTGCGAGAAGACGACGGAGCGGCAGTCCGGGTCGGCGCGGCGGATCTGCTTGAGCTGGGTGAGCAGGGCTTGGATCTTGGCGGAGCCTGCGGCGGAGATGCGGCGCAGCGAGATGCGGGGTGTGTTGTCGGCGGCGGAGGAGGTTGAGGTGTACAGGTCGTCGTTGTGCTCGGGAATGGGAGGGTCGTGTCGGATCACTTCGAAGACGTCTCGTGCGTTGATGGGCTCTCGGCAGTTCCAGCATCGGGCGATCTCGCCTTTGTCGCGCTGGTGTTCGATGTAGTCTAGGAGACACTGCTTGCATGCGCTATGCCAGCAGCCGGTGACGGCTTGCTCGATCATGGGTTCTTCCGAGCAGATCGGACATTCATCGTCGCGTTCCTCTTGGATCTGCTTGAGCACATTGGCGCCGAAGCGATTTGCGTCCTCCTCGCCTTCGGCCGACTCGAACCGCTCGATCAACGCTTGCAGGTCCATATCGTCAGCCAATCCATTGGCAATATCGGCCGCTTCGGCCGCATCCACCTCCTCGGCCACGAGAGTTTTGTTCCGCACGAGAACCGGGTGACAGCACGACTGCCGGAGCCGAAGGATCTGTGCAAAGATCGTCGTGTAGGATTTCATGAGCGTCCCGGCTTCGACATTGGCGTTGAATGTGCGTTTAGCGCGCATATAGATATGATCGTAGACTTCCCGCTCGGCTTTCGACAGCTCGATCGGCACAACGTCGATATTGCGCGGGGGCAGCGGAACGAGGGCTTCACCGTCTGGTGTTTTCATATCCTTGGTCCGGCGCAGCACCAGCGGCTCGAGGACGGTTTGGACCACATCGAGCGCTCGAATGAAGTCTTTGGACTCGAATGGCACGGTGATAAAGGTTTTCCAGAAGGAGAAGTTGCTCCACGGCTCCACGCGTAGGAAGCGTACGAGGCTGAAGAGGTCTTCAAGTCGGTTGACGATCGGGGTACCCGTCAATACCCAGCGGTGACGGGCGCTGAGCTCGTAACATGCCTTGGCTGTCTTGGACTGTCGGTTTTTGATATAATGAGCTTCGTCAAGGATGATGCGGAAATACTCCAGGGAGAACAGGCCTCCATGGGAGCCACGGTTGCCGCCGAGTGACACCACGGAGTTGAACTCAGATAGGACTGTGCCGTAGCTGGTAATGATAACATTCGGCGCTGTCGCGGCGTTGGCCTCGCAACAAAGGTTCCGAAGGTTAACAGCCTTATCAGCTCCGTAGTAGACCATGACTCTGAGACTGCCTGGCTTGGAAGCCTTTTCCGCCTCGCTCTGCCACTGGGCAAGCAAAGACATGGGCGCAACGACGAGAGTAGTATAAGGGGCCTTCTCGGTCGATGACGACTGCTTCGGCAACCGGGGCAGGTCATTGACCGTCGCGACATTACCGTTGCTGTTGCTTGTTGCAGAGATGGCTCGATGCGTGTGGATCAGACTGAGCATCTCTATGGTCTTTCCAAGACCCATCTCGTCGGCCAAAATGCCTCCCAAGCAATTCTGCTCCTGCACCGGGAAATCCAAAGAGAGCTCCCCCGAATACGGATTCACGTAGAAATTCGGTTGCCCTGCAACTTCAGGAAGCTCTTTCCCATCCACGTCTTTGGTAGGCCAAGTATACTCCTCCCATAAGGGATGCATCGAGAGTTCCCGATGATCCTGCTTCTCATCCTTCTCCTTCCCCATCATCCAAAAGAGGGCCTGTCGTTGGTATTTGCGAAGATCCAAAACGAAGCTTTGCGCTGGTTCAGCTTCCGGCGTATCGAAATCGAACGATTGAGCTTTCTTGTACAAAGAATCCAGCTGGTCTTGCTCCAGCTCCTGTCCCTCCTCGTTGTCGGATGGCGATGAGGATCCTTCCCCTTCTTGAACGCCATTACTGCTCCCCTTCTTATCATACTGTTCTGCCATCTCAGCAGCCTGCAACAGCCCTTGCCGTTTGTGCTTCTCAGTCGTAGCATTGGCACGCGAAGGATGGAGGTTGATTTCGTCGAACAACTTCACCAGCGCGACTTGACGCACACGGAGCTTGCGTTCGTCTTCGGATTCTTTAGCTTCGAACAGACCAGTTTCGCGGTTATCCTCCGGTTTTACAAAGGCCGCCGCTTCGAAGGCCGTTTTCAGCAGATAACAACGAAGTTGCAAGTAGACAGTATCATTCGTTCGTAGCCTATCCGGAGCATACACGCAATGGCCCTCGAACGAACAAATCTTCTGGTCAAGCAAGGCAGAGATCCAGAAGGCAACATCGTTTTCCAGCCTGCCCACCTCTTCGCCTCGTGAGTTTGTAAATCTGACAACGATGTCTTGCTTCCTGCTTGCAACGACTTTCGGTTTCCCACCTCTCCCAGGCTTCGTTACAGGCCGTACTTTTGACCTCTCTATGCTGATCTTTTCCTCGTGTCTCAAAAGCCCTGCACCACTCTTTGTTGCCCATCCAGCAACTCCAAATGCTCCAATATATCTTTTATCTGACCTGTCCGTAGGCGCCGCTGAGAGGGATGACTTAGGTGTCTTTTCGACTAGCTTCCCTTCCGTAACAGTGTGAATATCCGAGCCATTCCTTTGAGCGGTACTATCCAAGGGGCTCGAATGTTCCGGTTTCTGGCGTCCGGTCGAAGATGATGGCGGTTGAGCGGCCTTCCAAGAGCCGTCCAAGTACATGTTAATTGCTGTATATCTTAGTGACAGAAAAGCACAAAGTCCGAGTATCATAACCTACCCAATTGCACATCCTTTCCACTGAGTTGAGAGAGCCTTCGCAAGGCTGCCGGTGGCAACTGCTCTCCTATGACGCTTGTGAATAGCTCGACATCAAATCCCTCCAGAGCGCCTGACCTAGGCGAGCCATCCTCAGGACCTTCTACAGCCTCAACCGCATGCAGGCTTGAGTCCTCGACCGGATCAGCCTTTCGTGCGGCATCGATGTCGTCGAGTGAAGAATGCTCATTAGGACGTGTGACTGCGGCATCCGGGACGAAAAAGCGGCGCTTCTTTGCAGGTCTCTCATCCGCATGCGTCGGGTTCATGGCAGGGAGGCAACACGGGCGAGCGCTGTAACGGGCGCTGTTGGGATGACTCGTGTTACAGGACGTTGCGAGGGACGCGGTTCGGCGCGCGCGCGCGTTACGGAATAGATTAGTTATTAATGCCTTAAGGCAACAACGATTTGCGGAGTTCGAGCTAAACCTCCGCAATGTCCAAGCTTCATCCCCCCCGGATTTCCCCGGCCAACAGCGACGATGGTGTTGTAATAGTTACCCCAACCTCCGCGACGGTCTCCGGTTCAGCAATCTGGCTCATGATCTATGAAAAGAAATTGGAGATATACCTGTGAGACAAGCTTCTGGCTCCGAGCATGAGCTCTGTTCGGATCAGTCGATGCAGTCGCCTGAGCCTGGCGACCTCTGCCAGGAGCAGGCGTCTGTATACGACAGCTTCGCAGGGCACTGCCGGCAAAGTAACAGTTACGGAGGATGAAGTCCAGGCTGCTCGAGCTTACTGCTCTAATCTCCTCCGGTAATACAATTCACTCAGCGAGAGCGTCAAGTAGCTGACAACCGTCCAGCACCTACGATGTTCCCTCACATACCCTCCAAACCTTTGTACCCCCTTCTTCGCGAGATGCCTACTTAGCCATCCGCGCCTTCAACATCGACGTCGCCCGGGTCGCCGACACGACGAGTACACCTACCATCGGCCTGATGAGGATGCAATTCTGGCGGGACGCGGTGTCGAACGCCCTCTCCGGGTCTCCACCCAAGGAGCCCGTAGCTATCCTCCTCGCTCGGGCGGCAACAGATCTGGGACAGCGGACCGGTGGACAGCATCGGCTCAGCCGAACTTGGTTCCACCGGATCATCAACACACGCGCCGAGCACCTCAGCAATCCTCCGTACCCGGACCTCGCCAGTCTCGAAACCTACGCCGAACATACGTATTCAACCCTCTTATACCTCACTCTCTCCTCTCTACCGCTGGCATCCATCACCGCAGACCACATAGCAAGTCACATCGGCAAAGCCACGGGCATTACCGCAATCCTGCGGGGCCTACCCCTGATCGCCTTCCCACACCAGCCTACCGCGGCCAGCAATTCGCCTCTCAGCCCATCCTCGAGCGGAAAACAGCACGGCGCTGTCTTATTGCCCTTAGATGTAATGGCCGAAGCCGGCGTCAAAGAAGAAGAGGTCCTGCGCCACGGACCTTCCGCCCCCGGGCTCCGGGACGCCGTCTTCACCGTCGCCACCCGCGCAAACGACCACCTGATCATCGTGCGGGAGATGCTGAAGAACCTGCGCGCCGGCGACGACGTCGGCCACGCGTACGAACACCCGATGGACGAGGAGGAGCGTCAATACGCGGAGTCCGGCACGCTGGCGCCGTGGCACGAGGTCGAACGGGCGTTCGGGGTCTTCATGCCCGCCGTCGCGACCAGTCTGTGGCTCGATCGCCTCCAGAAGGTGGATTTTGACCTCTTCCACCCCAGCGTGCGGACGACGGACTGGCGGCTGCCGTGGAAGGCGTACTGGGCTTTTACGCGGAAGCAGCTGTAGCGGGCGGATCTCGGGTCTCGCCGTGACATACGCTTTCTCCGGTGCGTGACTGCCCTCACGCGGACGGTCCGCTGCAGTTCAACGCAAAGATCTCTACCGTCGATGTTCTCAAGGAGACCTCGACAAGCCGCCGGTAGAGGCACTAACCCGTGAGATTGACTCGATCTGGACGGAGGAATCGCCCCGCCATAGCGCGAAACCGGTGACCCTTCAGCAGCCACACGTGTATGCCGAGAAGAAGCCATGGGCGGAGCGGTGGGAGAAGCCGCAGCAACGACGATCATCAACGAAAATCGATGTCATGCACAAACACAAGGCCTACCGGTAGTCGTAATTCGTTCGCACCTTACGCGCCATGCAATCATACGCATAGTCTCTCGGATCGAGAGAGGAAGCAAGGAAGCAAGCAAGAAAGCGAGAAAGACACGTATGATGGCATTCCAACATCCTTCACCGTCCATCCGCCTATACGACATAACATGAGATGACACGAGATCGATGGTAGAAGACCCGAACAAGGAAAGAAAGAAAGGAAGGAAGGAAGGAACGGACTGCACGTCCGACGCTACATATACACATCAGTTCCCACAGAGACATGCCAAGAATCAGGGTAAGCATGGCGGCATGGAGTCATTCAAAGCCTTGAAAACGAGAAAACGCAGGAACGTGGAGAAATGCCAAACAAAAGAATGGAGGGAAGAGAGACATGAGTCCATGACGACATATATAGTCTATAGCGCGGGCGGCGGAAAAGCCAGCGATACGTATCGATAGTGAAAGAGAAGGAAAGAAGGAGAAAATGGAGAAAAGAGAATGCAAAAAAGACATCATCGCTAGGAGTATGCAATCCGAAGCAAAAAAGCGAAGTCAGTAGCCAACACCCCACGAAGTCGATACGGAAAAGAAGAAGAAGTGAAGGATGAAATGTCAACGACGCAGGAAATATGCAAAGCTTTACACATCCCCTACCTCCCTCCCTCCCTCCCTCAGTCCCCAGGTTGTTCGTATCACAGTGCTACACGCTCTAAATTCTACTTCTTCCCCACCCCCCACCTCTTCCACAAGCCCCCCAACGACCCCTTACCCCTCCCCTGCTGCGCCGATTCCCCGTCGTCATCATCCTCATCCGCCGGCGCACTCGCGCTCGGCCGTTCCACCGGCGCAAACCGAATGCTCTGCTGCGTGGGCGTGTGTCGATGACCAGACGTCTTGGCCGCCGCCGCCGGCGGCGGCGGCTTCAGCTCGCGCATTCCCTTGCCCGTCTCCGGGCCCTCTTCCTCGTCGCTGCTGCTCTCCGAGTCGCCGTCGTGCATGCCCAGCGCGCCTTCACGCCGTCGTCGCTCCGCCGCCGTCTCCCCTTCGTCCATGTGGCTCTTCTTCACGGGCGCCGCGGGCGCGCGTTCGGGGCTGCTGTGCCCGCTGCCGGCGTTCGGAGAGGTGCTGCGCACCCGGCCGCGATGCGAGGAGGCGGTATCCGCGTCCTCATCATCTTCGGTCTGGGAAGCGAACTGGCGGCGCCGGCGCTGCGCCGCGGTTTCGCTGTTGCCCTCGTGCCCCAGATGATAGTGCGCGAGATCGCCGGCCACGGAATGGAAGGGGATGTCTTCGTCTTCGGAATCAACGAGCGTGAGACCCTGCGGTCCGGCAGGACGATCTTCGTTGCTGCCGACCCTCTCGACGACAGCTTCCGAGCGGGGATCGTCACGCGCCGCGCCTATCGGTGACTGTTCCGCAGCGGGAGACCCCTGTTGCTGGCGCAGAGCATGCTCGGCGGCATCCGCTCGGGCTTCTTCCTTGACGGGCTCGGGGACGTTGGATCTTTCGACGAGACGAGCCCGGGCCTTGGGGTCCATCTTCTGAATCTGTTGGATGAACTCTGCTTTACTCATGCGGCGACCATCCGCGGTGACGGTGAAGCGGATCTTCTTGTCGTCCTCCTCGTCCTCCTGCTGCCTCTTCTTCCGATTCGCCTTCTTCGACGGCCCGGCTTCAGATTCATTCGAGTCGCCATGCTCAACGCCCAACCACGTTCCCATGCGTTGCAGCCGCTGGCGTGTCTTCCCGTCCTCCGCACCAGGCCGCTTGGGTCCAGGAATATCGTATTTCTTAATGACCTCGCCATCTTCGTCCTCAACAATAATCGTGTTTCCGAACTGATAAGCGAGAGCGGCGCCGCGCTTCGGCTTCTCCTTCTCCTTCTCTTTGACCCTATCCTTGCCTGCCGCAGCTCTAGCCGTTTCATCCTCATCCTTTCTCTTCAGACCGCTAACCTTCTCCACCTTCTTCCACGTCCCCTTCCAATCCCGCTTCGCTTTGTCTGCATCTTCCTTGATATGCCTTGCAACCTTCTCCCCCTCATCGCCAGGCGGATCTTCCTTACGCGAGACGCCTCCTTCCACATCCTTCTCGACAAGGAGTTTATTCCCTTCTGCCCTATCGGCCATCTGCCTCTCTTCCTCCGTTTCATCTTTGCGGCTCTCCCTAATGCCCAGTACGTTACCCTCCTCATCCTCAAACACCGTCTTCCTCCCTTCCTCGTATATCTCCTCCTGCGGGCTCTGCGGCCCAGACGGCGTCTTCTCCTTGCCCAAACTGCTCTCGGGCGACTCGTCAGCCGCTATCGTGTCAGAGTCGTGGTGGCCCGAAGGCACATCGGCATGGTCGCGATTACGGTGCTGAGGAGCGATGGCGGATTGGCTGATCGGTCCACCGGGGCCCACGCTCGCATCCCATCTTTTCCGCGAGCGAGGACGCGCGCTGGATGATCGGCTGCCCGCCTCGTCCTCCCTCTGCCGGCGCAGAAAATTGCCGCGCAGACCGATGGGCGGTAACTCGCCTGGCGGAACCTCACCTTTCTCGTCGAGAGAGGAGTCTGTATCGTCCAGCCCAGGCCGGCGCATCGACATAGAGCTCTTGGAGCGAGACTGGATGCGAGGTAGCCTGTCCATCCATGAAGGGCCTTCGTCGTTGGCCTGTGTGTAGGAGAGGGTGAGCGTGAGCGTGTTGATGTGCTTTCCTAGCGTGAACACCGCAACGGAAGAACCGTGGACGAGGATGGAGCTGATGACCAGGAATGTTGTGATCGGCCAGATGAGCTCGATGATGTTGAGATGCTCATATCCCGCTTCTGGTAGCTCCGAAAGGGGTGTGGTTGACTCGGTTTCGAACTCGGCTCGAGCGAGAATAGCCACGAAGAGACCACCGACACCAATGGGACCAAAGTGGCCGGCGAAAAGCGCTTCTCGCCACGTCTTGATATCCGGAATTAGAGGCTTGAGCATCAGCATGATCGGTATCCGGCGAAAGAAGATGACCAAGAGGGCGACCACGACCAGCCTCCAGGGAGTGGTTCCGATGATATCCGAATTGTACTGCTCCCAGGGAATGATGGTGCCGAAATAGACGAAAAACGTCAAGTTGATCAGCAAGTCAATGACGTTGGACACGTGGGACTCCTCGGTCTTCTCGGTAAACCATCCGTCGTTACTAAATCCGACACCGCAAGCGAATCCAACGAGCAGGTCGTCTACGCCCAAGAGACTACCGGATCCGGCACAGAACAAAGCGAGGACGAAGTAGAACACGAGGAAGCTCTCCCTGTCGATGAGATCGTGTTCGTGCGCGTACCGGATCATGCGTCGAGCGGCGTAACCGATCAACACACCGTACACGGCGCCAAAGATACACTCGTACAAGATCGTGTAGCAGAACCAGTGGAAGGAGACTTTGTTAGCATCAGGCCTGTAGCGGATTAGATATATAGCCAGATAGATGAACGGAAATGCCATGCCGTCGTTGCAGCCCGACTCGGCCGAGAGCAGATCGCGAAGATGCTTCGGCACGCGCTTTGCAAACTTGCCTTTACCGACGACGGACGAGGCCAGGACCGGATCGGTGGCCGTGACGCAGGCCGCGACACAGAGGCTGTCGAGCCAATTGAGCTGGCTGTGGAACATCCACCAGATGAACAGGCTCGTCACCAGCCAACCCCAGGTCATGACGGGGATGAGCAGGAACGTGACCGATCGCCAATGTCGCTCCATGTACGCCTTGGGCAATTCGACGCCGACGGCAAAACATTGCACCACCAGGACGATGCGGGAAAACTCCAGGGTGATCAGGTCGGTGTTGCCCCAATCCAGCGGATTGATCAGATTGGCGGCGTGGGGGCCGAAGATGATCCCGCATATCGTCGCCACGGTAGCTTCGCCAATGTAAAGGCGCTCTTTGATAACGGAGGAGCAGAGCATGAACAAGCTCGTGAACCCTCCCAGGATGATGTACACCAAATGGGGCTTGGTGATGGACAAGTGTTCCCAAGCCATGGTATTTCTCCTGTCCTCGTATGTGGATTAAGAATATAGAAGGCGGTCTGCGGGACCGGAAACGGAAACGAAAAAAAAACGTGGCGGTAATTCGTTACAGGATATAATATGTTTCCCCCTTCTTTTCGAGAAAATAAGATATTGTACGGCCGTGCTCCGCAGATAGTTCAAAAAGGCGACTACGTGGGAAGTACGATGCCAGCCTCAAGACACGAACCCCAGCAGATCGTTCCACGCACCGAAAGTTGGTCCTCGGAGTCTCTATGCATGTAGTGAGTGACTGTACCCAGTCGCCGCTCCGTCCGGGGTGGGATCGGGTGAAGAGTGAGCGGATAGCCGGGTTAACGAGCGGAAAGTGATGGAGGGCAGACGAGGACGCTTGCTCTCTCTTCTCGAGCACCTAAACGATTGAGGCGCCGTTAGCGAACACGGTGGTGAAGAGTGGCAGAGTGAAGCTAGGCGACGCAGATAAAGCGAGCGGTTCCCAACAGAAAGTCGTTCTTTCCTCGGCGACGGCTTGCACGTGGTGAGCAACGGGAGTCAAGTCCGCAACGTCCACCGCACAGAGATCGGTGCTCCAGCCGCCCAGAGAAAAGGCGAATGGCTGAACGGAGGGACGTTTTCGCAGCGGAGCAACGTACGATGTCGACCGGATTAGGTCAGATTGCGAGGCGCCCAAGGAGGGTGGCGGAGCGGGAAACCCTGCGGAGGCGGAGGTTGCACAGTCTAGTAGAAGAATGGCAATGGCGGTCGGGGATTGCAGGTCTCGGAGGGTCGCTCAACCGTTCGGAGGGAGGAATTGGGGAGATGGTGAGAGCAGAGGGAGCGTAGGTGAGTGCGAAAGTCGAAGCTTGCGCAGCGGTCGAAAAGGCGAGAAAGGTCGCGGGCGGGCGAAAGGACGGAGCGGGAAGAAAGGTGGAAGGTGGAAGGTGATGGGCGTGAGCCGGCGGGCTTGGTATCTTGGGATCGCCTTGGCAGATGATGGCAGAGGGGCCCGACGGTTGGGATTCCGCTGTCCCCAGATAATTGTTTCGTCGCCTTAGGCCACTGATATCAATCCGTTTTCCTTTCGTATCCGTTTCGATTCTTTCGAGGTAAAAATGGAAAACAAAAGCGTCCCATGTAAAAGGCGGGTCTCCTCTCTTCTATATCTTTTATGTACCCCCGTACCTTATCAATCTCTCCTCGCTAAATACTCCGAGCAGTACTCACCTGCTCCCCGTACTCTGCATATCGTGATAGTACTGTAGTAAATATCAGGCTCCGCCCCGTAGCTCGGCGTATCGGCACAGACCGGGGCCCGGACCACCCCCCACCAGGAGCCATGCCAAGATCTCTGAGTGGTCTCTTTACCATAACGTACTCCGTAAAGATGCATAATATCTCCGAATATACCAATGGGACATACAGCAGTACTCCAAAGAACATCCATACGGCCAGCTATAAGCCTACAGACACACACATGTTCGAGCCCGATGCAGTCGCACCGTGCCGAGCAGGCCGAAAGCCCAACCTAATCTGCATACATGCCTGCCTGCCTGCATGCATGCAGGCATGCAAACAAGCCTTCCGCATATGACGTTTCCCCCTATAAAAAGCGTTCAGGATGATTGGGGGGAGGCGTGCTTGGACACCATCCAAACGGGCGACAAAGAAGGAAGGACACAGCCTCATCGACGTGGAGACTTGTCCCCACCTCCCCGCCCCCTCTATCTCATTTTAATCAAACCTATACTGTAGGTACCGGTACATTAGTACAGTCTATATACATATACACAAACGACAAAAAATAGGAAATGGAAACACGGCGGGTGGAATCATTACCACCACCACGTCAAAGCGCAAGGGGGATTCAAAGCGGATCGTCACCCTCGCGGGGATCCGGATCGAGCGGATGAGTAAGTTATAGTAAGTAGTAGGTAGGCCGTACGAGATACATACTCCAGCCCAGACTAGTACAGTACGGAGTACGGTTTCTCCGCATCCCAATGTAGCCGTATCCGTACCCCTACCCCTACCCGTACAACGAGGCAAACAGCCGACTGACCTAGATAGAAGTGGGGGACTCAAGAGCAAAGAGCCAGCCCATCCGAGGTTCTCGTACGAACATCGCGTATATATATATATATATATAGACATAGATCGTACCGTGTCGTATATACAAGAAGACACCAACCCGTTCTCCCCAGATAGAAAAACATGTAGGGTGGGGATGGTGCGGAAAACGCGAGCACGCGAGGAAGTGAAAGGAGGAAAGATCTGCTGATGCCAAAGAGACAGAGAAGAGAGGACGATACAAACAGATGATGAGATGGGCAGGACATATCATAACCAAAAGAGCAAAGGTGATCAAGATATCATCCGACAGATAAAGACAAGAAGAAAAATAAGAAACGGAATCGAAAGGTGATGATGATAAGATGACACGACCTAAGATGCATATAAAACAAGAGATAGAAGAAACAAAAGGTGAAGAATCAGATAAAATCCAACATAATGCCGGCAGTGGTAGTTCCAAGGAACAAGAAAGGAACTTCCACGACGACGCATGGGCACGATCCAAGACCAAGTTTCTCAAGTGAAAGGTTTCCCTCCAACCCTCCCGATCCAACCCTCTCTTTTCCAATTCGCCATGCGAAATAGCAGGAGCTAGTGATGATAGGATGTCGTACGCCGTTATAAAAAAAGCCAAAAGATGAGAGACAGGGATGAAAAAGGATAAAACCCTCCAACGTTTCCTTCGTAACCATCCCACGGCACCAGCCCGCGAAGGAAAGACTTTCCAATCCATCTCCCATTCCAACCATCACCATTCCGGAGGTGACATAGTTCGTCTTGGACTTCATCATGATCGTATTCGTGAACAAAAGATTTTTTTTGTCTTCCTTCCCGATGGCCCGCCCGAGATAACGACTGCGCCGGATCCAGAGAAAAGCAAAAAACGCCTACGCTTTCATTGATATGAAAGCTCGCCTTCAGTGACCGATGGGCAGCCACGACCGCGGTTCGTCCATGCTCCGATTAATCCGACTACCAGGCGTGAGCGGGATATCCACGCGACTGCGGAGCGCCCGTTCATTCTCATCCTCATCGTAGGCATCAGACAGGCGCGAGAAGTAATCGGCAAGACCCGAGGTCGGGCTCACAACGGAATCGTACTGCGGCGGCGGCGTTTCCAACGGCGGCGGCGGATCGTCCTCTTCGAAGTCCGGCGGGTTGAACGACGGCTGGCGCACCAGGTGGATCGGACGCTGCAGGCTATCGTCGATGGGCCCGCCGAGATGGGCTTGCTGAGGACGTGCGAGATCAGGGCTGCCCGTGTCTAGCGACGGTGCGGTTGGACGGGATCCGTTCAGCGCGTTGAGCGTGAGGACGAAAGAAGGGGGGGATCCCCGACGGATTGGAGCACCAGGACAGCCACATTCTGGTAACCGCGTGTCGACATGGCCATACTCTGGTGCGGAGTACGCTGGCAGCGCAAGATTGGCCTGCCTGGCGAGACACGACAGGATGTGGAAGGGCGAGTCGATCGAGATTTCGAAGTGCCGTCTTCTGTTCGGGTCATTCTCGTCGGGTTTAGAGAGACGCATCACGATCTATTCGTGGTCAATACAAGCGTGCGCTGACAGGTTTATAGGTTCTTACCTTGATCCAGTGATGGACCTGGATGTTCTGATACGTCGTGTCGAAATGTATCCTCTCCTTCTTGTCCTTGTTCTTCTGGTCTGCACATCGCGGGAGTTGAACTTGAAACTCCATTTCAGTCGGGCCGATGTTGGCACCCGTGTCTAGATCACCCAACAGATTCGTATTTCCCGGAAGACTGACTTCATCCCCTTGCGCAGCGGCCTGCCGAAGGTCATAGGGTACACCTCCGCCGGACAAGATCCTACAAGAGCCGCCGGGATAGACGCTTGTGGCTGGCCCGTCCGCGCGCTTCTCAAACAGTTGGATTTTACGAACCGGTTCCAGCCGGTGCACCCTTTTCTTAGCGCAGAAGTACTCTATATTCTCCGTGACGAAAACCTTGATACGATGGCACTGCACCTTCGCCAATGGTGTGAGCTTGAACGCAATGGGCACCGTAGCACCAAGCGGGAACGATTTGCCTGATATCACAATATCATAATGCAACTGGTCTTCCCAGTTCCGGCTGATCGCGATCGGTTCCACCTGCTCCAAGGACCCTTCCGCCGGAGCCCTGATCAACTCAACTTCCTTCACGCCGACGAGGTTCGCCCTGAAAGCGCCGGCTCGTTCAACGACCGCCTCGAGCTCCCACCGGACACTGCCCAGTTCAACGTCGATCGTTTCCGGGACACGCGAGTCTATGGGAAGCTCGAAGTTGTAGATGTAATCCCCTGGACTAAACACCTTGTATCCTTTGTGAGCCACGGAAGGACCACCAGTTGCAGATTCCCCCTTCCCAAAGCTGCGCGATTGGTTAACCTGGAGCGATAATCGTTTCGCGTCCTTGGTGCTCAGATTGATACTTGATGAGTTGGGGGAGTCCCGGCCAAACAAGTCTAGCGACGCACGCTTGTTACTGCTCATCGAAGACGAGCTTTTCCAAAGTTCAAAATGGTCAGCACCCGTGCTGTATTCCGCACTCTCCAGCGAAGCGTTGAAGAACGGCCACGTATGACGCATAAGGGTGTCGACTTCTTCGAATTCCGATTTCTTTGGCGGGATTCCTTCCGGCCACTTGGTCACGGCTTTTCCGCGGAAGTTGAGGGAAATAGCCTTGATCTTGGCGGGTTTCGAGACTCTGAGATGAAGGCTACCGCGCAACATCGCGGTCTTGATCTCGGATCCCTCAGGGTGGTCGAACCCCTGCAGGTAAAGATACGGCTCGGCCAAAGATATCCCGACGCTGATGCCATTTCCCGAGGCCACCGGCTTATCGTCCGGAATTTTGTTAACGCTGGTAGAAAAGGGATGCTTCAACCCTGACCGTCCCGACGCTGATCTGACGGAATCAACGAGGCCAGGCCTCGATACGATGCCGCTGATGGGGCCTCCGACGAGGTCTCTTGGATTTGTCCGCATGATGTCGTCCGCTGATAACCTCCTCTGTCCCGCCTCCGGGGACAGAGAGCCCGATCTTGGCGACTCCCGACTCGATGACCGTGGGGCACCAGGCGCAGTGGCAGATGGATGTTTATCCGAAGAGTAGTGTGAGGCGATGATGGACCTCAGGAAACGCTTTGCGTTCTCCCTGGGGCCTGCCAGCTTTTCGTGTATGGCGGAGTCTCTGCGGGCGGACCGCGCGTTCAGAGCTGAGAAGGAGAGTTCAGGAGGAACGTGCGAGATATGAATGCGATGAGGCCTGCGCGGTCGGTTTGCAAAGATGCTATCGTGAGGTGCGTCTGGTATCAAATGCGATTCGGGCAGGTAGGAGAGCTGGCCCCGAGACGAGGAAATACGTAGGTAGTCTGTCATGGCGAAGCAGGGTAAGCAAGAGCCGTCGCACGGTGATTAGAGTCCCTCAAGTGAAGAGGGAAACAGAGAAGTGAGGGGCGAGGGGTGATTCCCCGGGTTCCCTACGCTTGGATGGGGTATGCAGGCGTGCAGCACGTGTTGTTCGCAACCGTCCTCGCGGAGCACATGCGCATGCGGTACAGAACCCGTCCGAAGCGAGTTGGGATGAACAAGGCGACAGGGAAGAAAAGAGGAGAGAGAGAGACAGGCGAGGGATAGGAGGGTAGCGATGGGGTACTTACAGGACAGAGAACAGCAGGAGGGGATCCCAAGGTATGAGACGAGGTCGGTGTCATATCACAAGGAATGTATTACCAGACGAGACGATGTGGAGCAACCAAGGCGGGCAGAGAAGCGGAAGGGACCGGCTGTGCGTTGGCACGACCGACAGGCAGGGCGGAGTCGGCGGGAAGTTCCTGGAGGGCTCAGCTGGGTGCAGGCCACGAGGGCGGAATGAGGCAGTGATGACCGTTGCGGCGATCGAAGATGGGAGGTTCACTGTGACCCAAAGTTGCCCCGGTCAGCGGGCATGGATGGAGCTGCCGGATCCCTTATGCAGCGATCTCGGCTGGCGGCCCTCTGGCGGGCGGGCTGGCTTGGACTGGCTGGCGGGATGTCGAGATGCGTA
Organism: Myrmaecium sp. VS I D KN 1; assembly: GCA_019775845.1. Classification (NCBI taxonomy): domain Eukaryota; kingdom Fungi; phylum Ascomycota; class Dothideomycetes; order Valsariales; family Valsariaceae; genus Myrmaecium; species Myrmaecium sp. VS I D KN 1. The sequence goes on from JADQAV010000003.1 coordinate 179,023, forward strand.
GGTGGACCGGCGGCGAGAAGGGTGGAAGGGTGGAAGGGTACCTACGCACGCCACCTGCGCTTATTCGCGCGGTCGACCGACAAGCTTCGCCGATTGTCGAAACGGCGCACGGCGGAAGATCGTGGGGAACGACTGCTTAACCTACTTGCTGCTGCTGCAGAAAAAAAAGTGATGATGAAAGGTGTGTACCTCACCTCGCTGGAAGTGATACAAACCAATATAACCCAAGGAACGGGAATGGTCACGGTTCTTTGTTCCGGGAGAGGGGGACCTGCGGAGGACTCGTCACTCCCCCACTGATGACTTGTAGATACTGTAATGTACTAGAACCTCTGATGACTCCCGTCTTCTAGGTATCTCTTGGTTCTTAGACTTTCTTAAGAGGTAGATTATAACCACGCAAATCATGTCCTATCACAGGCCCTTACTTCGCAACTACGTAAAGTTATACGTTTTTGCTTTCCTCCACGACATGGCACAAAATTTTTGCCCTGGCCTCGTCTCTCCGTGGGGACGATGACATCAACCACGCAACTCCCCGTTAACCTCACAGATGCTCCCCGCGGCCGAATGGATTGCGTCGTTCGATGCGTGATGATATCTCTCTGTATCTAACCTCCTCGTTGGCTCCTTTCACGGTCGAAGGGTCCAGACGACTGCGTGTTCATCAGAAGGAGGAGGAGTCGCGACGCCTCGTCTCCCGGCATCTTCGGCATCTCGCTCTCTTGCACATGCCCTTCCCTCTCCGCTTCCTCCGGCTCCCTTTCCGCTCACCGTCCTTCTAGACAGCTTCCCTTTCGACCTCTGGGAATGCTCGGAAGCCGCGCCAGGGACCTGCAAGCCGCTAGCAGACAACAAGCAGGCTAACGGCTTCAGCTCCACAGCCTACGTACTCGACTCATCCATGACTGACTGTCACTGCCGCTGCGCCTTGTTTTTTCTCGTGCCAACAAGCATGGTTCGGGCGCAGTCCTCGGACTCAGAGAGATACAAAATGGCTTACAGAGCAGTGAGATTCGAGGGGGCTTTGTCTTCCAAGTAATCTGGCAGACACAGCATGATCTATGCCGGGTCCGCATCCGTTCTACGGTTCTACGTGGAGAGGAGGGGGTCCTTCCCCGCAACCACCCCGAGGCGCATGCTTGTAGTCAGCGTGCAAACTCCCGTCGTAATCAAGCTCGACAAGAAAGGGTGCCATGGATTCGACCAACTGCACGGTGTCATGAGGACGGCGGCCATGGAGACCCTGTAGGCAGCCTTGCCCACTCGGGACTTTTCGGTGCGTCTGGGGGAGTCACTGATCTCTCTAAATGATGACCAAGACTGAAGTATATTATGAAATGAGAGGCCTATTAATTCTTCAACCTACTCCCAGTTAGGAGATCCCTTTCAACCCTACACAGCACAGCGCAGCACGCATCACCTAGCCACCGGGGCAAAAAGCGCGACAAATCTTTTTCCCACTTGTTCTAACCTGAGGAAAACAGACGATCTGCAACAGGGGCCCCTCAATCCCCCGCCCCCTCAAGCCTTCGCAACTTCCATTTCCGAACATCCTGCGCTCGGAAGCCGTCGGTGCCACCTTTCCGAGTTTCGGTGCTGACAGCGGGGTGGCCAGGCTGGAAATCCACCTCGCGAAAGATACCCGGATGGAAATAAAAGCGAAAAAACATGATGGGCATTTCTTTTCCGGCCGGCGAACGGGAAACGGGAACGTGCATTGCCGCCGCCGCCACCAGCACCTCGCCTACAGTAGGTAGCCCGAGCGCCCTCCCCCCGGCTGAACCGGCTTGCGGAGAGAGAGAGCGGGGGGTGGTTCGTTGCGAGCCGTGGTCGTTGGCCCGTCTGTCGACTGTCAAAGACTGTACGTGTCCTACCGTTCACCCGTGGTTGAGATGCGGTCTTTATATGTGGCGCGACCCCTTTTGTGAGCAAAGCTGAGTGAACTTCAATCTATACTCCACTCCACATGGCGAGACTCGAAGTTTACAAACAAGCTTGTGAACTAACAACTTGTTGCTTGATGTCTGTTTGTTTGAGCGGTGTGCTTACTTACAGCGAGAATAAAGAGCGCTCGTTGCTTGTTTTCAGTGAGACTACCTGGACCACGACTAAAATACAGTTTATATCACCAACATGTAAACTCTTAGGTAAATGCTGGACAGATCTTCTCACTGTTCTCGACCTTGCACGAAGGGAGGAATAAACATACCACCCATCCACTCCCTCCCTCACAACTGACGTAAGTTATTTAGCTAACAAGGTGCGACACACATCTTTACGTCCCTGAGCACAGTCTCCGTGGTATCGGTCCCTGAACCACGGGTCCTGAGGTTGTTGACTGATTCAGCTTGACGTCTGCAGAGGGCATGTTCTGGACCTTCCCCCCCCCCCCTTCCCTACTAGTAGCTTTGAGGCGTTTCGGATGTCGGCACCTTGCTTCAGCTACGTAATCAACATCTTGCTGTTTGGTCTGCTGGCGCGTATGTTTGCTTTGGGAGAGAGGACAAGGTAGGTCAGCTTTGGAGGTGTGTGTCAAGATGGACGGTTGATGTTTTTAGATGAGGAATGACTACTGTTTCGCATGAGGGAGTTTTGTAGATGACGGGGAAGGGCCTCGAGCTTCTGTTTATAGAGTAAGTACTTATTGAGATCGGAGAGGCTGCGTGAATATAGCAATTCCAAGGATAGAGGCGATGGTCTTCCAGAGCTGTCTGAGAGTGGTGCAACTTCGATCTCTAGTGGTTTCGCCGCGGACGGTATGAGGCCTCTCAATGTTCAGGTGCGTCCCAAAAACATGCTGTGAATCTTCTTGAAGCATCGTTGAATTTGCGCACGTTGGGATACAAACGTACACATGGTAAACAGATAGTACAGGTAGTCCATGCTACACGTTGTAGACCATCCATCTCACAGTTTCTATAATTATCGTTGATTGGTGTATCCAAAGCCTTTCGTCATCGAACGGAAAACGTACGCTAACGGCTGGGGCTTTCCCTTAAGCCGTATCTTATCACCACGTGACAGCGAACCACATCTCTCGGTCTCCGGCGCGTCTTTGTCCACCCCGCGCGTTTGAAACATAGGAGAACACCCACATGCATGGCCATGGGGGATATTGAAGATAATGGTACGCTTGACACTGCCAAAGAACGAGGACGAGAACGGCACTGACATGGCCTCCAGCGCGAGCACAATTGCCCCTCGCGGGCGCCATCATCTGTTGCACCTCGATCGTGCCGGAGCAGCGAGTAAGTCGGTGCGCGACAGAGCCCGCAACAATGATTCCAGCCCGGCTAACACCGTTCGTTTCAACGCAGACCCAGCTGGCGATAAAGGCGACGGAAATGGGCGCCGTGCACAAATACGACCTCACCTCGGACGTGACGCACCTCGTCGTGGGCAGCATCGACACGCCGAAGTACCGCTACGTCGCGAAGGAGCGACCGGACGTGAAAGTGGTGACGGCGGAGTGGATCGAGGCGGTGCGCGAGAAGTGGATGGAGGGCGAGGACCCGGATGTGGAACTGCTCGAGCATGACTACAAGGTCCCGACGTTTTTCGGGTTTCGGATTTGTGTCACGGGCTTTAATGACGGTAAGCGGATTCGATATTCGACGGCTATGGGGAAGAGCTGATGCTGACCGCCGACAGTGGACCAGCGACAGTATCTCATGGAGGCCATCACTCGTCACGGTGCTGCTTATCATCCCGACTTGACCAAGTCCGTTACCCACCTAATCGCTGCCGTCCCCCAGGGGAAGAAGTACGATTTCGCGCGATCCTGGAATATCAAAGTGGTGTCGCTGGAATGGCTACAGGACAGCTTGGAGCGAGGGATGACACTGGATGAGTCGCTTTACGACCCACTGCTTCCGAAAGAGGAACGCGGGAAGGGAGCATGGAATCGCATCGCGCCGGTGTCCGTCTCGCTGGGAAAACGCCTGCGGGATGCAGAAAAGCCTGTGTCTGTGGGCGAAGCGAATAAGAGAAAAATCCGGCGCACGGCCAGCATGAAACTGGGCAGCCAGAGTCAATCCCTTTGGGCCGACATCACGGCAGGAAGTTTTACGGACAATGCTGGGGAGGCAGATGAATGGCAAGAGTCGGTCGATAGTGTCACTGGAGAGCGGTTCGTCCCCGAGAAGCCGAAATCGAAAGAGCCACAGCTATCTACGTCGGTCACCGAATCAAATCCTCTTAGGAGGAGCGTCGATAAGAGACCCGGTTCTTCGCTTTCTCAGCTTGCGGACAAGGTTTTCGAAGGGCGTATCATTCATACTCATGGTTTCGATGACATGAAGGTGTGTCCTTTTCCCTGAAACGGCTTAACTTGTGGTTAATAAAGCTCCCAGACCTCTATCCTACATGAACATCTACGCAGTAACGGGGCCACCGTCGCGAAGAGCGCAGATGAACTCAGTGGCCAGAAATTAGAGGATCTTGAACAGGGATTCCTCGTTCTTCCTGCTGACAAGACGGCCTCCCAATTGGAGCCTATACCCGAACAAGCGGAACGTCTCTTCAAGGTGACGAACTGGTGGGTAGAGAATTGCTTGCACAAGAAGAAGCTGGTGGATCCCGTCAACGATGTGTTGCGACGGCCGTTTGTCAAGCTGGGCATCGAAGGTTAGAGCTACGCCTCCTCCTGGCTGGACTCAGTCTCTGACCACATATTGGCTCTGTATAGGCTTCGAAGGCTTAGTCGTCGGATCCACGGGCTTCGCTGGCATAGATCTGCTTCACCTGACCAAGGTTGTAGAACTGATGGGTAAGAAGACGCAACTGCTTTTGGCTGCACGAGCGTTTTGCTAAGTATGAACAAATAGGTGCCAAATACGACGAGTTCCTGAAGCCGACGACATCGGTATTGATCTGTAGCTCCGTCCAGCCAAACAAGCCAAAGCTTCGATTCGCGACTGAGCACGACATCCCCGCGGTGACAGCGCAGTGGTTGTGGAATACCTTGGATCTCGGCAGGATGCAAAGCTACGACACATATAGGATCAACCCTCGTCGGGAGGAGAAGTCGGAGAAAGCAGACACTCCCGACTCTTCTGAAAAATCAGCTTCACTGCCTCAAGATCCGGCGTCCGGAAACCAGAGGTGAGATACACCTGTTATTTTGTTGAAAATGTACTATTTGTTCGATTATGATCACCACCCAACACAACGAGACTGCCAATGGGGCTTGGTCTCGTCAACGACCGCCGGTTCTCTGGGGCGCCAGGCTGACATGCAACAGGGACCAAGGACGAGACATCGGGAGCTTCAACAGCCGAAATGCCAGAAAAGACGTTGAACCGGCCCAGGAACCGGATTTGCAGACGACTACTCGACCACGCAAAGCACGGCAGTCGGTACGCGCTCAAAACGTATTTTTCACCGAGGACGACGATCTACCCCCGCCTCCCTACGAAGACGAAAACGACCCGCACGCGCTCCAGGAACGCCCTTCCGCAGCGAATTCGCTCCGACGCTCCTCAACGAAACCATCACCCTCCAACCCTTTAGTAGACGGTCCGCGGGACTCCGCCCCCAGCGACGCCAAACCCCCACACGCGTCCCCCGCGACCAACCACGACGACGCCGGCAAAGAGCAGGAAACGCTCGCCTCCGACATCGCCTCGCTGATCGCGCACAGGAAGCAAAGCAGCAGCCTCGGCCGCACCAACAGCGCGAGCTCAGACGTGGTCGCCACCTCCACCACAACCACCACCACCACAGCACCCGGTCGATCGTCCCGCCGCCGCGGCCTGCTCGCCCGCGCGCCCTCCAACGCCGGCGCCGGCTGCCACAGCAGCGGCCTCAGCGGCAACGCCGACCACCGCCGCCCGACCTCCGCCTCCGACCACGCCGCCGAGCTCACCGAGCTCTTCGACGTCACCCCGACCGGCGGCGGCGGCGGCGGCAGCGGCGGCGCGTCCGCCCCGATCCCATCGGCCACGTCGCCGCCGGGACCCAGCCAGGCGCTCGTGTATGAGGATGCGGGCTTGGAGGCGGAGAAGGCTCGGTTGATTCGCCGGATGGGCGGCCAGGTGGACGACGCGCATGGCTCTGGCTCCGGTCGGAGGCAGGAGGGTGGGGTGAGCGGCCTCTTGCGGGATGCGCGGGAGTCGCTTGATGGCGGGGTGGGTGGCCGGGTTGGGCGGAGACGCGCGGCGGCGAGGGAGGGGAGGGAGCGGGAGGGGATGGGGGCGTGGTGAGGATGGGTCAGGAAGAAGGTATGGGTGGTGGGTTTGGGAAGGGGTGGATCTTGGATCTATGAAAAATGACACTGTACATGTTCTTGCGGGCTATGGAAAGAAATGGAGATCTTGCATAAAGACATCATCGACATCATCATCATGATCGTTATCGTCATCATCATCAGGTCCACAGCTCCCTCCTCTCACAGATTATACGTCGCCTTCAACCGCCGATCCAAATGATCCTTCGCCGTGAGCACCGCGACCGCGCCATCCGCCAGCGCCGCCTCCTCGCCCGCACCGCCACCGTACCCAACAACAGCAACAACCTTCCTCCGCTCCCGCCCCGCGCGGTCCCCCCTGTTCTCCGCGCGGAAACGCCGGACGCGCGCGCTCGGGATGGGCACCAGGGCCGCGTCGTCGCAGGGGTGGCAGAAGTAGGCGATGGAGTAGCGATCGCGGGCCTCGGCGCCGGGGCCGGGGCCGGCGGGGACGGTGACCCGGTGGACGGTGCTGCGGAGCAGGCCGTCGGTCCAGTAGGCGAGGAGGTCGCCGATGTTGACGAGGATGGGGGGGTGGGGGAGGTGGGTTGGGTTGACGGGGACGGGGGACCAGGTCTCGTTGTTGTGGTTGTTGTTGTTGTTGCTGGCCTCCTGGCCTGGCCCCGACCCCGACCCCGGCGAGGTGAGGATCTCCAGCCCGGGCTGCCCGGGTTGCTGGAAGAGCAGGGTGATGCTGCCGTAGTCGGAGTGGGCGCCGGCGCGGATGTCGGTCGCGGCGTCGTAGTCGGTCGTTCCGGGGGCCAGGGCGGGGTAGTAGAGCAGCCGGAGGATGCTGCCGGAGGGTCCGTGACTGCGGTCGTGGCGGGCGGCGAACCAGGTGGCGCCGCCTTCGCTGGCGGGGATGGCGAGGGCGCGGGCGAAGTGTTGGAGGATTTTGGTGCAGAGGGTGTGGCAGCGGGAGGAGAAGTGGGCGATGAAGGATTCGTGCGCGGCGAGGGATGGCGGGAGCGCTTGGTTGGCTTTCCCGTTGGTGAATTCGCCGAGGTTGAAGGCTCTGGGGGGAGCTGGTTAGAGTGAGGGGCATTGGGGGAAATGGGTATGGGATCGGTACTCTTTAAAGTCGCCTCGCTAGGTCACTGTCAGCTCACCGGATCCGTGAAGCCGTATAACCCACTGAAGGAAAGCGTAGGTGATTTGAGGCGGACAAATCATACCTTGTGATGAGCAGGATCGAGGTTCTCGCCGTGCATGCCTAGCCAGCCACGATTTTTGCCGGAGTTGCTCGAATGGATCGAGCATTCAGCCTTGACGTGCGTCGGGGAACTGAAGAAGTCGCGAGACTGTGGAGTGAGGATAGATCAGTCAGAAAGAGGGAGGGACATGAGGATGCTGAGTTGTTTATACACGTACATATGCAAACATGCGGTCGACATCTTCCGGGCTGATGTCTGGCTCTGGTCCACTGTCGGTGATGTAGAGGAACCCGTAGGTCGAGGCCGCTTCCAGCAAGCGATGGGAGATGTCCTCCGCATCGGAGCCGATGTCGATCACGGGGAGTTCAACCATGGCGGTTCCGCGGATCTTTGGTCGGTGGATGGATGACTGGACGAAGTAATGTTGGGATAGAAGCAAAATGCGCGGACAAGTGCCACTGTTCGAGTGATGGCAGGAAAGTGACGACGAATCAGATAGGTGGTAGATAATGAAGTATGTAGATAAGTTGTGGTAGATCAGGATGTAGTACTGCCTCTACTGCTTGTACAACGGTAAAGTAGATTATGAAACAAGTACTGTGATAGATGTACAGTACTATTATATACTGTACTGTACATTATGTACTAGTACATGTTGTACTTGATATCTGATTGATTGAGGAGTGGATGGAGTGATAAGACCCATGTGCTAGCCTGAGGCCGTCGTCTTCTAGGGAGCGGGCCGGTGCTGCAGCGTTTGGCTCCGGGACAGGTCTGTCGCAGCCCGCTCCGTATTCAATGGGAGTCCGGCCCGCATTGGAGCAGCACAGCTCCGGTCAGTTTATACAAGCACGGAGGTACATCCAGTGCTCGTCAAGCTGCCCGCCTCGCAACCACTTCACCTCCTCACCTCTCAACCTTTCCTCCACCTCACCACTTCCTCCGTGGCACCCGGCTAGCTTCGCGCTGGTAGGCGTTTGGCTATTCCTGTATCTCTCTTTCTGCGTGCCCCTCTTCTCTCCTGTTCTCCCCTCCGACCTGTCGGCCTTGTACCGTTCGACATATACACCGACCCTGTTCGACGCCCGCCGTCATGATCAACGGCTTCGAGGAATGGACCGCGTCCGCGAATCTCGTCCAGAGATCGCAGCTGGATGAATTGGCCAACACGACCCTCGCGATCGAGGCGGCGCACTACATCAGCACCCGTCTGTTCGGCGGCCAGCCATGGAAGGAGCCGCTGCTCCCCGCCTTGGGCGGCGTACCGTTCGGCATGCGACGTCTCGTCGAAAGCGACATCCAGGCGTTCCGCGACCGCAAAATCACTCCGATATTCGTCTTCCACGGCTTAGACGTCGGCAGAAAGGGCGACAACGTGTTTGGCGCGTGTGAGGAGGCCGTCAGGATCACCGCAAACGCATGGGAATTGTACGATAAGCACCAAGCGGAACAGGCTGTGCAGACGTTCGGGAGCTCGTGTACCCAGCCCATGGTGTATCAATCGTTGATCGGGGCCACGGACGGTCAAACCGCCGCCATCAGGCCCGAAGACATCTTCCGTCATCTCCAATCCATCCTGCACCTGAATGGCGTGACATTCCAGGTTGCGCCGTATAGCGCCTGGGCCCAGCTCGCCTATCTTGAGAAGGACGGGGGCGACTACGTCGACGCGGTCGCCGGCTCGTCGGAAATCCTCTTGTTCGATGTGGACAAGGTCATTACCGCCTGGGACTTTGAGCAGGGCGACTTCACGTGGGTGCAAAGGCGTGCATGCATGGCAGAGCTGGGCATCAACAACGCTGACGTTTTCGTGGATGCCTGCCTGCTCGCCGGCATTGCGACTCACCCGACGCTTCCTCAGCTCAACGGTCCCGCGTATATGAAGAAGCTGAAACTCAAGAGTGCGGTAGAGATACTGAATAATTTCGGCAACAGCGGCATCAGTGTGTGCCAGAACTATCAGGACGACCCGAGCTTCCAGCGGTTGGACTACCTGGACAGGTACCGGAGAAGCAGGCTCGCAATCAAACATCACGTCGTTCTCAAAGCGGAAGGCAAGGTAGAGCCGTGTGACGTCGACAATGCGCCGGGCGACATCCATGAGTTCATCGGCCAACGTCTTCCGGATGAACTCTATTACTACCTGTCCAAGGGTATCGTTGGTCCCGAAGTCTTAAATTGGCGCGCGTCCGGAGAGATCCTGGTGACACCGCCTATCGATGGCGGTGATTCCGACACTTACCATAAGCTGGTGCGAGAGCAGCTGGATTCGCTTCGTAACCCCGCCATCGGACTGCTCTCCAGGTCCCTCAACCGGTTTTACCAACACCGCGACCTTGCTGTCCGATGCTGGTTTGACCGAGCGCCCAAGACTCTGAGCATGAGGGACATCGATGATTCGACTCCACGACTGGACAAGTGGAATGTACGGACGGAGCATATTCGCGAGCTCGTAGGGAAGAGCGATAGCCTGGGGATCATTGGCGTGGCCCTCGAAAGCCTCAAAGATCCGGAGTTCGTCACGAAGTCCATCACTCCGAGGGTGAAAGAGGGGAAGCCTCTCGTCACCACGGATGAGCTTCTCTACAACTCGATTTGGCGATTCCTGGAACTGCGCAAGTACGTGGACGCGGACCACCGGCTCACAAAACACGGCGAGCACCTCTCCGCCACGATCGCCGGCTTGGGGGGCAAGCGCGAGCTCGAAGAAGCCGCGGTGATCGCGGTGGAGCTGGCGCGCCTCGGCCTGCTCAACGCCGACCACATGTTCCCCAACTACCAGGGCGCTCCGCTCCGCGGCTCCGACACCGACAGACGCAACACCCTGCTCATCTCCCGCGTCGCCTGCCTCGGCCGCTTCCACCACAAGGAAATCGGCTTCACCGGCCCGCTCACCCGGCACATCCTGGCCTACCACTCCGTCATCTCCGCCGTCCGCCACGCCCTCCGCAAGCTCTCCGAGGTCGCGCTGACGACCCTCCTCCTGAACGGCGACGCCGACCGCGCCCGCGACGACACCGCCGATCTCGGCATCGACCTGCCTTTCCTGCACGACAACGACTGCGCGTTGGGCATCGCCGTCAAGACGTACCTAGACGAGCTGAACGTGGCGGAGGATGCGGACCTGCCGGAGAGCCGCCGCGCGTTCATGCAGACCGCCAGCCAGAAGTGGTTTCCTCAGGCGGTCCGGTTCGAGCAGGATCTGGAGGCGGCGTTTCATCTTTGGGATGCGGTATGTTTTTTTTTCTTCCCCCTCTCTATCTCCCTCCTGTACGATCAACGCGACATTAAGAACCTTAACTAACATCTCTTCCTCTTTCCTCCCCCTAGGTCTACGCCGGCGTCAAGGCATCCGCGAACGACGTCATCAGCGCGAAGGAAAAGAAGGTGTGGGACGAGGCGAACGAGTGGTTGAGCAAGCGACGTTGATGCTGGTTTCTAAAAGGGCAAGTTACATAACACATGGTACATACACGGCCGTTCTACAGAGGAAAAGAAAGAAAAAAGGGAACAAAAAGATGGGGAGAAAGACGACATCATCTGTGGCGGACCTGCCGGCCAACGCCGGCCCGTGGTAAAGCTTAGATAGACGTGCGTTGAAAAGGCTGGATAAGTACGGTGTAGATGAAATGGAATGAGAAGAGTCTTTCTGATGGTATCGGATGTAGAAACTATTTCTTCTCCCGTCCTTGGCTCAAACGCATCCGCTTCCCATCATTTCACTTCACTTCGTTTCCAGCACTGTACCCCCACTTGCTTGCGGACCGAGCTCAGCAGAAACACATGTCGAAACGAAACCACCCGGGGCACGCATGAAGAGGGCAAGGGAGAAGAAGAAAGGCCATAGAATGCGCTCTGTCGGGATATATGTTCTCCACGCCCTCTGTCTCTCTCTCCCCCGCAGATACATACATACATACACAGCACAGCCTCTCCCGTTTAACGAAAAAAAAAAGTAAAAAAAAGCATACCCATCCAAAGACGAGCCTCAAAGAGAGGGCGGCGAAAAAAAAAGCGAAAAAAAACACACCCACCCACCCATCCCCCCCTCTCCACACCACACCACACGCTCAAGCCGTCTCCCGCCAACGCTCCCAAAACGCCGTCGCGCCCGCGACCGCACCAAAAAACCCAACCCACGCCTCCGACACGCAGCCCTCCTCCAAACTCCAATGCAGCGTCAACGGCGCATACGCCGCGTTCGACACGAGCTGGGTCCACCACTCGCGATCCTCCTGGCGCCAGCGCTCCCGTCGCAACTTCTCCTCCTTCTCCCCCTCCCTCCCCCCCTCCCTCTCGCGTTCCCTCTCCCTCTCCCGTTCCGCCCTCCGCCTCCAGCGCACCCACCCCAGCCGCACACCCTCAAGCGCGACATGCACCGCCCAAAACCGACTACTCCACAACCACCACTGATTCTCCCTCCTGCGCCCTTCCTCCCCAACCCAGCCTTCCCCGAGCAGGACCCTCTTCCCCGCAAGAAACGCCCCGTTCTCCAGCCCCTGAAACAGCACGTTGGCCGCGATCTGCGCCCACACCAACCCGGCCTCCACGGCGTCGCGCGGAGGGCATGCCCAGACCCGCCGTCCCCAGGCGTAGATCTCCACCAACCCCCACAGCCGCGCGAAGACGCGCACGTCCCCGATCAGCGCGGCGAGGGCGCGCGTCGCGTCGAGCCGGCGGGCGAGACGCGCGAGGTGGGCAAGCGAGGCGGCGTCATCGGCGGCCGGCACCGCGGCGACGGCGGCGGTGGTGAGGAGCCCGGTGTCGCCTGGTTCGGAGGGGAGTTTGGCGGCCGCTATCGCGACGGCGGCGGCGGCGGTAAGGGGTGCGGTGGATGTGGATGTGGTTTGTATGGTTTTTGTGGTTTCGAGGGCGAGACGCCGGGCCAGCCGCGCGTGCAGGAGCGTGAGGGTGTAGGCGCAGGTGCAGAGGAGGCTGTCGATGCCCGCGGGCGTGGAGAGGACGCGGGAGAGGTGGAGGAGGGTGGCGTCGGTGCGGTGGAGGGCGGTGCGGAGGAGCTGCTGGAGTAGGGTGCGGAGGCGGGGGAGGAGGCTGCTGCTGCTGCTGCCGCTGCGCGCCGGCAGCGGGGAGGAGGAGGCGCTGGTGGTTGGCATTTTGGGTGGGCGATTGGGGGGTGATCTTTTGTTTTTGGTGTTTGTTGTTATATCGTCGTTGAGTTGAGGGATGGGAGAAGCATGGCCTCGGAGGAGGAGGTGGAGGGTATGAGGAAAGGGTGGGATGGGAGGGAGATGAGGAGTGGAGGTGGTTGTTGTCGGGTGTTGAGCTGGCCTGCCGTCGCCGATCACATGCCGAGGCGCTCGGAAATGGGGGTTAGGTTGATTGCGATCACGCCTCAGGCATCAATCATCGATCATCGATCGGGTCCGATCGGAAGGAAGCGGTTGGGAGGAAGAAGAAGAACACGGAGGAGCGGAGGGACAGAAAACGCAAGTCTTCGAATTCGATAGATGGAGAGATGGTCGAGGTAATCACAGACTGAATGATCGGTGTATCATTATATCTTCCTTCTAGCATGTTTAGGTGGGATATTTCATCCCATCTCATCTCACCCATACAATACACCCTCCCTAAACAGCCTCCTTCCGACAGACCCCCTTATCCGTCGCATTGCTAAACGCATAGCTGCGCGCGATGGTATACAAATCCGTCCCGCGATACTGTCCGCGATCCGTCGCATACGAGGCGTCCCAGGCGCGGGTGTACATGGCGCAGTACTGGCCCTGAGAGACACCGTTCTTGCGGAGCAGGTAGGTGTTGACGAAGCGGCAGAGCGGGGCCGCGGAGCCGTCGGCGGGCGGGTGGGCGGTGTTGTAGGCGTTCTGGGCGGTGCAGGCGGCGGTGCAGCGGGCGGCGTCGAAGGCCACGCCGTCGGTGAAGAGCTTGTAGCCCATGTGGGTGTCGGCACCGTTGCAGTCGAGGGGCGCGTTGATGGCGGCGTCGCCGAGGTAGGTGGGCTGGGTGTATCCGCTTGGTTGGGCGATGGTGCGGTTCACGTACCCGTTCGAGCCGGCGATGACGACTTGGAAATTCGTCCGGTACTGGCCGGCGTTGTTGGCGTTGTCTTTGGTCACGGGACCGCCCCAGAAGACGCATTTGATGTTGGTGGTGCTAGATGGTGTCAGCGATAGACTTCTTAGTGAAGACGAAGACAGTGGTAAGGCTACCTTCAGGGTTGGGGCAGCTCGGGCCGGGATCATAGCAAGGGTCCCTCTCGAAATAGATGTTGAAGGCCGAGCACCCATCGCGTGCATCACAGGCCTTGGAGCGAGCGAGGGTATCATAGGACTTGAGGGTGGAGTATCCAAGATACCCGTCGGCATTGTTCGAGGCCTGGAGATTCTTGAACGTGTTGACGTATCCGGGAGGCGTGGCGGCCTTGAGCGCAGCGGAGGAGAATTTATCGAAGGCGAGGAAGGCCTTGGCCGTGTCCGGCTTGGGAACGGGGCCGTAGCCCGCCGGCTGAGCAGCACAGCTGGTGGTGCGTCCAAACAGCTTGCTGGTCACCTTGGGTGTCTGGAGCACAGAATCGGTAGCATCGCCGGCCTTTCCTTGGAGCAAGGGATTGGCCCGGATGGCTGCGGCCAGAATCAAGATAAGTGCTGTTCCCTTCATGGTGTTGACGGGCTCGACGGTTGCGATACGTTCGAAGCAGTACAGACAGCTCCTGCGTACTCTCCTCTTCAGGTTTTCGCTCAGGGGAGCCGTCGACAGCTTTTATAGAGGTCAGTCGCCAAAGCCATCGCCTTTGACGTCCTGCCTCCCTGTGAGAAACGCAACGAGAGATGGATGAGCGATTGTTCGCAAGGTAGACTTGCTAGAGCAGCGCCATGTCTGCGCATCTAGAATCGGTCGGTAATTACAAGGCCGAGGTGACAAGGCTGAGGGAGATTCAGCACCCCCCTCCTACAAGCCAGAACCAGTCGAGCAGCCTTTGTATAATCGAGTCCCCCCAGACTTGTCTCCCACGAGCGGTTCGTAGGGGCTCATCAGAGGCGGTACGAAACGGCCGGTAAGGCTGGCTTTGAAAGAAAGGGACTGGTTGCGGCGCCCGATGTCAAAGAGAGCCCGCGCCGGGAGGTGAAATGCAAACAAGACTAGTCAGGTACGAGGAATGAAAGCCAACGTTTTTTCCAGAAAAACGACGGCGTCCTCCTCATGGCTTTCCAGAAAGAAAAAAAAACAGGTCGAGTCGAGGCGCGTGTTCCAGACTGCCAACGGCGCCTTTCCATCTGCCATGGCGCGTGCTCCTCGAGAAACGAAACGAAACGCAGAGGAACGGGGACGTCTCGCGGATCCTAAGCCGGCGGCGGCAGGGAGAGGGGGGAAAGGACATGACGGAAGTCGTGTCGGCACGCCGTCGGCCTGAACATCCATCGCTGTTGGTCGCTTCCGGTAGGAGAGTCCGCGGATCTCGGTCGGTGTACGGAATAGTCACACAAGTTACTCCGTAAATACTTCTTCGCCTTTCGTTTCGTATCGTCGTTGTTGTCGGGCTGAATGGTCCTTGATCCAGGGTGATCCTGGCCGGGGAGGGCATTTCAGCCCGGATATGCCGCCCCATCCAACGGTTCCGCGCTCGCGGGACAAGGACACGTCCGCTTCCGACCGCTCCGGGTATGGTGAGTACCTAGTAGCTAGGTAACAGGGACAAGAACTTGACGTGAAGAAAAATCCGTTTCTTTGTTGTGCTTCAGTACCGGTCTGCCGGCGAGTCCAGGTCAACAGCGATGGCTGGCTCATTCTCTTCTCAATGCATCGAGGCCCAGCGGTGCCTTGACTGGGACAAAGAGCTGGGCAATGGAAGCATATCGATCCCTTGGTCTGTCTGATGAGTAAAAGTACATAGGATGGGATGTATCATGTACTTCAAAGGGTGGTGTCTCCGACGAGCTGTTTCGCTCAACATGCTGTGGAGATCGTCGCGACAATGTCACCGTACTCCATATACCGTCCATATACGACTGGTTGCAGAGGGCGATGCGGTGAGGAAGAGTGGCAGGCAAGTTCCATGGATGTATGCATGTATGTACCGGACAGGACAGGGCAGAACCTCGCGTCGCCTTGTCAGCCCCACCCTACCAGCCACGCCAGCCACGCAGGGCAAATGCATGTCGCATGTCGCATGCCTTTGCTCCACCACTCAGGGACTCCCTTGCCTTACCGTACCGTACCGTTCTTTCTTTACGTTGCCTTACCCTGCCTTACCTAACCAACAACCGTCCCGTCAGCCACCGGCAGCCACTGGCAAGCCCCAACCTCCACCGTGACCGCTCTTTGGCTGTCCTTACACGATCGTACAACCGTGCCGTCCCGTCTCCATCCCGTCGTCTGTCCGTCCATCGCATGCGAGTTTCTTCCACGATGGGCGTCCACAATATCCAACTCCAAACCAATATTTTTCCCCTTTCGTCCCCCGATCCACAGCGAGCTCCAGCCTCATCCACACCCTCGAGCAGGACGAGCCCCTGTGTGCATGGCCCGCATGGCCCGCACTCCCTTCCAAACCGCCTCGAAACGCCCTGAATCATGGCTCCCCCCACACCTCCCTCCCTCTTTCCCCCCCTCCCCCCCTCAAGATCGTCCGTCAGACGACTCCGCTGCCAACTGTCAATCTCCCTGCTGCTGCTGCTGCGCGCGCGGGAGCAACCCGGAACCCGATGCATGATTCGTGCGTGGCGGTCGTGTTCGTGCGCCCGCTGGCCGCCGACGGCTTGCGCAAGGGGTGAGGGGGGGGGGAAAGGGAAGAGGTGAAGATCGGTTCACGTCTCCATCCATCCCAAAACTTGTCGGTCAAAAAGGCCTCGACAACCTCTTACCCCCCTCCCCCCACCCGCCTGTCTCATGTACGCCATTCTTGAATAGTGTACGCCGTACTCATTTTCCGCCTCGAACCCCTCCTTCCTCGGATCCGTCTTTGCTCTCCGTTTCCTTTCCTGTCACGGCCGCAAAGACATCGTGTAAATTGCGCCATCTCACAACCGGTCCTTTCCCCTTCCAATCCGTACCTAGACCGACGGCCCTCTCACCCTCGCCTTCCGCCCTCCGCCCTCCGCCTTCCGCCGCCTCCTCCGCTGTCATGAACTGCTGACCTATGCTGTCGCAACGGTTGACACGGACACGAGGGTCGTGTACACCACTTCTCCGCTGCGTCCCCGGAGAACATGTCCTCCGACCGACCAGCTGAGATCCCCCATTCGAAAGGCACCTCCGTGCTGATTACGGCATTTACCATGACGGCCCTGTCCACCGTGGTTGTCGCTACCAGGTCTGTGTTGGCCCAGACATGCATGCCCCGTCCGGCATCCTGGCGGCTTTCGTTCCGCCTCGTTTCCTTCGGCCGCTGATTCGTTCGCGATAGATTCTACTGCCGACGCTTCTTAGTCCGCGCCGTCAGGGTACACGACTACCTGATCCTCTCCGCCCTGGTAGGTGTGCGCTCGGCGGACTCACCCGTCAAGAAACTGATGCTAAGCGTGGAGTAGTTGATGACCTGGGGCGTATGTGTGATCAACTTTTTTCAAGTGCACTACGGCACCGGCACGAGCGTGTGGAATCAGAGATCGGTGAGTGCCACATCAACCCGCATGGGAATTCGCTGTGGGGCGACCGCTGATGGAGGACAAATAAAGTTCGACAGCCATGATCAGCAGCTGGAGTGGTACAAGAGCACCGTGAGTTGGTGGTACGCCTACCAGATCGCGTACCTCGTCACGCTCGGCCTGATCAAGTTCTCCATCCTCTTCTTCTACCGGACCATCGCCACGCGGCGCCGGTTCCGCATCGCGGTATACGTGACGATGGGCGTCGTCGGTCTCTTCATCGTCTCCATGGTTTTCGTGAACGCGTTCGTCTGCCTTCCCCCGAACGACAGCTGGTCCTGGAACAGCGTGTTCGCGGCGAACGGCGCGGATGCCTGCAAAGAATTGCATACTGTCTACGTCGGACAGGCGGCCGGCAGCATCGCCAGCGATCTGATCATCCTGATGCTGCCCATCCCCATGCTCGTCGGGCTGCAGATGCAGCTCCGCAAACGGGTGGCCGTCATCGCCATCCTCTCCGTCGGAATCGTCGCCGTGGTCGCCTCGGTCGTCCGGCTATGGGCGCTGGACGTCTGGAGCCACTCGTTCGACTCGTCCTACCAGGGCGGGTACGTCCTCATCTTCACCCAGGTCGAGCTGAACGCGGCCATCATCTGCGCCTCGGTGCCATCGCTCAAGCCGCTCTTCGCCAAGCTCGTCGGCGGCTCGGCCTCCGCCCGCAGCGAACTCTGGCACTTTCTCTACACTTTCCCCGACGATGGCGGCAGCGTCGACCAGGCCATGGACGAGATCCTGGCTTCCTCCGGCGTCCTGACCGGCACCCGTCGCTCCCGCGTCGCCCTCAAGGCCATGCCCCCACCCCGCACCCCCTCCCCCGCCCTCACCATCCACAGCGGCCGGGGCTATGGCTTGTACGAGTCCCGCCGCCGTCGGCCCAGCCTCGATAGCGATCTGGACTTTTACGTCATGGATGACTTTTCCACCGCCGCCACCGACCGGCGCGCGCGGGACCTCGAGAGTGGTGGTGAGATGGTCGGCACCGCCGCTGCTGTGGATGGGAAGGATGGAGATAGAGAAGGAGATGGAGAGAGTGAAGAGGAAGGGGAAAGTGACGGGGATAAGGAGATCCGATCGCCCTCACCCGCGTTGAGGAAGTGGAATGAGGGATGATGGTTTTTGAGCATTCGCTTCTGACGACGATTTATATTTCTTTTGTTTTCTTTTTTCTTTGTTATCTCTCGGGTCAGACGATGATACCATGGGTTTTCCTTTTTTTTTGGGAGAAGGAAGGAAGGAAGGAAGGAAGGAAAGGGGGAAAAGAAAGGTACTAGGAAAGGAAGGAAAAGAGAGCAGGGCGCTCTCCCTTTTGGTTCTTACCGAAAATGAAATAAATACCATATGAAAGAAGAGTCCGAAACGAACAACAACGCTCATATATGAGGCTCAATGCCTCGCGTCGCTTTGGCGATGCGATGTCTCATGTCTGGCGCTGACCTCCCGTCTGAAATGGGATCGTATGCGTGTGTGATGTGTGTCGATGGTCGAAGCGTGGTAGTAATTGGCTATCTAACTGCGTGTGTGGGTGTGTTCATGTTCCTAGGAACCACTCGACGTCTGACGTCTGGGTAGGATCGGAGGTGGTTGGCTGGTGGTCAGCGAGCGGGCGGAAGCGGATTCTTATAGAGCCGCGGGGCGCGGGGGGCGCGGGGGACAACCTGGAACCTGGTCCGGCTGTGTCTCGCTTGTTCGGGAAGGAAGGGAAAGGCGGGAAAGCGAAGAAACGGTATGATGTCAAGACACGTGGGTGTGGTTTTCGGAGGGCGGATGGGATCGTTCGGGGAGAAGAGTAAGTATGGAAGGATGAAATACATCATACTACCTTATAGAACGGTACGCATTGGCTGGATGTTTGTATGTACTAGGTAGATACATCCCGTCACCATCATCAGCGTAACTGCGATGAGGAGCGAAGTGATGTACCTACCCACCTACCTACCTACCACGATGAACGAGGAACGGGCGTCTTCGACTGCAATCTTCCGCTCGAGACCTAGATGAAAATTCCTAATCCTACACACAAAAAGCGCGCGCGGCGGACGTCGGTTCTTCTACAACAATATCCGAAAGAAAAAAAAAAGAATTCAACAACACACAGCTGCTCCGTCTCCCCCTCAGACGACTTCCAGAATCCCCTCGTCATCAGTCCGACACCGACGGTCCAGGATCTCAGACACCTTCTCACGAACGCCCTGCTTGCCGTCATGCTCCTGGAGGAAGCGCGCGAGCAGCTTCTCCCGCGTCAGATCGCCGTCGCGGATGGCAGCGAGGACGTCACGCTCGGTCGGCAGGCCGAATTCAGCGTGGGGGTAAGCGTGGTAGACGGCGCGCTGGTTGGAGGCGAGCAGCTCGAGGGTGGGCTCGCCGGCGAAGAAGGCCTCGATCTGCTCGCCCGTCACCTCGGCGAGCGTGTTGGGCTGCCAGTTCGGCCGGCCCTTCTCCTTGCGCACGAGCCGGGCGGTGACGCCCTCAACGAAGTCCGGGTGGGCCATGAACTGCGTGGCGATGCGGTGCTCGTGGCGGAAGGCCTCGGCGATGTTCCACTCCCGTCCCAGACGCATTTCCCGAAGCGTGACTGCGACGGAGGTCGGGGACCGCTGCTCGATGGTGTCGATGGTGTTGGCGGCCCACTCGCTGACCTCGGCGTCGTCGCCCTTCTGGTACTGCCGTAGACGGTCCAGGATCTCCGGGACGGACTGCTGGTCCGGGGAGAAGCTCTCGTCGATGGCACGTCGGATCTTGCCGGAGATGGATGGACGGTCCGAGGGCAGCCCGGAGGCGAACTCCTCGATTGTGGAGTTAATCAATTGGTATCGCTCCTTTAGGCTAAAGTAGTCCTTGAACATCAACTCGCCCAACCGCGCTTCGAGATCCGGAAGGGAGGAGGAGTGAAGATAATGCGTAGCAACGCCGTGATAGCTGAGATCCCAAGGTTAGCATATGCTCATTTTGCAAAGGCTTTGCCTCACATACAAGGCATCAACACCCTTCAACTGCGCGCTGGTCAAGGCAAGGTATGTGCCCAGCTGCCCTTCCATGCGCGGCAAGAAGAAGCTCGCGCCCACATCCGGGAAAAAGCCAATGGTCGTTTCGGGCATGGCGAAGATCGTGTTCTCCGTCGCGATGCGGAACGGCGCATGCACGCTCAATCCCACCCCGCCGCCCATGGTGATCCCATCCATGAAGGCGATGTATGGCTTCATGTACGTTGCGATGTAGTGGTCCAGCTGGTACTCGAGAGCGAAGTAGTCCGCCGACTTCTTCTGACCTTCCGGCCCTTCGGCGTTCAACTTCGCCAGGGCGGCCACGTCTCCACCGGCGCAGAACGCTCGACCAGCGCCCTTCACCACCACGACGTTGGCCAGTTGCGATTTGGACCATTCCTGCAACCTCGGTAAGATCTTGCGGATCATGGACCCGTTCAGCGAGTTCAGCTTCTTCGGTCGGTTCAATTCGACGGTGCGCAGGCCATATTGGGATGCAAAGAGCACGTCGTCCGGCTCGTCGCCCGCCTGCTCCTTGAAGGCGTCGGTGGAGAACTTCTGGGAGGTGGTGAGCATCATAACCGGCTGGAGCTGCAGGGACGCTCTGGCAGACCTTCTGGTTCGCAACGAGAGCGGGATTGCAGACCTTCGCTCGCAGAGGCATGATTGTCGTTCCTACCCGCGAGTGCCAGCTCAGCGGAGTCGCCGTGCGTCGGAAACAGGCTCGTAGTGACATGGAGATGGCAGGTGGAATGGAGGAGGTCGGTGGTTGGGCGCGGGGTGTAGGATGCAGTACCTAGCTCTGGACGCAACCGAACCTCGGGGTTGCGGAGGCTCTCGGGGCGCGGGGGCAGCGACGATCGAGCGCGGCGGTGCGGGGAGGTCAATAACGGGACGCGAGAGGCAGGTGGATGGGTGGTGCGGTGCGACGCTTGCTGCTTCGTCGAGATGTGACTTTCACCGTCGCGATGGAAAAAACGCTAGCTTGCCTGTCCGCAGCCTCAGGCGGATCCATCAGGTCAACTCCCAGCGGCACTAACGCCGCACCTCCGCGCGGAGATGTGTGTGCCTGATGACATCGCCTATAGCGCGGTCGATAAATGTCAATTGCCATTGATGCTTCTGTACTTTGCCCTACAATCCACTCTGCCGGCATCAAGTCCCCGATGACTGCCTATCGGCGGTGCCGACAGCTTCAATCATCGTGGACGTTCCCCGGGCATTGCCGGCGAGGTGATAGGTCCATCGAGAAGCTGCGGGGGGTCTGAGCGGCTATCCGGAGTCACGTGATCGAAGTTTTGCTTCCCGGCCACGCTAGGGCGAAGAAGAACTTGCCCGACCTCGACGACCGCCATCCACTCCATCTCACCTCCGTTTCCCTCTTTGCGTTGCCGACTTTGATCTCGGTTCATCATGTCTACCTTCGCTAGAGCTCTTTGGCGGACCAGCCGCGCCTCCATGAGGCAGAGGGGCTGCAACCCTCTCCAGCAGGCTCTGGGCGTCCAGGGCGCTGGCAAGTACGTCGGCGCGGTCCGGAACTACGCTGCGGTCTTCGAGCGTAGCAAGCCGCACGTTAACATTGGTATGCTCGCTCTCTTCTGTGATGTGCGCGAGATCACCCATCGCTGACTCCATTCCAGGTACCATTGGCCACGTCGACCACGGAAAGGTTATACAGCTTTCTCGTTTCCTTCGATCGGACCCTATCTGACCCATTCCTAGACTACCTTGACCGCCGCCATCACCAAGAGACAAGCCGAGAAGGGTTTCGCCAACTTCCTCGAGTACGGTGCGATCGACAAGGCCCCCGAAGAGCGCAAGCGTGGTATCACCATCTCCACCGCCCACATCGAGTACCAGACCGAGAAACGCCACTACGCGCACGTTGACTGCCCTGGTCACGCCGATTACATCAAGAACATGATCACGGGTGCGGCCAACATGGACGGCTCGATCATTGTGGTTGCTGCTTCCGATGGTCAGATGTATGGATTCCCTTCCCCCGTCCGGCGAAGAAGCGTGCTGACATACAGGGCAAAGGCCGCAGACCCGTGAGCACTTGCTGCTCGCCCGTCAGGTTGGTGTTCAGAAGATCGTCGTCTTCGTCAACAAGGTGGACGCGCTCGAGGACAAGGAGATGTTGGAACTGGTCGAGATGGAGATGAGGGAACTGCTCAACAGCTACGGTTTCGAGGGCGACGAGACCCCCATCATCATGGGCTCTGCTCTGTGTGCGCTGGAGGGCCGCAACCCCGAGATCGGTGCGGAGAAGATCGACGAGCTGCTCAACGCCGTTGACGAGTGGATCCCCACGCCTCAGCGTGACACCGACAAGCCTTTCCTGATGTCCGTGGAGGACGTCTTCTCCATCTCCGGCCGTGGTACCGTCGCGTCCGGACGTGTCGAGCGGGGTGTCCTGAAGAAGGATTCCGAGGTCGAGCTTGTCGGCAAGAACGCCGCGCCCATCAAGACCAAGGTCACCGACATCGAGACCTTCAAGAAGTCCTGCGACGAGTCCCGCGCTGGTGACAACTCCGGCCTTCTGCTCCGTGGTGTGAAGCGTGAGGATGTCAAGCGTGGTATGGTCGTTGCCATCCCCGGCACCGTTAAGGCCCACAAGAAGTTCTTGGTTTCCATGTACGTGTTGAGCAAGGAAGAGGGTGGCCGTCACACCGGCTTCGGTGCCCACTACCGGCCCCAGCTCTTCATCCGTACCGGAGGTAAGTGCAGCCCATCCTGCCCGTCATGAACGCACGTCGTCTAACGAGAAACAACAGATGAGGCCGCCAACCTCGAGTGGCCGGAGGGCACTCCCGACGCGGACTCCAAGATGGCCATGCCGGGCGACAACGTGGAGATGGTCTGCGAGATCCACAACCCGCTCGCCGTCGAGGCCGGTCAGCGGTTCAACGTCCGTGAGGGCGGTCGCACCGTCGCCACCGGTCTGATCACCCGCATTCTTGAGTAGAGAAAAGAAAAAAGACAAGAAAAGAAAAAGAAAAAAGAAAGTCCTGTCATCAAATCTCCTCTCTCCCCTCTCCTCTCACCATCCCATCCCCTTCCCTCCCTCCACACGCCGTGCGAACGTCGTTAGATCGCGTATGATGCTATGTCCTGTATAACCACCGTTTTCTCTATTCCCCCCTCTTCCCCCTGCTCCCTTCTCCTCTTTTCTATCCAATTGTCTTGTTCCCTTGCTTTATCTTTATAAATTGTACATTACGCAGGCGTGGGGGAAGGGGCTGGGCTTGGGTTGGGGTTTGGACTTGGTGATGGTGGCGGTTGTGGTGGCGGTTGTGGTGGATGTGAGGAAGCCTGGTTCTTGTGATCTTTAGGATGGTTTTATATGGCGTTTAAAAATATATATATCTGAAATGCGCTGGTTGAACCAAGAAAAGTCATATCAAGTCTATGGCGTTTCGACAACCGCTATGTTGAAGAGGTGTCGTTGGAACGTGGATTGTTTTTTACGGATACTGATGGATCCTATTCCATGTGCGTGTGCATCGATCTCTTTTCCCTCCTGCTGCTGCTGCTGCTGCTGGTGGAGGAGCACAGCGCGGCACGGGTGATCGTCGAGGCAGATGGAGTCTGGAGTTTGGTTGGTGGCTGGTGTTCGGCTCCTGTCATCAGTCGTTAAGGTTAAGCTTGAATATTAGGGCGCGGGGGCTAAGGAATCGGTCGATTGGGTGGGTGGGGAGTGGGGGGGCGTTCGAGCGGTCCAACATCCTAGGTATCCATCCATCCCAACGTTCATTCTTCTTCCTTCCAGCACTGAGGCAGAAGAGGTATATAGTAGGTACTAACATGTCGTATCCTCTATGCCGAGGGAACGTTAGTACTGGTGAATATCTGAAGATGAACCTTCCCCTGCCTTTCGGGACCTGAAGGGTTAAACGGGGCTGGCTTGCTTATCCATCCATCCATGGATACGAACTGAACCCTTGCATTCCCGCGCGGGGAGGGAGGGGAGGGGGGCGGGGACAGGGCCCTTGTCTGTTTGGCTGTGATACGGTACGAGGTAGGGTAGCATGGATGGCAGAGCTGAAAGATGGGTTGATTACCCGTTTTCTGCGGATTCCTCATGAACTTTTTTTCTTTTCTGGTTTTCTTCAGGTCAGTCACAGAACCGTTCCAGTCCAGCGTTCACTATTTACGTTTTCCTTTCTTTTCTTTTCTCTGATCTCTCCTTCGTTGGTCACCGGTGGTTCTTTCCACTTTTTACCTTCCCTTACCTTCCCTTTCTTCACACCCTGCGACTCCGAGTGCAGCATCACCTGCAGCTCGCCTGAAGAGCCGACCAGTCCAGTCCAGCCCTGTCCGTCCAGCCAGCCAGTCCAGCCAGCCAGCGATATCGCGAGTGCGAGGTTGCTTATCGCGCAACAGGAGCAAGGCAGGCAGGCAGGCAGGCAGGCAAACAGGCAGGCAGGCAAGCAAGTAAGGTGCAAACCGCCGCCGCCGCACCTCTCGGTTTCCCGTACATACATACTTACTACACTGCACATACCTTACCTTCTTTTCCTCACTACCTCGACCATGCGACTTTCCTCCCCCAACTAACTCCAGTCACTCGCTGCACTCCACACGTACACACGCATACACACACATAATCCCCCCCATCCGCATGCCCACCATGCAGTCGTTACCGCGCGTGTTCGGCCGCCTGGCCATGCTGGGCATGTGTCTCCACCATAGCCTCGTCGGCGCCATCGCGCTGGACATCGCGGACGTCGGTGAGTTTTCCGTTCTTTTCCGCATCATCATCGTCGTCGACGGTGGATGATCGCAAGAGGGAAGCGCGTGAATTAACGGCTGAGTACCTGCGTAGAGAGCATCAAATCGGTCACCAGCACGATCGCCCATGGCATGATGAGTTACTACAAGGGTAATGAGACGGGGCAGATTCCGGGTTTGCTACCCGGGCCGTATTACTGGTGGGAGGCGGGCGCGATGTTTGGGCAGGTGAGTGCGGTTTGCAAGGAGGATGTTGTCGTGTATTGCACGGGTTTACTGGTTGCTCACGTACTTACTCGTTCACTTCTGGCTTGGTGGTTTAGTTGATCGAGTATTGGTATTATACCGGCGATGCGACGTACAACGATATCGTCACCCAGGCCTTGCTTTTCCAGGTCGGACCTAACGACGATTATATGCCGCCGAATCAGACCAAGTCCGAGGTAGGCGTGGCCCCTTTGCGGCCGAAACCATTTCGAACATTGCGATATGCGTAGCGACAGGCTGACCAGAAGAAAGGGAAACGATGACCAAACCTTCTGGGCGTTCGCGACGCTATCCGCAGCCGAGCTCAAATTCCCCGACCCACCGGCGGACAAGCCGCAATGGCTGGCGCTGGCCCAAGCCGTCTTCAACCAGCAGGTGAACCGATGGGACACGACGACGTGCGGCGGGGGGTTGCGCTGGCAGATCTTCCCCTTCAACAACGGCTACGACTACAAGAACACCATCTCCAACGGCGGCTTCTTCCAGCTGGCCGCCCGGCTCGCCCGCTACACGGGAAACGCCACGTACACGGAATGGGCGACCAAGATGTGGGATTGGATGGCTGCTGGCCCGTTGCTGGTCGACCGCGGCGCCAGCTTTGAGGTTAACGATGGCTCCTCTAGCTTGAAGAATTGCTCCGATGCCGATCATATGCAGTGGACGTATAATTACGGCACCTTCATCGCCGGCGCAGCGTACATGTATAACTACGTAAGAAAGAAACGTCCCATCCTCCCTTAAACCTCACTCCACATCCCCTAACCCTTCTCTACCTAGACCGAAGACCCCATCTGGCACACCCGCCTCCTCAAGCTACTCAACGGCACCGCCGTCTTCTTCCCCACCAACCTCGGCGACGGCACCGCCAGCACCGCCAACGGCCTCATCATGTCCGAAGTCTCCTGCGAAGCCAACCAGAAATGCAACTACGACCAACCCTCCTTCAAAGCCTACCTCGCCCGCTGGCTCGCCACCGCCATGCAGCTCGTCCCGGACACCGCCTCCTGGATCTGGCCCCGCCTCCAAGCCTCCGCCCGCGGCGCCGCCGCTCAATGCTCCGGCGGCGCCGACGGCACCACCTGCGGTCGGCGTTGGTATCAGGATACCTGGGATGGTACGTTTCCCTTTCCCCCCCTTTTCCCCGGGGCCTTCAGCTAATCCTCCTGCCGCGTGGCGCAGGCACCTCCGGCGTCGGCGAGCAAATGAGCGCGCTCAGCGTCATCCAGGCGTTGACGATTCTGACGAAACCCGCGCCGGTGGATGGCGACTCGGGCGGAACGAGTCCGGGAAACCCTGGTGCGGGCACGGGTGCGGGGGTTCAGAGCGACGATCCGTTTTTTGTCCAAGGACCCAGTCGACGGGAGAAGATGGGGGCGGCGGTGGTGACGGTGGTGATGGTGCTTTTCATGGGGTGCGGGGGGTGGTTTATGGTTTTGTGATGGAGAGGAGAGAGGGGGAGGCGTTCTTTGATTCTGGGTTTTTTTTGGTTTGGAAACGGGTCGGATGTGGGCAAGGTCATTCAAGGTTAGGGTCAGGGTCAGGGTCAGGGGAGCAAGGAGTTTTTTTTTTCGTTTCTTTTAGTCTGTATTCCATGGCTTTGGGGTTTGGATTGGGAAAAGAAAAACAGGGACAGACCGAACTTCCTTTCTTTTGGTCTACAACGGGAATCCCAACCCACTCAATCAATCAACCACTCAACCCAACCCAACCCCATCCCCTCTCCTCTCTACCCCCCATGCTGCCTCCTCCACTCAAACAACGCGATCGCCGCCGCCGTCTGCACATTCAACGACCTCGTGCACCCCCACTGCCTCACCTCCACACACCCATCACACTCCGCCAACACGTTCGCGGGGATGCCCTCGCGCTCACTCCCCATGACCAACACCAACCGTCTCGGCAACCTTGTCCCCTCCTCCCCCAGCATGCAACTCCGATCCGTCTGCTCGACCCCCCACACCGCGTAGCCCTCGCGCTTGATGTCACGCAGCCAGACGGGCAGCGCCGCCGGCGCGAGCGCCCGGAGGGCCAGGTGGCGGTGGGAGGACACGGCGAGGGCGGTGAAGGAGCGGTCCGTGAGGAGGCTGAGGGAGGGGAGGTGCAGGGTGGAGACGCGGAATACTTCGGCGAGGCGGGAGAGCCCGCCGAGGTTGGTGGGGTTGGTGAGGAGGGTGCCGATGAGGTGGAGGGATGGGGGGGAGGAGGAGGGGGAGGTGGGGTTGGGGGGGAGGGGGGAGGGCTGCTTCCAGGGGAGGCCTTTGGTTTGGAGGGGGATTGGGATTGATGTGGGAGGGGGGGTGGGGGAGGGGGGGGAGATGGCTGTGTCTTCGTCGTCGGGGGCAGTGGGAGGGGAGGGGGAGGCGGTGCCGAGGGGCAGGGCCGGGACCGACGGGCTCGCGATGGCGGGGAGGTGGTGGAAGTCCTCGGTCGTGAGGAGGGGCGGCTCGCGCGGCTCGATGCGGAGGTAGCCGCCCTGGAAGAGGTGGGCGAGGTGGTGGTCGCGGATCGGGTCGAGCCACTCGAGCAGCCGGGCGGCCGGCGGGGCGAGATACCGGTCCAGGTGGCGGATGTGATCGGTCAGGGCGGCGAAGCCCGGGTTGTCGAGCAGGGCGGGCCAGGCTC
Source organism: Myrmaecium sp. VS I D KN 1 (assembly GCA_019775845.1). NCBI lineage: Eukaryota > Fungi > Ascomycota > Dothideomycetes > Valsariales > Valsariaceae > Myrmaecium > Myrmaecium sp. VS I D KN 1. Next base: position 206,630 of record JADQAV010000003.1, read on the forward strand.
CCCGTGGCCGTTTTTCCGCCTCCGCCCAGAGGATCGGGAAGGACCAGTGGGCTTCGTGGCGGATGACGATCTTGGGGCTGGCGGCGAGCGGGATGAGGAGCGTCATGAGGCGGAGGGCGAACGCTTCCGTCGTGTCCGGCAGCCGCGCGACCATCACGGCGATCTTCATCACCGAGGCGATGTGCTTCGGGTTCGAGTGGTCGCGCGTCGCGAGCAGGTCGAGGACGAGGCCGCGCCGGTCGGGTCGTTGCAGGAAGATGCGCGCCAGGATCCACTCGAGCACGTAGCGGTACCGCGGCATGGGCTCGAGGGCGAGCACGTGGAAGAACGCGTCGATGTAGGCGGTCACCTGCGTCTCGGGCGCGTCCGCGATCGCGAGCTCCAGCAGGAGCAGCATCATCTGCAGCTGCAGCGTGGACTTCCACTTGCTGGCGATCGGCACCGGCGGCGTTTGCGCCGTCCACGGAGCGAGGAGCTCGTCCATGATCCGACGTCCGCAGGCGGCGTCTTCGCGTCGGAACCGGTTGATCACGTCTAGGATGCACGCGTGCCCATAGCTCTCGCGACGGCCGTAATAGGTCTCGTAGCACCGGTGTGGCACGATTTCCTCCAGCTTGCCTGCCATGACCGCCTCGAACAGGAACTCCAGCTTCGCGGAAGGAGGCTTGCTGGCCATCCGGATGACGAACTCATCGAGCGGAAGGACGCTGGCGGTTTGAGGGACGGCGAAATAGGCTTCCCTGATCGCCTGGGCGAGCGGTGACCAGATGAAGATCCGGCTCTCGGACATCTTTTGAAGGCTGAGCATGACCGTGTTCAGTCTTGCGGCCAGTTGGGGGTCCGAGGAGGTGTTTGTATCCTTCGCGCAGAGTTGAATGCACAGAGGATGGAAGAAGATGCCGGGAAGTAGCATGAGGGCATCCTTTGGGTAGTCCTGGATCTCGACCTCTTCCCAGATCGCATCGAGCATGGTGTACAGCGCCTCTGGATCTACACTATCAACGCTGCTGTGGTCAAGCACCCCACGCAGGTCAATGCAGGCCTTGATGACCCCATCCCCTCGCAAGCACTGATGTTTCGATTCGTGCAAAGCATTTACCATGCTTTCTAAGGAGGTATGCGACGGCTTCGTGGTCTCTACAGCATCAGAGGATCCGCTGCGTCCGACTGAAGTATCCGAGAGAAGGTTTGTGGGACTCTGGACACGATCGAACGCTCTCCGTAATTGCTTATAGCCATGGATCCCTTCCATAGATTCCGCTGGTACAGTCGAAAGCTCTGTGAGCTGCGTGCAGTACGTGATGCAGAGATCTCTCACGGCGTCCGGAAGGCCCGTACGTGCCGCAACAGCTACGGCACGCTCAACCTCAGCGGCTTCGAGACATCGGTCTGAACCCAGCCCTTTGACCAGCCCTTCCAGCATGTATGCAGCTGCATCTGGAAACAGGTTGCCACCCTGCTGCCCGATGTATTCCAGGATGTCTCGCGTCGCTGTTCTCTTATCTTCCAACGAAGGTAAATTCTGTAGCAACCTCTGAAGAAATCGCGAGAGGCTCTCGCCATGTTCGCACGTCACACGGCCGCGCGACCTCCGCAGGCCCGCCGTGAAAAGAAAGCCCTGGGAGACCCAAGGGAGGAAATATCCGCTCAGGAAATCCTGTCGTGCCGGATACGGGATCTGTGCGAGGTCGAAGTGGTCCAGCGTCCACGTGCCGACGACTTTGCGGATGCTGTCTTGGATCCCGGGCATCAGGGCCGCCGACAGCAGGGTCAGGAACCAGGAATGGTGCACCTTGGAGCTGGGAGGCGCGAGCGATCCCATGTCTCCCCGGCATTCTTCGACCTGGTTCAGATACCGGCCGAGGACGACGGTGTCGAACACGGTGCAGTATTTGGTGTACTGTTCCTCATAGAGAGAGCGCTGCGAGACGTCCAGCTGCATACTCTCGGTGCGGACGTCCTCCTGGACTAACTGGATGGACATATGCAAGATGTGTAGACAATATTTACGTTGCTCTGACAGACCGTTCAGCAAGCCTTGCCGGAGGAAGGACCAGTAAGCATCCTGCTTCAAGATCGCCTGCGTTGGATGGCGACGGTCCCCGGCATTCACCCAATGGAGCCACAGCCTGAAAGTCGACTTGTACTGCGTAGCATCTGGTGGAAGGGAAGCCATCTCGCTGATGCGGTCCCAGAGCTGCGAGGGAAATGCATCCCCATCCGAGAGCGGGATTTGGCTTGGTCGAAGACACGAGAGCACAGTAGATAGTGCGTCGAAGGCAGCAATGGACAAACTTTCAGACGACGAAGCAAGGTTGAGGAGAAGGAGATTGAGAAGCCGGGGGGAGATAGAGAAATCGGATTCATCCAGTGACCGTAGGAAATTCTTGACGAAGGAAACGTAGCTCGCGCTATTCTCGATCGCGGATTGAACCTGAGCCGGGGAATCTTGCGGCGTCTCCGGGAGCTCTGAAGAAAGGCTGTACTTCTCCACAGACGAAAGTGAGTCGATGACATACCAGGGCGACTGTGGTACGCAGGTGAGACCGGCGAGGCGAACGAGATATCGCTCGATGTCGTCAAGGACTCTGTGGGCCAGAGCATCATGCGAAACGCAGATCCCCGCTAGGTTTTGCAACGTAGCAGCGTCATCCTGGTTGCGAACGACTGCTGCGAGGAACGTCTCGGACAAGGTTGTCTCGAGGCTCGTCTGTTCTTCGAGGTCAGGAACAAGACATCCAACTGGGATATGCGCCAAGAACGGCGGGAAGCAGTATGGAGACGTGAAAGAATCAAAAGATAAAGAGACAATGAGCATCAGAATCGAAGGATACGCACGTCGGGGTGAAGATGGAGGAGGTCGGCCGCGAGTCCGACCACAGCACCATCGAATCGATTGGCATCGGCATCTGCCTTCAATTGCTCGACTACCATGGCGATGGTCGACGATCGCTCCTCAGGAGAAGCCCGGGCCAGGAGGAGTTTGGCCACGAAGGCGTTGGAGGAGGAATTCATGGCTGACTTGTGAGAAGAGGAATGAGTTCACACAGTTGACATGGCGATGCTGTGAATGCAAAAGCCGGAGGAAAGAAGCGAGATGCTTAGGGCGAGGCGCCTCGAAAGGAGTGAACCGCTCTCTAACTGACAGTCAGCACTGCACAAGATATAATATGAGTACGAATCCGTATATCCTCAGCACTCACTATAATTTTTCTGAATAGTACTCTAGAGCCATTAGTAGATATAAAAATCCGTCCAAGCTCGGCACGACCCGCCAAAACTGTTCGCTAAGGTGGATGTGACTTAGCCGTGCACTGCAAGTACTAAAGCGTACTAGCGGAGCCCACCGCGACCCCGTTATCGATACGGTTACTAGGCCAGCCGTGCTTGTTTACACGCAGCAAATGCGAACTACTAACTAGCACCGACGCATGCGCCCACTCCACAGTCCACCGCAACTTCCCGCCGCCGCCGCCGCTTAAGCACCCACTGCAGCCAGCAATGGATCCAAGTTCGCACCGTTTCCGAGCCCAGAGCGTTGCAACAGACATCCACCCATATCATTCCTCCGCTTCTGCGCCGTCCCTCCGTGCTCCCGCACCGACACCACTGCCCTCGAATCCAACCATGGCGGACGACAGCGGAAACATCAAAGTCGTGGTCAGAGTGCGCGGTTTCGTGAAGCGAGGTACAGTCGGATCATGTGAAAGTGACTTGATAGCTCCGACGAACTGACATTCACAACCAGAGCGCGACCGAGGGGCGCAATGCCTCATACGCATGGATCCACGCACGCAAAAGACGACCCTGCTCGTCCCGAACGACGTCGACACGGCCAAGTCCATGTCCCGCAAAGTGTACGAAGAGAAGTCCTTCACGTTCGACAAGTCCTTCTGGTCCCACGACGAGCGGGACCCGCACTACGCCCACCAGGAGGACGTCTACCGGTCCTTCGCCCAGGACTTCCTGGACCACAACTTCGACGGCTACCACACCTGCATCTTCGCGTACGGCCAGACGGGCTCCGGCAAGAGTTACACGATGATGGGCACGCCCGAGCAGCCCGGCCTGATCCCGCGCACCTGCGAGGAGCTCTTCGAACGCATCGAGAGCGACCCCTCGCCCAACACCATCTACCACGTCCACGTCTCCTACTTCGAGGTCTACAACGAGCACGTGCGCGACCTGCTCGTGCCGCGCACCAATCCGCCAATGTACCTGAAGATCCGCGAGTCGCAGACGGACGGCGTCTACGTGCAAGGCCTGACCGATGCGGCCGTGAAGAGCTACGCGGACGTGGAGCGGCTCATGAAGATTGGCGACCTGGTAAGCACAAGGGTATTGCCAAAGCCACTTGGTCGCGGAACTAACGGGCATATTTCTAGAACCGCACCACTGCGTCGACGAAAATGAACGATACGTCCTCACGTTCGCACGCCGTATTTACCATCCACCTCAAGCAAATCCAGCACTCCCTATTGTCAGACGAAACGATCGAACGCTCCGCCCGCATGCGCCTAGTAGACCTCGCGGGGTCGGAACGCGCCAAATCGACCGAAGCAACAGGCGCGCGCTTGAAGGAAGGCGGGCAGATCAACAAATCCCTCACCACGCTCGGCCGGGTGATCGCCGCCCTAGCCGATCCACGTCGAACGACGGGCCACAGCCGAAAAGCCTTCAAAGACGTCGTCCCCTACCGGGACTCGGTGCTCACCTGGCTGCTCAAGGACTCGCTCGGGGGCAACTCGAAGACGGCGATGGTGGCCTGCGTCAGCCCGACCGACTACGACGAAACGCTCTCCACGCTGCGGTACGCCGACCAAGCGAAGCGGATCCGCACCCGCGCCACCGTCAACCAGGACTCGCTCTCCTCCGCCCAGCGCGACGCCCAGATCAAGGCGATGGAGGACCAGATCCGCGCCCTCACCATGTCGGTCAACGCCGCCTCGCTCCGCAAGCGCGAGGAGGCCACCGAGCTCGAGGAGTACCAGAAGCAGGTTGCCAAGATGCACCGCCTCATGGAGGAGACCCGCCAGGTCTCCGAGTCGAAGATCCGCGCCCTCACCAGCGAGGTCGAGGAGCTGCGCCCCGCGAACGCGACCCTGCGCACCGAGATCGAGGCCCTCCGCCGCCACCTTGCGCTTGCCCTCGGCGAGCTCAAGAATCCGATCGTCCTCCCCCCGCCGCCGCAGAGCGAGGAGGAGGAGGAGGAGGAGGAGGAGGAGGAGGAGGGGAGCAGCGATGCGGGTAGCGAGGAGATGGAGGACGATGATGATGATGAAGAAGGGGACGAGGGGGATGAGAGCGCGGATGAGGAAACCCTTGCGATGGAGTTGCAGGCCGAGGCCGATCAGTTCCTCCGCGAGCTCAACCTCTTCCGGGATAAGGTCGGCGGCGACTACGCCCGGTTCGAGGAACGGCCGCCGCTGTCGGAATTGCTTGCGACTTCTTGAGGGTGAGGGGGGGGGGGGGGTTTGGCAGGCCGTCCCCGGAGAGGAAGGGAGGGGGGGGGGGGAGAGGGAGGGAGGGGGGTTGGTGAGGGCTGGGGATTACCCATTTCTGTTCTTGGTTTTTTTTTTCTTTTTCTTTTTCTCTTTGGCGACGACACTGACGACTAAGCGGGACGCGCTGTTTTTCCTTTTTACTTCTTCTTTCCTTTTGGCAGGGGCGTCACAAATGGCGCGTGTATATTTTTCTCTCTCTCTCTCTCTCTCTCGGAAGACGAACATACCCGGTTGGATTGTAGGTAGGTAGGTAGAGTAGATTGTGGATAGGTAGGGAGGGAGGGAAGGGAGGGGCTTGAAGGATGAGAATGAGAGGATCGGGGCCGTCACACCGCGCGTGCTGGTTTCGGCGGATACTCCTACTCAAGGTATATACAGTACAGTACATACATAACACTCTTGAAATCAATAAGAACAACAAACAGAAATACTGTGTATATCACACCCTTCATAAAATTCAATCATCGTCTCGCCGACGGTTGCGGCGGCCGCAGCTGCCCGATCATGGCCTCGAGCTCATGGACCGCGGTCCCCGTCGCCTGCTCCTTGAGGAGCTCGAGCGCGTTCAGGTCCTTGGCCTTCAGGGCCTCCTCGCCCGCGCGCACCACCAGCCCGCACTTGACCCACATCTCGATGCGCTCCGAGACGGCCAGGGTGGTGCAGCGGGGGATGAAGAGGGCGGCGACGCGGGCGTTGCCGGCGGCGAGGATCTCGTTGAAGAAGGGCTGTGATGATGGCGAGGATCAACGTTAGCAAGGTGTTTGTGGATGCGAGTAAGGGAAGAAGAAGAAGAAGCATGCTGTGGTTTGAGGGGCGAAGTACTGACCTCCCACCCGATCGGGCTCTTCTTCGCCTTCGCCGTCTCCTCCAGCTCGTGCCAGTCCCGCTTGGCGACCAGGGCCCGCAGCCGGATCCACCCGTACGTCTTCTCGGGCGTCTTGAAGTCCGCCTGCACCTTCTGGCTCCGCTTGATGTGGCCGAGCTTGATCAGCTTGAAGATGGTCTCGTTGACGGAGAGGCCGACGAAGCCGGATCCCAGGTCGTGCTCGAACGCCGTCTGCAGCTTGAGGAGCCGTTGCGTGTCGTCGATGGCCTTGGCCTGGAAGGTGTGCTCGCGAGGGTCCTGGAGCAGTTTGGCGGCAAGCTTGAGCTTGTCCACCTGGGCAGTCAGGCTACGCTGATCCAACGCTTCCGAGATGACCAGGTTGCAGCTCTCGACGCGGCGGTCGTCTTGATAGTAGAGGTCCTTCAGTAATTCCCGGTCCGAATCTTGGGCGGACGCCTCGACCAGCGCTGCGGCCAGTGGACGACTGTTGATGGTACGAAAGAAGCTCGCAAGGGGAAGCTTCTTCTTGAGGTGTACAAGAACGTAATAGATCAGATCAGTGTCTCCGCTTTCAATGGCTTTATCCAACGCGATGATGTCTTCCTTCATGTTCAGGAGGAGAGGAACTTGCTTGCCTGCGCGGGGCTCGTAGTTGAGAAGTTCCGTTGCCAGGCGCGCCCGGCCTTCATCGTAAGCCGCACGCGCGATCTCTTCGAACGAAATACCCTGCTTATCTTGCAGTTTCTGGATGATGAAACGACAGATCTCTTCCTCGTCGGCCACCGAAACGCGGACTTTCTCGCTCGCCCAGTGCACATAGATCCGGTCGGTAGGCAGGCGCAAGAATTCAGACAAGCGCAGAGCAAGCAGGTACTCATGCCGGTTTATCAGGCGCTCGATGAGCTTCTCGGGCGTCAGCCGCTGGTATTGGTCGTATGAAAGCGGAAGGCCGATCTTGTAAAAGCGCACGGCATTCAGGACTCGGAGGGTCTCGCACATCTCAACAAAGTCATCGCTGTTGTAGAGATCCAAGACAGACTTGCCAAAGGAGGCAGCCTTCAAGAGCTCCTTTTGCCAATGAACGCTGTACTCTTGACCAGCGGCCTTTACACACGTGTCGACCGCTTCGTCCAGGTTGGCACGTATGAGCTGGATGAGCTCATCTGCCTTGGGAGATTTCTGCTCCAGTTGAGCTGCCGCCTCGAGAAGAATGGCCGCTGGGCTGGTTGAACCTAATCTGAAGACTTCTACGGTCACATCTGGAAAGCATTAGTCGAAGGAGAAGGGCGAACTTGTGAAGTGAAGCATTTACCCGGTACTCGCTGAATCACCTCGCAAGTGTCGTTTGTGATAACTTTGATGCTGTCAATATCGGGAAGGACATGTACCCAAGCATCATAATAGTATCTGCAGATGAATTAGCCGATCCTCTCAGTGAAATGCGCAGTATCCTACTTCGACGAAGCCCCGTTCGGTCCGACAATATGCACCTCGTCTTCCCAGGCTAGCACCACGGCGCTGTTACCACACCACTGCATATCCTTCGGTCGAGACTTTGCTTTGGAGTCGTATTCGGAGAGTTTGTTCTGGAAGTCGCTGCTGATGACCCAGACCTTCCCCGTCGCAGTATAGAGCGCGATGAACTTGCCGTCCGGTGAGACTGCGATGTGCTGAAAGGGTCCCTCTGAATACCGGCGGTCCTCCGCCTCCGACGTATCCACAACGTAGATGGTCTGGCCCACAGCCAGGAGAACTTCCACCGACCTAGAGAGGGTATACGCGGGGGGGATGATGGCCCATGATATAATCGGATCCGACGGGGTGAGAGCAAGCAATCTCGGACGAGGGTCGTCATATCGGGAGACCGAGACAAGTGAATTGTTCCCGAGCAACGCCACGAACCCAGCGCCCCAGAACTTGCAAGCAATCACACCATGCTCCTCCGCCCCCTAGCAACAGTCAGTCGCCACACAAAGAGCCCGACCCGCGTGAAGATTCGCACTCACATGCCCAATAGTAAACGGCACGAAGTCGCCCTGGAGCCAGGGATAGCACCGCACCGTCCCATCCTCCGTGACCACGAGTAGCTTCTCGTCTTCCGACCACCCCAGCCCTTTTATCGCCCCATTCTGCCACTGCGCAACCGTCAGCCGGAGGGTCCGTCATTCGTTTTCGCCGTCTCGTCAGATCTCGTTCACACGCCGCTTACATCGATACGTCGGAGAAGCTTCCCGGCGCAGCTATACAGATCGATCGTCGGCTTTCCGGACTGCGACGCGCGATACGCGTGCAGCTTCTCCTCGTCGCGGTACACAGCTGCGCACACGTGGTCAGTTAAAATCCAAACAGATCCGATCTCAAACAAAAACGGAGTCAAGTCATCCTCCGCATGGGGAGGAAGCGGGGGGTTCGGGGATATCTCACCAAGCGCACCGCTGTACCGGGCCGCGGCGACCTTGTAATTCTCGAGCGCGAGGTCCTGGTCGAAGACATCGGTGTACAGCTGGATCCGGCGATAGAAGCGGTCGCCGATTTTCTCCCAGTTCGCCGTCGGCTTGTTGGACATTTCGGCGTGCACTCCCCGGCGTCCATCACCTACATTAGGTAGGTGTCCCACTCGGTGTCGGCGGCGGAGGAGGTGGAGGGACGTCGGAGGTGGTGATCGTTGGAGCTTGGGCCACGGGGGACCGTGCGGCAGCCTTCTGCTCCGCTGCCGGACTGCCTAGTAGTAGAACAACCCAATTCGAAAGAGCCTTTAAGATGGAAATGAGTACTCTTTTATAGGGGGGTTAGATCAGAATACTATAGACTTATAGCTAAATGCAAGAACAGATACATGCGAAGTTTTGAAGTATCCGTTCGAAACATACCTAGGAAAGGATAATCGGACCTGAGGATTTCATGAATGATCATCGAAGTTGAATCTTTCCAATTCTTCTATTCCATGATACTACAGATCTCAGGTCTCTATACCTCCACTCGTCCGGCGACTAACGCTCTAAACGTCCGGAGAAATCCGGCCCCCTGTCCTTCTCCTCCATCGATCCAAGGATACACCATCCACGACGCCTGTGCCTAAGCTATACGGGGTATTCGTAAAACATCGTCTTCGCTACCAATAGCCGGAGCCTTCTTTCACTCTCTTTCTCTCTCTTTACAGCTACTCATAACCTCCACCTTTCCGCAAGTCCACTCCTCCCAACCGACCGCAACAGGTCAGTCGATCAACTCCGCGGTCGTCTCCTCGGGCCCAAGGAGGGGGTGAGGAGGGCGGAAATGTACAGTATATCGACCCCAACAAGTACATGCCCGCAAACCAAGCACGCGCAGGGCCAAACAAGAAAAAAAAGGAACAACCGCAGCCCTTCAGAAAGGCTTAGCGACCTTCCGACTCTCCGTGACGCCCGTCTTCGGATCCTTAAACTCCTTCCACGAGATGGGGTACATCTGATTGCCGGCCTCGCTCGTCGCCATCACGCAGCCGAGGTGGTTCGTCGCCGTGGTGAGGTAGTAGTTCGATTGATCGCCGAGTGAAATCTGCGAAGAGAAACAAAAAACGTTAGTTAGGAGTTTAAAGGCGCGGGACGTCAAAAGCACAGAGGAAACAAGGACAAACAAAACATACCACAACCCCCCTAACCACATCGCCCACCCGAAAGCTCTCCGCCATCCTTACGCGATCCTTCTCCGTCGCCCGCACATCCTCCTTCCGAATGATGCCCTGGAACCCCTCCCGACACACCGTGTCGCCCACCACTAGGATCTCCACCGTCGCCTGCCGCGACGTCAGCTTCGTCACCCGCGCCAGCACCGTCGCGTCCACCTCCGGCAGCACGCTCGTCGACGCCCGCGCGATCGAGAGCGACGGCAGCGAGGAGGAGAAGGCCGAAGCGTCGGCGGATTGAGGCCCGCCGGGCGTGCTGCCGCCGCCGCCAGGTCCCGATCGCGCGGAAGCCTCCCGGCGCGTCACCACCGGCCCCAGGATGGACGCGTACAGGCCCGAGCCGGTGATGTGAGAGCCGGGGCCTGGCGCGAACTGTGCGGTTGAGCCGATGAGCTGGCCGGGGATGGCGAGCGAAGGGCCGCTGGACATGGTGGGGAAGAAAAAAATGTCGATGGGTCGGTCTGTAAATTGGCACCAAGGGGATAGGGAAGCGTTCGCGGTCTTGGTGATATGCTGCTGTTCTGGTATCGGGTATCTTAGGGGCCGAACGAGCAGGTTAGGGAAAAGCGCATGGAGTATTCACATGGTCGTAGGTAGGCAACTGGAGATACCCGTTGGACTTGGAAAACTTCGGGACTCGGGCTCTATTCAGCCGAGTTCCGGTCGAGCAACAATCACTTGGCGTCGCCTCTCTGCAATGGATCTCCACCACGGTACTTCTTCATACTATATAACATCACAACGCATAAGAATCAATTATGCTCATTCGTTTGGGTGGGTGACGATACAGTTGCAACCAGCGCAATGTGGTATACTGCTAAGGAGAAAAAAAAAAAAACGAAGCAACTCCTGTTCCCACACCGATGCTCGCTATACAATACCTTTAACGAGTATGCAAAAAGCTGTTCGCGCCATAACGCCTGGAAGAAGCCAACCGGTCGAACCTCGCGATGGTGGACCTCTCAGTCTCTTTGAATAGAATTCATGACGATCCCTTCGAGAAATCGCTTGTGGCGATAACATCTTGAAGCGTGCAACGCTGTCAACAAGCATCGTCTAACCCTCACTAAGAGTCCGCGAACCTCTACCGAGGATCTCCAGACAACGACGCGCCAGTCCGACCACTTCTCCTTCTCCTTCGTCATTGTCCTCTTCATCAGAATCTATGTTTCTGTCTGCTATGCTGCTAACCATCCGGACAATGTCTTCCGAAGATGAGATGAGTTTCAGCAGACGGGGGTCTTCCGATTCGAGAAGCTGCAGTAGCGTCCAGACGGCAATGTGTTGGAAAGTAGGGTCGCCACTGGCCAGGAACCGTCGGAGGTAGCCATGAATTCCACCGCTTGGCTCGGTCCAGTCTCGAAGAAATATTGAGTAGTCACCAACTTCAGACGTGATTAGTATGTCTCCAATAATGGAGCTGAGTCTACATACCTTTTGATGAGAGGTTGCCTAGCGCAGCAGCGCTGTTACCTTGCACCTCAATGCTCTCAGATTCCGTGAGGGGAATCAGGACATCGAAAACGTCTAAGTTTAGTAGATGGGATTTGAGCTCGTCACTCAAAGCTAGAACTGCGATCGCCGCCGTCATCTCCGATTGCACGGTTAGAGGCACATTGAGGATCAGCTGCTTGCATTTCTGGACCGCGCCAGCTTCCAACACTAATTGTTTGTTGCGATCGGAGCTGGCTGCCAGGTTTCGAAGAGTGGAAATAGCATGGCACTGAATCTCCTCATGGTCCGTGGACCCCAGCAGATTCACCAGAGGTCGCAGGAATCCGGCCTCGATGATAGGCGATTCGTTGGATGGGTGGATCGAAATGTTACGAATGCATGCAACAGCCGAAAGGATAAGTGGTGTATAAGAGGACTGTAACAGCTGAAGAAGAGGGGGAAGCCCGCGAGCCCGGACGATCTCAAGCTGATATCGCTCATCAGATGCCAGATTGCGCAACGCAAGAGCAGCCTGACATTGCACCTTGTGGGACTGGGAGTCCATGAGCTGGACTAATGATTGCACCAGTCGGCCTTCGGTTTGCGCCAGTTTTCGGCGATTGCTTGCATCAACCGCTATGTTACTGAGAGCGGTTGTGCAGTAATACTGGACGTCCACGTCAGGCGAGGCCAATAACTGAACTAGTACCGGAATAGCTCCGGCGTTGACGAGTTGTTGGCGGTTATCATCTGCAAATGTAGGTGAGCTTTTGCATCGGCATAATGGGACCTGGCAGTAGGTTATACCGGAATGTGTCATGTTGAGAAGAGCACCGGTTGCATTTCTCTGTACTCGCATGTCTTTCGACTTCGCAAGTCTTGTCAAAGGTCCAAGCGCGCCAGAGCGAGCAATTCGAGCCTTGTTGTCTTCGTGTGTCGCAAGGTTCGTGATACACCCGACAGCATTGCACTGGACCTCAACGTTGGTGGAGTTCATCTGTTTGATGAGAGGATTCAGCCCGCCTAATGTCACTATGTTGACCTTGTTCTCCGCTGCAAGGTGTCAGTGTGGTTCAACATGGGTCAGTTACGAGGATGCTCACGATTAACCGCCAGATTCCCCAAGGCCGCACTTGCCGCTCGTTGGACCTCGATATCAGGGCTTTGTAGCAGGAACAAGATCGGTTCTAGCGTATCCCGGCCGACTTCTCGGACATCTACTAGACTTAGCACAGCACCACGCTGATAAGAGGCGGGCATCATACCCTTCTCCGTGATCTCGGCAAATGTTAAGCTGGCACTCCGTTGGAGATCGATGTTATCGGAGTATACGAGAGTACTGAGAGCTCGCAAGGGCTCGCCGCTGAAGAAGTCCGTTTCCCCTCTCTGAGACCAGGATGTGAGCGACGAGATTCGCATCTCGGGAGAGGATGAGACATTACATTTTCGAGGAAGGTGAGCAAATCGGCAACGGCCTCGCGCTCCGAGTCTGCCAGCACAGGGTCATAGAGACTGTCTCGGGAGCGACCTTGGAGGCGGCGTCAGCATGCAAAACATCGCGTTCAGGAGCGGATCGAGGAGCAGTACCACCACAGCATACGGCGAAGAGCTTCGAGCAGAGGGCGGGTAGACCCATCCTCGCGATCAACGGGCCCAGCGGCCAAGCCAAGCTATGACAGCAGCAGCAGCAGCAGCAGCAGCAGGAGCCAGCGAGAGATAGCTGGAGTTTGAGGGGTTGGCTGGCTCTACGGTGACAATGCAATAACGGCGATGCGCAGTAATGGATCGGGCCGGCCCAGGGAGAGGATTATGGAAGATGCTGCGAGCTGTGTTGAAGCGTGCGGGTTGTCGGGAGACGAGCGGGAGGAGTTGGAGAAGGGTTTGGCGGTGATTATTGTTGCGGCGGGAATGGTCGGTCACCTACCGTACTCGACGTCGAATCAAGCAAGCACAGCAGAGCTTCGTGAGATCGTCGGCGCCAAGGAATGGCCTGTTCTTTCCCGCAACAACTTGGACTGCACTTGCACGGGGGGAAGGAGGGCCGAGCCACGGCGAGGGCCGGGTGTCAGGCCAACGCTTCTTGACCCCTCCTTCTCCTCCTCCTGCGCTCCTATCAACGTGTACACCGCAGTGGGAGGAGTATGTATCCGTACCCCGTCCAGTTTACCTCTGTGCTTGAGTACCTACCACCTTATATACTGTACGTACGCATGGAGCTCCTGGTACCCGGTTCCTCGTACATGCCATGACGCTGCAAGTCCTTCGCCTTCAGGGACCATCGGTTGAAAACATAATCCACATCACCATTGCCAAAGACGGAAACGAAACAAACGAGGCCCGATGGTTTCTCTTCTATTTTTTCGTCGGCGGGCGCGCTTCAGCGGGACGCTACTCCATCCTCCACCGGCCAGCAACGACCTCGAGTGGAGATGGGTCTCGGGCCGACAGACTACCAACGTGTCTCCTCGTCAGAAGGTCGGGAGGGTGTTAGGTCCAGATAGATATATAAAGCCGTCAAGCGCGCGCCCGATGAGCGTCGTGGCAGACGGAAGATCTGCTCTTGAAACACACTGAGCTATCGAGGCTGTGATAATGCTCGGATGGGTGCGTATTGAAGGAGCAAACCCCGGTCACAAACAGCGCTCATGGTGACCGAAACCACGAGCATGCTTTACTGACGACTCTGCTTGCGTGAGACATGAAATGTTCCTTTTCTAGCCATGCGCTTGCCTATCCACGATGTCTACTAGTCGTATAGAGACTCACCGTCAGATATCTACTCCATACGCGTTGGCAAGAGCGCGGTTAGGAGTGGCTGGCCGCGCTCGCTCCACGCGCTAGACGTGATGCTCGCGAAAGGTCTGATGCATCCGCCAGCACGGCTACGGTGCACCATTCTACATCAACTACGCAGTATGTCATCAGCCCAGTGAGATACCTACGGTTAGGTAGTAGGCGGCAGCGTGTTCAAGGGGAAACCCGTAGCGACATACTGTACCTTACCCTATACCTTAGGTAGAGATATGTACCTCGGTCATCACAACGGTCGGTGAGAATGCCTGATCTCTGGCTGGGCTGCAAGGCTGGCGGCCGGCCTATATGGATGTCAATTCCTCTCGGCTCCCTACAGTCCGGATGAGTTGTGGGTGTATATTAGAGTAAAGTACCTATGATGTCGTGAGTTTAAGTGGTTGTCTGAATGCCCAAGCATCCCTGCTGGTACCGTCGTACGGGAGGGCAGTGGACGTACAGGAGACTAATTGAAGTTATTCACACGAATGCCCAAAACTCCAGCAGTTCGCCCGTCCGGCTCTTACGCAACGAAACCCCCACGTGCGCCGACGGGGCCTCCCCCGCACCCGACCTCGGCCTACTAGTCCCGCGTAGTTCCATTACCCTTTCTCTCTCACCACCCGCTCTGCTTTTCCTTCCCGCCCGGCCTCCTCTCCGACAAAGGAAGACCTTCCTTTGCCATTCCGTCCCTCCCCGCCCTTCGACGTACTTGTACAGTCCCGTACAGTGACCTGCCCTGCCCCTTCAAGAACTTCCTCCAACCGACCATATTTCTGCGTTGACGCCTGTGCTGGCCATGCCCTAACTGAGCTCCACCTCGCTGCAGCGCAACCAACTGCGCACTCCCCGGATCTTCCCCACCTAGCTCGCGACAGGCTGATTACCTACCTAACAAGCCAATCACCTTTTCCTCGTCATCATCTTCACTCGTATAGGTCTGGAAACACCTCGAGACTCTGCCGCCCCCTGCCCGCTTGCGTTCTCCATCCTCCCAGCGTGTGACTGCCAGGCTTGCTGGGAGGTTCTATGGCCTCAGCTTCAGATTCGCGTAGTTTATTTCGAAAGCTCAAGATCGATACTCAAGCTCGTCCCAAACCTCCACGGTCGACCTTTTCCACCATCAGCCAGAATGACCGTAGCAACCACATTGTGCCAGAGCCAGGTCGCGATGGAGCATCGGCTGCCACAGATGATCTCCCACATGGCAAGCCAAACCCCGAGCACAACGGTGACGAAGCGAATCCTCATAAACATTCAAGGCAGCAGTCCGTTCCCGACTTAGGAGGCTCCTTCCGCAAGCGTCAAACGTCCATCAGCTTCGATCCCAATGTGCGGCTAGACAGCGGGATCAGTCACTCTCTGGATGAGCCGCTTCCGAAGCCGACGTTCTCGAATGGACGCCGTTCGCCCATACCCGTGAATCACGGACCAGCTGTGGTGCCCTACCATGAGCGCGGCTTCAGCGCGTCTCAGACGGATCTCTTCGACCGGTCGACTGGGGCACCTTTAGATGATCGGACTGTTGATAAACAACAGTATCGAAGCGGTGAGGAACGGCATCCTCTGCTGCAACAGACGGTTGATGAGTTGTCCCGTGATCCTGCTGTTGGGTACAGTACGCCCATCGCTTCGCCGTTAGCAACTTCGATACGTTCAGCCCCCGGTCCGCCGCGGACCCCATACGAGGGGTCAGAATATCTCCTTTCACCCTTACAAACCTCCTCACCTAGTGAGGCGCCGTCTTCACCATGGCCGATGCTGCCAGGTTCAGGCTCGACGAGGTCAAGGGAGTACCGCTCCGGACGATCGAGCATCAGCAGCAGCGTGCACAAAAGTTCCAGGCCCTCCAGAAGGAGCACGGGCCGATCTGCCACCTCGTCCATGTCGCCTGCAAGTGCTTTTCTCGGCTCTCTGCGCCTTCCGCGGGATGACACCGTATGTACCTCCCCAGATGACGAAGGACAGGAGATTGGCGATCATAGCGAATACATCATTGGCAAGAAGATCGGATTCGGTGGGTTCAGCGTCGTCAAAGAGGTTTTCACTATCGACAAGGCGACGGGAGAACGAATCAGGCGGGCGGTCAAGATCGTTCGCAAAGAACTCGAAGGCAAGTCGGAATTCCAAAATGAAGAACTCCAGTCGCAATTTGAGCACCAAATCTCCATCTGGCGGTACTTGAACCATCCTCACATCCTGCGTTTGTTGGCGGTCTACGAGACCCCTTTCGCGACGTTTTGCATCACGGATCTCAACGTCGGCGGCACGCTATTCGACCTCATCCGAAAGGAACGGAGGGCAGGGCGCGAAGGCGTGAGCATCGACCATGCCAAACGCTATGCGTATCAACTGGCGTCCGCTCTCCATTACCTGCACGTCGACATGCACATCGTCCACCGTGACGTCAAACTGGAGAACTGTCTGCTGGACATGTCCGCCCCGGGAGCCCAGGAGACCGGGGGCAACGTCCTGCTCTGCGACTTCGGCATGGCCGACTTCATCACGAACGACTCCCGCGACTCGCCGGAACCGTTGGGGACCCGCCCCTTCGCCGCCGGGCTGGCCGGCAACGTCGGCCCCTCCAGCACGAGCACGACCATCACGGGCAGCCTCCCCTACGCGGCCCCGGAGCTCTTCGCCGTCCCCTACCCGCTCTACTCGCCCGCGGTCGACCTCTGGGCCTACGGCGTCATCGTCCACGCCCTCCTGCGCGGCCACCTGCCCTTCCACCATGACTTCCAGGCCATGCTGCGCGCCCTGATCGAGAAGGGCGCGTGGGACGTCGACGGCCTGCGCGCGGCCGTGCTCGCCAAGGGCGCGACCGACGATGACGCCGACGCCGCCGTCCAGCTGGTCCAGGGCTGCCTCGCCCGCGATCCGTACGAGCGCTACGCGATCGAGGACGTGTTGGCCTCGCCCTGGCTTGCGGGCTGCGAGGAGAAATATGGGTGCCGGGACGAGGATGGGTGAGCTGCGTTTTGTTGGCACACTGTTTTTGTGTCTTTTGGGCTCTGCGTGGGGATGAGGCGCGAAAATGCATATGGCATCCCCCCCATTTGGGGTGGTGGAGATACCATGTTATTATATTGTCAGCATTATCATATCATCATCAACATCATCAATATCTTTTTAAAGGATCTTTCATACCCTCCTCCACTCCTTCCTTTTGTTGCTTCTTTTCTTCTGCATCTTCTCCCTGCTTGTTTCTTCTTTTTGCGCATCGGAGGTTCAATCGGGAAAAACACAAACCGGTCTATATATGATACCCTGGTTATTCTTTTTATGAATGCATAGGATCATTGGGTGG
The DNA here is from genome assembly GCA_019775845.1 of Myrmaecium sp. VS I D KN 1. Lineage (NCBI taxonomy): Eukaryota > Fungi > Ascomycota > Dothideomycetes > Valsariales > Valsariaceae > Myrmaecium > Myrmaecium sp. VS I D KN 1. The sequence continues at coordinate 224,158 of JADQAV010000003.1, forward strand.
GATCGGTGACACAGGAGAGTTGGGAGGTGGCGAAAGTGTGAAGGATACTATACAGTACAGTACAGTACATGGGATCTCACTCGGTTGTTTTTTTTTTTCTTGTTTCCCCCCCCCTCTTGGAAATCGGTATATGTATGATTCTCGATTGGAACGATAAATGCTTCGTACGGATGAATAGTATAGTAATAACGTCCACCTGTTCTAGCGACCGACCGAGGAAAATGGCGCCTAAGCTTTCCTTTCCGTTCTTTTCCACGCCTGCCGCCGCTGACCGCCACGGTTTCCGGAGCGGTCCGCAGCTGTCTCTTTCTCTTTCTCTCTCTCTCTTGTTGTCGTTGTCTTTCTGGAGGAGGGAATGATGATGGTCCCGATCGATGACACCGGGTGAATACCGTAGGTAAAGCTCGCTTCGCGACGGACGGACGGACGGACGCCTGACGCCAAAAAGAGGAGCAAGTGTGCAAAAAAAAAACCCCCTTCCTCCCCTCCCCTACTCCCCAAGAAAAGAGAGCGAATCGGTATAAGAAAGGGAAACCGACAGGTCTAGTACCACCGCTCGATGCGATGCGGCGGCGCGGGTTCCCGGCCGCGAGCGGCTCGCGGAGGAGGAACCGGAGAGGCGTCCGCCACGTCGCGGATGCGCTTGATCAGATTGCTAAGCACCGCCACAGATCAGCATGCACACCATACTTCGACAGGCAGAGAGAGAGCCGGGGGGGGGGGGAAAGGGAACGCCAACGAACGTACCTCACCGGCAACCGACTCTGCTGCTCCTCATGCATGACGACGGCGAGCTGTTCCTTCTGCCGCGCGGCGTGCCACTGGTAGTGTTCTTTGATCAGGTCGGGGCCCGGGGGCGCGTCGGCGCCGTAGATGCGGTGGGCGCACCCGTCGATGGCGCAGAGGAAGATGTTGGCGGGGGCGTTGGGGGAGGCGGTGGGGATGGGTTTGGTGACGAGGGTGGGTTGGAAGGAGGGGGCGGTGGTGGTGGTGGTGGTGGTGGTGGTGGTGTTGTTGTTGTCTTTCCACCGAAGTGGAAGGGTTGTGGAGGATTGGTCGTGGACGACTTTGTTTTCGTTTTCGTCTTCGGAGGATGAGGATGAGGATGGGTGCGAGGAGGCTCGGCCGACGGCGCGCTTGCGCGGGTGGGAAGCGCCGCTGCTCTCGGCGAACTTGCGCTTTGCCGGGGGATCGAGGTCCATGTAGTCGATTAGCACGACGTCGGCTTCGACCTCTGAAGCGACGTGTGCGGTGGTATGGCGCTGCGTCTGTGTTTGTCTGGTGACGCTTTTGCTGGACGTCTTTTGTCCTGGCGGCCGGAGCGCGGAATACTTCCCCCGCCGCGTGCGCTCAGGTTGCTCTGCTGTGGATGCTGACGTGGAGTCTTCCGAGTCTGAACTGCTGTGTTCGGCTGGGCCTGATAGAGCACCTCGTCTTCTCCGGAGATCAATTGCAGATGCGATGCGCATGGTGGCTGCCGGGAGGGTGATGGAGCCCAGTTCGTTGTAGAGCGGTAGGCCGGTCCAGTCGACGTGTCGCTGACGTTTGGGGTGTTCCATCATGTACCTGATATTTGAGCCGTGCGCGCAGATGTGATGCAGCGCCTGCTCTTCGCCAGACAACTCGTACTGCTTCACCAGCAACCGAGACAGGTTCCGGACGGTGATCTGGCCCGGGCTCAACCAATCTTGATCGTGCACCTTTTGAACGAACGCCCATATCACCTTGGCCCTCCACCAATTGCCATCCCTTCGTGGTCGCGACTGGGCACCCAACGGAGCCGGAAGCATGTTCTGCGGTTCGGCGTGTGAAGGCTGAGGCGTGCGGTCGCTTCGTGGGGTCGGCGGCGCCTCTTCACTTGCGGTACCTAGTACTACCTTGCCTTCAATCTTGCTACGGATTCTCGCGACATCCTCCGGAAATCGCGTCTTCAGATGGAGATACAAAGACGTATGGCCCCATACGATCCCCTCCATTCGATTCATCATCGACGTCAGAAGAAACTCGCGGTGGTCGTAGAACAGCTGGGCGGCAGCCTTCGGGTCGGTGCAAGCGAACCGTCTATCTTCAGCATACTACAAATCACTTCGTTACTACAAGACCCCTGATGATCCAAAAAACCAAAAAGCGCTCTCACCTCGCGGAAGACCAGCTCAGCGCTCGGTCGCGCTCCTCCGCTATAAGAATCAGCGGCGAAGTACAGCAGCTGGATCGAGAGCGCCATGTGCTGATAGATGTCCCGGTAGCTGCGCGCCGGCCGGATTTCGAACCAGCCAGCCTCCCCGGCGGCCCAGAGGACGATGTCGCCGTTGCTTTCGTCCTGCGCGTACGCGAAGCGCGTCACCCCGTCGATCTGAACGTTCACCGGCTTGCCATATGGCCTCCGCAGCACTGCTCGAGCCGTCAGCAACATAGAAAAAGCACATGCAGACGCAACACCTGCGCCAAAGGTGGCCGGTGGGTTGCTCACAGCAATGGGCTTGTCGCCGCTCCGGGGGTTCGAGCCTGCCTCGCACCGTCACGGGGGTGAGGGCGTGCGCGTCGAGCAGGCTGGCGAGCGCATGCGTCGTCGCATCGTAGACCTCGACGTTGCTCAGGACGAAGCATTCCCACTCGTTGTCGTCGGTGAGGGAGGGGTCCCGTGGCTTCAAGACGTCGCGCTCCGAGATGTAGTACATCGTGGTTGTGCCTGCGCTGCTGCTGCCGCTGCTGCCTGGTTCATGCTTCCGAGATGATGGGGCGCGACGGACGGTCCTACGCAGGTCGCAGCGGAGCGTTGGTGTGCAATCGTAGTGGTAAGAATGGGCGACGGCGCATATTGTGGACGCGAAACTGAAAGGGCATGGCCGGCCGTTGGTCCCGTCCCTTTTTGATCGGCGGAGCACGTTTGGGGCCGGCGGAACGAACGCGGAGTCGAGGGAAAGCGTGTCCCCGAGTGGACCGGACAGCCCGCCTCCCAAGTCCTCCTTGGCGCTGTCCGCCGAAAAGTCCGTCGCAACAACACAACCACTCCTCCTCCCCGTTCAATGTCCAGCAATCTCCGCACCGCCATCATGTCAAGCGGTTCAAAAGTGGTGGAGGGCGTTTTCGGTAAGTGGGCGAAGGAAGAGCAGCTCCAGAGGCCGCTGGCGTGCTCAAACGATCCAACACGACATGCCGCAGACGAGCAGAAAATACTAATTGCAATTGAACCGAAAAAATAGCCATCAACAAACCAAAAGGCATCTCCTCCGCAGGCGTGCTACGCAAGCTACAAGACCACTTCAACCCCTCTAAACTCTTCGCCCCATGGCTCGAAGCCGAACGACGACGGCTCGCACACGAGCGCCGGACGTCCGGCGGGCGTGGAAAAAAGTTCAAGCTGGACAAAGTCAAGATGGGCCACGGCGGCACGCTGGACCCGGAAGCCTCCGGCGTGCTGGTCGTCGGGGTCGGGTCGGGCACCAAGCGGCTCAACGGCTTCCTCGAGTGCACCAAGAGCTACGACTGCGTGGTGCTGTTCGGGTGCGCGACGGACACCTACGACGGCGTCGGGAAGGTCGTTGGCACGGCGGCGTACGCGCACGTCACCCGCGCGGCGGTGGAGGACGCGTTGCGCGCGCGGTTCGCTGGCCGGATCGAGCAGGTCCCGCCTGTTTTCTCCGCGCTGAAGTTCGACGGCAAGAAGCTGTATGAGTTGGCCCGGGAGGGCAAGGAGATCCCGGAGATCAAGCCGAGGCCCGTGGAGGTCGTCAGCATGGAGTTGCTGGAGTGGTACGAGGGGGGCACGCATGACTATAAGTTTCCGGAGGCGGAGGCGCCGGCGGAGGAGAAGGCGGCTGCGGAACGGCTCATGGGTGCTGCCGACGCGTCGACACAGGGAGGCGCCACGAAGCGGAAGCGTGACGACGACGCCGAACCCGCATCGACTGAAGCTGAGGACAATCCCGAAGCGAAGAAGGCCAAGGCCAGCTCGGAACCGCTGATGTCCGGCGCCCTGTCGGCAGGGGAGGAGCAAGCTGCTTCAGCCACCACCGAACAACAGCCCTCCGAAGTCCCGGTCGAGACCTCAACCGAGCCCCGACCGCCGGCAGCCCTGCTCCGCATGACCGTCACCTCCGGCTTCTACGTGCGCAGTCTGTGCCACGACCTCGGACGGGCGGTGGGCTCGCTGGCCTTCATGGCCTCCCTCGTCCGGACGCGTCAGGGGGACTTCGAGCTCGGCAAGAACACGCTCGAGTACGAAGATCTGGAGAAGGGCGAGGAGACGTGGGCGCCGAAGGTCGAGCGCATGTTGGAGCAGTGGCAAGCGACGAAGGGCAGCGAGCCGGCGAGCGAGAGGAAACCGCAGCCGCGCCAGGGGGGCAATCCCAATAACAGTCACCAGAAGAATAAGAAGCAGACGCGGAATCACGATGCGCCGAGGCGGACGCGGCGGAATAGCTCGAGCGAGGAGGATAATTGAAGCGACCATGGGATTGCGTGAGAGGGAGAATGAATTGCTAGGAGACTATGTAGACCGGAGATAGCTTTCTTCTAGGTGATATTACGCCGCCAACGCCGGAGAAACAGCAGGGTATACCTTCAGCATATGATGAAAAGACAACCGCGCAGCGGCTGCTCTAGAAGGGGCAGTGAGCTGCCTTCGGAACCTGGTTGTCTCGCCCTACAAGGTAAGGCGGTCGGGGCTTGGCCTTCTCCTTACACTTCCCGCCCCCGCTGGAGAACCCATCTTGCGGGAACGTCTTCATCTTTGGATTCCTCGTGGTTCACCGCGAGGAAGGATAACAGGACGACGAACGCGCCGATCCAATAGGTGAAGCTGGAGTACTGGTCGTCGAGGACCATCTGGCCGATGAGGGAGAGGGGGATCGTGAGGGACAGGCCGACGGTGGTGACGACCGGGGATGTCAGCAGCATGGCATAGGCCCAGCAAAAGTCGGAGACGAAGGACGAGATCGAGTTGACCTAGCGGGAAAAAAGCATTAGTGAATTGAAACAATCGAGGTGAACCCGGCTGTGAAGCCCGTTTTTCTATGAGAAGCAAATGAGTGTCAAGACATGTACTCACGAGGACAATCGTCAGGACCTTCGCCGTCGGCGGCAACTCGAAGGGTTCCACGCCGGTGTAGTGCAACACGGCCAAGCCAGGCCACAAAAGCACCACGTTGAAGAGGCCGACCAAGCCAAAGAACAGAGGCATGTTAACTCTGCTCTCATCGCCGATGCGTTTCTTCATGAGCACGGCGTAGCAGCCGTACAGCAGGGCGCTGAGGAAAGCCAAGGCATCCCCAAGGGCGATCTCGCGGGGCGTCTTGTGCGGGAATGAGCCGCGGTTCTCGTCCGTCTGGCCGGACATGTCGACCGTCGAGATGAGAACGATGCCGACGAGCGAGGCGAGCACGCCGAGCAGCTTCTTCATCGTGAAGTGCTCGACCCCAACGACGGTCCCGATGATCAGAGTCCAGACGCTGCTTGTGGATGTCAGGATGGTCGAGCTCGCCACGGTCGTGTAGCTCAGGCAGGCCGCGGTGAAGTAGTTCGCTAGAAACTGTTGGAGGATTAGCTCCCGACCTTTCTATCACCGTGATCAGGTGTCGGCCATCATACCCAGATCATGCAGAACTCGAGACTCAGCTTGGCCGTGTCCCCAAGCGTCAGACCTTCACCGTGAACATGTCCTCCTGCTCTCCGCAACCCAGCCGCATCATGATCGATGTCCAGCCTCTCCGAGATGGTGCTTCCTCGACGAGACCCCAAGCCTGCGTTCCAAACTTCCATGACATCATCGTCATGGATATCATTCTCCTCCTCCTCGTCCACCTCCATGGGCTCATGCTCTTCACTCTTCGCCAAATCATACCGTCCCACTCTTCTCCGAATCAGATCCCTCCATGACAGACTCAATCCTCGGGATCTATCCACAACCACCTGCTTCCCCAGCATGAAAACCAGCGGGACGACAAAGAAGGACGTGTTGACGTAAGTCACAAAATACGGCTTGGAATACGTGTCGTCCGCGAAGATCGTCTATCCGTAGAGGTCAGCAAGCCCCGCTCCACCAAACCTTATGGATCAGAAGCCTCGAACTTACGCTGGCGAGGAAGTTGGATGCTGTCCAGAGCACCACCGTCACCAGCAGGAGGAGGATCCCGAGCGCGTGTCTGCCTCTGTTGCGTCGGATCATGGCTTTTGTGAATGTCTCGCCCGTCGGACCGGAGGATGGGGAGGGAAGGATCGGGGAGGTGAGCGCGGCCATGTCGCTCTCGCGGAGCGACGGGCCTTGCAACGTTGCCCGATCATAGGGGACGCGGGAGTGTCGGTCGGACATGCAGGGTGAGTACCTAGGTACGGAGTAGTAGGTAGTCCTACTACTGCGCTACGATAACGAATGGGATGCCGTTGGTCGGAGCTCGCGGGGACCTTGCATTGGTGACGGGGGGCATGGAGGGAGTCGCGACGTGCGACGAGTCTCGGGCGATGAGATCAGGCGAAACCGGATGTGTTTGAGGAAGAGGTCGGCAAGAGTCGCAGGAGCGCCCCGGTCCTTGGGACTGCGCCGAGCGGATGTCTATGTATCTGACCCCGCGGGTGGTCGCGATCGCTTCCCCGGCCGATAGCGGCAATGGGCTATCCCGTCATTGCCGGGGCCCGTCCCGCATCCGAAAAACTCCCGACGCAGGCACAGGCGGATCGACATTGACGTGCGGAGGGGAACAAGCAAGCAAGAAGTCAGGACCGTTCACAAGATAATGATATATTTTGGTATTCATTCGTACAGCGGGTCCACGCTGCTCCGGCCAATCTCTAAACAATTACAACTCAGACTTCTCCGTCTCCTTGGCCTGGAACTTCCGCAGGATGTTGCTGCGGCTGACCAAGTCGTCCAGCTTCTGAGGGGCCAACCCGCCCTTCTTGATCAGACCTTCAAGACGCTTGAGCTCCTTCTCAACATACTCCGCATTGGCAGCGGCCTTGCTAGCGACCCTGACGTAGTAAGCGGCATATTGGTCCTTAAGACCCTCCGCGGCCGCCTTGATATCCTCGAGACCTTCGTTAAGGTCCTTGCCCAGATACTTCTGGAGCACGGTGTCAAGAGCCTCAAGCGTGCCAGCCTGGGCGTCCAGACCACCTCCGACGGCACGGTGGGTACCGGCGTGCTTGTTGAGGAAGGAGACGAAGTCCTTCTCGGAGCGACCGCCCTCGTATGCAACAGCCTCGGTAGATCCCTTGGGGAAGTACTTGATCGTCGGGTATGACTTGACGCCATATTCCTCAGCAGTGCGCTTGGAACCCGCAGAATCGGCGTCGACCTTGGCGACGAGAACACCAGGCTCGTTCACGAAGTCCTGAGCGAGTTTCTCCCACGTGGGCGCGAGCGCCTTACAGTCTGCAAGGTAGATGTTAGATCGGAGCGAGACGCCGGTTGCGGAGAATACTCACGTCCGCACCACGGGGCGGTGAAAGCAACAAGCACGTCTTGATCCTTTCCGACCTTGTTCTTGAAGCTGCTGTCGTCCAGCATCTGCACGGCGGACGGGGCCTTCTTCGCCGTCTTAGGCTTGATCCCCGTCTTATCCGTGATCCACTTGGTCAAGCTGTCCAAATCCCTTCCGCCCTTGTAGTCCTCGGGCGTGTCGCTCTTGCCATCGAACCATTTGAGGGTAGGAAAACCTTGGACGCCGAACTTGCGGCCCAGATCTTTGTGTTCATCGGCATCGACTTTGCCAATGGTGACCTTGTCGGCAGCGGAGGCGAAGCTCTGCGCGAGCTCCTCGTAGACTGGCGCAAGGTTCTTGCAGTGTCCGCACCATGGGGCAAAGAACTCGACCAAGGCAGGCTTGCCACTCTTGAGGACAACGGAATCGAAGTTTGAGGGAATGAGATCGATCACGGCGGAGGCCGCCAGAGCGGCCGTGATGAAGGTAAGGGAAGGAACGAGACGAGTAAGGCCCACCATGATTGCAGCTGTTACGGCGTATCACGTTACGGACGTTGTTGGAGACAGGTTGACTTGGGGAGCTCCAAGCTCCGCCTGTGGCGGTCAGTGTCCCGATTATTCAGCCCTACGGATAGATGAAACCTGGCATCTTTGATAAGGCTTGGATGCCTTTGGCGAGCACTTTAATCCGTCTGCAGCCTTGCGCCACAACCACAAGATCGTTCAATTCTCAGGATCTCAAGGGGAAAAGTTTGCGAGATGTAACATTGGAAATTCGAACTTGGATCTCTCCTGCTTTCCTGATAACGGCGACTATGAAGCCTGCCGTTGCGGATTTCCCCCAAAGGTATTCCAGAGTATCCTCCAGAAAACTGCTAATTTTATAGGCCACTTCCTTCTTCAATTCCGTAGGTACCAACATCCTTTCCAGGCGACACAGCATGAGAAACTTGTATCACGTAAGGCTGAGGAGCTACAATAGACATCAGGTACGGTAATGGGGGCCGGAGCGAGCCATTCATGATTCCACGGAGCGGATTTCTTTATTTTATGGGCCTCCGTGTTCGAGGACGGCGCACCAGCACTCCGACTCCGGTCATCCGATCTGTTCGTCCGTAAGGGACGGGATCAAACTCCGCATTCCTACTCCTAGAGGTATTATTTGCGGAGTGTGTTGCAGTGGTATACGAGCGAGGACGAAGATGCTGACGTAAGGGTGCGGTTGGCGTCGAGGCTTCTCGCAAGCTTTTCCCATCCAGCACTCCTGCCAAGAGGTAAGCACGCCGTCAACACCATGACTATCGCCACGACCAATCCCCAAGACCATCACCGTGCCGCCCCAGCAGCTGGTGTTACCTGCGAGCTTCCGGTCAGTCGATGACGAGCATCCACTCGGGGGGAAACCCAACCCAGCGCCACCGTCCTCTGCCAACGGTGGTAGTTGAAAGAGGGCTTGAGCTGGCGCGGACATGGCGGATAACAAAGGAGGCACCAGGCGTACGCAGCCGGTTGCGGGCGGAAACGCAAGGCCGGCTGGCATCCACCTCGGACTCGAGGTTGGCCCGTCTACCCGCTTCAATGACCCACTTGGGCGCCCATAGCCTCTTCCTTCGAGTCTTAACCAAACTTAGCATTGCTGTTCGTGCGGCCGGCGAGGCTGGCGTCACGGTAGTCGGCATGTTTTATCTAAATATGTTTTTTTCCCTCACATTCTCCGCTTTTCAATTTCCCCAGTGTGCTCCTCAACATTACTCCCGTTTCTCCCTTCTCCCTGTGGAGTTCTTCTCGAGCGTATACAAACCTCTTGACATTCCGGAATTCCCGGGCGATTCTCCCTTTAGCTCTACCGCTCGTGCTTGATACCCGCCCTTTGCCGGCCGTTCTGTTTCCGGCTTCCAGATTCTGTAGCTGCCTGTCAGCATGAGCTCCATCGCGGATCAGGTAGCGTCCATGACGCCGGAGCAGCAGCAGGATTTCAAACATGACCTTCAAAGTGGCTGCAAAGCTTACATCCCGGGAATCGGAACCGATTACGGTTATGTGCCTTCTCTTGCCGCTGGCATTGTCTTCTGCGTGTTGTTCGGGTTGTGCATAATAGGACATTCCATACAAGGTTGGAGAAAGAGGCAGTGGACCTCTTTCGTCTGCGCTGCCGGAGCGCTAGGTATGCGCTCGTGGGACTCCTATTTCAGCGTCGAGTATGGTTTAGCTAACTGGTGAATAGTTGAGGTGCTCGGATGGGCTGGTCGTACATGGTCTGCTAAGTGCCCTTACAGCGAGGACGCCTTCCTCATGCAAATCACCACCCTGATCATCGCACCCACCTTCTTCTCGGCCGCCGCCTACGTTGTCCTCGGGGCCCTCATCAACATCTGCGGGCGTCAATCCTCCATCCTCTCCCCGCGCTGGTATCTCATCATCTTCTGCACCGCCGACGTCTTGTCCCTTGTCATCCAGGCCATCGGCGGCGGGATGGCCTCCACAGCCGACCAAAACAACGAAGATACCGCTCCTGGCACGGACGTGATGGTTGCAGGCATCGTCTTCCAGATGTTCACCATGACCGTGTTCGTGGGGTTCCTTATCGACTTCCTGCGCCGGGCGAAGCTCTCCCTCCTCCCCAAAGGCGCCAGATATGTCATGGGAGCCATGGTGCTTTCCGTGGTCACCATCTACATCAGAAGCATCTATCGAACAATCGAGCTGGTGCAAGGATGGAGCGGATACCTCATCACTCACCAACGATACTTCATCGCCCTCGACGGGTCCATGATGGTTGTCGCGGTGGCCATCTATCTCATCCCGTGGTGCGATCCGGCGGTTGTGCTCCCGCCGGGGACGCATAGCTTCAGGAAGAACCCGAAAAAGACGCCTGCAGAATCGCGGGACGGGCATACTTTGGCAGACTATGGATCCGAGGAGGGAAAGGACACACCGGAGGTATAGGTGAAGAAAGGGGCGAGCTGAGAGGTTAACCGGCTTTGTGTGCAGAGGAGAGTGCTATATATCTATTTCGTTTGATATAGTCTGTGGCTATATACTTTCATGTCCTATTTCTAAGATTATTCCCCAAATATATCAGCTTCCACAGTCATGGGCTCGGGTACCTATTAAGCTGGACATAGGTCCTTCAATTTATGCCCTCTCAAGTACGTTAGTAAGGACTTCTCTTCCAACGGTTGAAGCATCATATTCTCTGATACATAGTCATGAAGAATAAAAAACAATACTTGGACATAAGTATTCCCCGCCTTATTTATTATGCTAATCCGTAGCATCTGATTGGGCCGTCGCTACTTCCATGGAGTCGGAGGCAACGACCGGCCATCACGGTACATGTCCCCATCCTAACTTTTCCGCCACCAAGGGTCCATCCTAACATCATCCTCTCCACATACTTCAACATCGACCTCTCCAAGAAAAATCCATCAACTTCAACGCAAAAGAAAAAAGAGCCAAGCAAACCAAGAAAACAGATCGTCCGCAAACCAGATCGTCAAGGAAGGATGGGACGCACGGAGCCGGTGGTCGTTCTCGCGCCGCAGGCGCACCGCAAGGACGCGCGGGCCAAAGCGGCCCGGCAGCACGTCAACCGGACGGTGCCGGCGGTGCTGGCGTCGAACGCGCGGGCGCGGCGCGGGGTCGAGCGGGCGGAGCTGGTCGTCGATCCGCCGGCCAACGGCGGCGCGGGGGTTGGCGGGCTGGCGGAACGCGTTGCGGGGAAGGGGAAGGGGAAGGAGCGTGGTGGTGCCGCTGGCGCTGGCGCTGGCATTGGTAAGGGTGAAGAGGGGAAGGGGAAGGCGAAGAGAAGGGGGAATGGGAGGGGTAGGAGATCGGCGAGTGGCGACGAAAAGGATGCGGTTACGGATCCTGTTACGAGACCGGAACGAAGTGATGACCAGAATCGACAGCAGAGCAGCGTTCCGCGCAGCCCGCGCATCGTCCTTCGCGCCTGCGATGCCGTGACCGCGGCTCGATGCTTCCATCAGCAAGCGTGGAAATTCCACGGTCACCACAAGGCCAGCAACAACAACAGCAGCAGCAGCAATAACAACAACCACCGAATCGGCATCCTCAACATGGCGTCCCCGCTCCGGCCCGGCGGCGGCTTCCTGAACGGCGCCACGAGCCACGAGGAGAGCCTCTGCTACCGGAGCACGCTGTACCCGTCGCTGCGGGAGGACTTCTACCGCCTGCCCGAGGTCGGCGGGGTGTACAGCCCCGACGTGCTGATCGTCAAGGACGGCCGGGCCGAGGCGACCGAGCTCAAGCCGCCGGAGCGGTTCTTCGTCGACGTCGTAAGCGCGGGCATGCTACGGTTTCCGGAGGTGGAGGAGGACGCGCAGGAGGGAGACAAGCCTCCCTCTAGTGGTGGTGCTGCTGCTGGCGGCAAAGTGACAGGGTTGAAGTATGCCAGCGCGAAGGACAGGGAGTTGGCCCGCCGGAAGATGAGGGCGGTGATGCGCATCTTCCAGCGCTACCGGTGTGGGCGGGTGGTCCTGGGCGCGTGGGGGTGCGGAGCGTATGGGAATCCGGTCAGAGAGGTTGCAGCAGCGTGGAAGGGCGTGCTTCTGCCGGATGCCGTCGAGTCGAGCGGAAGCGCCGTCAGACATCGGCGAGGGAAGAGGAAGGAGGACGAGCCGCCCGAAAGGTGGGAGGACATCGAGGAGATCGTCTTCGCGGTTAAGGACAGCAACATGGCGGATGAATTCCAGAGCTGGTTTGGCGAAGGCATAACCATTGAGACGGAGGAGCAGCAGGACGAGGGGGAGAAGGAGGAAGGGGAGGAGGATCCCAACTCGCGGGTCATGGCTGAGCTCGAGGCGAGAATCACCGAGCTCAGATTGCAGGCGTCGCAGGTCCAAAGTCCTCATCTCAAGGAGCGGATGGATTCGATCATTGGTGATCTCGAAGGCCGACTCGAGGGGCTGTCAGGCGGCGAAAGCAGTCACTCCGCACGTCCGGCGGCAGCAGACGTTGGATCGGACGACGAGGTCGGCGCTGGGGAAGAGCATGACGATGACAGTGAGGAGCAGCGGGACGAGGAAGACGACACGGACGAGGGGGAATACGACGTGATAGGTGCTGGGGATTTGACAGAGCCTTAAGCCAAGAGCATATGGTATTTGACTATCTATCTTCCATATGAAGAGGTGATGGATTGTGAAACCCCCCAGGAAAATTCGCACGACTGGCGCGGGTTATTCGTTCGTCTTTCGATGCGCTGTGCTTGGCCCGCTGCGGGCTTTGGTCCTCGTCAAAACCCATTGTGTGTAGCATCGCGCTCTATCAGGAGCATGCCCTGCTGTTCAAGCACTCTGAGCAACTCTCCATACTACCGTCTGAATGATCACGCAAGCCTTCAGTCCTTGAAGCTCTTCTGTCTCTGTCTGGAGTTCCACTGCAACGTCCGCGAGATGCTGTCCACCCAATCCTGACTCCGTCTGTCGAAGGGGAGCACGCACGGGAAAGGGAAGCGGGACGCGGAGATCGTGACGTAATCGCCCGGTTTGAGCTCGATTCTTCGCACGTGGTCGACATGTTAAAATGGCGTGGTCCGATTAAGCAGAAGGGCATCATCCAACGTACCTTTTCCGTCCGTCGAAACTCGCCCAGCCGCTCACTCGGGCGTCGTATGGGATGCCGCATCGGAGGACGATGGTGTCTGGCAGGATGATGGGTCGGAAGGAGAGGGTGTGGGCGCAGATCGCGGTGACGAGGATGACGGGGTTATCGGGGTGACAGAGGGAGCCGCCGGCGGCGAGGTTGTACGCGGTCGATCCCGTGGGCGTCGACACGCAGATCCCGTCCGCCTGGATGGTGGTGAAATGTTCGTCGTCGCCGAACAGCTCGATGGTCGACATGGCTAGGATCGTTGTTAATAGAGGTTTCCGTGTAGGTTGGCTTCGCTCGAACACCTACTGGGACTGGGGCCGCGGTCTACAACAACTTCATTTAAGATGTTATATGTACCGTCCGGTCTATGTGTGAAATTATCGTCGCTCTCCTCGCCGATGACCTCTTCGACCAAGTCTCGCGGGCTCTCCATAGCTTCCGGCTGGGCTCTCATCACCGTGGCCTCGAAGCGCAGCCTGAGGCTCACTGTAATCCCCATCCCGAAGGCTCGCGACAATGTGACCGGGAAGTGATCATAGTCGAACTTCGTTAGGAACCCCAGGGAGCCTAAGGAGAATGAAAGAACGGGCGGGACTACGCGCTGGAAAAGCCAGCTAGCGTATAATACCGTGCCGTCGCCACCGAGCTGTCTCGGGCTTAGGAAAAGGTGGTCAAAAAACAAATGCCACAGATACTTACGGCGAGTACGATGTCGAACGTCTGCGGCCGCTCTTGACAGAGCTCGTGCGTCCAGAATTTCAAACGGCTCTTGAAGGATGGGTCTAACTCAAGGAGACCTTTGGCATCGAAGACCTGGTGATCTTTGAGGATGTCCTCGACATATCTCCACGCGCAGGTCAGTAAGAGTCCCGTGGGCAAATTCGTTGTACCACCTACACCTTGTAGTTCTTGTCCTTCTTAAGCAGCCATTCGGCCATGTCCCTGGTGTTCTTGATGAGTGATCTGTCGTGGATCTTAGCGACAATGAAGATATTGCCGACGTTGAGCCTCAGCCGTATGTGCGCCAGCTTCTTGGCCAACTCCCGTATGCCAAAAGCCATGTCTGAGATCTGCTTCTTCGTCAAGAGTCGCGATTGGAAAGGCGATTCTCCGTCCTGCCCGAAGTGCCCCGCCGGGTTCTTATCCGCCCTCTTCATAGCCGCTAGTGCCTCCTCGTTCAAACGATGGTCAGGCGTCTGGGTCCCTTTCATGTCCTGGAGGAGATTGTGAACGATGCAGTCCGTGCCGGTGCGTATGTGACTTGGTCGTTTGGCTTCGGACGGCACGAGGGAAGCCTTGCGCCGGTGAGGATTCTCCGAGTCGAACACCACCTGCGACGAGTCTTAGCGCGATCCTGGCTGGGGCGGTAAGCTGGACGGCTGTATGTACCTCAAGGGCCTGGTGAAGCTCGGAATCGTTCCCTAAGTCGGCCATGTCGTCGTCCTCGAGGCTCAGAGCAGGAAGTCAGCGCATGTTTCAAAACGGCCATTGGGCGATCGAGTACCTCCTTCCTTCCCGACTCTTCGCGCACGCTGTCTATCGAATTGGAGATCTGTGGTCGGCTCATCGTGTTGGGCGCGACGGGCTGGTTGACCGAGCGGGAGGAAGAGGAGGAAGCTGCCCGGAGGCGAGGGTGGTGACGTTGTTGCCCGCCGTTAGAGGCGAACGGCCATCGTTTATTGTCCGAAGCGATGCGACCACTGCCATCAAGAGGGTCAAGCCCGGTTGAACCCCCTCCGCCAGACGACATGCCTTTCTGGACGCATCGGTAACTGCTGGCCTTAATTCGCTGGGCAAAACCTGCTTGCAGACGTATGCCCTGGGCGGCGTATGTTCTTTCTGTTTCTTTCGCGTCGCAGCCTCTCGCGCATGCAGCGATCGCGCCGCCTACCCGGCTCGCTACCCCGCAGGGGCACGCAGGTCCGTCTACTAGCCAACGGCACCTTGCGCGCTATCACTAAAAGACCACTCAGATGCAACAATATTCTGCTCATCTAACTATCTGGCGGCTCTGATTTAAATCGCCGCAGGGGCGCCTTCAGTCGTAATCATAACGGCACCTCTACAGCCTCGATGACCTCGTCGATCACGTCCCCCACGGTCACTCCCTCCAGGATGACCCTCACAGCTTCGATTGAGCTGCCCCACTGAGTGCTGCGCTCGTTCTCCGGCTCAGTCAGGACGATCCGGTGCATATATACTTTCCGCGCAGCCAGCGCTACAAGAGAAGGAGGCACATAATCAAGGCCATGTAACGGCGCAAGCGCTCTATTCACAGTTAGCTGTGCGCCTAGCTTAGATCATCACTACGCCAACAACGAGATACTGACCGTGACAGCTCCTCAAAATGGCGGGTCGCCAAGGGTGATACACCTCCTTTAATAGCTCGGTGCAGGCGCAAGAACACTACGATGTTGTGTAGATAGGCTCGCACCTCGGAGCTGATCTGGACATCAGCGGTTTGTCCTGTCACAGCATCAAGATCCTAGCTGTTTTAGTGAACTGAGCGATGCTGGAGAGAACGTCTGGCTAGCTTACTGCTGAATCAAACACGGGAGCTCTCAGCCCCTGTAATTGGTGCGAAGAAGAAACGTCCAACTGCGGCTTCCGTATGACTGAGGATTCGGATGCGGTGTCCGAAGTGAGTTGAGCTTCCGCTCCCCTCTCTTCCAAATTCGGCAATCCGTCTTCGCTATAGTGGCGGTGAGAGATAAAGAAATAATCGTTCTGTATGGCCCGAGTCAGTTCTTATTTGCCAGGATGGGATGTCCCAGGGCTTACTAGGTGGGGAGTGAGCTTCCTTGAGGACACCGCAACCACGGCAATGAACAGAAAGCGCTTTGGAGCCGTGCGTACTGCTGTGCGAGTAAAGATGCGTTTACTGCGGGCCAACTGCAAAGCTGGATCAGTATATGGAATTTCGGAATTAAAGAAAAGAACAGGACATGCTCAGGGGAATGTCTACTTCAAGCGACTGCAACTGGACTTGATCACTGGCCGTATTAAGATGTTTGGCGATGACCACATCTGCGATCCTGTAATCATCCAGACGACCAAGAGGGCCTGGGGAAGGAGAGCGTCCCCTTGCAGATTGGAACGATGCGGCAGGCAAAGACAATGCATTCTGCAAGAAAGGCTTAGTTTTTATGCGGCTATAGTAAAACTCAAGGCCAAGTTCTGCAGTGAACAGTATAGAAATGGCATAGATAGCTTTAACGTGCTGTTGCAGGTCTACTTACGTGCTCCGCAGTCCGTGAGAGCGACCGCGTACCATAGTCATCGTCTTCACCATCTCTTGGGACTAGAAGCCCATCCCCGAATTCGTCCAGGTTTGTCGACCCCGAGCACTGTAGGATAGCGCATCGTAGACCAAAGACGTTCGCCGATATCTGACTGGATGAGTTCTCAGACCACGGGGGACAAGACGATCGGATTTATTCACCAGTTGCAGCTCCTCCGTGACTGCATCGACCAGCTCCGGTACCGTCTCGATGATGCAGTGCTGATGCGCCACGAGACAGAGGAGAGTTGCCAGCTCGAGGTCGCTGAGGTCTTGCACCTTCTCGGCAATGGCTCGTTTGTGAGCCATCCATGAGGGTTCGATTTCGAATCGCCTTTCACTCCTGTTTCTGCTGCAGTCGAAGGGAGGCCGGGGCAATTGCGAGGAAACACGGGGCGGCCTGGGAAGCGGAGGAGAAAGCTCGGTCCCAAAGGCCGGTTGCTGGACAACCTCAGCAATGGCTCATAAAGCGTAGAATATAAAGACGCCCATGGATAAAGGGATCAGGATTTGGACAATAACAAACAGCAATTGGCCGGATGCCCCGGAAGTTGGCAGAGTGAATGCAATTATTTGCAAAGAGTTGGGCACATCTGAGTAGGAAGTGTGGTGGCTGAAGTCAGTCGCCCAGCCTCATCTCGTGCCTCAGATGATCCCTGCTCCTTCGCTAAGCTACATCATGCGCTACTAGTACCTACTAGGTACCTGCGGACCTCGAGCTTCACACCTCCAGTCCACCAACGTCTACTGCCGCAAGTCCATCGAGCACCCAACAACGGTTCTGCCCGCCCATATCAAACCGATTGCCCTCATACACTGGCCTACGACTACCACCCCGCTGAAACCGATCGACTGCTTATCCCATTTTCGCCGGAGAGCCCCGTACCTCGTTCAAGCAGCATCGGCGATCTAGGACCGGTGGCTGCATCATAGCGACCCTTCCATCTGTTTCTTCTGCGATCACAATAACGACCCGACCGCAATGGCGACGAGGAAGAAAGTCCTTCTCAAGGTAGCATTCGAGTCACAAGAGCGTTATGGACGAGTGCGCTGATATGCGGATATTAGGTTATCATCCTTGGCGATAGCGGTGTCGGAAAGACCAGTTTGATGAACCAATATGTATGGGCTTGTCACATGGGTAGCAATGCTACCTACGCACCGTATGGGTGCTGACGAGCTTCGAACAGGTCAACAAGAAGTTCAGCGCTAGTTACAAAGCTACAATCGGTGCCGATTTCCTTACAAAGGAAGTCCTGGTGGATGATCGGCTTGTCACGATGCAGGTAGGGTCAGTACCATTCATACTCCTGGTACAAGAGGCTGACGGTGCACTAGTTGTGGGATACTGCAGGCCAGGAGCGCTTCCAGTCACTGGGGGTTGCCTTCTACCGTGGCGCTGATTGTTGCGTGCTGGTATACGACGTCAACAATGCTAAGAGCTTTGAAACGTTGGATAGCTGGCGGGACGAGTTCTTGGTACAAGCAAGCCCCATGGATCCGGAGACGTTCCCATTCGTAAGTATATGATGACTCCGTTTGCTATATAGCAGAGGTTCACCTTTAATATAGGTCGTCCTTGGAAACAAGATCGATGTCGATGAGAGCAAACGGGTGGTACGTAAATCCGATTCGGCGTCTCGGTGCAAAACTGACATGTACATAAGATATCCACGAAGCGCGCTCAAACGTTTTGCCAATCCAAGGGTAACATCCCGTACTTCGAGACCAGCGCGAAAGAAGCGATCAACGTGGAGGAGGCATTCCAAGGTATGGTGGTGATCCAGGTGATTCCTCATCAGACCTTGGCTCTAATATAGTATCTCTTAGTCATCGCGCGGCAAGCCCTTGCTCAAGAAGAGGCCGGAGACTTCGATCAAGGCTTCCCGGAGGCGATTGATATCAAGCTCGGCGAGCAACAGAGCGGCTGCTCTTGCTAACCGGCTGGCAAAGTTTCCGATTTCGGACGGTCCTGGTTCTTCCAGTAATGCGACTTATCATGTTTATGTGTTCCATGGTTGTGGAGTTTGGCGCTTGTCCTGATCTAATTGTATACAGTATTTGCCGGAATCCTTAGGCTGTCGGATTGTGAGAGGTTCCGCGTATTAGTAGTCTGCGATGGGACGCGTTGGACATGCTGGTAGGGATTAGATAGTTTGAGAAGGACCGCGACACAACCAAAGACCAATATATTCGGGAAACAATCATTTCCAGGGGCCTTTTTCGTGCTCTGTGACTTCTCAGAATCGCCGAACTCCGTTCCCGATGCATTGAAAACAAATGAAAGCTCCCTTCGACGCTTCGATACTCATTTCGAATCACCCTCTGGTCTTGACTTTCGATTGTCGTTGGCTTGCGCCTGGATAGTGGCCTCGAGGTTGTCCAGACGTCTAGACATGTCATCCACTGGAGGGTGGATAGGTTAGGAGGTGGACTTCATCAGAAAATGAATTGGAGGTGTATAAGAAGAGCTTGGAAAGAGCAAGCGGTTGGAAGAAGTGTATCAGAAGCAATACTACCAAAGAGCGCAAGAAAGAGAAAGATCGACGTACTCTTCGCGACAAGCTCAGAGGAAATCTTAGAGAACTTATTTGACAGCTGGTTCAGAAGTTCGTCGACTACCGCTGACAGTTCCGACGCCGCGGCATTGTCTGGTGCAGCCTAATGTTGATAAATTATAGACGTTAGCAATATTGAACCGTGGGGAAGCTTTGCTACATACCGGATCATTGAGACTCGCAAGATCAGATCGTCTTGACATCTTGTTATTCCGACTTGTCTTTCACTGCGCGTTGCGACAAGGCGTGTGGCTTGCACGAAGGTTGGATGTCAACCATCACCTTCGGGTCCGTGCCAAGCCCGCTCGTGCATTTCCGCCCCAGGTGCCACCGCGGACTCCACCGCGCGCATCCCTGCGAAGGCGGTGAGGTGCTAGCGTCGCGAAATTTCCCAGATCTCAAAGTTTCGTCGTCGTCTCTTAGGCCGACGGGCGTAGGACCTCAACTCATCGGTTTCGATTTCGTTTCCGGTCTTCTTCCTCCCTTTCCCCGACACCGTCGCAGCACCTCGACTCTCACGATGGCGAAAGGCAGCAAGTTGAAGCAGGCGTTGGAGCACTACAAGGGCGTGGACCATAAGCTAGAGAAGCAGAAGAAGCTCAGGAAGGAGGCGGAAAAGAAGAAGAAGGCTAAGCAGTCGAACAAGTCGGAAACGGAGGGTGCGTCTGATAGTGAGGAGGAGGACAAGAAGGAGGAAAAGAAGGAGCAAAAGACCAATGGGAGCGTCGAGCTGAAGAAGGAATCCTCGAAAAAGAAGGACACCGCCAAGGCCAATGGAGTGGACAAGGAACCCAAGGATGGGGAATGGGAAACGGACGAGAGCGAAGACGAAGAGGACGAGGACGACGATAGCGAGAAGGAGCAGAAGGTATGCGCCGGTGATCATCCATAGCCTGGGCTCATGAGTAACGTTCGCACAGTATGATCTCTCCCGCCTCGAAGACAGCGACAGCAGCAGCGAAGAGGAAGATGAGGAAGACGAGTCCGGGGATGAGGAAGAAGAAGAGGATGTCCCTCTTTCCGATCTCGAATCTGTTGCATCCGAAGAGAAAGGCGACATCATCCCCCACCAACGCCTTACTATCAACAACACCGCCGCCCTTACTGCTGCGCTCAATCGCATCGCCCTCCCTCTGTCCAAGCTTCCATTCGCTGCGCATCAGTCTATAACGGCCGCTAAGCCTACGGAGATCCCCGATGTCGAAGACGACCTAAACCGCGAATTGGCATTCTACTCGCAAGCCCTTTCTGCCGTCAAGGAGGCTCATAAGTTGTTGAAGCAAGAAGGCGTGCCGTTCACCCGGCCGAGTGACTATTTCGCCGAGATGGTCAAGAGTGACGAGCACATGGGCAAGATCAAGCAGAAGCTCATTGACGAGGCAGCCAACAAGAAGGCGGCTCAGGAAGCGAGAAGACAGCGCGACCTTAAGAAGTTTGGCAAGGCGGTGCAGGTTGCGAAGCTGCAAGAGCGCGACAAGGCGAAGAGGGAGACGCTCGAGAGGATCAATACATTGAAGAGAAGTATGTACACTCACATTACATTCCGCACTCGTGGTGGAGGAATAGTACCAATTGCTAACGGTATACCTTGTTATAGAACGCCAGGGCGCGGAACTCGAGAACACTCACGAGGGCGATCTCTTCGACGTCGCCCTCGACGAAGAAACCGGCGGCAAGCGCGAGCGCCGGGGCGGTGCTGCGACAGGCAAGCCCAACGTCAAGCGCCAGAAGAAGAACGAGAAATATGGCTTTGGCGGCAAGAAGAGGTTCGCCAAGTCCGGCGATGCACAGTCAAGTGCCGACATGCGTGGTTACTCAGTGAAAAAGATGAAGGGCAAGACCGGAGCTGCTAAACGACCAGGCAAGGCTAGGAGAGGAAAGAAGATATAGTCGGAGCAGAAGCCGGGATGACATGTCAGACTGCTCAGTAATCGTCCGAGGAAGGTCACCGGGAGGCATAAGATTCATGCATGGGCATACGGGGTTTGGCGTTCTGATTCTTTTGCAATACTTGAGGCATAAGCAACTTCTGCATGTCTTTCGAAAAGGTTCGGCTTCAGAGGAGGTTCTAAGAGAGGGCGCTGTAACGATGAAAGATGATAAAGCTTTGTCGATCACATATAGTGAATTCCAACTTGGATCGATTGCCAGCGCCGTACCAATGCCCTGATATCTCCATACATCTACAGGCTCATACTATTACAGCATGCTACGTAGTATGTCCCGACGGTCAGTTCCAATCGCTAGCAAGGATTTAGCTCACAGAGCGGTGCATTACCAAACCAGGTGTAGATAACCATCATGAATTGAAGGACTGCATGTGCTGTAGACGCGGCTTACGATCTACACCTTCAATTTTCACTGCAAAATCTCCGCCCGGAGTGTCCCTTATCGATAAGGTCGCGCTCCAACCACTTTGGCGCGTCACGTACCGACTGGGGACCGCGTTTGACTTCCCGCCCAAGATTAGCCTCCCTTTGTCTCATCTACTCTCGAGGATCTTGCCGCCACCGACATATTACCCTCCGCGCCTCTTTGCCCTTCGCATATTTCTGTCGCGGCCACCCGGTCAACTATCTGACGGCCGATAATTCTGGTGGAGCGATCTGGTGGGCGGGAGTATGAGGACATTTAGGCCACATTCTTGGTCTACCGGATGGCTCTGGCTGCGGTAGGGATAGCAATGGATATGGAAGAGCAAAAAGACGTGCATCCCTTCTTTTTTCAGGCACGGAGTGAGTGTGCTTCCAGAACAAGCCGTAACCTTTACTGAGCCGGAAACGCAGATAATCAACACGCGGAGAGAGCCGAAAGCCCTGAAGATGATATCGCGGAAGCTCCACAGGAACCTATCGTACCGACAGGTAAAGAGAATAAGGTGGTGAAGAGGAAGGGGAGGGGTCCCGGCAGGCCCAGACGAAAGGAAGCAGCGCAATCTGACCGCAAAATCCAGCCGTCTTTGGAGCTTTTCACGAAAGCGGCGCATACTCCTAACTCCTTGTCGATTGATGCGAAGGACAAACTCAGCGCGGCTGTACCGTTCGACGAGGATCCCAACTTTGGCAGGAGGAAGAGGCGCAAAACTGTATCCCCTGAACGAGGTCTGGCAGATCACGTTCTGGAATCACCCCTCCAGACTGGGCTCGCTGCTAACGGCAGCGCCCCGGAAACAACATGGCATGACCAGTTGCATGCTGCTGCCGAGGTGGAAGTTCCACGACAGTCTACGGAAACCTCGGACCCCCTCTCTGAGAGACAAGTCGATCTGAACGCCCCTGGTTCTATCCCCAGTTTACCTCCCGTCGCTGCGCCTTGCGAGAATTCGCTCCACGAGAATCCTCCGCAGGATACCGGACAACAAGACAGGATTGACGATGTAAGATCACGGGCGAATGGGGAGCCACAAGGAGCAGCGCCTGCCAAGCAGAGGAAAATGCTACGGATCAATGCATCGGGCAGATTCTCCTCGCCGCCTTCAAACCAACCGCCGAGTCCAGTCAAGCAAGTAGGCAAAAGAGGACGACGAGGGAAGAATGCTAAGCAGCAAGATTATCACGCCCTTGTGATTATTAAATACGGCACGGAAGAAACTAGCAAGGCGAGGATTTCCCATGCTATCGAAGAGATTTTATCAGGCAGGAAACGATTAAGCAAGCTGAACCCAACAGTTAAACCGACTGAGCCCCCGAAACCCGTTGGACCTCCGAAAGCCACACATCCCTTTTTCCTCGGGAAGACCGCTCCGAGGGAACAGGAAGGCGCGGAATCTCATGACGGCAAGGTCGAAACAGCACAAGAACCGCCGAGTGGGCCTAAGAAATCTGCATGCACACCCGGAAAACTTAGAGCAGAGATGAAACGTACGCATGACCAAGTGAGCTTCCAAGGCTTCGGAGTCCGGCACACCAACATGGTCAAGCACCCGGGACTGCGGGAACCTCCGTGGCCGTCGAAGGATACCGCGCATGTTCGCGACCTTCCTCAAAAGCAAGTTGCTAGCGAATTGCAAGATAGAGATGGGCATGATCTAGTAAAGCGGTCATACTTGCGCAAACGCAAGGAACCCGAGTCCAACATCCCTCCGCATGAACACCTCATAAGCGTAGCGGCCCGTGAGATTCCATCCCTGATGGAAGAGGCGATTGCACTTAATCAGTTCGCGAAGATCCGGATGCCGACTCGGCTGCTAACGACAGGGCATTCAATCCGGGAAATGGTTGCCAGGAACCTGTATTATGATTACGATGGCGGCATGTTCTCGAGTCAAGGGACTAATAGCGCAACGCATCCTGCACTTCTTTCCCTTTGGAACAGCATTGAAAACACCATGACCCCTTTTGATCAAGGCAAATGTGAGACTCAGTGCTGGACCCAGAAATACGCGCCTAAGAGCGCAGAGCAAGTGCTTACCCCGGGGAAGGAAGCTGCAATCTTAAAAGATTGGTTAAGGAGCCTAGCCGTCACTGCGGTTGACAGTGGGCTTCGGGACGTTTCAACTGCACTTCGACCAACGGGTGGCAAGCAGGCTAAGGAAAAGCCTGCCAAGAAGAAGAGAAAGAAAGCAAACGACCTTGATGACTTTATTGTGGATGAGGAAGAGGACGAGATGGATGAGCTCAGTGAGCCAGAAGACTTGGTCCTGCCTGGCCCCAGGAACAGCCAGAAAAGAGCGTTAGCAAGCGTGGTCTCTCAAAACACCCTCGGAACAAGTTCTCCCAAAAAGCTGAAGAACGCAGTATTATTGAGCGGACCCCATGGGTCGGGAAAGACTGCAACAGTATATGCAGTCGCCAAGGAGCTCGGATTCGAAGTTTTTGAAATCAACCCAAGCAGCAGACGTAGTGGAAAAGACATTCTTGACCGGGTAGGGGACATGTCGGAAAATCACTTGGTACACCATGCTGCCGATGCCCACGACCGTGACGAAGCAGAGAGCAATGAGGAACGTCTGGATAATGCTGTACAAAAGGACCTGGAGAGCGGACGACAAGGAGTTATGACCTCGTTCTTCAAATCAGGTAACAAAAAGCGGACGCTTAAGCCCAAATCAGGCAAGAGAAATCCCGAACAAACCAAAGCGGAGTCCAGCAAAGCACATCAGCAGAAGCATCAAAGACAGTCCTTGATCTTATTAGAGGAGGTTGACATACTGTTCGAGGAAGACAAGCAGTTCTGGCTTACTGTTTCTACTCTTGTCATGCAGAGTAAAAGACCGGTAATCATGACCTGCAACGACGAATATAAACTTCCTGCCATGCAGCTCCCCCTTCACGCCATACTGAGGCTATTGCCTCCGTCTACTCACCTGGCCACTGACTATCTGCTGCTTCTGGCGGCCAACGAGGGCCATATCGTTGAACGGGACGCCATCTCCGCCCTTTATACTTCTAAGGACTATGACCTTCGCGCAAGTATCATGGATCTGGATTTTTGGTGCCAAATATCCGTGGGAGATTGCAAGGGAGGTCTAGAATGGATCTATCAAAGGTGGCCACCGGGGAAGGATGTTGACGAGCATGGTCGGATCTTACGAGTCGCCAGCAAGGATACTTACAGGATTGGGATGGGCTGGCTTGGTCAAGACATCCTCTCCAGCAACAGTTGTGTTGGCTTTGATAGAGGACATGAACTGCTTCTGGAAATGTGGGAGGATTGGCATGTGGACATGCTCCCGGACGTCAACATTACGACGGATGTTCCCGTTCAAGGAACGCCTCAGAAATGTGCGCCTCATGACCCTTCCACGTTTGTGGAACTGAGGGAGATGGAATACGTCCTGGAGAGTCTGTCCTGCTCGGATATCTACTCTCGGGTAGGCCTACCCACGGGCCGCGGACTGATGGAGATATTGGACGCCACTCAACCTCCGATGACAGAGAAGAGCAAGGCAAGCTACATTGAGGGTTATCCTCTCCTACAGGTAGACCCTCTTGCGGACTACAGCAACTTTGATACCCAAGTGGCTACGAGCACGGCATTATCACTACAGCGGATCGTTGCTGCAACCTCGACCGATGCCTCCCTTCAGCTCTACTGCCAATCGTCATGGCCGCCTGCCGACTGCCAGGAACAGACCTTCATCAAACATATCATCAACCATAAAGAAAACAGCTCGGAGGACAACAAGCTCACGCGCGTGGACTTCTCCGCAGCCTTGGACCCACTGGCCGAACCGCCGACAAGCGCGCTTGTCCATGCATCCGTCAATCAACTCACTGCATCTTCCTTCGATCGCACCTTCCACATCATCACCGAAGATCTCGCACCGTATGTCCGCTCCATATGCGCCTACGACATGGCCCTCGAGACGCAGCGGCTCCGACTCAGCAACCTGCTGTCGGTCGGTGGCACCGCCAAACGGCAACGCACGACCCGAGCGAGCCGCAGCGCACTGGAGGGCGGCAGTAGAGAGTCTACTAGACGGGAGAGGTGGTTCGACAAGACGTTGAATCTGGCGATGGTCATGAAAACGGGGGGCGAGGGGTGGGCGGGAATGGGGAGCCGTGCGATGGAAGAGCTGGAGAGCAAGGCGAGCGCGACGGGGAGCATGACCGCTAGTAGCCAGATGAGTGTGGATGAGTGATGGGGGAATCTTTTGAGAAAGCGGAACTCTTTTTTTCCACGGTCCGGATTTGCACCCGGGTTTGGCGTGTGTGGGTTCGTGGGTAGGGACATTGCATTGCATCGCATGGTGGAGGACGCTTTGGTTTTTGATGGTTCTTGCAGCAAATTCGCATTTGGGACAGGTTGCCTCCCAATACTTGCAGATATGTAGAGCAGGATAGCTAATGGCGCTGCACATCCACTGAAAACGAGCCCAAGACAGTCGATATATATATATATATATTAATTTATCTAGCCCACTTCCGCTTGAGCAGACGGATCCTTGAACGGTAGATAGCCGCAGGGGAGAAGAAAGGAACAAAGACACAATATCAAGCCCAATTGCACGGTAGGGTACAATAATAGTACAGTGCTGTACAACAAAGTACATTCCGACGGAGCGATTCACTCTACAGTACATCTCCCGCGTCACCCGCAACACGATCGAGAAACTAACCCTCTTACCAAACCACAAAAGACATCGACGCGCCCCCAAAGACCGTATTCCGCGACCGCAACTAGGGTGAGAGAAGAAAGTAAGGGTGATGGACGTTGCGAGCCAGCCATCAACGACGATGGATGGCGAAGAACATGGGTGACGAGAATCGAGCGGGCATAAGGAATCCGCACACCATCCATCCGAGAGGCGCAAACCCGCATGCCCCTTCTCATCTTTCACACCGCCCATCTCATTCGGCTTCCCATCCGCGCTGCCGCGTCTCAAGTCGCCGCTTGATTTCCCGGCGGCCCCCGGTGTCCCGCCGCCCATGCGTCTACGTCCCCTTTCCCACATCGACGGGGGAGCGGACCCTGTCTCTCCAGCAGTCGAAATGGTAAGGCCTCGGCCAGCCTTTCGCTGATCATTGCACCTGGCCATGCTTGACACACTACGGTTCTGCTTTCGTTGCATGCTATGATCCGCTGGTGATGTAACTTCTTTGAGATCGGCCGCAACTGCAGAAATTTCGACGTGTCAAAAGGGGTTTCCAGGAGCCCTCGGATGCCCCGCATATCCGGCGGTGCAGGTGTGCTGTTGCATCAAGCGTTCGCACCGGGATGGGACCGTACTCTTCCCGGATCATGGAACCTCCCTTCTTCATCCACAGTACCGTATCATGCCTTCTCCATGTTCAATAAATGCCATGTTCTTGAATACAGCGCGCATCCTAGGGCAAGAGGTCCTGATCCGGCGTCCATAGCAGGAGATCCCGGTCGGCCGAGCAGATGAGGTTCATCTTCGGATTGTAACCCACAATGCTGGCCTTTCCCTGGCCTGGCAGCTCCCACGACGGCCGTAACACTTTATCCGACCCAGACTGAGCATTGAGGTCCCACACAACCAGACCTTCCGCGTCACCACCGGGGCCACCGATAACATATGCACCATCCGGGCTGATTGATACGTCGCCTTGGCCGAGCGGGCCACCGGGAGCATCCTTCGCGATTCCCTCACCCGGGGCACGACGGCCGCTCCAGTTAGGCTGGCCGGTGGTGGAAGAGGCGGTCGGTTTTGTCGTGCGGGCGAGGAAGTGCTTGAGTTCGCCATCAAAGGCATCAAGGAGATAGTGGCCGCCGCCATTGGTGCCGAGAAGCAGAGACTTGCCGTCGTTCGAGAATTCGAGGCGGGTCCAGCCTGAGTTGGGCTCGCAGTTGTTCACACCGGGCGTGTAGCGCTGCTCCAGGTCGCGGACGTCAAAGGTCGCGAAGGGAGGCTTGTCGTAGTTGCGGAGGTCATAGAGGAGAATAGAGTGAGTGGTTTGAGATGCGATGGCGATGACGGTCGCGGAGGGATCGTAGGCGGCGAGATGCGGGCTGTGGATGTTGAGCTGACCCTGATAGCTGTTGGAGTTGAGGTTCCAGAGGCGAACGGTATTGTCCTCACTGCAGGAGAGGAACTCATCCGAGCTGGGAGAAAGCGTGATGCATGTGACGGGGGCTTGATGACCACGGAAGTAGCGAATGTAGGAGTTGTCGTGGGTGAAGAGGTAGCGGATCGTGTGGTCGACCTTGGTACTGGCGTAGATGATGCTCTGGCCGTGGTGAGAGAAGCGAGCGAGATGCACGCCGTACTTCTGTGACTTGAGCTCCTTCGCATGCTTGCCCTCCTTGCAATTGTACATCTGCAGAGTATCATCGTCACGCGCGACGATTGCAAGCTCGCCGGTGTCGTCGAAGTCGAGCGAGGTGATGGAGGCTTTGGGATCATCGGGCCGGAAGCGCTGGTTCACGTCTCAGCACAAGCAGGTCGACGCAGCGGGGATGTACATGTCTGGCGCACCTTTGTCGGCCGAAAGGCTGATATCACATCGCTGACTTTTTGCGTCTGAGGCCCTTTGGCTTGCGCGCCGTTGGCGGGCGTGTCGGCAGCCATGGTGTTGATGAGCGTGCGGGATGGCTTTATTTGCCTTACAGATCCCAGCGCGAAAACAATCTGTACTGGCCGACGGGGAGGAGTGGGTGATATAGGGTGGTACTATAGGTACCTCGTAGGTGAATAGTCGTAGTGACGACGTTGTTGTGGTTGAGCGATGCAAAGAACTGAAGATGTGGACTCGGTGGAGCTCATCGCTCGGACCCTTCGGTTCTTCCCCCCGCCGCGCATCTCCACCGGGCAGGGATGAGTGACGCGCTCCGAACATCGGCATGGGCCCTGCGAGTCCGCCTATGTCAGCAGCCGCAGTCCGCAGCTTTTTGATGGCAGGCCATGACGGACTCATAATCCACTGCTGATTCCCTTTCTTTCTGTCCCACCTCCGCCAATTCTCTCACCACTTTGCCCCTGTAACTCACATACCCCTCTGTTCATTCTTCCTCCACCTGTGGCTCCTCTCTCCATACCTCCGCGTCGCTGAACAGTGAGAGTCGAGTCTGCTCCTCCGGCTTGCCGCTTCACACTCTCGTCCAGACGGGCGACACAGCCGTCATCATGTCCACAACATTAGGGTGCGCATGCCTACGGATTATGCCGTTTCTTTCTGTCCTAGCAGAACCAGCCTAACCTCATGCCAGAGCCTTCATAGCAGGTGGTGTAGCAGCATGCGGAGCCGTCACCGTCACCCACAGCTTCGAAACGGTCAAGATCCGGTGCGCCATCCCGACGGAGTCGTGAATCATTGATCGCCATTAACACCCGAGCAGTCTACAACTACAAGGCGAGCTGCAATCGAAAAGCAACGCGCCGAAAATGTACCGAGGCGTCCTCCACGGTGTCAGCGTCATCTTCAAGAATGAAGGGCTTTCAGGGCTGCTCCGTGGGCTGAACTGCGCGGTACGTATCCCGTTACACCAATTGACCCGTACTCCGGGTGCTCGGCCTTTCCTGCACTCCGCAGCAAATCAGCGCGCTTGGCTGACTTCCGTCTTCCACAGTATATTTACCAAATGGTGCTGAACGGCTGCCGCTTGGGGTTCTATGAGCCGATCCGAGGCACCCTCACCAGCGCCCTCTACCACGATGTCAACAAGCAATCCTTCGGAATCAACATCTTCTCCGGCGCCACATCCGGGATCCTGGGCGCCATGGCCGGCTCGCCCTTTTTCCTCGTTAAGACCCGCTTGCAATCGTACTCCCCCTTTCTCCCAGTCGGCACACAGCACAAATACAAGAGCGCATGGGACGGTCTGAGTAAGATCTACCAGACCGAAGGCATCAAGGGCTTGTACCGCGGTGTCGGTCCCGCCATGGTGCGCACCGGCTTCGGCTCCTCGGTGCAGCTGCCCACCTACTTCTTCGCCAAGCGCCGCCTCATGCGCCATCTGGATATGAAGGAAGGCCCCGCGCTGCACTTGGCCAGCAGCACGGCGAGCGGCTTCGTGGTGTGCTGCGTCATGCACCCCCCGGACACGGTGATGAGCCGTATGTACAATCAGACCGGCAACTTGTACAGGGGCGCGTTCGACTGCTTGTTCCGGACGGTTAAGACTGAGGGCCTCCTGGCGGTTTACAAGGGCTTCTTCGCACATCTGGCCCGGATTCTGCCGCATACCATTTTAACCCTGTCGTTGGCAGAACAGACGAACAAGGTGATGCGGAGAATCGAGAACCGGTGGTTTTTGACGGCGGCGCCCGAGAAGTTGTAATCCTCCAAGGCTGTAAACTCGCGGAAATCGCCTCCTAGGCTTCACAACACTTAGATTATGCTCTTCTGTCCTTATCTCGGCACGTTTCGTTTTCTTGTTTCCCGTCCAAGACGTTCTTCTCTTTCGCGCGCCGTTTTTTTTCCGGGGATGTACCAAAAAGCATTTATGGTTCCGGTTATATATAGCGAGGAGGCTGTAGCATATGATCTTTCTCTTTGTTATTGCTTTGCGGGAGACGGCGGATGGGTTGTCAGGTCAGGGACCTTCTCTTTTCAGGGAGGGGCTGGAGGTGGTTAGTGGGGGAGTCGGTGGCATGCAGGTTTTCGAGGAATGAGGTATGGAACGATCTGAATCGGAGGGGAACCATACAGCATCGCCGTGATGTTTTTGGCAGGCGCGATTTTTGTATATAGATAGAGAACCCACTTGCTGATGCATAGGGGAATGAAGTTCCGCACAGTGGCAGTGACGCTCGTTCACGCCGGCAGCTGCCCTGTCAATATTCGCACATAGTACATCTCGTGCGCCTGTTTGACGCGATCAGCCTTGATGAACGCATGAGGTGAACCCCGACGTCTCCTCCCCTTAATAAAAAACAGAGAACGGAGAGCACACGGACATACCATCAGATCCCTCGTCTCGCATTTTCCCCCTCCTGCTCCCCTCCTTCACGGCACCACAACCGTCGGCCGCCCATCCGCCACCAACCCTAAATCCCTACAGCACCTACACCGCCCCTCCATCCTCCTCGCCGATGAGCTTCAGCTTCCGCGCGCGGTCGAAGGCGATGGCCGTCATAGCCTAGCAGAAGGGTCAGTCAGGAGTTGGTCACCATTGCATCTTGCCCCGAGGGATTGAGGGGGATCACAACAGTACCTCAATCGCCTCGCGCCGCTCCGCATCGCGATCACCACGGTCAATCCGCCTCCGCATATCCGCGAAGATCTCCGAGCGGGGGCGGCCGTTGACAAACACTCTAGGACGGTGTCAGCATATCTTCCCCTTCTTCTTCTTCTTCTCAAAAGCCAAAAGCCAAGCACCACAACTCACACATATCTCAACCCCGGGAACCTCCCTTCATACTCCTCATTCGCCCGCTCCAGCGCCGCGGCTTCGGCTGCGTCGTCCAGGCCGCTGGCCGCTTGCTCCGCGCGGCTGAGTGCGCTGTCGACGCGCTTCTGGCCGAGGCGCGGGTGGCTGCCCAGGATGGCGTTGAGGGTGCGGCCGGCGTCTGGAGAGGAGGAGGCGGCGGCGGCATGGGCGAGCTGGGTTAGTTGGTCGTGGACGAGGGTGATGAGGGAGGGGATGCTGGGAGGTGGGCTGGTGAGGAGGGGCTGGATGAGGGAGTGGAGGGTTGGGGAGGGCTCGAAGAGGAGGTCGAGGGTTGTGGGGAGGTCGGCTGGGGGGTGGGCGGTGGGAGTGGCCATGATGGGAGTTTTTTCGGTTGGTAGTGTTGTCCTTCCGGTGAATTGCCAAGTTTTTCTTTCTCTCCTTGCTCTTTCTATTCTGCCTGGGGAGGGGAAGGGGGAAGGGATGAAGACGTGAGACGAATTGGAAGACGAGGAGGTGGAGTCAGTGTGTGAGTGGAGGAGTGTGAGGTGGGAGATTGATGCCTTAGGTTAGGCTGGTGTCGGAGGCCGCCGATGGGACGTGCCCGACCTCACTGATAAGATGGCAGCCTGAGGTTCACTCCAGTTGTCCATTAAGTTTTCACATACACTACTCCCCTTATTGATAATCGAAATTAGTATCACAGACGTGCCATCTAACGAACGTCACCAGGCGCGAAGCCCCCCGGAAAGTGTCAGGTACAGACTAGATGTTGGCAGCGCAAAAGAAGCTGCACAGGACGGTGTCCGACATGCCAGGCATCCAAACAAGGGCAAGTGGGGTCCACCTGCATCGACGGGCCCCCACCATGGGGAAATTCTTCTTGCAACGTCACCTCGTCCCTTTCATCAACCATGAACCATCTCCAACTGAACACACTGCCGCCATCTGCCCATCTTAAGAGCTTCTTATGTGTAGTATCGGAGCCTGTCTCCTTCTATGCTGAGACTAGAAGATTAGCTTTCCTTTTCATCCTGTGGTGATTGCGAGATGTGCATCATCTCGTTGAAACGTAAGCCACCCTCGAGCGACTGGTTTGCCTTCAGAAGTCGTCAGTATCTTTTGAAGGGATGACCGCCACGTTCTGAAACCCTGCGAGTTATCATTTCGTGGCCCTCTTGTGGGTACGGATAGGAGGAGGCTGTGATCGACCGAAACACGCCGTGTGGGTAGACAGCCCGACTGGACATCCGACTCGCAGTTGACTGTGTATGCCTCATGTTTCCCTTGTCCCTTTCAAGGGGTGGCATACTGAGCAGTGTCGGCGACCGCAGCTTAGGTAGGAGATGTGTAAGTTACTGTATGCTTCTTTCTCGAAATTATACCCATTCGACACGGCGATCATCTTTCAGCTCGAAGCTGTGCTTTCGCTTTCTCTCCAGTCATCGTTCTTTCCGTTGCGACTCTCCAAGTCCAGTCTTCTCTACTATCGTCATTGTGTCTTCGTAGTCTATTTCAACCGATCGTGTTCGAAGAGGTTGTTGATATGCGCTGTCTCTTGCGCTGTGTTCGTAAAACTATGTCTCAGTCAAGTCAGTCTTGTTGGTCCAAAGCATCAGGACGTTGAAGGCCTGCGTCGTAGCCCCTGGAATCACGTATGGCGTTGCCTTGCGACGTTGGCTATTTCCCGTTAGTATCTGCGCATGCTCGTTGGTGCTGCCCGTGTCGGCGTGAATGCGTAGGTGCTTCGGGGAGAAGATGAGAATGGACGGCGACACTGCTCAACAAGCGTGCACGCCGCCCGTGCTCGGAGTCATACTTGGCTGCGAGTGCGAGGTGCGGGACGGCAATACTTCGCGTTCGTCAGAAGTATGCCGTGGCCAGCCTCATTCAGGCAGAGACCCCATGGCCAGCATTTGGTCTATATGTATTGCAAAAGATGGTACCAAAGTAAATCCCGAGGAGGCGGAGCTGACCGAACCGTCCAACGGGGACCACCTGCAGCAGCGATGGTGCAGTGGGATACTCACAACCAGTTACCTGGGAGGTCTAGCAGATACGGGGGTAAGTAGATAGTCTTTTTTTTGTCGCGATGGTTTCCCGGAGGACGCAGGATCAAATCTCGGTCACGCTTTTTTGCTGGTGGCTCTTTCCTCTTTTTTTTTCTCGTTTCACTCCTACGTACTTACCCACGCCTTCTCTTCTCTGTCGCTTTAACAATGTGCTTTCCCAAAGTTTCAGGCCCATGCACTCTCTCAATGATAAACAATGTTCATAGCTGGCTCTGTACTGGATTTCTCTTTTTCCACCCAGCAATTTTCGCAATCCATTGACTGTTAAGATATCGGCAGCGTCTCGCTCCCGTGACAATGTCATTTTTCTGGGGTCGTTCACTTCCATCGTAACTCTCGAGTCACTTACCCACACAGTTGTCACTCAATCGCTTTCAGCCTTCACAATGATGCGCAGGCCATATAGCCAGGCCGACCGTTACATTGGCAGCCAGTAAATCCTCGATCGTGTCCCTAAATCAGCGCAAGCGACGCGGCCGTACGCAACTCCAAACATCCGATGGAAACCGTTTACTTCATGCAGTTTTTCGAGCTCCCGAAAAGAATGTCGAGCTGCTATCAAGAGCAAGCCGGAGACCGGGCTGACGACGAGATCCTGTTATGGGACATCGCGATGATCGGATTTTGTTTAATCTGGGTCTGCAGGCGTGTGTGCGGCTTCCTCGCGACGCACACCGCCCTGACGCTCTTCATCGCCCTCTTTCTGTGGCGCTACGTCCGCTTCGTGGTCAATTATATTTCGTACTGGAACTTCAAGCCGATTCCACTCCCTGCGCGGCCGAGTCACGATGGCAGCGATGTCACCGTCGTCATTCCGACCATCTGCGGCGAGGACACCAGCGGGCTGAGCCTGGCGCTGGCCAGCTGCCTCGCCGCGAAGCCACGAGCCATCATCATCGTGACCGTGGACCGGGACCGCGCCTTCCTGGAGCGGTTCGCCCACGCCTTCCACCCGGACATCCGCGTCCTCTCGGTGCGACACCCAAACAAGCGTCGACAGGTCGCCCACGCACTTCCGCACATCCGCACCCGCTTCACCATCCTCGCGGACGACGACGTCGTCTGGCCGGAGACGCTGCTACCCTACATCCACGCGCCCTTCGAGGACCCGAGCGTGGGCGCGGTGGGCACGCGGCAGGTGATCCGGCCGACGGCGGGCCTGTCCCTCACGGGGCGCATCTACGAATACCTCGGGGCGTGCTACATCGAGCGACGCAACTTCGAGATCACCGCCACGAGCGGGGTGGACGGCGGCATCAGCTGCCTGTCCGGCCGCACGGCCTGCTTCCGCACGGCGATCCTGCAGGACCCGCGCTTCGTGCGCGGCTACCGGGACGAGACCTGGCGGACGGGTCGGCCCCTCAACCCGGACGACGACAACTTCGTCACCCGCTGGCTAGTCGCGGCGGGCTGGCGCATCGCCATCCAGCGCGACGCTCACGCCGTCGTTCAGACCCGCCTCGGCCTCGATCACCGGACGTACTGGCGCCAGTGCCTCCGCTGGTCCCGCAGCAACTGGCGCAGCAATTGGACGTCCACCGTGCGCGAGCGCGTCGTCTGGCGGGCGCAGCCGTGGTCCACGTACGCCCTTTACCTCGCCACGCCGACTTGCTCGCTCGTCACGGATCCGGCGCTGGTTGGCCTGCTGGTTCGCGCCGGCGGCTCCTCGTCCCAGCTTCTCGCCCTGGCGGCTTGGATGGTGCTGGTGAAGTTTGCGAAGCTGGTCCCGGTCTTTCGACGCCGGCCGTGGGATTTGCTTTTTTTCGTTCCGGTTACGATTCCGTTTGGATATCTGCATGGTGTGAGTAAGTATTATGCGCTGTGGACGGTGGATGAGACGGGTTGGGGTACTCGGCCAGATGTTTTGGAGGATGTGGAGAAGGGGGAGGCCGTGGGGGGTGGAGGGGGAGTGGGTGAGGGGGGAGTATATTGCTGAGAGGAAGGGAGAGAGGGATAGAAGGGAGGGGTTATAGGGGTGTTGTGTTGGTGTTGTGCGTCTATGTCCGGGGTTCTTGGTTTTGGTTTTGGTTTGGATTGGACGACGCGCGCTTTATTTGTTCAAATATATACATGTCCATATTCCATTTTTATCCGATTTTCATTCCTCGTTGATCTGGCCGGGGTCAGGTCGATCAAAAAAATTCATATTGCAGAATATACATAAGAGTTCGGCGCTGGCCAACGTTTATTTTTATTCTGCTATATTCTTATTATCATTTTTTACCTTTTCGGGGAGAAAACTAATAATCATTATAGTAGTGAGAAACGTAGAACCACAATAGTTTATATTTCTTGCCTAGATATCTACTATATAGGTAACTACTGAAGCTTACTGTATAGCAGCCAAGGTAAGCAAACTACATAGTACCTTAATTAAAGGTAAGTAAGGCACACACACATACCTTCCTACGTCTTCCTAAGGTACCTTCCTACCTGGTGAGGCAGTAGGGAATAAGTACCTACCTAGGCAGGTACATTCACATTAAATGGTACTAAGTAAGACAGCGATACCTTATCTTCCTGCACCGTTGTCGAACCTTTCTACCTCCCCACATCTTAAGCTAGGTAGGTAGGCAGGGGATATATGTAGACCCAACTAAGTAACTTCGTGGAGGGGTGTGGGGGGAACTTGCAGGAAAGGAGGGGTTGCGTTCGCCTTCCCCGGAAACAACCCAGGCAATCCAGGCAAACGAATCGAACCGAACCGACGTGCAGGTCAGGCCGGTTAAGGCTTCGTCAGCCTTGTCTATACTGACTGTATGTACATACTTACCGCCACCGAGCTCGCGGGGCTGGTGGTCAGCGTACATACGCTTCATGTCTACTGAGAGGGGAGGTTTGAGAGACCTGTTCCTAAGGTAGCAATCGTTCGCTGTTGTTTAAGTAACTGTTCTTTCTCTCAGTAGGAAAGATGTTCGTGGGATCTGGCTGTGTGGTCATTGGCTGCGCTGTGGTGGTGGTGGTGGTGGTGGTGGTGATGGTGGTGTACATACTACTTCAGTACCGTATCTGAGGACGGTGAATGGGGGGAGGGGGATTGTGTATTTGATATGGCGAAGGAGTGACAGGGAGGGAGGGAGAGATGGTGCTTTGGGATGGCTTTGTGGATGGTGTTGTGGATGGTGTGCCTTGAGAACCGGTCTATAGCTGAAGAGGGAGGGGCTGTATGTACATTTGTATATATACATATAAAATCTGGTATGATGGAGTATGAGTTTCGGCCGAAAGTGAGAGGGATAAGATATACACCGGAGCTTACATAGATGTACAGTATATAGGTACCCGGGCTCGCGAGGCCAACGGTTAGCGTTGCTTTATGCACGCCTTGTTTACAAGGAATACCTAAGTGCTCCGGAACAGGTTTCAATTAGTGTAGACCAGGTCTTAAGGTAAGCATCATGTACGGCGTAAGCTCATCACCGGCCACGAAAACATGGTGTACATAAGTGCATGCCTTGGTCGACCGCGGGGCGCCTTCAGCCTTGCATAATGATCGCCCATTGCCCGCTGCTTCCATGTGCGCTGGTTCACCGGCCCTCGCTTTCCCCGGACCAGCTTCAGCTGGAAACCGCTTACCCCGGTTCATGTCTACCGACACGTTGAGTTGCTCGTCTCGGGTGGTAGCTGTCCACCGTTGCCTGACGTTGGCCTTGTAGCCGGTCAAGGTTGCTACCTATCTCCCCCTCACCAATGACACCAACAACTGAACACCAACTTCTGGCATCCCATCCCCGCTCACGACAGCCACGATAGCCACGACAGCCTGGTCAAACATGACCTCTCCCCGGTTTCCGGTCGCCGGTGTGCGGTTGCGGGGGATGGGGTGACCTCACAACATCTTCACACCGATGAGGTTCGGTCGAATCACTGTGCGATGGACACACCGACGCAGAGCCTCATCTACCAGATGTCCGCAACAGAAGCAATGGAAATCTATATCTTCCTCTACCCTCTCTGCCTCGACCGAGCATTGTCCATCTGCACCAGCTGCATTGTTTTACGCCCGAGGCGCTTTCAGACTCTAAGCCTTCCCGCTGCACTTCTCGACTGTCCACTTCACATCGCTTCTCCATCCCCACAGCAGCCCCTCCGGTTGCCTCTTCGCTTTCATAGTAAGCCCGCACGATGGTGTTCAGCAGGTTCGAAGCGATGCCTGGCCCTCCTCCTCCGCCACCACATCTGCCTCCTTCTCCCCCACTTCCCGCTGGTCCTCCAGCTCGTCTACCAAGGAGCGGTGACGACAGCCAATCGAAGCCGTTGAATCATTCCAACACAGGTGCCCCAGCCGATCAGTACTCGCAAGCTATCACCCCAACGTACCATGGCTACGTCCTCAAGAAGCTCGGCGCGAAATTCCTCCTTCCAGGCGAAAAGCCCAGCTGGGCACACTGCCATCAAACCGACATGGTCGACTCCAAAGACGACTTGAAGCGGCTCGTATCCGCCTACAAGAAAGCGCACAAGAAAGCCGGCCACAGCCTCCAAACCGATCTGGACGCGATCCGCTCCGACAACCTGCGCGGCCACGTCTACGAACTCCTCGACCACCACAACACCACCGAACGCAACCCCTTCGCCCGCTGGCGGCTCGTCTACATCAAGCCCAAACTCGCCAAGTCGTACAGCAATTGGAGCGAGATCACCGAGACGGAGGCGCTGCATGTCATCCTCCTGCGCGAGCGGAACGAGGAGATGGCCGATGCGATTCACACCCCTGCGTCGGTGGCCGCGGTGCCGCCTTATGGGAAAGTCAGCTGTCGCC
Organism: Myrmaecium sp. VS I D KN 1; assembly: GCA_019775845.1. NCBI lineage: Eukaryota > Fungi > Ascomycota > Dothideomycetes > Valsariales > Valsariaceae > Myrmaecium > Myrmaecium sp. VS I D KN 1. The sequence continues at coordinate 261,599 of JADQAV010000003.1, forward strand.
GTGAAGCGGCACCGTTCATCCCAACCGATCTCACCCTCGCAGGAAGTCCGCTCGTGGAGACGAAGACAACGAAGAAGAAGAACAAGGTTCTCGGCCAGGGCGCTATACCGGCACGGCCGTTGCCGGATTCGGAACCGATTGATTACGACGAAGAGGAAGGTACATCGATGCCCCCTATGCCTTCTCGACCGGCACCGGTGCCGAAGAAGACGAAGAAGGCACCGGTTCCGCCTACAGCGGCACCTCCGCTTCCGCTACCACCACCGCCTCCGCCTCCACCGGCATTCAATCATGGGGATTCTAGTCCGTACCGTGACGATATAGGCCACGGAGCCTTTGCTACGGCTGCTGCACCACCACGCCCAATGCCTCCGTCGTCTGCTCTACCTCCTCCCCCACCACTACTGCCGACGTCGACTGGGTTTGCTGGCCCACCACCGCCCCCTCCGCCTCGGCCCTCGAGCTTCCCACCACTCCCCCCGCCCCCTCCGCTTCCGCCAGCGACATATCCACCACCCCCGCCACCCCCTCCGCCTCCTCCAGGGGCTTCGCAAGCACCGACGGGCTCTCCTCCGATGTCATTTCCTGCCGGCATGAACGTACAGGGCGGTGCATTTCCACCTGGTCCATCCAGTCACCCGGGATTCGCACAAATCGCCATGCATTCTCCGTCCGCCGCAGACGGTAGCCGTAAGATGCCATTCATGGGCACACCAACAGGAAACTCTACAGGTCCGGATCTATTTCCTCGCCCCAACGCCAACCGCAACACGCTCCATCTGCAGCAGCCGAGCAGGCTGGAAGGCGGTAGTGACGGTTGGGAAAGCGAAAGCGGAGTCTTGGGGCCCTCCGCGAAGGAGGTAAAGAGTATCAAGAAGGCCGAAAAGAAAGCCGGCAAGAAAAAGATGCCGTCCCTCGCCCCTCCGCCCATCGGCAAGCATGCCCCGGCGAGCGCACCCTCCCGCACCAGCAGTTGCTCGAGAGACCACAGTATCAGCTGGCGGGAGCCTAGCAAAGAGTCGCGAAAGCATTATCATTGCTGCCACGAGAAGGACCGCCATCGCCACAAGGGCGGCCGGTCTCCCTCCTTCTCCTCTTCCTCTACCTCTTCTTCATCCTCCTCCAAATGGGAAGACACCTCCTCGTCGTCTTGCAGCTGCGGAACCGCCGCCTCCAGCTGGTATGGAACACACTACGACAGCACGCCGCCCTCCTCCCCGCAATCTTCCATCCGCAGCCTCGCGCCGCGTAGAAGCAGGAAGGATCTCCGGCACCCTGACTCCGACCACTCGCACTATCATCATCATCAATGTAGCAGAGTCGGGAAACCGATACAAAGTCACCGCCACCATGACGAGCACCGTCGGCACGCGCGCTCCCCGCACCGCGCTACCTACCCTTCCCCCGACGACAGACTATACCACCGACCTACTCGGGCCGTCCATCCCCCACCGCTCCCTTACGGTCTCGCCGCGGACGAAGCCTACCTGTCATCGTACTCGGACGAAGACGAAGACGAAGACGACTACCCCTACCCCATCTACCCTCCTCTCCCTCACTCTCTCCCTGTCAGCCACTCCACAAGCACCCCGCTTCCCCCACACCGGCCATCGATGGCCCAGCTCCTTGTCCCTGCGCCGCGACATGTTCCTGCCCCGCAGCGGCAGCAGCGTCACGCGCATGCGCGTCCGCGGTCTATGATGTACGATGATGGGCGGGCGCGTCGGGGGTCGCTTTGGCGGAGGGAAGAAGAGGAGGAGCAAGAGCGGGTGAGGGAGGAGAGGCGGATGAGGGAGGAGCAGCGCCTTCGGGAGGAGAGGCGGAGGAGAAGGGGGATGGAGGGTGTGCGGGCGGAGGCTGCGGCGTGGGGGAGAAGGGAGAGGGAGCAGGAGAGGGAGAGGGTTGGTGGATGGAGGTGGTGAGGGTTAGGGGTGTCTTTTCTTCTCGTTCTTCTTCCTTGAGCCTCTTCCGTTTTTTTCCTTCTTTCCTTTTCATTTTAATGTCCAATTCTCTCTATTCTCTACCCTTGTTTTCTCCGCCATGTGACGTAAGGATAAGAATTATATCTCTCACCTTTCTGCTTATAGTACCTGCTCTTCACGGAACACGGAACACGACACGTTGCAGTTGCCATCCTCCGCGAAAGAAAAAAAGAAGGGGGAAGGTGGAAACATCCCACCCCACCCCCTGAACCCCCCTTTACCCGCCGAAGAAAAGGAGAGGAAGAGATCGGTCGATGACAACGGGTTACATGGAGAAGAAGAAGAGGGGGGGGGGGGGGGAGGGATGCGCGTTGTCTGGAGGAACGAACGACGGGATACAGTCGTATCGAGAGACGGTAGGGTAGAAGGGAGACGGAGAAGGAGGGGGATGGGTCATGCATTATATAGTACGTAGTATAAGGAAGAACTGAAGTCGCGTGAGATAGATTTTAATTACTATCATAACTTCTCTATCCCGTCCAGACTCCCGGCGGAGAACAAGGGAAAAGGTAAATAAATATGTAGAATACAATAAAGAAAATATATTTCTCTGAATAATAAATCGAAAGTAAAAAGAAAGAAAATATAGATCCGAATGTCAGTTTCTCTCGAACGTAACTTTTGAACCAGGGAACCCGGAGGGTAGGAGAAGAAGGGAGGAAGGAAGGAAGGAGAAAAGTAAAAAGATGAATATCTTACTAAATAGTCGTGAGTCTTGACTCGAAGAAGCCGGGCGGTGTCAGAAGTAGCGATAGAAAGGAGAAGGAGTAAGGGTAAGAATGTGATGAGAATGAAGTAAAGAAAATATTTAGATCTCCTACCCTACCACCCCGTCCCCCTAAAAATCCTAACAGGAGTTCTAATGCAGAAGCGAAAGCAAAGCATAGAACAGCCATGAAGAGGAAGAAGAACAACCTATCTTCCGTCATCGAATTGAATAAAGGCCCTAAAGAAAAGGTTTTTAGCATAGCGGGATTACTATAAGTAGTAGCAGTAATAGTATCAGTACCAGTAGTAGTGAAAAGAAACAATATAATCCCATTAAGGTAAAGTAAGGTAAAGTAAGTTAAGTTAAGGTAAGGTAAGGTAAGGTAAGGTTGAAGAAGAACAGTAAGAGGTAGTAGTAGTAGTGGTAGTAGTAGTAGCAGCGGATGTCATGAGGTTCGTGATGGGTGGTGGTAAAGGAGGATGAAGAAGGATGAAGGAGGAAGAAGGGGGAGGAAGAGGTAATGAGGAGAACAAGAGGATGCAGACATGTTCTGAATACATGCCGCCAGTATCTGAGGGCGAGGGGCGTGTGGGGAAGAAATTCTTGAGGCCGTACGGCATGCCATTGAATCCCATCCCATCATTAACACCCGAGGTTTCGCTACCGGTTTGCCATTACCGCCTCTTCGATCATCACCACGAACCGGAGACAACAAAAACGACGCGACGTGAGCCCTTCACTCGCGTCCGGCTCCTAATCCTTAAGTCATGAAAAAGCATCTGATCTATCGCAGCGGCGACTTAACATCCTCGACGCCCGATTTGAGCACATCCTCTAGCTTCCACCGCGGCGGTGTCGGGCGGACCTTCTTCCCCTTCGCCATCGCCTTGCGGTACTGCTGCTCCGCCTCATTGGTGAGGCCGTCCGGCAGCGGAGCGGCGCCGCCGGCGATCCCGCTGGAGAACTTGAGCTGAAGGATGTCGCCGACCTCATCGCAAGCCGCGAGCATGCGGTCCAGATCCTCCTTGGTGTGCGCTGCAGACACGCAGAAGCGCACGCGCGAGGAGACGAGCGGGGTGGCGGGATAGCCGACGACGACGACGGAGATCTTGCGCTTCAGCATCTCGTGGCTGAAGGCGGGCATCTTGGCCGGGTTGTACAGCATGACGGGGATGATGGGCGAGTCGTCGTGACCGTACACGATGAAGCCGAGGCGTTTCAAACCGAGACGGAGGTAGCGGCTGTTGAACGCCAGTCGCTGCAGTCGCTCCTGCCCTTGACCAGGCATCAATTCACCAGTGATGAGACGGAGGGAGGCCGAGATTTGCATGAGGACCGGAGGGGTAGGCGATTCACCGTAGATGGTCGCAGCATTGGTGAGACGCAGCTTATCGATGGTAGCCTTATCAGCGGCAATGTAACCGCCGTTCGCGCCGAACGACTTCGTCAACGTTCCCATCAAGATGTCAACCTCAGCGGGGTCGATAGAGAAGTAGTCGCAGACACCACGACCCTTCGGTCCGAGCGCACCGATCGAGTGAGCCTCATCAACGAAGAGATAGAACTTGTAGCGCCGCTTCAGCTCGATGATCGCAGGGAGATTGCACATGTTCCCTTCCATGGAGTACAAACCCTCCACCGCGACCAGGATCTTCTTCCACGGACGGTGAGTACGAGGCTGGCCCTGCGAGATCGCCTCCCGGAGTCGCTTCTCCAAGTCCTCAATGTCATTGTGCTTGAACATGGAAATCATGGCGCCGGAAAGCCGGGCGCCGAAACGGATCGAGGAGTGGTTGAGCTCGTCGGAGATGATCAGGCATCCCTTGCCCATCAGAGCAGGGAAGGCGGCGGCATTGGTCACGAAACCCATGGAGAAAACCATCGCGGCGGGCTTGCCGACGAACTTGGCAATTAAGTCCTCCACTTCGAGATGAAGATCGGTGGTACCGACATCGCCACGGGTGCTCGCCGTGCTGATGCCGTTCTTCTTCACAACGGTCTCGACAGCATCCGCGCAAGGCCCCTCGGATTGTGCGAATCCAAGGTAGTTGTAGGAACTCATGTTCAAGGTTTCGGTGGTGGTTCCGGTAAGCTTGAAAGTAAGGTTGTGGTCGTCCGAAGTGCGGTCGAGCAGGGTGATGTAACGACCCGGCACGCCTGTAATCGGGCGCGCGAAACAGTCGTTGATGCGCATCTTCAAACGGCGGACGTAGAAGTTGTCGAAATCGCTGTTCAGCGGCGCATAGCCGTCTCGCGCCTGCAAGTGCTTGTAGTTATGCGACTTGAAGCGCTTGCCGAAGAAATCGCGGATGTGGCCGAAAATGATGAGAACAAGGTAGCTGATGTACGTGGTGAGCAAGAAGTAGTATGGCGGCTCATCCTCGATCGGATCCGGGAATTCGCCTCCTTCAAAACGGCTAGAGTAAAGATGGCTCTTGGAGCCCAAGGGACCGAATTGTGCATGCGCCCGGGCGATACGACGCGCTTCTTCGGGAGAAGGCGGAGAAAAGAGAGTGGTGGGTCGGTCCTCCATTGGAGACTTCTCGCCCGTGGCCGTGGAAAGGCAGATGGTCGGTAATGACAGTGTGGATGGAGAAGGGGAATTATGCAGAGCCTGCTGCTGGGCTGCAATAGCCGCTTGCAAGGCAGCAACGTCGCCGGTCTTCGACTTGGGCGAGGTGCCGAAGAGAGAGGTGAGCTTGTTGACTTTGGAGAGGGACGACCTGCGCAGGGGTTCCTTTTCGCTGAGAGGCTCGAGGGAGCTGGATGTGACGGGAGAATTGCTGGCAAAGGGATTTATCGTCCGCGTTGGCATCGTGATTATGCAATTGCTCTAGCAAGAGAATGGGGTTGATATTTCCACTGCGACTGGAATTGCCGACGCCCGTGAAAGGAGGATGCGGTGCGACAAGAACGGACGGTATAAGACGGTCGGATAACGCCCGTCGATCAAACTGCTGGCTAAAGCTGCGATCAGTGTCTGTAGGAAAAGGTAATGAAGTTGTGGAAGATGGGGATAGCGGAAGAACGGGCGAGCCATCATCCGTGCAGTGCCGGCGGCGCAGGAAGGAAGCTCCGCGGCGATGATCTCCATGACTGCCAGAGGATGAAGTCGAGAGCGTACCCTTCAATTGCACATGTAGCAGTATGCCCTTGTTCCCGATAACTTATCTCCTCCCGTACCGAGACTCTCTGGAGAAAGGAGCGATCGAAGACCCGAAAAACAACGCGAGTGGAGGGCGGTCGATTGCGGTGGACGACGCTGCGGCCCACGGCAGAACGAGGGATAGAGAAACGTCGGAGGAGGTGAGACGGTATCTTGACTCAATCCGACGTGCTGTACGAGAGAGGCCGCGAGAAGCACCGCCCGGTCGACAACAAGGAAGGCAAAATAAAAAGACAAGGGCCGGACAGCGGGTTGGAAGAAGGGGAAAAAGAGATGCAGGTCCGCGGGTCGTGGGAGGAAGAGGAGAGAGAAGAAGAAGGTGTTTTGCAAGTTTGCGGTTAATTTAGGGGAGCAAGCCGGCTCCCTTCTTGGTGAGCCTCCAAAACGAGATTAGTACCTAGAGGCTGCGGGCTGGCCTTGAGCCGAATCCGCCGAAAAATCGCGTGGCGAGACCGCCGACTTCCCACCACTTGCACCCGCTGACTACCAACCCGCACTAAATACCATCACTTCCGCCGCCCGCCGGTTTCAACGCAGGCAGGCAGGGAGGAAAGGGAGGAATGGTAATCAGGGGCAGCCTGCCTCAACTAGCCTAGCACAACAGCATGTCCCCCTTGTGGGTCAGCTATTAGGTAGACATAGCGAAACATTACATAAGAAACCGCAATTCAATACAGTAAATACAACATCGGAGTCACGAAATGCCGCCATCCGCGATGACAGCCTCCTGTAACCCACTGTATTCGTATTATCTTGACAGCTGCCATCAAGGCTGTCATCAAAACACCGTACCAGAACTGACGACTTGTAACGTAAGGTACATCAAAGAGGGAACCGACATCGCTGAACCCCTGAGGCACAGCATTATACCGTAGCAGAACTCTCAAAACCGATACTGCAAGTGACAATCTGCAGGGCGCAACAGCGGGCATGCAGACATGCATGCACCTACGGACTACAGTAAGCAGGAACAACAAAACCCGAGTACACAACAGCGAGTAGCGAGCAGCAGCAGACATCGCATGGCACCTTGGCAGCAGGTTGCTTTCACGCACGTCTCTGCTCGAGAGGAAATACATAACAGCGTCTGGATAATGGTAGCCCTTTCGATGAGCCTACAGTTAGGTATCTAGGTACCGTAGACGACACGGGGAGCTGGAATCCGTCTCTTAGAATATGAACATATCGTCTATATCATCACAAGTAGGAGCCGCAACAACAGTACTACAAAGTAGTATGTACAGTACATGACGCACAAGCTCTTCACCCTCTTCTCCCCATCTACATAGTAGACGAATATCTACAACCATACCATCCCATCTCCCACCCGGAAATACCAACTGAGCAGGAAACCGAAAAGAGAGGAAAAGAGAAGAGGCTGATGTGTTCGATTGCTTTCTTCTTATTGTTTGCCTTGTCTGGTTGAAGATGCTCGAAAGCAAACCATCTCGAGCACTGGCTCCAGGAAACAACCCCCCAACCCCCATCCACCCTCCTTGAGACAACGGAAACGAAGGTGAAGAAGACCGGCATAAGGAGAATATAAACATACAACCGACGGGGAAGAAGGAAAGAAACCACCCGCCCGGCCACAACAGCACGAAACGAATCCATACGGCAGCATCAGATCTGAAGCGGACCTTATGTTTTTCTCCTCGCGGAGAAAGTACCGGTATATCGATCGCTGGAATGATCCAAGAAAACACACACGATGGAGCTCAAACCAGCAAAGATTGGAATGATATAAAAAAAATGAACTTTGAAGGCCTAAATGCTACACACGCACAGCGCGGAGAATGCTCTGATGGCGTTCCTCCTCTCAACAAAATCGCAAGAAAAAGAAGGGGAAAAAAAAGAAGATCCGGGTTCCTGGGATGACGGCTTTTCCTCTGGAAAAAAAGGGCGGGTGTCCACGCAGCGACCGCATGCGAGCCCAGCTGCCATTAGATCCGATCCCCACTGCCTCCCCCCGTTATATGTTTGTAAAATCGACAAAGGAAAGATGGATGGAAAAGGAAAACCAAATGTGAAACCAGATCCAACCACACGCACACACATGAGCACCAAGAAGGCAAAAAAAGATCCAAAAGAAAGATGGAGAAAAAAAGGCAGCACAAGGAAAGCAGAAAAAAGCAACAGAACACCTTCCTTCCATGACCGGTGGGCGCAGGATCCACCAGTCCGCCTTTTCTTACAATGTGTACCAGGAACACAACCAGCAACGCCAACTGCACCATTTCGTTCAGACGACGTCATGTAAACATGGAGAAAAGCCTCCATGTTGGATGGAAAGGTATCAAGAAATAGGAAAGTATCGAAGGAGTGGGAAACCCAGGCGATATTATGAGATGGCGGCGTACACCACTCGCATGCCGTTCGAGTTTCCCACGCATCGCACAACGGTCGGTATTCCGCGACCAGCCGGGGACTAATAGATCGAATAAACGTGAGGAATGCTGCGCAGTCGTTACGATTAATAGGTCGATGTGAAAAATTGATGGAAGCAATAAAAGTATTCGAAGCATCTCAGTTTTTACATCCTCCCATTTTCTGGTGACAGACTGGAGGGATCGATCGTTCCGAACGATACCAGGTTGTCCATATCGAAGTTGTCCACGTTATCGATCTCGCCAAGCGGGGAGCGGAAAGGGAGCCCTAGGGTCTGCTTGGCGTAGAGATCACTGAGTTGCAGAGTTTCCTCCGACCCATTCGGATCATGTGGCATACCATACAAGTCGGCGGAACCGTCACGACCAAGCGAAGACAATGGCGGAGACTGGTTCGCAATCACCGGATCTCCTGGGCTCATTGCCGACAGAGGCGAAACTGAGGGCGCGATTGCACTACCGCCGTCGGGCAGAGGCGAGAGGAATGGCATGCCAAACTGCTGGTTGAAGCCAGAGGCTGGGACTGCGTCTTGGTTAGGTCCACCATAAAACCCAGGCGTTCCATACTCCGATGGAGAGTTTGTCGTCGTGGCGGACATAGGATACTGCCTGTAGTCCATGCCGTAACCGGCAGAAGTGTCGATGCTTAGATTGGGCCCGATGGGGCCGCTAGGGTGATGCTGAGGGATCGGGGCATAGATCTCTGGCTGATGCATCGGCTGGCTCATGTACGGAGATGGGGAAGGCTCCGGCTGAATGATGAATGACGGCATTGGCTGTTGACGAAGCATTGAGAAGTCAACAGCGACGGGAACCGAACGACTCCTCTGGCGCTTATGTCCGCGGTGAGCGGGATGGAGCCCAGGTCCAAAGGGACCATCCTGGGGAAACATAGTAAAGTGCGAGTGGGGGTGGACCAGGTGGTTCGGTTGAGAAGCGGGCCGGTGGTTGATTGGCGAGACGGGCGCGGACACTGCCATGGCATTGGGATCGAAAGTGTTGTGTCTGTTCTGGAACGACTCCAGGGAAACGAGCTTAGCAAGCTGACCGCTCAAGACCTTCGGATGGCCTCCGAGATGATGCACGAGGACCTGTGATGCCTGTTGGTCCTCGGTGAAATCACCACACTGGAAGAAGCCGCCAGATCCGGAGGAATCCATAAAGAAGTTGGGCGGTCGGTTGAGTTCAACAATCAGACCACCAGGCCGTTGAGCAGCACCCTCCGCATTCGTTGAAGTGTCGATATTCTCGAGGGTGATGTTCTTGATATACGAAAAGGGATACTCGATCTTGTAGCCAGCAGAGTCGTTGTTGATGTAGTAGGTAACCGAGCATTTCTCAGGGGAGTAAAAGATGACAAGGTCCATAGCGCTCTGTCCTACACGTCGCCATGTGCCAATGCTGAGCGATCGGCAGGTCAAGTGGTGAATGACTAACAGGATAAATCAGTATGAGCTCTTCTAGAAAATTATTTCAATCGGTTGCACTCACCAACTTTGGAAGAGCTGGCCTCGGTGTTGAGGAACATGCCGCCGCTTCCGTAAGTGGTCATACCGGTGCTGGTGCGGTTAAGGAAGTCACGACCCAAAGACTTTCCAGACTCCATGGCCTGAAGAGCAAGGTAGAGGCGCATGGATTCCGGGACCTCATCGCAGCCTTCTCCGCTTTCGATGCTTTTCTTCGCTATGTTCTTGATCTTGGCGCGTCTATGGGTCTGCGTCAGTCCCCAGCCATCTGATGGTGAAGGCTACGAGCAACGTACCTGTTCTGAAACCAAATCTGAACGGAACGTTCGGTCATGTTGATCTCCTGAGCTATCCTTTCCCTGGTCATGGCAGTAGGCGTAGGGTTCTTGTTGAATTCCATTTCCAATGTGACGAGCTGGTCCTGCGTTGCCCTTTGGCGCTTCTGGTTCTTCTGTTGCTGCGTCAATGTACTTTTGCGAGGGGGTCTGCGGGAGGCAGAGCCCTGGGGAGTTGCCGTAGCGGCGGGAGAAGGAGTGCTGTTCATTGCGGGGGCATCGGACTGATGCATGGGCGAGGACGTCTGCATGTTGCCGGACAGCCTCGACGCTGAACGGTAGGTGTCTAGGGACGAAGGATGGAGGTGCTCGATGGAAGAATTATCGCTGGGTTCCAAGGCCCGGCAAGAGAGAAGGTAACTGCTGAGCAAGTGGCTCGCGCGCGGGATCAATTGGTAAAAGGAGGGTAGGGGTTCCGCGTCCGGTGGAGAAAACGGCGTCCAGGCGTCGAAAAGGAGCTATCTTCAGTGTCCGAGAGCGAGGAGAGACGGGGGTCGACCTGGGAGCGATTCTTCAAAGCCGTATGCACGAAACGGTGAAATGTAGGATGAATGCGAAAGAGAGGACGGCAGAGCCAAATGGAGATGGTGAAGGGTACTGAATGAACGTGGAGCGGGTGCCGGAAAGAGTGGACGGCCAACCTCGCGAGGAAGTAAGGTGGAGGGGAAGGAAGAAAAGAATGAAGGGAAGTTGAGATCGTACTGCAGCGATGTCAGTGACGATTTCGAGGCTCCGGATTGGAGGTGCAAGTGCAGGCACAAGAGAGCGTGATGGCAGCAAGGCAAGGCAAGACAAGCAAGAGTAAAGAGCGAGAAGGTCCGTGACGGAGAGAGAGGATGTGGTAAATGAGGGAGGGCCGCTTGGGCGTTGGCGAAGGGGGGAGGGGGTGGGTGGTGAGAAGAAGGGGGACAAGGGGACGAAGGGCCGGAGGGGACGGAGGGGGACGAGAGGACAGGGGGACGCCCGCCGAAAGGGGCCGGGCAAGGACGGGCAGGGACGGGCAGGGGGTGGGCAGGGGCCAGCAGGAGGACATGGACCGGCTAGCTATTAGCGGGCGCACCAGGCCACATTCTCAAACCGCCGAGGGCGACCAGATCACGATACGATTGCGGCAAGGCGTGCGGCCGTCGGGGGTTACAGGTCGACGCTGTTCCCGACTACCTACTACACAGTCTATACTACATACTCTCTCCCTAACCTGAAGTTCTCATCCCGTGTTGAGGAAGCCTGTTCGGGAGGGTGACCATGGATACTATAGCTGAAGGATGGATAATAGAGAAAACCGAATAGCTATACATCGGCATGAATATGGATGGATGCTGTCGCATGATATCGGTATCCTCCATACGGTACCGTCCGCGGCAGTACAGTATAAAGATGCACCTCAGCGTCCTTCCCTCCCTCTTCCCTGTCTCCGATTATCCGCTCCCCTATACCTATTACTGAGGTAGGTTGAACTTACCTCCTCCGGTACACTGATTGTACCTGTACGCATCAATTGTTCGCGCCACGTCCAAAACACACATAAACATATACAATACATGCGCGCGGATCCGTAGTAGCCTGGAGAAGAACTACTGTACCTACAACCTACCAGAGGCTGAGGACGCGCGCGAAAAACCGTGGGAGACCTGAGGAAGAGAAAAGCACTGACATGCCCGAGACAGCCCCTTCCAATCCCCTCGCCCGCCCTCGCCCGCTCTGGTCCGTCGTCGCCTTGCGAATCGGCACGCCGCAAGCCGCCCACCGCCCACCGCCCACCGCCTACCAACCGTCTCCCCCTCCCCACCCGTCCACGCTCCACGCTCCACCAACACCACCACCACCACCACCGGCGTGAACGCGTCGTGTGCAAGGGTCTCAGGTACCCGTCGCTTGGTCGTATCGTCGGCCACCCACAACGGCTAGGCCGTCCCGTCCTGCAGCTTTCACCATCATCCGACGATGACAGTGGACGCTCGCCCTCGATTGCCGTCGGGCCATTCCCACCGCTTCTCCGCCTCGTCCAACGTCGTCAAACCGTCCGCCGAGAGGGAAAGGTGGACGGTCAGCCCAGGATGATCCCCACGAAGATGCCTGCCCCGTACCTGCAGCCTGTGCCGACGCTTCCTGCTTCCGAACCGCGACCACCGCCGTAAACAAACAGGAGAGCGTTTCTGACACCCACCATCCGTCGTGGTTCCTGGCGCTCCCTGCCATCCTGGGCCAGGAGGCCGCAAAAGCCCTGACGACGGGGATCGTGCCGCTCGCGCGCGCGGCCTCCTGCTGTTCTCCACTGACGTCGACCGAGTCCACATGGCATCATAACCTCGCCGCTGGCACCGTCGGCTTGGTTGAATAAGCACCGCGCTTTCACCCTTCGGGCGGGCGCTACTCCAACCCCCGCTACTGGCCAGCCCCTGCCGCGACGCGCATTTGCTGACAAGCAACTTTGTTTTCGGTGAACAACAAACACTGATGCACACAAAATGCGCGTCTTCGCGCGTTGTTGCTTCTTCACGATCGAGGGGCTGGACTTCCCCTCAAGGGTGCAGAACGACGTCGTGCGAACGCATGGACCTCGCGATGTTTCCGCCATTCGGCGCGTTTAGTCGTGGTGGAATCCGAGGTATCTGACTAGCAAGTCTCCCCCAAGCCCGTATATAAAGCCGCGCGAAAGGTTGGTAAGGACGAGCCCTACATAACAACCGATCCCCCTAGAAATCATAATTCACATTCTCTTCGCGACCTGGCTCTCGGTCTCCGTGATCCTCAGAAGCCTATCTTTTCGGGACTGTGCAGTTTGGATCGGTCCGGGTAGGATCCGAGCTAACCGTTGAAACGTCCGTCTCCCAAGTGGATATATTGGGTGGGTTGGGAACTGGTTAGCCGGGAACTTAAAAGATGCCTTCGAATCTATCATTACGAGAACATCGCCGCGGAACACAGGAACAGGCGCGTTCGTAAGTGAAGACCTGCAGAGCTGTACGTCAAAATAAACTACAGCGAGACGGTGATATTCAGTTGATATGCAGCATTTGCTGCAGTAGTTATGGGTGTGATCAACGACATGCTCAGGCACACACTCAACAATGTAGCTCGTGGTGCATCCTGATGCACCCTATTCATCACCTATAACTGCGACATCGGAGTTATCGCGATGTCAAGGCTGCGTAGAGTCCATCAAGCCAGTCGGTGGCCCATATACCTCTGTCTTATACTGTAGAGCTTCAACTCCATCAGGTGTCTTGCCAGGACCTCGCAAGCAAATATGCTTCCCGTAGTGGTTCCGAGGGTTCAACGCCCGTTTATGTCGAGGGCGTGGTCAGCTTCGGCTACCGAGGCAGTATCACCTTCATCCGGTACACGGTCCGAGTGGATGACCGTAGGTACAACCGACGCCTTCCAAGAGCGGACGAAAGCAATGTTCTTCACTACCAACTACAAATCCATCTCCGTGTCTCGCAGAGGCCAAACCTATCGTCATCGCCATCATGACTATAAACGATGAACATGCAAGCAGCACGTACGTCGCAGAAGGCCCCGATGTCTCCTCCACGAAGCTCTCCTCTACGAAGCTCTGGGAGCATCCGGATCCCCAGTCCACCCAGATGTGGACCTTCCTCCAACATATGAACCGCAAACATGGCCTGCAGTTGCAGATGTATTGGGACCTCCACGCCTGGAGCATCGACAACCTCGCCACGTTCTGGGCGGAAGTGTGGGATTTCGTGGGAATCACGGCGTCGAAACCCTTTCACGAGGTTAGCTTTCATGTTTCATTGCGATCATCTTCGCTTTGGGTTGCGTCTATGTCTCTGCTTCCACACGTGAAGGGTCGATGGCGATCAACGGCAGGATTTCTAGCCCGTCCTGGAGGCATTTGATGGGAAAAACTAGGTGAACAAGGTGACTTCGTCATCCGCAATGATGTCTTGCTTGGCCATGGAGATGGGCCTCGAATATGCGCAGACCACTCTATTGAAGAAGAGTTTCCATGTCGTCATCCTAACTCCCCCTACTAGGTCGTCGATGAAGATGCCCCCATGTTTCCACCGCCGAAGTGGTTCCAAAGCGCGAGGCTGAATTTTGCGGAAAACCTGCTCTTTCCCACCGCCGGCGTTGACCCCGACTCCCCCGCCATCATCGCCGTCAGCGAGACGACGGAGGAGGAGATTTCATGGTCACAACTCCGCGAGCGGGTCCGGGCATGTCAAGCCAGCCTGATCGCTATCGGCCTCAAAGAAGGCGATAGAGTGGCTGGATATGTCGCGAATCATGCGAATGCCGTCGTCGCTATGCTCGCCGCGACCTCCATCGGTGGCATATGGACGGCGATGTCCCCTGATACGGGCGCCTATGCCGTCTTGGAGAGGCTCAGACAGATCGAGCCAGCCATCCTCTTCACGGACAATGCTGCGTTTTACAACGGTCGTCCGCATCCCATTCTTCCCAAAGTCGCCGAGATCACGGCCGGCCTCCAGGGCCTCCGTGGCGTGGTGGTCTTTGACACCGTGCCCTCCTTGCAGGTTGACATCTCCTCCATCAAGCCGGCTGCTGGCAGCGCGTACTCGTACGCCAGCTTCCTGGACCTGGGCGCCCCTACTTCCGAACTAACATTCGCCCAACTTCTGCCGGATCAGCCGGTCTACATTCTATACAGCAGCGGCACCACCGGCGCGCCCAAGTGCATCGTTCACGGCGCCATCGGCACGCTCCTCCAGCACAAGAAGGAGCACATACTGCATTGCTCCATTACCCCCGCCAGCCGCCTGTTCTACTTCACTACCTGCGCCTGGATGATGTGGCATTGGCTGGTCTCGGGTCTTGCCAGCGGCGCCACCATCGTCCTTTACGACGGATCGCCGTTTCGAGCTCCCTCCCCCCTAGACCTAAGCACCTCGATCCTCACAGATCTCGCCATGCCACAACTCATCTCCCGCCTTCGGGTCACCCACTTCGGCACCTCCGCCAAATACCTCTCCATCCTCGAGCAGAAGGACGTCCAGCCGCTCCGACATGTCTCTCTCCCCTCCCTGCAAGCCATCTACTCCACCGGCTCCCCGCTCGCGCCCTCCACCTTCGCCTACATCTACCGGGTCTTCCCCTCGTCCATCAACCTCGGCAGCATCACCGGCGGCACAGATATCATCTCCCTGTTTGGCGCCCCCTGCCCACTGCTCCCCGTTCACGCCGGCGAGATCCAAGCGCCGGGCTTGGGCATGGCCATCGCCGTCTACGACCCTGACGGCATAGACATCAGCCGCACCGGCATCCCCGGTGACCTCGTCTGCCGTCGACCCTTCCCCTGCCAGCCCGTCGGCTTCTGGGGGCCGGGCGGTGCGGACCGGTACCGGCGCAGCTACTTCGATGCCTTTGGCAGTGACGCCCCCATCGTCTGGCATCACGGCGACTTCGTCCGCCTTAACCCGGCCACGGGCGGCTTGTGGATGCTTGGCCGGAGCGACGGCGTCCTCAACCCGGCCGGGGTCCGCTTCGGCAGTGCGGAGATCTACCACGTCCTCCTCCGGCACTTCAGTCAGGTCCAGGACGCGCTTTGCGTCGGCCGACGTCGCCGGCCCGACGACCCGGATGAATCCGTCGTCCTTTTCCTCAAGATGCACGACGGCTACCCGTTCGATGCCGATCTGGTGCAGCAGGTGAAGGATGTCATCCGCGCCCAGCTGAGCGCTCGCCATGTGCCTGCTGTTGTGGACGAGTGTTTGGAGATCCCCGTCACTGGGAATGGGAAGAAGTGAGTTCCGTCCGGTTCCCTCCGTAGCGCTGCTTGTTTTCTGTCTTTCCGGTTCGCTGATTCACTGACGTGCGCACTCCAGAATCGAAGGCGCCGTGAAGCAGATTCTCTGCGGCATGGACGTCAAGATCTCGGCTTCCGCGGCGAACCCGGAGTGCCTCGACTTCTATCGCAAATGGGCGCGGACCCATTGAGGAGGCGGCGTGCAGAGCGACTGAGCCCATTGGAGCGGGCCGGCGGCGGATGCTTGAAGATTTGACGGCATGTATGATCACATTTCCAGGGGGAACCCGGAAGAAAGAGGGTTTGTTACCGGTTAGATTGTCATAATCAAGAGCGCCCTCTGTGCCAATCGCACGACATCAATCATCTCTCTCACAACCCGCCACGTTGAATGCACATCACCTGCTTTTCACGAGTCCGGCCTCACCATGACCACCAACCACGTCAACGCACCATACACCTAACTCCTTGTCTACACATATACTGCTCACATATACGTCGTACCTTCGTAACCACATAGCGCCAACGCCAATGCTCAACATCATCGACCCGCACGTCCCAATTCAACAACTCTATGCGCGATCCTTCATCGCTCGCAGCGTCGCCATGACCTCCACCGGATCCGTCTTCCCCACGACCTGATGGATCTTCGGATCCTGCGGTTCTCGTCAGCCATTCTTCCAATTACTCCCTTCGAAAGCGGTCCGCCGCACGCTTGGCCGGGAACCACAAGAGCTGACTGACCTTGACCCGCATGAACACGTTATACCTCTTCTCATCCCCAATCGTCGACTTGCCCTGCGTGTGCTTGTTCTGCGCGGCGAAGGCGTCGAGCTGCCGGACGGCGTCGTCGTCCGGGAGCACGCTCTTGGCGAACTTGACGTTGCCTTTGGTGTACTCGTGGCCCGGCTGGTCAAAGTCTCTCCATCAGTCGGGCTGTTTGCAGCCAACAGCTAACAACGGATGGGGTTTTTTTGGACCTACGTAAACCTTCGTGTCGTCCGGCAAGGCGGCCAGGACCTCGTTGAGCGCGGCGTGCATCTCGGCGGCGGTGCCCTCGAAGAAGCGGCCGCAGCCGCCGATGAAGAGGGTGTCGCCGGTGAAGACGGCCCGGTCGTCACTCGCGCCGTCCTCGACGTAGTAGCAGATGCTGTCTTGGGTGTGACAGGGCGTGTGCAGCGCCGTTACTTTGATGGCCTCGCCGATGGTGAAGGAGGAGTTGTGCGCGGGCGTGTGGGTGACGTGCTGGCAGTCCCGACCCCCGATTATGGGGAGGGGGTAATGTTTGGACTGCGTTGGGCGGTTTTAGCTGGGGGGCTGCTGTAGAGTGGGAAGGGGGACTTTTGGCTAGGGGGAACGTACGATCTCGCTGTTGCCGCCGGCGTGGTCGTGGTGACTACGTAGGTGGTAGGAGTTAACGGGTTGCTCGCGATCTGTTGGCTGTGTTTTCATGGAGGCTTACTGGTGCGTGTTGATGATGCTGGTGAGCTTGATCTTCCCGCTCTCGGTATGTCGCTTCAGGACTGGCAGCACCCTGTCATCATGCTTGGTTAGCTCTGCGGGAGCTGGAGCTACAGCTACAGCTACATCTGCCTGCGCGGGGCTTATTGAATGAGGACATACTCGGGCGGATGCGCCGGGTCAATGATCACAGCTTCCTTGCTCTTATCGTCGACGACGAGGTAGGCGTAGTTGTTGCCCGTCCCCTCCCCTTTTCGATATCGAATTAAGTTAGCAATCGGAGTCCTACGGGTTGGTTGCAAAAGCCGTGTGTGCTGCTGACATACACATCGGAATCGATTGGATATGCATGGCGCGCGCTGCTGTTGCTGCTGACTACAGGAGGTACGGGTCCGATGTTAGTGCCCGCATTTGGCAGATGCTTTTGAGGCGGCTTACGGTGTAGAAGAGAGGCTTGGTGAAAGATGCTGTTAGGGATTTCCGGAGGGTGGAAGTGAAGAGACTCATGAGGAGGGATATGGGGGAAAAGAAGCAGCGGCGTTCAGGTGGAGAAGCTTCAGAAGAGCTTCCTATCGGATGCGGAGAGCTTCCATGATGACGTGAAAAGGGCTCGTCGGCTATCGTTACCCTTCGGCTTTAGTCGTGCGATAACTCCGTCTGCTATAATGAAGATGTTCGGAGGTTGGGATAGGGAAGATTGTTTTGAATTGAATTGTCCCCCGGTCGGATCTAGAGAGCGAATGGGAGATTCAGCCTGGTCCAATTGTGAATCACATGGCCATGTCCCTAGGGTTTCTGGTATGTTTTGCGTGGTAGCCTTGTCTAGCTAGTGATTCTTGTACCTACGATGTTCGAGATGCGCGGCCCTCTCATGCGCTGGAAGGGGAAAGGCGAATCCATACACAAAGCGGTCGAGACTCCTGTCGAAGGGCTTGTAGAACCAAAAACTCAATAGATGCAGGGTGGCCAAATGCGACGGGATGCTTGTATATATAAAGCGCTCGCGCACGCATTGTTGTTCAGCTCTCCGAACGAAGAAGGCGATCGGGAAGGGCGAACTGCGGGCAACGGCCAAACCTCCGAGAGCAACTCTTGCCGGCCCTGAAATTTCCCCAAGCTCCCCTCCATCTTCTCCATATCCACCGTCGCAAAAGGTCATGAACGATGACCACCACGCGCGACTCCCACAATGATGCGCCGGCGGCAGCAGCACAATATGCCCGGCCTGCTCCAGCTCCCTCTCGAGGCATCTTCTCCGTCCCGGCCCCGGTCAAACGAGTCTTCGACCGCTTCCCGCTCGTGACGTACGAGGCGAACGACCTCCCCCAGCGCGCGCCGCGGAATCGCAAGCGGCATCAGTTGTACGTGTGGAGTACGCCGGCGGAGGCGAAGGCGGGCGTGCCCTCGTTCAATCCGAGCTGTTTGAAATGGCAGGTATGCAAGACATCTCTGCGCGCTGCTATGTCGCGTAGAACGCTTTGGCACGGTTGGGGATCAGAAGTTGACCACGCATCGAGCAGGCATACCTGAAATTCTCCAACATTGAAGTCACGACCGTCGCATCGAACAACCATGCCTCACCTAGCGGCGCTCTTCCCTTCCTCCTCCCTGCCTCCTCCAACATCCTCAATCCTCCAGCTCCCGTGCCCGCCGGCAAGCTTCAACGGTGGGCAAAGGACCACAGCACGAGCGCCATTGAAGAGCCGTCAGACCTGCGCTACGAAGCGTACCTCTCACTCCTCGACCTGAAAATACGACGAGCATGGGTACGTACGAACTCCACCGTCCAGGAGCCGGAACGCAAATCTAACCAAACGGGACACCAGCTCTACAACCTCTACCTCACCTCCAACTTCCACACCATCATCCAACCCCTCTACCTCACCCCCACCTCCACAAGCCCTCTCGTCCGCCTCGCCCTCGCACACGAGCTCCGCGCCGCCGCCACCGCCGAACTGCTCAAGCACACCCCGACCATCGACGTCGGCCTCCTATACACCGAGGCCGACGACGCCCTCGCCGCCCTGGAGACCGCGCTCGGCGACGCGGAATGGTTCTTCGGCGCGCCGCGGCCGACGCTGTTCGATGCGAGCGTGTTCGCGTACACGCATCTGCTGCTGGATGATGAGCTGGGTGAGGGCTGGACGGAGCGCACGGTGTGTCGGGCGGTGCGGAAGAGGCAGAGGTTGGTGGCGCATCGGAATAGGATACTGAACGGGTTTTTTGCGAGGGATTTGGATCGGTGAGGGGGTGGTGTTGTGGGATGGGATAGAGGGGGGAGGGCGAGGTGTAGCGGTGATTGACAGGCAGGGAATGCATTGCGTGGGCATGATGGCTTCGGTTGTATTATTAGAGAGTGCGGCGTGTATGGCAGGGTTAGTAGAGTATACTTGGTCCTTCTGCTTACTTCTGAAGGTCGCACGGATGTACTTCGTCCGTCAAGGACGCTTCGACGTGGCGAGGCATCGGCGAAGTTTGGCGCGTCCACTGGCACGCCGGATCATGTCAGTGATTAGCTAGCCTTCCAGCTCTCCCTTCGCGGGCCTTGCTGCCTAGAATCAAGTACCAGTACCCTTTCCCACTCTACCCCCTTGCCCTCTCAACCTCCCAGCGCGGCTGGAGTACATGCTGCCTTAAACCTCGAGACGCATCTCATCATACGAGAGCGAGGGCAACATCCCTCCAAGCCTGAAGTGGGTTTCGTCAAGGGAAGGGGGGTTTAGAGTCAGAGGGCGAGGCTGGGTGTATGGCGGTGGATGTGCTGGAGGAAGCGCGATGGGGGAGCGGCAGTGGGCGGGAGGGGATGCAAGGGAGTGGGTGTGAAGGGTGTGATTTGGATTGCTTGCGAGGAAGAGGATGTGAGAAGGCAGTCGTGAGAAGATTAATATATCTTGTCGTTGCGAGGGCGTTGCTCGCGTAAGGCTGGTGGGTAGATGTGGTGCTTATGATTTCCTAGCCTCTGATTGGCTGTCAGCGGATCTGCTTATTTCCTTGATGGTTTACTGAGGGATGGAGGTATTCTGCAGCGACGAACCTTTGCAGCGATTGTAATTCGTGGAAGCCGTAATGGATAGCATTGAGAAGATTTGATCACAGGAAACGGGGCGCAAAGAAAGAACGGCGGATGGGAGTGAACGAACTTCGTGTCTTGTACAACACAGCAGTCTATTGCGCGCTTGAGCCCATAATATACACTTCAAAATCCCTCGTGATGCACCCCAACGCTATCCATGCAAATCCGACCTTACTCCTCCTGATCGGCGAACAGAGCACGACCCTCCTTGGAGTTGAGGAACTCGTTCCTATCCGCGCATTAGCATCCGTGTCCTGTCGTCCAACAAGCCATCGCAACGCCATTGGCATCGGAATCGGGGCGACTTCTTACTTCTTGATGGCCCAGTCCATGATCATGTATCCGGCGATGAGCGGAGGCGCCCAGTACAGGATCTGCTGCTTTGTCCGGCGGAAAGTGTTGAAGACGGCGGCGTGGGCCGTGCCGGCGAGGGGACGCTGACGGTTCGGGGAGAGCGAGTAGGAGATAACGCCCTTTTGTGGGGGGGAGCCTGGAGATCGATCATGTAAGCCTTTGGTTGCGTTGAATGCGAGAGCGCTTGGAGCGATGCAACTCGAGCGAAGTCCGGAGACTGTGGTGATGCGAAGCGATTGGGAGAGCTGCCGTACCAAGAGAACCCCACCAGCCCATGTACCTAAAGCGACCCGTTAGCAAATGATCCCAGAGAGCTATATGAAGCCAACGACGCATCGCTTTCCATCAAGTGGCCGAATGGCTCGTCGTTGGTCTCAAGTATCCGGAACGCCGGGGTACACATACTGGCCAGGAAGCTTTTCACCGCCGCCACCCATGATGTCGGTTATTCAGATTATTCGGAGGTAAGAGTTAGGAGAGGAGCGTGAGGCGTGAGACGGGTTGTCAATCGCAAGCAATGATGTACGTTGTGTGCAGGACCGGAAGTTCTGACGACGGGAGCCATGGAACTTTGAAGATGCTTGGCGTCGATTTCGCGCTTTCCCCAAAAAAGAACAGAAGCAGCGGGCATGAACTTCCGACCGAGCTTTTGCTTGGTGAACCACCCCATCACGAGCATACGGCATCACAGCTCCCTTGCCTAATCTCATCGCCCGCCCGAGGATCGTCCCGTAACCGTTCCAGGCATCTTCGAAGACGCTTCACCATGGCTAACGCCCTCAACGCCATCTACAAGTGGGCGGTCCCCGCCGCGGTCGGCCTTTCTTTCGTCCAGGCCTCGATGTACGATGTCAAGGGCGGATCGCGGGCTGTGATCTTCGACAGGATTCAGGGTGTCAAGGATACCGTCTCGAATGAGGGCACACACTTCTTGATCCCGTGGCTGCAGAAGGCCATCATCTACGACGTCCGGACCAAGCCGAGGAACATCTCCACCACAACAGGAAGCAAGGATTTGCAGATGGTCAGCTTGACCTTGAGGGTACTTCACAGGCCGGAGGTTAAGGCGCTGCCGAAGATCTATCAGGTACGGATATGAGGTCCCGGAATAATCCCCGCGCTTCCGGCGGGGCGAAAGACATGAGGATTCGGAGATTTGGGGCAACCTGGCTAATGCCGTATTTGATAGAACCTTGGTCAAGACTACGACGAGCGTGTCCTCCCCTCCATCGGTAACGAAGTCCTCAAAGCCATTGTAGCCCAGTTCGACGCCGCCGAGCTCATTACCCAGCGTGAAGCCGTCAGCAACCGCATCCGCAGCGAGCTCCTCAAGCGTGCCCAAGAGTTCAACATCGCCCTGGAGGATGTCTCCATAACACATATGACCTTCGGCAAGGAGTTCACCAAAGCCGTCGAGGAAAAGCAGATTGCGCAGCAGGAGGCGGAACGGGCACGGTTCGTGGTCGAGAAGGCCGAGCAGGAGAGGCAAGCCAACGTCATCCGCGCCGAGGGTGAAGCTGAGGCTGCCGACACCATCAGCAAGGCCATCGCGAAGTATGGCGAGGGTCTTATCATGATCAGAAAGATTGATACCCAGAAGGAGGTGGCCCAGACCTTGGCCCGCAACCCGAACGTTTCCTACCTCCCCAGCGGCTCTGGAAGCAGCGACGGCAAGAGCGGCGCCAACTTCCTTCTCGGCTTGAGGTCTTAAACCAGGGCTTGTTTTCGGGTAAGGTAATGCATGGGTTGGTGAGTTTTCCGGCGTCTGTGTGAGTTCGGCCTGGTGCTGCTGTGTACCAAACTTCTACTCTTCTTGTAGCATAGAAAATCCATCCTCTTTCTTCATCATCACAGTCCCAGGGTCTTTCCTGGGACGTGTGCTTCAGTCATTGAGGAGGGGTAGGTTTCCGGTTTCCCTCGGGTGGAAGTCCGAGTTGATATTGGAAAATGTTCCGAGCCTTACTACTCACAACCGTCTCTTCCACACCTTCTCTCGCAATCCTTTCAGGAAAACGGCCATTCCATCATAATAACATTCAGCCACGCCTTGCCTTTCTGCGTTCCTCGCCAGTTTCCCGCGATTTTCCCTCAGTCTCCGTCCGCCGATCGGTTGCGCGAAGAGTGACGTCACACGGCCTCAAGATATTCCCAGATGCAGCGCTCACCACTACCAAGGACAATCTTCCATTTCTCACGCTCAGTATTCTCAAAACCCCGTAGCATAAGTCCTATCGTCCCGAGTCGCACATATACCAATTCTCTTCGCGTCCTGTCCAGAATGAGGCTCACCGGCTCCTGCTTCTGCAAGCGCCTCACCTACGAAGTGAACCTGAACTCGGCCGACGACGCGCGCACCTCCATCTGCCACTGTAGCAGCTGCAAGGTACGTCCATATGCCCCCAGTCCCCCCTCAGCCAGGCGCTAGCACCTCTCACACCCCACCGTCTGTGTAGAAAGCCTTCGGGACCAACTACGGCCTAACCGCCAAGATCCCCCTCGACTCCTTCAAGTACACCTCCGCCGCCCGCCCCCGCGAGTTCGTCGCTGAGAACGGCGTGCACCGCGAGTTCTGCGAGAACTGCGGCAGCTACATCCTCGAGTACGGCGAGCAGGCCAAGGAGAAGTTCCGGTACATCTGCGTGGGCAGCCTGGACGATCCGGAAGCGTTGCCGCCGAAGGGCGAGTTCTTTTGCAAGTTGAGAAGTAGTTGGATGCCCGAAGTGCCTGGTAAGTTGTTTGATTGGCGGCAATGCTGGTGGAGCTGTGACTGACCCGGGTTGATTAGGGCTTTTCCATAAACAGGAGATCAAGGAGTAGGGTGTTGACATACCTCGTGTCGGTTGGTAAGGATTACGTGACGTGAATGACAGCCCTTCGTGTTTCTGCATCTGGATGACGTTTGAACATGTATACATGCGTTGAGCGGTCGGTGTTAGGTGAGCGTTGTAGCGTGAGATGTGAAAGGTTGTCAGATTTCACGTGGGTGAGGTAAACGCCCAGCAAGATGGTTCATTCTTCTTCTTCATTTTCCTCTTGAAAGTCTTCAGTCAGTCCAAAAATCTCATGTCTTTTCCTCATGGTTATATTAAGTCAGGTTAAATCATTTCATCTTCTATCAGTCATCTTCTCATTACACTGTCGAGCAGCAAAAAGCAAAGACTGAAGAGTTAGCGGGACGGAGGCCAGTAGAACGCAAAAGCAAAAAGAGTTCGGCCGCTTTAAAGCGGCCTACATCTCCCGGAGCGCCCTGTCGGGTTCGAACCTGGTGTCCTCGCTCCTAGAACCACTAACCGGCCCGGCGACAGCTTTTAATGTGAACATTCGTTCACAAACCACTGTGCCAACCCTGTCTCTTTTGAGTATGGGATTGCTTTAGGTCTTACGGTCTGATCCATTGGTAAGAGTACTGTTAGGGGGATATATAACCACCTAGTTTTTCGAGGCTCGACACGGGAGCTCTCGCAGCCGCGTCTACGCCTTGTGCGCCTGATTCTCCGACAGGGCCGGTACGCGGGCTCTGACAGCGCGTTCACAACCGGGTGCGCCTAGCTTTCTGGCAGCGCGTCCACACCTAGGTGCGCCTAATCTTTAAACAGAGCTGAGACGGGAGCTCTGGCAGCGCTTCCACACCTAGGTGCGCCGCACATGTTTACAGCCGTCGCTCCCGCACGTTGCACGGTTTGGACGAAGTGGTATGAGGCTACGAGTAGGCATTGCACACATGCATCACGACCATGGGCTGTCAAACCCGGATAAACACATTTGAGTGGGGAGATTCTTCATTTTATGCTAATTGCTAATAGCTATCGTTAAGACGTGGCATCCGCTGCCTAAGCTCGCAGAGACCATTCTGGTAAGGCCTGACATCAAGACCATGACCGACGCTATGGAAAAGGTGGGAATCATCGTGAATGGGTATCTCTGAAATCATTTTCCTCACAAGATGTGGAAAAGGAAGAGATTGAAGAGAAGCACGGCCGTTATAAGAAAGGAAATGAAGGGGAAAGGAAATGAAATGTTTGTTTAGAACTGACTTCTGCGCAGTGCTTAGCTTTGTCGCACCGCTGATTCTCCAAAAAACCCACGTTTTGTTTGTCCCATCACGTAGTCGGTGTTTTCATTTCTGGTGTGGTGCATGGCAATATGGCCCAAAGCCCAACTCCGGTCATGAGGCTGCCCGGCCAAGCGGATCACGCCTTGATCAGATTTTCAAGCAACGGGATTGCTACCAACGGGATTGGCGTTGCGAGAAGCAGGACGGTGGCCATCGTCGAGCTCTGGCGTCGCGTGCTCCAGCGGGATCGGGCGCAAAGAAGCCATCATATCCTCGTTCATCTTCTGCAACATGCCTTTGTCGACGTTGTGACCGCTGAGCGCCTTCTTCATCTCCTCCGATATGGAATCCACCCTCATAAAGCCGGTCGGTGGGCCAACATTGATGGGACCAAGCGAGCGCCGATGGGGGTGGAGGGAGGCCCGGTTGCCGTTGACGACCGACATGGGAGGGCCTTGCGCCTGGCGACGGTTGCGATAGAGCCAGAAGAGAACCGCGCCCAGCATCGCCGCTCCGACAAGCGCGCCGACGACGATGCCTGCCGTTTTAGCGCCGTTGTCGGAGGATTTGTTGTGCTCGGTTGCTTCCATGATTGCAGTCGCGTTTGCGGTAGCGGAAGCAAGGGAAGCAGTAATCTTGGTATCTGTGGCGGAGGCGACGGAATCTGTGGACGTCGATGTTTGAAATGCTGACTGCGTTAGTGAAGGATCGCTCTCTGAAGATGTTTCTACCGTGAGCGAAGAAGTCGCGTCCGTGACGGGCGATGTTTCAGAGGTGACGGCCGTAAGTGAAGTAGCGAAAACAGCTGGAAGTAGGGCGTTTGTTGGGGACGCCTCCGTGACCGGCGCAACGGCGGTGAACTCACTCATCATGGTGTCCGATACGGAGGCCACCGACACCACCGCGCTGTCCACCTCCGTGGCCGCTGCAGCCGAAGTCGACAGGCACCCGGTCGCAGCTGCACTGGTGCTGCCTTCCCAGTCTCCGAAACTGATAGCAGCCGACTCCGAAGCGGCGGATGCGGGTCCCCAGTCTGCGAATCCGGTGGTGGCTGTCTCCGCTGCGATCCTGGACGCCGCGGCCCAGTTCATCTTGTGAGATCCGACAGTGGTTAGTAGCGTGGTCTGCGTAGAAGTCGGCTTTGAGAAAGGACTATACGAGACGGCCTCCGGCGTCTTGATGAATGTGCCTTCGTCCACCATGCTGTTGACGGAGAGAGGAGTGGGCATGGAGATCTCAGACTCCTTCAACGTAGCTGGACGGCCGTGAGACGCACTTACTTTGCTTGCAAATGCTACCATAGCGATGCCTTCGAGCGTCTTCGGTTTCAGAATGAGAGGCACGACGGCGGTGTTCGAAGTCGCCGCGGGAACCGGCGGTCGCGTGGAAGAGTCACTGGTGGAAGAGACAGAGTTCGGATTGGTTGGTTGGTGCTGGATACTGATGCTATTGAGATCTTGGGCGGGAATGAGCTCATCCGTGTCACCTATAAGATTTCCCAGTTAGTGATCGACGCTCTCGAAGAGTTGTAGTATGGAATCAAAGGTTCCTTCAACGGGCAGTATCTCCCTCCTTTGGAGGACAATGCAATCGGCGTTCTGCTGGCATGCTATGGTGAACGGGGAAATTGCTCTCACTATCGAAGATCTGGGTCGGGCTCAGGGTCGACAAGGTCTTGAGATCGTAGTTCGTAGCGGTGCTATTGCAATCGACCATGAGCAAGAGGCACAAGATGCCGACGAGGCAGCAGAGGATGGCAGCCTTCATAGCTTCGACCTACTCAGCCAAGCGACGGGGAGGGCGCAACGCGTGGCGACGAGAAGAGGGCGAGGCGTCTTTGTCGCGATGAAGCCCGTGGCGTTCGTGGCGGCGTGGCCGGTGAGGTCGAGCGGGGGACGACGAACAATAGGGTGGTGACGGAGATCTGCGTGCTAAAAGAACGAAGAAAGGAGGTGGAGGAGACGGTTCGTTGGACAATGTTTGCGGGTTTGTAGGGAGTGGTCAATGGGGAAAACTTGGTGAAGACGGGACCGGCAGCCTTGCATGAGGCACCAACAAGGTGCTTGTGAGGCAGCAACGTCTTCGGCAACTGGGAAATGCTTGCGTTCAGATATAAAACAAATGGAAATACCCCAAGATCAGAACGGAAATCACATGATAGGAAAGAAGAACTGGAGAGTGGAAATTTGACTGGTTGATTCTCCATATCCGCCGCAGGTTTTCTAGTTTAGTCTAAAGGCACCGATCACTGACAGATGTTTTCGCAGAAATGTCTGCTATAAAGTATGCTTCAGTCATGATCTATTGCAATACAGTTAAAATAAGAGTGAGACGGTGTCTCTGGTAGCGCACTTACCGTTGCTTTCAAAACGCACAAGAACCGACCGTCTTTGTTGCCCAACAGAACCACGTTCCGCCCCAACACCTGAAGTAAACCGCACACCAAGCGGAAAGCCTCGTCAGATAAACTCCCGCACTCTAGCAGCATGCTGGATATTCTCAAGTTCGAACGCTTGCTCTTGCTGCAGATGATGCGCCGCAAACCGGTCCGGCGAAAAGGTCGAGTGCTCCGTTTGCTGGGCTGGAATCGGCACGGATACCGGCAAGGTGGGTGAGATGTGAGGAACCGTCTCCGCAGCGCGAACGTCGTGGGACTTTTGGGGGCGTTTGAGCCTCCTCCAGAGTTTCCGATGGAAAGCGAGCGCGAGGACGAGCATGCTGAAGATAGTGATGAATACCACGACGATGACCCAGGGTAGCCAAGCGCGGTTTTTGCTTGCGATGTCCGTTCCTTCGGTTTTCTGCTTTACGTCTGGAGTTGAGGTGTGAGCGGGAGTTTGGCTGACGGCTGAGGTGTTTGCCATTGTGGTGGCCATGACGAGAATAGAAGAGGCCACTGCTTGGTACAAGTGAAGTAGTACCGGAGTGTCCAGAGTATGGGTGACCGGAAGGCTTAGCGTAGTCGGATCCAACCACACGCTCGCTGAAGCAAGTCCAAACAGTTGACCACTTTCCAGAATCTGGTGGCCTGGGACCCTCGAAATTTGCAGGTTGTAAGAGCACGTTGCCGGCAGAGTTGAAGTGTGGAGTCTGACGAAGTGTTGCGCAATTTCCCCGGGAGTGTTAGATTGACTCGAGGAAAGAGGAGCACCCTCGAGTACTGCCTTCAAATAACAGGCGGAGATAGAGGTAGGAGGGGCGGTGTGACACGGTGATAATAGGGATCCAACTCAACACAGCAGTGTCACTTCTGAGCACCTCAATTACACGTCTCGTTTGTTTTGTCCACGATGGGTTCCAACGATGGGTTCCAATAGACTGGTACAAGATGCAGACCAAGGAAAAGCAAATGCTTGGAGGCACGGGTTGATAGAGAACGGAGGAAGAGAAATTACTTAGAAAAAGGGGAAAAAAAAAAGAACTGCTTTTGATGATTCGAAGAGACTGCGCACATCGCTCGATCCCGTCCTCCTACTCAGTGATGCTACAAGCAATATTCATATCCCGAAGCCTCTCTTTAAATGCGTATCGATTTGTTTTTGCGAGCATTACACGCGGTCCATGTCTTACAAGCCTCGTTTGGCATCATTTCCTCCAGTATTACACATCTCACCCGGCTATCCGACTTCGTTCTGGTGCCATTGGTCATTCCACGAATGGCCTCGAATGTACTAATAAAAGTTATAGTTGCTCTCCAGATCCGCAAGTTTCTACTAATTCAGCCTGGTCATCGACTGAGAAGTGATCCGATGATGATTATTATGATGTCTCGTCGGTCCCTTGAGCGACTGGCGCCGAAGCCAGGAGTAAAAGAAGCCAATCACAACGGATCCGACAACAGCAACAAGTCCGAGGACAAGTCCAGTGATGGCTCCGCGAGTTAAAAGGCCTTTTGACTCCGTGGCAGGGCTACCATTGTCACTTTCTTCACTAGCGTTCGAGGATGGCGAGACCTGTGAGATATAGACAGTTTTAGATTCCTGGTTAGACGTGGAATTCGTGGTAGTGTGAAAGGTTGAACTTGAAACGGCTGTCGAAGTGTATCTTGCGGGTACTGTCGAGCCCATTGTCGGAGTCATTGTTGGAATCATTGTCGGGGTCGATGAGCTATAGGAGGGCGTAGCCAAAGCGTCGGTATATGGGAGTAGGGTGTATTTCGCGGTGGGAGTTTCCGTAGAAGGATCTGGCACGTTGAGAGTCACTTCATCGAGACTGTTGTAGTTCACGTAGGCATATTGAAAGATACCTCCAACAGCGGAACATAGTACCATGGTCTGCTCCTCATACGTATTGTATAGAGTTGCACAAGCGGGTGCTTCCTGGTTACTGAGTTCGAATACTCAGTCAGCATGGCAACAGACGGCTGAACAAGCCCGCCTTACCAGATTGTGACGCCGGCAGTGTCGCCCGTCACCTCAGTAGCAAACGCTGCTCCATAGTCGATGCAAGTAGTGCGAGCACCGCAGGAGGCAGTGGTGCAACAGCCTATGTTACTGCCTTGAGTAAAGCATTGGCCAGTGGAACAGCTCATGAAACCAATGCCATCACAATCGTCCACACTCCCGGCTTGACGAGCGAGGAAAGCATCGGAAGCCTGCGCAGCGCTACTCTCCATTGTTGCCCATGAAGTGATCGTTTGATGAGCGAGGCTATCGTCGCGAGATCCGGCCATGGCACCGTGGAAGAACAATGAAAGAACAATGAAATCCATGTCTGGTGTTGACGGCGAGCGTGCCGAGTGGGGGATGCGTGCTGAACGGGAAGGCGAGATAGGTTACCTTCGCTACGCGGTTGCAGACGGTGTCCACCACCTTGCGAAAATGACGCCGGAAGCTGGAGCGCGAATTTTCCGAGCCAGAAGATCCTGCACGGCAGGTACAGTCCTGGTGCGTCCGACTTATGAGAATGCGGATGATCTAACGATGCCCCTCGTTCTTCAGCACTGCAGTGTACAACCAACGAAGCACCATACAACTTCACTCAATGGCTGCACTCACAGTCTGCACGATTGGACGCTTTCCCAACTGTAAGTAGTGATATGCCATGTGGTCTGGTTCACGCCGATATTGTGTCCAGACTCCTACTATCTCTTCACTGGCAACGTCACGGTCGTTTGACATTAACCGGTATACACGCAACCATGACCACCGAAGACGAAGATCATTACCACAGTATATTGTCTAGACTTTATGGAACATGAGGCCAACTTTCCACGGTTAAGAAGGTTTAGTAAACTAAGACGCCAAAGACGTCCTTCAGTCGGG
The DNA here is from genome assembly GCA_019775845.1 of Myrmaecium sp. VS I D KN 1. Lineage (NCBI taxonomy): Eukaryota > Fungi > Ascomycota > Dothideomycetes > Valsariales > Valsariaceae > Myrmaecium > Myrmaecium sp. VS I D KN 1. The sequence continues at coordinate 291,587 of JADQAV010000003.1, forward strand.
GAACTCGCCGGTAAATCCTTGGCTTCTACAGAGCTTTCATGGTAAGTCGACATACAGTCGCAAAGCAATGGCGAGAGCTCCTTTCTAGCCACATCATCCTAGCCCGAGGCTTGATCTCTAAGGAGTCTCTCAAACAAGCTACTATATACTTCAGCCGTGTCCTAGCTACAAGCATGTCATACAGCAGAAGACTAGCAGATGGTGTGTGAAAGCATGTATTTGACTTGCTCTACCCTAAGACATGGCTCCTTTCTGTCGGTCTTGTCTCCCATCAAAATTTAGCACAGAAGTCACGCCAAGCCCCCAGGACCTGTCAGCCTCGCACGCGGGATTCAGTATAAACCCAGTTCGAACTCTGGTTGTCATTACCATACAACACCGCCTCTCAACAACTTAGAAAAAGATCACGGCCAGTACATGAGGTGGAAGTAGCATTATGGAATAAAAATTTCGAATGAAGAGTCCTAAGGTGATATCCAGATACGCCCGGTCTGATGCTGTTACGGTGGATCCGCTTATTTTGCTTCAACGCCCGTTCCATGCCGATCGACCAATGGGAGAAGGACAAAGTTAACCTCACTCCTTCCTGACGGACGTGTTCAAGAAGGACGGCACCAAAAGAACAGGAAGTGTTGGAGACCGTCCAGTAACACGGGGAAGGTGATAGTGTCGGTGACAGAGCTGTCTCGAAACATCCAGAGCCATTCTTCCTGAGCACATCCAGCTTTTCCATCCGGACGATGCGAAATGAGGGCGTCCCTCGCAACCGCCATCTAGTAGCCCATCACCCCAGTCCCCGCAAAGAACGTCGAGGGCGCAGGGTGAGCATAGGGCGAATAGGGCGGAGGGTCGTAGGGCGGATATGACGGCAGCGGCTGCTGCTGCTGCTGCTGCTGCTGCTGCTGCTGCTGCTGCTGCTGATGATGCTGCGCTCCTTCGGCCGCAGATAGCGGATCGACATTCGCGACGTTCCGGACGCGGATGAGTTTGAAGGACCGCGTCGGCGTGCGCTTCGCGCGCTTCCGGCGCCCCAGCATGACCGCGACGCCGAGGACGATGGCGATGGCGGAGATGACGACGCCGGCCCAGAGGGCGATGGAGAGCAGGGTCTGGTGGTATTCGGTGTCGGCCATCGCTGGTGTTCGTTTTTTTTTTTCTTTTTGTTTTCGAGAAGGTGATTCTCTAGATAAGGCTGATGGGGTTTTGGTATATGCGTGCTCAAATGGTCGAAGAGCTCAACTTCCTCCCCCTTGGGATCTGGGAACTCGACGACCTTTATATCTTCCTCGGCCTGCCAAATTATCCGCCGTAGCAGCGAGGCCACGAAGACATGTAGAAACGCTAAAAAGAAAAGAAAAGGATATTCTGCAAAGGAGCACTTGAAAGGTTTCAAGCTTCCTATCCTCCCCTCCGCAATGGAAAGTTTATCCGATTCGCGTACGCCATAGCGAGTGTATAAGGTATACCGAATGCGGTAGCGAAACCAATCACGAATGGTCGTTGTCGAGCTTATAGCGAGAAGCTTTTAGGTAGAGTTTCGATTCGGCGGCTTTGCTGGGCTCAAAAAGTATGAAAGTACGTGCCGACGAACGACAACTTAAAGAAGTCTCACAGACACAAATGACCAGACAGCCAAGGCCATGGTACAGCCGGACGCAGCGAAGCACCAGCCGTGCAGTATAAACCGCCCCCCGGACCTCACGCTGGAAAGCCAAATCCCGCCCAAGTACGTAGTTACAACCTGCCCTTCCATCTCAGCTGCCCATGGGTAGGGGAAAGCTTAAACCGGGTACTCCCGCTGCGGGTTCGACGACGCCGGATTAAAAAAACATCCACCGCGTCCCCACTCCAAGCTTTCCACACCGCGCGTTCAGCTTGACGAAAAGCTTAAGTCGGATGAACAAAGTCAAAAGAGAGAGAAAGGCAAAGAAAGAGCGACGTGGCCTCAACAACACAAACGAGGATAAGCTCTGCGTTCTGCAGATGCTTCATGTTCGGAAGGGTACTCACGCGGTTGACAAAAAGAAACGTCTATAGAACGCGAAAACCGATAGTGATTTATAGAAAAGCTCTACTAATCTTTCTACGAAGCGCTCGAAATCTGAATACTTTTTATAATATTAGCTGAACCTGATTATATATTTCTTTCGGATTTTTCTAGTTATTCTGGAGCTTCATTATTCAAACTACCGGTTACTATACGGGTGCGTTTTTCCGGTCAACCGCGTGGGTACTACTATAGCTAAGTACTGTAGTAGGCAGTACAAGAAAGCGCACAGTACCCGACTCCCGGCCTTTCTCGGTGTGGGGAGCTAAGGTACGATGGGTGTGTGTGGCCCTAAGGTACTTATGTAACTTCACTACTCCATCATTACCTCCCTCCCACTCTGCGGCTCTACTTACCTGTCGTTCTCATCCTCCTGAGTGGTACTAGCTTGTCGTTGGTGACGGGGAGAAGATGAACGAAGCGAGATCAGCAAGGGAAGTGAATAGACTAGCGAAGAGAGTGAATAGACCAGCGAAGAAAAGACCTCCTCGGCGATCAGAAACCCCCTTACCCAGAACTCCCCCCAGCGACCTCATACAACAGACCTTACTAAACAATCAAAGAGACTAAGTTAAACGAAGGCCTCACCACCATCAAAAGAAGAAGGGGTGGATTGTAGGAAGCTAGGTACGATGGGTGTGTGTGGCTCTAGGGGTATATATAAGTGTACCCAACCAACAAGCATAATCCTACCACCACCACACCACTAATTCATACCGGACACCGATCTGTCCCCGGCGTTCCCGCCCGTTGATCTGCATGACTTAGCCGGTGCTGGGCCATGGATCCCCGGCTTTTTCTGTTCTGCACATGCACAGTCCGAGACATAGACATCCCAACCTCAACCCAGAGCACCAAACCACTCCTCCCCCTCCCGGCCCCGTCCCCCAGCACCACAGCACCACACCCAGCACATCAACAATCCCCCTACACATCCCCCGGCACCAGCACGTCCACATCCACATCCAGCGTCTCCGCATGCGGCCCATACGTCCGGACAACCCACTCACAAAACCCCTCCCACTCCACATCCAGGATATCGCGGGCGCGGCGCTGCGCGGGGGCAGGGAGGCAGCTATGCTCGACGCTCCAGTCGACGAGCTGGCGCCAGCCATGCAGGGTCATGGCGGGCGTACCCACCATGACCTGGTAGAACTCATGGGCGAGGGCGTGGGGGTTGCGGTCGTCGTCGTTGCCTCTTAAAAGGGGGGGGTGTTAGTTAAGGTATGATGGGGGGTTAGGTAGGTGGGCCCTGCGGATACGAACCGGAAGAGCGACGGGTTATCCGCGTTGACGGTGCAGGGAACCCCCGCGGCGAGGAGGGCCGGGTAGACGTGCTCCTTCACGCACCGGCAGAGGTGCAGCAGCTCGTTGGAGATGGGGCAGAGCTCGACGCAGATGCGTTGGTCGCGGCAGCGGCGCAGCAGCGTGGGGTGTTTGGTGAGCGCGTAGCCGTGGCCGATCCGCTTGGTGCGGAGGAGGCAGGCGTCGTAGAGGTTGGATTGGTTGGGGTCCCGGGTGCCGCTGCCGCCGGTGTCGAGCAAGGTTTCGCCGGCGTGGAAGAGGAAGGGGATGTTGAGGGCCAGGGCGTCGCAGGTGGCTTGGAAGGCGAGCAGTTCGGAGTGGTAGAAGTGCAGGGAGTTGGGCCGGTCTTCGGCGCCGACGAGGTCGAATCCTGGGGGCGGGCGGGAGATGAGTGGGGAGGTTGGTCACCTAGGTATTGAGAAGGGGAGGCTTGACGTACCGCAGATTAGATCCGGATACTTGATCTTCATCCGGATGCAGTCCTCCATTTCCTCCCGCATCTTCTGCTTCGGGATCGAGCGCGGGGTGCAATAGATGAGCTTGAGGCCGAACGGGAAGCGGTCCAGCTCTCCTCGACCTTCGAGTTCGCGCTTCTTCTCCGCCAGGACCTGGAGGATGATCTCCATCTGCTCGTCGTTGGAAAGCTGACGGGTGCCGTCGTCGCTGGGGATCGACTTGTCCATCAGCATCGGCCGGAGCTCTGCGTACATCACCCGGTCCTGGATCATGTCGTCGATGACGGCGCCGATGTACCACCGGTAGGCGCTCTCGTAGTTGAGCAAGCCCTTGAAGCACCGCGTCGCCTGGTTGAACCGCGCCCAGATCCTGTGCAGAATGTTTCTCTCAGCATATGCGCACCACCGCACCGCACCGCACCGCACCCACCATGGCCGGCCGCCCGCCAAAAGAAAGGATGATGATCCGCGTACCCGTTAACCGTCTGATCCATCCCATACGCCTCCCGCTCACTAATCACCATCTTCCTACGCAACCACTCCTCCGCATCAATCCCCTCCCGCCGATGAAACTCCTGCCGCACAAACCCCTCACGAAACCGACTCCACCTCATCCACGGCGTGCTCCCCGGCTCCCTCCACTCCGGCCGATAGCCCTCGTCAAAAACATCCACCGTCGGCGTCTCCCGCGGCCGCACGCCAAACACCAACTCCGCCAGCGCATAATCCTCCACGCGCACCAGCGGGCGCGTGCTGCGGATGCACATCATCTCCACCCCGCGCGCCCGCTCCAGCAGCACTCCGGGCCCCATCGCGGCGTTGAAGTGCAGGTGCAGATGGCAGCCCTTGGGCAGCCGGCGCGCGATCGCCCACAGCCGGCTGCTCTCGATGCGGGACTTGTTGATCAGGAATTGACCGCCCATGTCGAGCGCGTCCGCGCCCGGCATGGATTCGGACGCCCGGCTGCCGAAGTGCTGGTCCCGCTCGTCCTCCCGGATCCGCTGGATGATGGCGGCGGCGCGGCGCGCGAGGGCGCTGGCGCGCTGCCGGGCCGGGGCGTCCCATGATTGCGAGGTTTCGGAGGTGAGGAGTTGGTTGTGTGCGGTGAGGTAGGTTTGCTGGGTGGAGGGGTTGGTGAGGGCTGCGTGGAAGAGGGCGGATGGTGATGGGTTGGTGGGTTGGCTGGGGTTGGGGTTGTCGGTGCTGATCGTGCTCATGTTCATGCTGCTGCGATCCTTCGGTGCTTTGACCGACTCTAACTGCTGCTGTTGCTGCTGCATCCTGCCTTTTTTTTGGGGGGCGAGCTACTACTACTGTACAAGGTTGGGGGTCAGTGAATTCCCGTCTGTCTGTTTCATGAACCTTGCGACGACTGCGGGGGCGGAAGGAACGGGAGTCGACGAACTGCGGCGGAGGTGGGAATGTTCAGACCGCTCTTCTTCTTCTTCTTGCACACAGGTTGTGACTCGAAGACGGCCAAGTAAAACAGCGACAAGAAATGGAATACGTGATCCCGGCAATCACTTCATATCTCCCTCCGCAGATACTCAAGACGTGTTGTTACCTCTCCGCTCCTCAAAGAAACGTCGCGTAAGCGCTCACTTAAATATAAGTTTCCCTAGAACGAAAACACAGCCGCCGCACACTACGGATACTTATGGGGAATGACACCATTCATTCGGCGTCTGCCTTTTCTTGTTTTCTTTTCGCCTGCGGCGAACGCTCGTTCGCTGGGCGGGGGGCTTCGTTGCCTTGCCTTGCGGTGCGGTGCAGTAGGAATGGAGAGAGATGCAGCCGCGCCTCCACAAGCGAGAACGGGCGGCGGTTTGTTATCGGCCAACAACTACTGTACTTACTTCCACTACGACAACGACCTAAGAAAAGACAGCGTCAGCATACATAAAATGGCGGAGGCTGAAGAAAAGTGCCAGCCGCGCCCCCAGCCGTCTGAGCATCCTACCTACTGGAAGGAGAGCTCTCGTGGGCGATCGCGCGAGGAGCGAACGAAGACGAGAGACCAACAAGCGCCTTACATACAGCTAACTTAGCGGCAGCGGTTGCTCACTCCCGACAACCGCGCGTTTCTGAAGGGGAATAAATATGTACATGTATTCTTCTTATAGGTACAGTAGGTATGTATCTATGTCGAAGCGCGCGGCGGTTGCGTCTACGAAAGGCAGAAGCGTAGGGGAAAGGAGATCGGCGCGTGTGTTTGAGGCGGAAGGGTGAGATCCACTTGAGGTACGGGGAGTTCATGTGTGAGAGGGTGGATGGATGGACAATCAGTGCGGATGTGACCGCTCTTTTTCTCTGCTGTGGTCGCGCAGGAAGGTCTTCCTTCGAGAGCGAGCGAGCCAATGGAGGACTGATGGACCCCGCTCGGCGGCAACCAACCAACCAACCCACTCACCTAATCCTGCGACAACTGTCAGCCGCTATTGCGGATGCGAATGCGATTACACGGCACTGGAGATGACGAAGAGCAGAACGCGGTGTTGCCCGCGGTTTTGGATGGCGAGGAGTGGAACGGATGGTTTTGCTTACGATCGCCGCGGTAGATGGAGGGGAGAAAGACAAAGGACGAGGATGAGGATAAGGATACCTGAGGATTTCTGTGCCTTACGGCCCCCAAAGGCAGTGCAGTGCAGTGCAGTGCTGCATCCACCACCACCAAGCGCTTGGCCGAGACGCCTGCCTACCGGCTGCGGGCTGCCTACCGCCTCCAGCCTCCAGCCTCCAGCCTACAACCCGCCAGGATCGACTTGCATGACACCGCCCATGAGGCTGAATCCACCTGACCCTGCATCCTCCATTCGGCGTGAATGCCCGAGAGGCCCCCTCCGCCCCCCCTTCCCCCGGGTGCGTGTAACGCAACACCAGGGGGCGCGGCAAATGACAGCGCGGCAGGCAGCTCGTGCCTCTCTGGTGATCCACGTTTGCTGCAGGTCAGGTCTGTCTGAGGGGGAGAAAGAGGAGGAGAAAGAGGAGGAGAAAGAGGAGGAGGCCGTTCGGCGTGTTCCTGAAGGAGTGTGACTTATATCCTCCTGCGTGAACTCGAGGTCTCTCTCGCAGACAAATAATCTCCTCGTTTGCTTTGCCTACAGCTGTTCACATTGGTCGCCAACCGTCGACGGGCGTATACGACAACGGCAGTCGTCTTCCACTCACCACCTCTACGGACCGACCTCAAAGTAACACGAGGAGAGCTGGCTTCCCAGATCGCTTCCAAAGATGGGGCTCCAGTTCGTCCCCAGTGGCTGGGGGAACTTCCAGCTGGACATCGTCGGTTTCCTCGCCATCCTAGGGGAAGGCTCGATCCTCGCCAACGCGCAGGTGTCGACGCTGTCCAAATGGATCTTCGTGCCGCGCCTGCTGCCGGCGCCCCAGGCCCTGCTGCGCACCACCCGGCCGTCCGCGCTGGAGACGGCGCCGGGCTTCGTGACCGCGGTGTACTCTGGGAATCATCGGGATAACGTGCAGTATATTGGGCATATGGTTGCGTGAGTGATCGATCGACGAGGAGGGGGGGTTCGTTCAGCTGATTGGGATACAGCGACGCGGAGAATATGCCCAAATACTCGGTCAAGGTGGTCGAGATCACAAGACGAGACACGAAACGAGAAGTGAAAGCGAAAGCCTTCGGTCCACTGACCATGGTCGCCGCGCTCGGCACCGCCTTCTCCGTCATCCTCCTCGGCCTCTCCATCTGGCTCGGCGACGGCATGGCCCTCCTCGCCACCATCCTGCTCTCCAGCCTCTCCACCGTGATCGGCATCGGCAACAAATGGACCTTAACCGGCACGAAACCCCCGCAAGCCAACCAATACAACCCCCCCGGCGACGTCGTGATCCGGTACCCGAAAGGCAACTTCCTCGTCGTGAAATGCTCCGAGAACATCGCGCGGGAGCTCTTCTTCGCGCCCGAAAACATCGACTACCTGCTCCAAGACGCCGCCATCTACCGTCTCAACAGCCTCCTCGGCACCATCCTGCTCATGTTCGGCGTCATCGCGCTCGGCAACGCCAGCCTGCGCCTGCAAGTCGGCTTCGCAGTCGCCTACATGCTGCTCAACGTCGCGTACTGGATCGTGGCCGCGCTGCCCGCGAAATGGCACTGGGACACGGCGTCTTGCTTCGCGGTGCGCGAGGACCTGGTCGAGGGCGCCGACGTCCGCAAGCATCGCGTCACCGTCGAGACCAGCTACACCCGCGCCCTCTGGAAGGTCGTCGTGGCCACCAAGGAGATCCGCTGGATGCGCAAGAACGACGCCGCCCCCTCGACCGAGGCCTGGGAGCGCTGGCTGGCGGAAGCCCAGATGGTGGCCCAGCGTGCGGGGGTCTATGTTGATCCCGATGGCACGCGCTGCTGGGAGGTCCCTGCGGATTGGGATCCCCAGATGCGACTGCAGCAGATTATGAAGGAGTGCTTTCAGGGTGCGTCGTCGTCAACATCTCACGTCCAGCCATCCACTGACCCCCGTGCAGAACCCTTCCCCGTCCCCCAGCAACCGAGCCCGACGACCTCCTCGTATCATCCGGTGGCGGAGACGAAGTCGCCGTCGTCGATGTCGATGTCGATGTCGGCGGTGAGCTCTCGGATCCGTGGCGGCGGCGGCACCAGGACGCCGTCCGATCGTAGTCAGACGCTGCGCCCGGCGATTGTTGAGATTGCGGATGTGCCGCCGCCTCCACCTCCGCCTCCGCCTCCGCCGTCGCGGTAGTGGGAGGGAGAGGGGGGAGAAGAGGGGAGGAGGGAGAATAAGATGGTCTATGTTATAAGATGAGATTTTCACGCTGTTATGATTACAGTATGGTGGGGAGATGGGGGTTATTATGATTTATGACTATGGTATGGTTTGGGTTAGAGCACGAATGGGGCGTTCACGCTGTTGGATATGCTCTCAGGAAATATGAAGGTATGCCTCCTTTTTCCTTTCTGTTTCTGTTTCTCATCAGAATGTCTTGCTACGAAGGGTCCGGGAATATAGGGGGGAAAAAGGGGGATTTCTTCCCTCATCAGTCGACGGAGTTTTGTGCACTCTCATCTCACATCTTGTAGACAGACGGAGATGGAGATGGAGACACGTACGACAGCGCACAGGGCTAGAAACGGAAAAGCGAAATGGAAAGTTGAAATGAAAGTCGAAACAGAACTGCAAAATGGGAGAGAGCACAATAACGGTATTAGCCTCGCAATTCAAGCCTTCAGCGGTATATACCTCATACATATCACATCGCATTCTTTCTTCTTTTCTTCTTTTCCCCCCTTCCGCCCCCCGCTCCCCACTCCCGCTGTCCTATCCTGATTTTTAGGTGGGACGTGCATCCAACGCACACATCCACATGTACATACATGCCGTACGTAGGTATGCGCAGAAGATACCACGGTACATGCACACACGCACGCAAGCCCCGTTGCGCTCCTCATTCCTTCCGATCATAACGGGCGGTCGGTCATCCGTGCCTGGATGGTCGGTGAGGTGGAGATGCAGCGGCGCGCTGAGGGCAACCAGGTCATTCTGTTAGGAGGAGTGAGGTAGGTGAGGAGACGCTGGCACGGTCGCACACAGCGCAGTCACGCGCACGCGATTACCTGGCCAGGTTGGAGTGCTTCTGTACCGCACATCCCTCTTCTCTTCCAAAAAGGCCGCACCCATGATGGCTGCCGTGCGGGTATATCTCCTCCTCCGTTCGTGGTAATTATCTCCGGACGTTTCCGCACCTCCACCACTCCATCCCATCGCCATGCTCCCACGCTCCATGGCTCCCCAAGGATCCACCGTCCGTCGCCCGGCAGAAAGAAGAAGGAAGTCGAAAAAAAAAATCATTCCGCATTCCGCCACCGCTGCTCCCGCTCCACCTTCTCCTTAACAACACGGCGGAAAAAGCGTTCGAGATTCTCCGGCGTGGCTGCGTCAGCCGCAGCCATCTCCGTGTCCACATCCTCGTCGGTGGCGGAGGCGGAGGCGCGACAAACCCCTTCAGCAGCCGCACAGGCCGCGGTCCATGTGTCCAGGCCGAAGCGACCTTCGCTCTCGGCGAGGAGGAGACGCGCGTCCTGGACGGCGAAGGCGAAGACGTGGGTGGAGGCGGCGGCGGCCAGGTCGGCGGGGGTGGGGGAGAAGGCGATGGCGCCCGCGCGCGAGACGGTGAGGATGGTGCTGGTGAAGGTGGTGCTGAGGGGGATGGAGGCGGTGATGAGGCCGAGGGCGGTGGCTTGGAGGAGAGGGGGGAGGAGGGGGAGGGACTGCGTTTGGGGGGGTGTGGTTAGTATACGCCTGCTGGTGTGGTATGGTGGGAGGGATGATGTGCTTACGGAGGTGGAGGGCGTGGTCCGGTCGCTGGATACGTCGCCTTCGGGCAGCTGGAGGATTTGTAGGGTTACTTGGATGAGGGAGCGCGGGTAGTTGCGCACGAGGATCGCGTGGCGGAGGGTGGAGTGGATGAGCGATTCGAGGTGCCGCTCCTTGGGAGCTGTTGGAAAAGAAGGATATGTCAGTTTTGCCTCTTGCATGTAGTGAAATGCCGGCTGGGAAATCCATCGGTATGGTACATACTCCCCACGCCGGACGCCGGCCGGATGTGAACCTCAATCGTCGCCTCCTCCGGGATTTCATCTTTGCGCGACACCTCCAGCGGCCCATTGACCGAGCACATCACCGAATATCCATCCTGGGTGTACGTGGCAGAGCCGTCCGCGCGGGGCAGAGGCGAAAGGACGGCGATGGGCGCGGGCATGTTGGCTAGTTTGGCGCGCGCGGTGGTGGTGGTGATGCTTGTGGATGTGCGGAGGTGAGTTTGCGGCGGGTGTTGATAGATTGTTGGATGCAGTGTGGAGGCCGGGGCCCGCGGCGGAAAATCGTCACCTGGCAGTGGAGGTCCGCCGCCTCGGCCCGACAAGGATCGCTCCGCGGCAACCGAGCCCTGGGGTCAGCTCCCGTCCAAGTTCAACGGTCAGATACCCGTCCTACTCCCTTCCAAGATCTGACCTCCACGTCTTTGGTTTTGCTGTACATGATACCCCCTTGTTTGCACTATTTGAGATGTCTTCCTCCAAGTCAGCGGCGAGGCGCCTGATTCAAGAACTTCGGACTTATCAGTCCGATCCAAACGATGCGCTGCTGGAGCTCGGTCCGGTGAACGATGGCGAGCTGATGCACTGGACGGCTGTAATGAAGGGCGTTCCTGGGACTGCATATGAAGGTAATAACACAGGCACTCCGCGGTCAATACAAGTCATGTCATGTCCGTATCTGCAGCGGTGTGCGAACAGTGCTGATAGATGAACCATACAGGTGGACTATGGAAACTAGACATCAGAATCCCAGACAATTACCCACTATCGGCTCCGCAAGTCAAATTCGTAACGAAGATATGCCATCCCAACGTCAACTTCGCCGTATGTCCCACCACCCACCCGTCTCCATGCAGAACTCCTCCCTAAGAATCGTGCTGATCAGACCCCCATCAGACCGGAGAGATCTGCCTGGATCTCCTCAAAACCAGCTGGACACCTGCACACACAATCTCCACGACCCTCACCTCAGTCCACCAGCTGCTCACATCGGCCGAACCGGATTCCCCGCTCAATATCGACATCGCGCAGCTCTACCGGCAAGGCGACTTCGTCGGTGCCGAGGCCCTGATACGGTTCTACACGAGCACGGAGAGGTGGACGCGGTGATCTAACGTCAAGAAAGCGATCCGTTTCGCTCCGTGGGAAACTATCGCGAAGACCATGTCTGGAATATCTGCAGCGGGACCGCTGGCAGGTCTTTGTATATGGTTTGAATTAGGGATATGAATTTATACCAAATATCTAGCACCCCCCGGTGAGATCAGTCAGCGGATCTTGTCTTAACCAACCAGGCCGCCTGCGAACGATGTCACCAGCCTCTCGTGGTTCTTCCACCCCTCCCCTAAGACACGGGATATTTTGCGCTCTCTAAGAACAGAATACACTGTGTGCAGTGGTCCAGACAGCCAGAGGGAATCCGACCCGCCTCCCCTTCCCACCGGGATCAGAACCAGCACCATCGCAGCCAACTAAGATTCACCGTCCGCCAATCGTCCAGGAGTTCCTTTTCCACCTCATTCCACCAATACATCCTTGCGTCAACTGTCCGCAGATGAACGTGTGCTTCTCCGCTCCGGATATCCGTCGCACATACGCGTGCGTGCTGGACCGAACGGAAACATCAGAAGGACCATCGACGAAGGCGAAGGGTCGTATCGTTGGCACCGGAGCCGGCGGAGGCACGTTCTGTGCATTGTATAGCTCTGGGAATGGTACTTGGGGACTAATCCATGGCTGTAAGGGTCCGGATCGGAGGGAGAGGGACGGCTCCAGTGCTTTTTCGAGTGCGATCCTTCCTGTGGAGTCTTGGTTATGGAGGACCGGCCGGCTTTTGCGGGCTATGCGGCTCAGGGATCTGCAGCATATTCCCACGAGGATTATGAAGAAGATGGGAAGAGACCACGGGATGAGGTACACGCTGCTGAACGGAGACGTGGACGGCATGTTTGGCGCAGCATTTCCCATCGACCACAGGAGCGCAGGCATCGTGGGTTTCAAAACGAAAGGCACTCGAGCTTTCTTGTTCCGTCCTGGTAACGGCGTCACCTCTGTGAGCGACAGCCGTCTGAGCGAGATTCTTTCCAGTCGGTCAGTCAGTTCCCGGCTCCTGCGCAATAGTCACCCACCAGACGTTGAAAGGCAGCAAATGCGTGTAAGAAGTTCGAAGCGAGCGTTCACTTAAACTACCACACACGCTGGAAGATCGCAACGATGGGACTATATAGACCGCCGGCAATCAGACCACGAGACTCTACCGACAGCAATCTACGGAAAAGGGATCCATGCCAAAGAACGTCCCATTCAGTCCAGTCCATTCCAGGTCGCCACCGTCCCACCGCAGACCCAAGGAGCCTTATTCTTTCGCTAAAAATCCACACCGTTGGAGAAAACGGACGATTCCATCGTACGGGTGGAAGAAGCCTTGCCGCAACGCCCCTGCAAGCTCCCCGTCCCGCGAGGGATCGACGGACGTTGGCTGAGGTGGGAAGCGATAGTTAATGGAGTTCAGCTGTCGTCGTCAGGGCCTCGGCGTGCCGCAGGGCTTCTGGGCCGTGCGGAAGGACCCTTGTGTGGCTTGTGGCGCATGAGCCAGGGGGGATCCTGACCGAGCTGAAAAACAGCTTCGGCTGCCTGGACAGACAGACACGTCAGACGGCATCTGGTGATGGCTGATTGTCACGGACGCGCGATAGGTTCTGTTAATTAGGATTTGCGCGGTTGGTGGGTTTAGTTCTTGTTCTTCGAACTTTTCTTTCTTTTCTGTTCTCATCAAAGATTGTGGATTCGCATGCTGTCTACATAACACTTATGTTTGCCAGGAGGTATGTACTTTACCTACTTGTGCACGTTGAGATCGACGTGATCGCTTAGAACCGCGTTGCCGTTGCAGAGCCGCTGTGGCGAATCGATTTCCTGGATTTCACGAGTTGCAGCTGGACAGCATACCACATCTGCGGGCATGAGTCGAGCTTGACGTCCTCGTGTACAGGATCGGGGGGGGGGGGGGNNTCGCCCCCCCCCCCCCCCCCAGACCACATTGCTTTTGCATCTCTATATGCTTGCAGATGGCATGCATGCCTGAAACCTTCCACCTTCCCTTTCCCCTCATCTCTGTTAAACATCGTACAGTACAAATGCCGACGTGTGTGGTGGTATGGGAAAAGTTAGACCCGGGATTCAATGACATGTCCACGCTTTCTTCGCTCTTCAGCTCTGCTGGGATCTGTGATCTCTATCGTCGTTGTTGGACCGGAGGGGTGGGGTCAGATGAGTCTTCGTGCATATGAGGATGGGTTTGGCCTTCGGGTGGCTGCTGCTTTCAGGTATGGGTACTGTTTTTAAGATGGCATTGAGCCTGCTCTTGGCGGTTCCTTGGGGCGTTCCTTTTTGGGGCAAGGAGTGCTGTGTCTCGGAATAGCGATATCGCATAGGCGATAATGGATTAGTGTAGAGGGTGGAAGCGCGAGCACCGGATTGTCTTCCTAGCCCTAATCCTTCCGGGGAGATCGGTTTCGTTAAGTGAAAACAAGATATGTTCATAAAGTAGAGTACCATGTTTTTCTCTTCCGCTGTCTATAGCTTCGTCCTTACTGTACACAGTTCGCCGTTGCACGGAGTCTGCTTTCCTTGACGGAACAAAACGGCCGCACCTCCTATCGGCTTCAACCCTAACCCCATTCTTCTTGATCCAACTCCCACTCTATTGCCTCAGGTTCTTCAGGGCGTCCCGTGTCGGGGAAGCGGCGTGCTTGAAAGACTGGAGATATGGACGTCGTCAGCGGGAACCGCAATTCATAAGGATACCTTCGAGGGGGGGAAATTTCACTGACGTTATCACATTCCTCCCACGCGCGGCCGGCGCCGAAACCGAGACCGATCCAGGCGGGCCAGGCGCGACGCTTGAAGAGCAGGACGGAGAAGACGATGCCGAAGGAGAGGCCGAGGCCGGAGCGGATGAGGAAGGAGGAGAGGCAGCGGTCCCACTAGAGGTGTTTTGCCTCGTCAGCCTGTGTGCTCGAAGCATCGCGGGAGAGAGGATGGTGTTGCGATGGGGGGGCCATTGTGCAAGGCATGGCAGCAGAAGCTGGTGTTGCTTTGCTTTGTGGGATGGCCTGCGCCTGGCGACGGGAGACGGGGAGGTAGGGCTGCAAGGCGTAGCTGAAGCGCAAAGCTCCGGGGTTGCTAGTGCTGGTGTACCTTCTCATTGAGGAGCGTCTCGCTCAAAGGGCGGTTGGCGCGAGCAATTGGGACCTGCGGAGGCGTGACGGGAGCGGCGGACGTGTCGGACATGGCGGGTGATAGGGAGACCGATGTAGTAGGGGAGGAATTGCTTCTGCAATTGGTGCTGAAAAAGCGGCCGGCGTGCGGTGGTGGTTGATGATGGTGGTGTAGGTCCTTGCTGGCAACGGCGGGATGGGGTCGGAACTGGGAAGTTTGACGTTGACGCGGGCTTGGCAATTCCGATCGGAAGGGGTCCAAGCTCAACTTTTTTGAGCTCACATGCGATGGAGGGTTCCTCGACTTTGCGGTTGCGGATGAACTGTTCTATGCGAGTCGAGTTCCGGGTGAGGTGATCGAGATGGTTTCGCAGGTAAATCAATTACATCTACCCCCTCCTCTCCCTGGAGTTTGGCAAACTTCCCATTGAAGGGCCAGAAAACTGACCGGTTCCAAGTCTCCAGATGCGCCGTCTCTTCAGAGGCTTCTGGCCCTCGACAAAAGCACCGAACACCTCCACGTACAGCTCAGCCAGGCGGCTGACATCCTTGGGCTCCCGGAAGAATGGGCTGTTGCTCCGCGCACCCCTGCGCATGTGAAGGTTCAGGGAAATCCGCGAACGGAGTGGGTGGTCAAATGGATCCTGGGAAAGCTGAAGAGTGAGAAGGAGGAGGGAGTCGATGCGCGAGCATGCGCAAGAGTGTGGAAGATGCTGGAGGTTACGCTACATCAAATTCCGGAGTCGAATGCTGCCAGGCTGCTCAGCAGTCACCAGTTCCTGTCGCTGATCGAGAAGGCTCTGGCGGAGCAGTGGGAGGAGAAGGCCAGCCATGGGCCCCAGGCGAAGAGGCGGAGGGTTTCCAAAGTTGCCGCAGTATCTTTGAACGAGGGTCAGGGAACTTCAGCGGAAGAGAGGTCTGATTTATTCCGCCATATTTCCTCGGTCCTGGAAACGACTGTGGCGAAGAGCAAGTTTCTGAGCTCCGAGGATCCTACCGCGGCCGAGCAAATGCACTCCGTTCTTCGCAGCGGCCATCCCCAAGCATGTCGTCTTTTAAAATGGTGGATCAAAGCGCTCACCGAAGAACATCTGGCGGAAGAAGGGCGTGGAACTTCAGCAGATGGTCTCGCTATGCTGGAAGCAATGCTTTATGTGTGGGATCTGCGCTCCATTGATGCAAACGTCAGCGCGGAGGACAGCGCGATTGTCTTCTCGAAGGAATGCCTTCTGCCGGCCATGGACTTGCTCTATAGGTTGACCCACGAGACGAAACAGAGGAAAGGGGATCGAACGAGTACTTCAGGTATCTCGGCAGCAATGGAGCGCCTAATAGCCCGACACCTATTCATCCCAGCTCGGGCAGCATTCTTCGCTAATATTGGGGAAGAGGAGGAGGAAGAGACGAAACACAAGCAAGCCAACGACCCGGATAAGATTTTGCGAGAGTGTCTTCAGCCGCTTCGAGAGGAAGGGACCCGGATCAAAACAGTCCTACATGCAGTTCCCCATCTTCTGGAGATCGCAATCAGATGCTCCTCACGATCAACACCGAAGCGACGAATTCGTGAGTCGCCATGGATACAAGCCCTCTTCACGGTATCCGCCGAATGCATCGGATGTTCAACATCGAAGCCCACGGAAGAGACGTCTGACGAGGCACTGGCAACACTGGAAGAGATGCTTGACACCCTCTTCAAGAAGGAGTGTTCGTTGGATATAAAGGTGCTGGACGCCATCGTCAAACACTACTCCAACCTCACATCCGAGAACCGCAAAGTTCGCGTATCTCTCATTGCAAAGGTGGTTGCGCTGGATCCTGAGGTGTTTCTTCCGACACCCTCGCTCGCGAATCCTGGGAAGGCGTCCGAAAACCAACCGCTCCACGAGTTGATATTCCCACCGCTCCACGAGTTGATATTCCCACCGCTCCACGAGTTGATATTCCCAATTCTTGTGGAAGATAACGGAGCCTCGTCGGAAGAATCCGAACTCTCCTTGCGCGCCGATATTGCCGTCTCCCTGCTTAAAGCATACAGCCGTGCAAGGGATCTCACTGGCTTCTTGAGTCGGTGGTATGCTCAGCTCAGTACCCGTCCCTCAACTTCTTCTATCACATGTCTGTGTCGGAAGCTCCGTGTTGAGATCAGGGGACTTCTCGAGGCTTCTCTCATACCATCTCAAATCATCGAGCTTCTCCAGGTTCATCACAACAGTATCTCTGGCCTTGTCCGAATATTGACTTCGGGCACGGAGCCGATAGAAGTCGACGAAACACCGAGCTCAGAATGGGCAGAAGCGAGGGCTAGCATCACAATGTTGGACATGCTCCTTGGTGCCTTGCAGAGTGATGAACTGCTTGAACAGCTTTCAAAGACTCTGTACTCCATACTTACAGATATGGAGACGCTGGTAGACAACGATCTGTACCGTGCAAGGTCTGATGTAGCAACCGCGTACCTATGTCTCGCCAGACTGTTCTCCATGCAGTGGTCAGTCGAGCAGTCCACTTTACGAACCTCGATAGTGGTGGAGAATGCGCCTATCAAACTCATCAGCTGCGCTCAGAAGTCTCTCTCTCAAGCCGTAAGGAAGGACACAACACCAGCAGAGTCATTCGCAGCTCTGTCCCTGATCCTCAACGTGTGTAACGACATATCCACTGTTCCGAGTAAACAAGCCGCCGTGACGACCGAGCTTTCCAAAACTGTAGCGTTGCTACCGGACTGGTCCGAGGGTAGTCCTGCTCACTCTTGGATATTCCTGGCCTTCGTCCAGTTCCCTGCTGTTCTCTGCTTCCTCAGCTCAGAGCAACGAACCTCGCTGTTCGCGGCACTTCTGAGGTCTAAAGACCTCAAAAAGACAAGGTTGAGTGAGTATCACCCGTACCTGAGCGATTCAGAAGCTTCGGTGAACATGCTACTGGAGGTTTTCTCGGAGCACATATTCTGCTCTGCGCCTGCTGAGGTGAAGGACGACTACCTGGTGACGCTCTACGGTTCTCTCGAGGCCAAGGGGCGAAAGAGCAAAAGGGATACGTTGGCACGCTCAGAATTACAATATCTACGAGCCCCACCTGGCAGCATTCCTCGTAAACACAGAGAGGCAGTCTTCGATCGGATTACAGGATTGATCGTCAATGCGACAAACGATGATCTTACGGAAGTAACCCGGCATTTAGCCTTGATGATCAGACTGATGGAAGCTCCCAACGCCACCGCCGAAATCTCCACCGATCCGAAAGCGCTTTTCAAGCTGGCAAGCAGTTTGGACAGTTGTCAAAACACGGAGAGCACCATCACTCTCTACATGGAAGAGCTAGCCCAGCGGACCCTGAGTCATATATTAGCTGTCGCAGATCAGGAGCGCAGCGTCGCCCACCTAAAAGAAGTACGCAATCAGGCCCTGGCTCATGTCGATTCGAAATCTTTCAAGCGGAGGCCCTCGACTCTCCAGGTCATTCAAGTAGCAGTCCGACTGTTCGACGCTACGCCTTTTGCCTTTGAGTTAGCCGATTCATCCTTCTTTGCGAAGTACACCAAGGCTTTGGAATCGGACCTGCTACGTCTGGACAATGACCTCTTCTCGAAGGTTATCGAACCTCACGCGCCAACGTTTGTCGCGACTGTCAGTGCACTAGTCAAGTTTCCGGGGCAAGGAGTCCCTCATGAGAAGTGGGTTGGCAGGGAATCATCCCTGGGAGAGAGAGCAACAGCATGGCGTAAAAAGCTTCCGTACCTTTTGGACGAGGACCGAATCCGATCTGACAACGATCTGCCTCTCCTACTGTACCACGATTTCGTGGCACGGTACCATGATCACCAAGGGATCAGGAAGCTGCTACGGTTCTCGCAGAAGATCCTTAGAGAGCCGCTCTCGGAACCTACCGTCCACAAGATCCTTCATACGGTCCAGCGATCGATTGCCCACCTCACTACGGAACAGAAAGCATCGGAGGCGCTCGAGTTACTACCTAAGATTGCAGGTGAAGCGGAACAGCGCAATGCTTTGGGGATCGTTCATGCGATCTTGACCACCCTGGAACGTAAGTTATATTCGATGGAAACCCATGAGAAGGACTGGCTGACAAGGCCAGGACCCGAGGCTACACCCGAAAAGCTCGATGATCCCATGTACACTCTTGTCGGTCACATATGCGCTCTTCTGCCCACAACGGAGGATACACATGCGTTCCGGTGGTTGCTGGATTGTTTGGACACGGTTCTCAAAGACAAGGTACGCATGGATTACGCATTTACGGCGCAATATGTTGCTAACTCCAACGCTTCAGCCTTGGCTGCTGTCCCAATGGGATATTGATACCATCACAGCCACCTTGGCTGTGCTGGCATCGCCCAAGGGGCCGAAGTTACCTTCAGCCGAAGCAGGCTATGTCTACAACCGTCTCTGTGAGACGGCAAACAACCTGATCTCCTTCCATCGCACGAAGCTAGGCGGGCGTTTCCACATCCTCGTCGCCCTTCTACAGTCGCTCCTCATCTGCATCTTCCGACCTAGCACCCGTCACAGCACCAGCTTCATCTCCCAGCTCCCCCCCTGGCTAGCAACCTCACACGTCAGCCTTTCCGCCTCCCACGCAACAAACTTCAGCCGCGTGCTCTCATCCCTCTGTTCACCCACCGTGTCCTCCGTCACAGGCCGCAAACGGCACGGGGCCGCGGCCGAGTTGACCGACGCGACCAAGAAAGCCAAGGCGTACGCGGGCCAGTACGTGCAAAACGTCGCGATGCAGTACTGCTACTGCCAGCTGCAGGGCCGGATTACGCCGGAGGTGCGGGCGGCGCTGATGCCAGGCCTGTTCGCGTGCTTGGATGTGATTGATCTCGAGACGATGCGGGCGATGAATGCGGGCATGGATGCGTCGTCGCGGGCGATCTGGAGGAGCTTGTATGGTGAGTGGAATCGGTTTGGGAAGTGGAAGGAGAGGTGAGAGGGAGGAGGCATTGGAGCAACATCTGGAGCATTGGTGGCGTTGGTAGATGGGTTTTGGGATATTGGTTGGGAAAAGCATCATGTATAGCATTGATTTGCAAGCATATGGCTGTATTGTTTGCTCTCTCTCTATCTTGATATGCAGCATAGTTCATATGGTAAAACGGAGACTCGCATCAACCTTTAGATCAAATTTCCATAAGCACCGGCATCACCAAAAAGCGTTAACTGTTTCGTAAAAGTTGATGCTCTTGGCTGGCCGACGTTCGAGACGTTCACTAGCGGGCTCCGGTTTCCCATTGCCGAAGTGAACGCCGCGGAGGGTGGATGGCAACTGGAACGCAGAAAACGTTCATGTACTTTCCAGACCGTTCCGGTAAAACAGTGAGGATGTAAATAAATAGTAAGATGGCCTCGTCTTACTTCAAAAAGTCCATTTGCTTCCTTTTCTTCCTCCTCCATTGTTATCTTGTTGGCTGTTGTTGATCATCGACTTTCAAGCGTCATCCAGTCGTTATCGGCCTCGCTAGCCTTACGGTCGCCACCCACAGGCACGCGGGCACGTCGGGCGCCAAGCCAGCCATACCCTTTCAGGATCTCGCTTGAGCCGTCCGCCCTCCCACTCCTCTTTTTTCGCCCAGCACGATTTTGTCGACCAGGTACCTGCGTCTCCTCGAACCTCGCGCCCGTCGATTCCGCATCATCAAGTCATCCACCGGTCGTCAAGGATACAACAGTTCAATTCCGATCCCTAGGAACAACACACCGTCAAGATGGTAAGCCAGCCCTTTGCAGCCGTCATGTCCGTCATGCCAGCAGCTGTTCGGGTCCGGTGGCGAGTCGCCGAAGGCACACGACTTGGAAACATCGTGCGAAAGATGGAGGACTAGACATGGAAAGGACTCGATATACGATCGTCACGACGGACCACGCTGCGGCTGCTGGGAGACGATGCTTCAACAACGACGACACGGATAACTGACGTATTGCTTCGCACAGGTTCTCGCAGTTGATCTCCTCAACCCTACCCCTCAGGCCGAGGCCCGCAAGCACAAGCTTAAGGTCAGCATCACCGAGTATAAACCGCCACGACAACAGACGTCCTAACAGACTGTGCAGCAACTTGTTCCCGGCCCCCGCTCCTTCTTCATGGATGTGAAGTGCCCTGGTTGCTTCACCATCACCACCGTTTTCTCCCACGCCCAGACTGTCGTCGTTTGCGCCGGTAAGGATCGACCGATATCCGAGAGATATGCAAAGAAAGGGCGTTTGTGCTGACGATGTTGTAACACAGGCTGCTCGCAGGTTCTCTGCCAGCCCACCGGTGGCAAGGCCAGGCTCACCGAGGGCTGCTCTTTCAGGAGAAAGTAGATGATGCGCGGCGTCGGCGGCGGTTGATCGAAATAGGATACACCAACAAAAAATGGGACAAAAAGTTTTCGATATCCGTGTGAACGGTCGGGGCCTGAGCATCATCCTTCTTCTTCCTACTATCTTCTGATCACACTGAGCGATGTGGGATACGGTTTTTTTCCAAGGCAAACGACAAGCATGATTTCCTTTTTCGAGTCCAGTTTCTTTACTTTTCCATCGAGAGGCATTTGGGGAACAAAAAGGAGAGATGATCAACTACCCCGGGGAGCGTATCGGAATATGAATCCGTTTCATACAGTCCGGTCGTGATGAGAAGGATGTACAACATCATCGAGGAGACCTGCTCGAGACCCTTTTGCACAATTGTTTGGGCGCAATTTGCTGCTAACGGGGGTGATTTGGCTTTGCTGGAATCTTTTTTTTCTTTCTTTCCATCCGTCTTAGCTGACTGGTCAAGCGTCACGAAATGAATGAATCAAAGTTCCGCGAGCCGGGTACCTAATACCTTTTCTCTTCTCCCAAATCTTCCCATCGTTCTGTGACTATCTGAGTTACCTTTTTGGATCCCACGATCACGGATGTAAATGCCCTGATAAATACCACGACGAGATCATCACCCTCGCAGCCTTGCCATTCCTACCCTTAGCTCTCCAGATCCATATCCACACTCGATCAGGGCCGTCAGCCCTCGTGAGCGATCAGCATCCCATTCGGCCCGAGCCGGGACTCATTACTCTGAAATTCCTTCACTTGTTCGTCGTTCTGTCTTCCTTCTCGGCTAAAATCTTCCTTTCCTCTTTTCCTCTTTCTTTCTTTCAACTCCTTTGGCTTCTTGGGGAAAGAAAAAGTATTGTATGTCATGTTTTAGTTCTTGGTCTCATGTTCAGAAGTTACGTCTTATAATGTTTTATAGCTATGCTCGTATATCTATATATTCATCGAAATACCTTTATATTCACTCGGATTCGGTGTGGGTAGTGATGAGAGTTGTAGGGCTATGTGAATCTATTTATGCATATATGTTTTATGTGCAGACCAATTGACATCCTGCTGTCGAGCCATCTGCTATCTTCCGCTCTTTGTAATTCGGTTTCCTCTCTTCGCACGGGGCTAATACCTCCGCTTTCCTTAGGCTCTGGTTCGAAGCAGGCGATACAGTACTACTTAGCATAGAGCAATGTGATGTGCTGTAATGATCAACCTGCACGCGTGCGTGCGTATATGGGAGATGCGTATCCTAGCTACTTACCGTATCCAATCTAGGAGCGGTGGATAGAGAGTGCGTGGGAGCACGCCGGAGGGAAAGAGGATCGAGGATGTAGTGACTAACGATCCGAGTACGAGGGGGAGAGGAAGGGGCGTTTAGATTTCCCTGGAATATGTAGTAGGATGTAAACTGAATGGGAATCGTTATGGGATTGTCAAGACGCAGAAGAAGGAAAGTATATCTGATATACTCATCCAGCGCCACACGAAGCAAGTTCTGATGAAATCGAGGAAAAATAGTATTGAGATGATATAGGTCAATCATCCTTCTCATACTCAGTAGCTCCCTCTCCAACAAGGTTTCATATCATGGCCCAAAGACACAAGCTTCCCCAAGGGGTGAAATAAGAGACATTCCCACCCATCTAAACCACCTCCCATTCCCGATCACACTCGCAGAAAAGCTTTTTTCTTCAACCCTGGATCCCCCAGACTCCGATACGCCGTATTGATGATGATGCGTGTAAACAGAACCCCTCAGCCGTATGAATCGAGCAACGGCTTCCCTTTTTTCCCCACCAAACCCTTCCTGAGAAGACCTGAGCAGAGCCCGCCCAATGCAGATTTCGGTACAGATCGCCCCTCTCCTCTTTTTGAAGCCTAGATCTTCTTCTCTGCCCGTACAACGTGACTGCGAATTGGCTTCAATCGATCTCCAATGAGTTTTCTTTCCTCTTCTCTTGACTGCTTCTACTGCTCCATGGCGTTCGTCTCCTTCACCTCTTGAGTGGCGGCGGAGTAGTATCTGCACGCAATTTCCAGTCAGCTCGGGAGTCTCCGACAACGAAAAAAAAAAAAAAAAAAAAAAAAACAAGTCAGACTTACGCAACCAACTGCACCCGGAACTCAGCCATAGCGACGCCGAACAGCTTCAGCAGGGCGGTCTGATGGCTGTTAAGCGTCTGGCCCTCACGGCAGACGACATAGTCGCCGTCCAACACGACCTGGCCCTTAACCAGACGGGTGGGCATCCCCCACTTGCGGACGGTGACCTCGAGGCTGTGGGGAAGGGGCACGTCCTCCTCGGCGGGCAGCTCGCCGCCGCGGGAGTGGACGACGCCGGCGGGGATGACGAAGTCGCGGGTGGCCTGGACGCCGGCGCGGGCGTAGTCGAGCTCGGAGTAGCTGGCGAAGTGGTCGAGGATGGCTTGGGGCTCGCGGTTGGTGAAGAGGAGGCCGACGTTGCCGGCGAGGTGGGGGGTGAGGGCGGCGAGGTTGGGGAGGACTTCCTCCGAGGCGGTCGTGCCGAGGGCTTTCGACATGACCTTGGTCTTGCCGAAGAAGATGCTACGAAGGGTTAGAGTTAGTTTATGGCATTGGTCTTGCTGTTTTTCTTTTGCGCAGGAAATTGCATGTCGCCTGGTCGCGGTACGACTGAAGAAGATACGGCGCTCGAGGAATTGGGTCACGTACCGGCTGTCGGAGAACTCTTGTCGCACATCCTTGAGGTAGGTGTTCCGCATGTTCTCGACGGAGAAGACCCAGATGTACTGGTAGTTTTCGGCGGCCTCGCGGACGTTGCTGAAGAGGCGTTCGGAGAGCTCCTTGCCCTTCTTCTCCGTCTTAGACATGTGCACTACGCGGGCGCGCTTGGACTTCGGCATGATGGCGGTGGTTGAGAGGGGTGAGGAGGAAGGAGGAGAGGGGAGAGGGAGAAGGATAGGAGGGAAAAGAGGTGGTGAGGTGGTTGAGGTTGTGAGTTCGAGGGGGAGTGCGAGCGCTGTGAGGTTGTTCGGCTGGGCAACTTTTGTCGGTTATCAGCTAGCGGGTCGATATCAAAAAGTTGAGATGGAGAGAAATTTCCAATTGGCGAGTCCGGGGGGTGCGGGCGGTGAGCCGGGCGGTGAGCGGCGGGGAGACCGTCAGGGACCAGAGAGGCATTCCGACACTCAGGCACTCAGGCACCTTCTCCGTCACTCCGCCCCCGCCGTTCACATTTCATTCCTTAGTCAGGTTCACAGTCAACGACCTCAACCTCCCAGCCCCGGAAACGTCCAGTGCCGGCATGTGCGCGCGGCCGACGGGAGGATGTTGGGCTTCATGGATTACGTCCAGAACGCCTACTATGAGGCCTCCCACTGGAACCGCGACAACTCGTACGGCACCTTGCTAGCAACCGCCCAAGGTGAGTCTCTCTCGTTCTATCCTTCTCCTCATATCATATTCACTAACCTCGATCCCCAGCCCTCCTCGACTTCGAAACCCCCCGCGGCCTCCGCTTCCACGCTTCCTCCCTCGCCTCCCCCAACTTCGCCAGCTCCTACACCATCGGCAGCGTCGGCCTGGTCGACGGCAGCATCTCCTACCTCTACTCCTCCCTCCCGCTTCGCACGCCCTCCGCCAGCAGCGAGATCGATCTACACGATGTCGTGACCGGCTACCGCCACCTCCCCGACCTCCGTCGCCCGGACGAGGACTGGTGGTGGGAAGTCTGGCACGCCGGCCGCCGGGTCGACCGCCGCGACACCCTCCTCTACGGCCGTCTCTACCTCCCCCGCTCCGCCCTCGAGGCCCTCTACATGCGCCGCCTCTCCCCCACCCGCCTCCTCCGCCTGTCCTGCGTCTCCGACACCTCCCTCCCCAACGCCGGCACCATCCTCGCCCACCTCACCACCGACACCGGCAAGTACTCCACCGAATACCTCTACAGCACCGACAGCGGCCTGATCGGCCTGCGCGGGCTCTACAACTTCGGCCCCGACCCCCGGCGGCAGCCCCACATCTACCTCCCCAGCACACCCACCCGCGTCGCCGCCGCCACCGCCGCCCACACCCTCCCCTCCCCGCTCCCTCCCCCAGCGGAGCGACCCGAGGCCCGCATCTCCTGGGGCGGGGAGGTGTACTACGGCGCCCTGAACCGCACCTTCGGCCTATCAACGGGGCTGCGCTTCAGCACCCTTGCCCCCGCTGCCGCCGCCGCCGCCGGCGGCGGCGGCGGCTTCCCCTACACCATGACCCTGACGCTCAACCCGCTCATGGGCAACCTGTCGGCGACGTACGCGGTCAAGGCGGGCGCCCGGCTCGCCCTCGCCTCCCGCTTCGACTTCAACTTCTACAGCTACGAGAGCGGCGTCCAGGTCGGGCTCGAGCTGTGGAAGCGCAGTCGGCGGAGGCGGCTGCAACAGCAACAGCAACAGCAGCAGCAGCTGCTGCTGCAGGAGGGGCAGGACGAGGGGGGGACGGAGTGGGTGCGCCGATTGATGAGGCCTGGGTGGGAGGGGTATGAGGCGGGTGATGCTGTGGGGAAGGATGCGCAGGTGCAGCGGAGGGATGGAGCTGCGGCGGAGATGGCGAAACCGCAGGAAGAAGAGGAGGAGGATACGGCGGGTGTCCTGAAGGCCCGCGTGGACGAGCGCATGCGCATCGGTGTTCTTTGGGAGGGCCGCATCAAGGAGCTGCTCTTCACCCTCGGCGCCAGCTTTGACTTCCGTCGCCGCGAACATGTCTTCCGCGCTGTGGGGGTGGAGGTGCAGTTTTCGAGTTAGTTGTCTGAGGGTGAGTTTTTTTGCTTTTTGTCTTGGGGACTTAGGGAAAGGGGACGCTTTGGTTGGGATGAGTTGGGTCGAAGTGAGATAGTGTATGCTGGATACACATGCTGCTTAAAAGAGCGAGCAAACGTTATGCATGATGGATTTGGGACCATGAGATGATCATCATCATCATCATTCCCCCTCCATTTTTATCTCTCAAAAGGAAGGACGGGGCGTGCTTGTTAAATCAATCGAGCACCGCAAGGTAAACACGTGTTTCGATATATATATAAATAACTATTAAAATCAGAATTAATACGAAAACGGAAATATACTAGAAAAATGTCCCTTTATATTCATTACCTGTTCTTCAGACGCTTTTCCCCCTTTTTTCTAATTACTGATGACGCTTGCTTCATTATTTACAAGAAAGGTAGGGCATGGGATATAAGATATAGGGTGTGAATTAGAGAGTAGTAAGATAGATGGTTATTATCAATATTCAACGTCCATTATCCATGGACGTAGAAATGGCGAAGGCGAAGACAGCATGATAAAAGGCACGATATAGCGGGAAGTCTATACTATTTAGCGGGTTTGAATATTTATATATATATATCTATATATGTAAGGGGATAATATTTAGAGTAATAACGAAACGAAAAAAGTTAAAAAAGGAAATATTTCATATAAATATAAAATCGGAGGCATAATCACAAAATTTAAATAGATAGAGGGATAATAACAGCTTCTAATGAATAAAGACCGCTCCTTCCTTTACTACTACGACTAAATAAGTATCAGATACATACAACGACAGAGAGCCCCCCCTACTCAGCTAATACCTTGTCTCTCATGAATATATGCGCGCGTGTGCCTAACCCTCACATCTCGTAACCGGAGCTAAATCAGAGAAAGAAGGAAAGAACTATCGTACAGAGCAGGAGAACACGATGAAGAAAGAGTAAATGAAAACAAAGCATAAAGAACTCCCCATCGATTTTCTTCCCCCCTTCCAATCTTCCCTCCTTACCTCCACCTCACCCTGTTTCACCATCCTTCCTACTGCCAGTTGTTCATGCCATTGAACACCATGCCCGCGTCCATCGTAACAAGACGCGCGAGGGAAGGGGAAGCAGAACAACCAGCATGATCCAATCCATCCTCGCTGCTATGGAAGTGGTAACAACCTGTATAACTGACCCATATACCTACCCATACGAGAAAGGCCCCTAGGTGCGCGGATGAATGGAGAGGAGGGAAGCGAGAAAAAGACGGAGACCAAAAAACAGAAAGACCTAAAACAGGTTCAAGAGCAGACCCATGCCCCCTTCCAGGTGGAGGGGATAACCGGTCCTGTCGTGGAGCGCCTACCAAACGCAGTTGCCGGCGGCGGAGGAGGAGAGGGATACGAGAAGTGAGTGAATATCGATGATGATTGGAGGGACCTCAAGTGAGAGGGAGCGGTCGATCCGCCTCCACTCTCGACGCGCGCCAGGTCGCACGAAGAGAGATCTTGAACAGTAACAGTACGGCAGGGTCCCCTACTTCCTGTGCTGCGGGCTATCGTCAAAGGGGTTCCTAAGGATACCAAATACTCCCCTTATCCGTCCGCGAGATCGCGAGCGATATAGATCGAAAAGATGCTGGACGCCTAGCTTACCCATGGCGAGACTGATGATAAGGCTAGGGATGAAACCGGATGTGCGCCATGCGAAGAGAATCGTTTGTGTGTGGCGCCATGGTGCTGGAGTGTGTTCAAGCTTACCCCTGACGACAGAAGGGAAAGGGAAAAAGAGACGATGATGATGATGATGATGATGGGAAAAAAGGCGTGAAGAAGCGGAATGTAAACCTCTGTGTGTACAAACCCAAACTGTGTAGCCTTGCACGTTTGTTTGTTTTCGAGTGATTTGCCGCAGCAGCAGTCCACCTAATTATACCGGCGTCTGCTCCGGGGGTCGTCGTAGCCGTCGCCATCGTAGCCGCGCTTCCTGCTGGAGTAGTCGTCACGTCCGCCATACCCACCGTCGCGGTCGCGGTCCCGGTAGCCACCGCGATCACGATCCCCACCACGGTCACGGTCACCACCGCGTTCGCGCGGCTTGACGGGTTCCGCGTTGCTGCCACTGGCGCCTGAGCCTCGGTCGCGGCTACTGTAAGACCTGTCGTCGTAAGACCGTCGATCACGATCGAACCCACCGCCAGGCCCATCACCGTAGCGCCCACCGCCACCATATCCACCGCCACCGAAGCCGCTGCGGCCACCACCGCGAGGTCCGGAGGGAGCGCCATCCGGAGCACCGCCTCCAAATCCGCCGTTCTGGTAGCCGATGCCACCACGGCCACCACCTCCGCGGAACCCACCTCCACCACGGTCTCCAAACGAGCCTCCACGTCCACGTCCACCCCGGAACCCACCAGCAAAACCACCTCTGCCGAATCCAGGTCCAGCTGGCGGACCAAACCCGCCGAGGGGCTTGACAGGCATCTGCTTGGTGTAGTGGCGGCCACCGAGCCCACCACCCAACCGTCTGGGCCTCCACTCCTTCATCGTACGTCCGCGTTCCACGTCCACCACGACCTTGCGATCCTTGATGCGAATGCCGTCGGTTTCCTTGTAGGCAGCTATAAAGTGAGGCACGAACACTCGAGTTAATCAAAGACACCAGTTTACCTTGGAAGCAACAGGGGACAAGGGAGGGAGGGCCGGGATGGAGGGGAAGCACAGAGAGAGCGTCTGTATTTGTATATACCTTTCATGTCCTTCTCGCGTTCATATACAATGAACGCATACCCTCTCTTCTTCTTCTTTTTCGGAGCGTCTTCTGGAGCATGAGTGTTCTCGACAATACGGACCTAGTAGACTGGATTAGCTTGGGTCTTCCACGTTCCTTCGAAGGTTTTATCATACTCTTTCAATGGGTCCAAATCGACCGAACTCCCGGATTAGGTCCTTCTCATCTACATCGTAGCTGAGTCGTCCCACAAAAAGCGTCTTATACTTGTCGCCACGAACGTTGGGATCGTTGTCCGGGTTGACTGGGTGGATGAGTTAGCAGACGTCCTGCGCAGAAGCCGTAGCCGATGAAATAAGAAAAAGCATGTAGGAGACGCACAGTTCTTGATGCCCTCGGTCAACATCTTCTCCGTTTTCTCCTTCTTCTCGCGCTTCAGCCTGTCGCGACGCTGCTCGTGGCTCTCGGTCGGGACGTAGCCATCCTTATCCTTGTACTCGGCAAGAGCCTGGAGGTAATCGCCGACGCCTCCAGCCTGTATGCATTTGCGATGGGCGGGATCGTGGTCTTGAGGCGGAACCCATTTGAGCGGCGGGCGAGGCGCGAAGAGCGCGAGGAGGTTAGGTGGAAGTTTGTCTGTCATTGCGACAGAGGAGGGCTGATAGCTCGACGGATAAAGATGCTCAAGTCAAACTCGATAGTAAAAAAAGAACGGAGAATCACAATCCGGAGTCAGGACCACCTATGTTCCCTCGAGAGATGGGACGAGGATGGCGCGTGAGGTTTGAGGCGAGGTTTGCGGCCTTGACGAGGACGTTGCGAGAGCTCGAGGAACGGGGAACTTGCGCGCAGCAGCAGACAGACCCCCCTCCCCTGCGCCGAAAACTCTTGGCGTGAAAGTTGCAGGCCATCCACCATCCGCATTGCCTCGAACCAACCAGCCGGAGCCCGAAAGTGAGCACTTCCAGCGTTCCTATTCCCACCGCAACGCACTTCGCCATGCCGATCGCGGCCGTGAAGAAGGTAACTCAAGGCCAGGTATGTTCCATTCTCTCACACATCGTCTCGATATGCCTCCGACTCTCCAGGCGCTCTTCACCGGCTCCGCCCGTATATCACTTCAGTGAACAACCGAGCTGACCAGATATCTCCCCCAGAACGGCCTCGGCGCCTTCATCCTACAATGCAAACGCCTTGACTTCCACTACTGCGACTTCTTCGGCAGCTCTCGCGGCATGCGGTACGTCTACCTCCCAATTCACCGCCGGCCCTACCGCCGGCGTACACACATCGGCCCCCAGACCACCCTCAAAGATTCCCCAAAAAAAACATAAAACCCTCCGCTGAACCCCCCTCCCCTCCCCTCCACAGCGACTTCATCCGCACAACCCTGCCCGCCTTCGCCAAAGCGAACCCGCAAATTGAGATCACCGTCTCGCCGCGGCCGAACCACGAGCCCGTCGTGCGGGGCCACTACATCAACGGGCGGGAGAAGGCCATCTGCGTGCGGAAGATGACGCCGTCCGAGATCCTCGAGAAGGTCCAGCTGCTCCGCAACACCTCGGGCGAGAAGCTCAAGCGCCACAACAAGCCCGTCGTCTCCATCAACGAGAGCGTCCGCGGCATCTGGAGTCCGTATCATCGGCCGAAGGAGGTGGTGGTTTGAGAGTGTGGTGAAAGCGGGATGGTGGGGGGAAGCAGGGTGTGTGGGAAGAACGAGAAGGGGAGAGGAAATGTGCTTCGGCAGAGGAAACAGGCGTATTACGGACAAACTGCTACTGGGGATAGTCTCGATTTGAGACTGGATTGTATATATGTACCTTTACTACCAATACCGTGAAAGACTCTTGATGCTTCTTCATTTGGAAAGTACGGGCAACATCTTTCAATAACGATACAGCATTCACTTGCAATCGGACATGAAGAAAGATGGTATGTACGTGCACGTTAACCGTGCTAATGATGATATTTCCTTTCATTTTGAACGTTTCAGTCATGGCGTTACGCTCTCTATTCAAGAGAAGTTTTAGATGATATGTAAAAGCCTCCTCTACTCATTACCCTGCGTCACCTCATCCTGGAGTCGTGAATCTATGCCTTGTTCTGGTTGGAGTTGATGATGTCGACGACTGGGACGGAGTTAGAATACGTCTATCACCATACTTCCCACGAAGCTGGGGAAAAACTTACAAGCTGGCTTCAAGCTAGCACCGCCAACAAGGAAGCCATCAATGTCGGCCTCCTTAGCGAGCTCCTGGCAGTTCTTCTCGTTGACGGAGCCACCGTAGATGATGCGGGTGGTGTTGGCTGCGTCCTCGGAGACCTCGTTCTTCAACCAGGCACGGATGGCAGCGTGGACCTCCTGGGCCTGCTGGGTGGTGGCGACCTTGCCGGTGCCAATGGCCCAGATGGGCTCGTAGGCGATGACGATCTTGGACCAGTCCTTGACCTTGTCGGCGACGGCGCGGAGCTGGCGGGTGACGACCTCGATGGTCTGGCCGGCCTCGCGCTGCTCCAAGCTCTCGCCGATGCAGAGGATGACGCCCAGGCCGTTCTCCACGGCACGCTTGGTCTTGCTGGCGACGAAGGCGTCGTCCTCCTGGAGGATCACGCGGCGCTCGGAGTGACCGACGAGCGTCCAGGTGATGCCGGAGTCCTTGAGGTGCTCGACCGAGATCTCACCGGTGAAGGCGCCGTTGGGCTTGTCGAAGACGTTCTGAGCGGCGACCTCGATGCCCTTGCGGAGCTGCTCGCGGGCGAGGAGGAGGTAGATGGTGGGGGGAGCGATGACCACCTCTGTCGAGAAGCTGTTAGCTTGGTTGTCCGAGCCGACCTTCGTACTCCGAGCTCACAAGCAGATGTACATACCGGCGTTGGGGTCGAGCTGGGCGTTGTTCAGGTTGTTGATGATGTCCTTGATGCTCTGGATCGAGCCATTCCTACGAGTTCATCGTCAGTCGCTGGAGCTCAGCCAGGCCACGACAGGCCACACATCGGCAAATGCATCGCATCCACTCACATCTTAAAGTTACCGCCGACAAACCATTGACGAGCCATTTTGAAGGATGTGGATGTAGAGATGGATGGAGGAGAGGTTGAGGTATCAGGTTGGGTATATGGGCGAAGGTTGCTGTAGGAGGGAAAGCAAATGCGGTTGTGGGTGAGGACGTGAACGGGTCACACGAAATATAAGTATGGCGGGCGGGCACAGCGGGGGAGGAGGGGCAGAAAGAGGGCGGATCGCGCAAGCTCGGACGGGCGGTCGGCGTCAGAGCAGCACCACCCAGGGCACTCACCCAACGATAATCCGCTTCGCTCCCTACCGCTTCTGACAAACTCCACAATTAAACGTCACGGCCTCGCTCAGAGCAAAGCCCAGCCCTTCCCCTTCCTCGCCCAGCTCTGCACTGTTGTCGTGGCACAGCGATGTGGACTGTTCACTCTTCCCACGTTCCCCCTCCCTGCATGCAAGCAATCGTTGCCGATCTCCGGCATCCCTCTATAAAGCTTGGCTACCAACATCCTGGCCACCTCTTGTCACCTTACACACCCCTCGCGTGCAAGGAAAAGAAGAGATAGAGAAATAGAAGAAAATACGGAAAACCACAGCACGAGGAAATAAAAAAAACAGCTTTAGGGCTGCGGGTTTATTCTCGGGGATGATATCGGATGATATATATATCTTCCATCTTGCCGTTGCGACCTCGCTCTAAAACGAAGCTAGAGCCGTCAAGCGTCCATGAAAGAGGATGGATCAGGCTTGGTCGGTCTTACGATGAGGCTGATGATCACGACACCCTTTTTCTCTCGAAGTTCCCCTATCGAGTCCCAACCCCCTGCGGTATGGCAGAGGAACCGCACATTCTTGAGGACATGTATAACGCCTGAATGTGAAGAATCAGGGTTGCACTCTTGACGATCAAGCTTAAAAAGTACACAAGCAGAATGTTTTTCGTCCTCAACGCTTCTTTGACATATATTGTAATCGCACATCATTTCTTTGCACTACACATTAAAATACATGAGCCAACCAACCGCGACACTGTCCAAGATCACGACCAACAAATCGTTTCGTTGTTTGGTATACACAAAGAGATTGAAAAAGGGAGGGGTATATATGATGGAAAAGTAGTATTATGATCAAGAGAGTCATTTTCAGGAGATGACGAGATGTGAGAAAGGGGGTATATGATGATGATGAGAGGGAATAGAAGACCTCCAAAATGGGATTGAAATCTGTACAACCAGTTCCACATGATCGACATGCCGGATGGTGTGTGGTTTCAAGGAAAGCCGCATTGTCGTCGGCTAATATACATCAGAGAATTCGGAACAGGGACGAAAGAGGAGAAACGGAGAGAGGTCTAGGTCGGATGCAACGCGTAGGCTGCAGAAAAGAAGGTCATGCAAAACTCGTGGACAAGCAGAGGATAGGGAAGGGGTATGCGAACGATGAAGAACTGGCTATGACCAGCGCGAGGCGTCCTCACATCATCATGAGCCTCGTTCTTCTCCTTTCTGGGTGCCGTCTGCCACCGCCCAGCATGTTGTTTTGCTGGCGCACAGCCGCATAGGCATGTCTCTCACAGAACACCTTCCCATCCACGTCGAAATAGTCGTCCCGCAGAGGTACGCGACAGTGCACGCATGTAAAGCATCTGGGGTGGAACTTCTGGCGCCGCTCGGTCTCGAGATACTGGCCTTCGATGCCACGGTTGCAGCACGTGCAAAGAGAGTTGTTGAGCTGATGATAATGATGCTCGCAATAAGGAGAATTATCGAAGACGTAGAAATCCGCCGTTTCGAACGGAGCCCGGCAAGTCTGGCAAACGAAACACTGTTTATGGTATCTGCCCGTGAGACGACCGTCGGCCGCCTTGACGGACTTGCCTACAATAGCATTCCCACAACCTCTACAGTTTCCTTTCTTGCTCGATCGACCAGCTGAAGTAGGTCTAGGATCTGTCTCGGCTTGAGGCACAGGGGGAGGGTGTGGCCGCAAGATTGAGGGAACAGACTCCAAAGCCGGATTCGCCTGAGATGGCTGCCTATTTGGTGTCTTCGGGGTGAAAAGACCCCTTTGAATAGCAGGGTCCATCGGCGATTCCGGTGCTTGTACTACTGGCACAGCAGCAGGTGGAATGAACGGCTCTGGTGCGTTTCCCCTGTTGTACCCTGGATGTGGTGCAGGCAAGATGTGCGATTCCTCTTTCGATGGTCTGCGCGACAAACCCGAAGCGTCGGAGGATGGTGCAGTGGATACGGAACTTCTACTTCGAATGTCCGAACTGGCGAAAGAAGTATGTGAAGATCCAGAATCTGAAGGCGCATGAAGTGATGACGAAGCTACTTTCTGGAAATTCAGGGGTTTCGGCAAGGGAGGGACCTCATCCTCGGCGCTGCCCCCGCTATGTCTCGTGGCGGATTGGATTACCAGGGGCCGGGGACTATGCGGATCGTCGGCGTACCAACTCCGTGAAGGCTCAGCGACCGTAGGCTCTTCTTGCGGTTTGGTTTCTAGAGCTGGCGCAGATGGTCGTCTTTGGAGTTCAGCTGGAGGGCCACGGCTATCCTTTCGTACAGGAAACGTGTGCGCGCGTGTATCAAGGGTAGGTTCCACCGGTGATGTAGATGTAGTCCTTCCACTTTGCTCTTGCAGCTGCTCCAAAAAATTGTCGACCTTGTCTGGTCGCGGCGGTCTGGGCGGAGGCCCTGGCCTTGGTACCAACTCGGTATCCACCCTGAGCCTAGACGGCACTGTGGGGGCAGCGCCGTTTGACTGTGATGATATCCTGGAGTTATTTGAACTAGCTGTTGATGGTCTGTTATATCCTCGGCCATTACTGCTTGTACTGCTGAGGCTGCTGAGTGCGGTGGCT
Organism: Myrmaecium sp. VS I D KN 1; assembly: GCA_019775845.1. Taxonomy (NCBI): domain Eukaryota; kingdom Fungi; phylum Ascomycota; class Dothideomycetes; order Valsariales; family Valsariaceae; genus Myrmaecium; species Myrmaecium sp. VS I D KN 1. The sequence continues at coordinate 325,867 of JADQAV010000003.1, forward strand.
GTTCTCTGATGGCCCTGCTGACCAGATCGCTCAGACGAAGCCTTCCGCTCTGTGAAGGGCCCTGGTGCGATCGCATCCATCCTCTTCATCACGCTGATGCCGCCATTGGTTCTCGGGCTCAAAGGCGCATACATTGGATCCGGCTCGGCATACAAATGTCTCCTGTCGGGCTCTGGGGTGAGTTTCCCAGGGGCGCTCGTGAACGTGTCACTCCGTGACGGTGCTAAAGGCGGGTAAGCAGACGGTTGGGATAGTGGCTGGTTCGGTGACGGTGGGCTGTAAGGCCGTCGATCAGAGCTTGCAGAACCCTTGACAATGTCTCTCGGTGTGACCGGCCTGGGCGAACTGGGGGTTAATGTCGACGTACTCTTCGTAGAACCACTGTTAGGGGTCAATTGTCCTGTGGAAAGGAAGTGTTTATCTACAGCGATTAGCGCTTATGTTGTCTAGTGCAGCCTTCGCTATACTCACTGGCAGCCGTGGAATCTATGGGAGGAGGTGCAGATTTACTCGGCCTCAATAGATTGGACGACTTCGAGCCGAAGCTGGCAGCACGCTCGAAGAAGCTTTTAGCGGAAGACTTTGTTGTTCCTGCTATTCCATCAGCATTACCTTGACGATAATATGTGTTTTCACCAACGTACGTTGTTCAGCCAATGGTTTGGCGCAAACATGCTCTCCCATCTTCGATATCTCGATCTCAATTCCACAATCCGAGCATTTTATGGTGGGTAGGATACTGGAAGGCCTCATGGTATTGGCCATGATCTGACTGCCGAGCTTTTCGCTTTACTGTTACAGCTCGAGGAGGACGTCGGTATCGTGCAGTACCATGGATTACGCTGTGCTTGCGAAGGATTACGAATGTCGCCTGACGCCAATGGAACCGGCGATGCGAGGCAGATGATATTTGGACCGGACTAAAACTTCGCACAGCCCAGAAAACGCTGGGATGGGGGGCTTTTGGACTGAAGAACCGTGTTGTTTGGAATGGCCGATCGCAGATTAAAGGGATTGTCTCTGCCCACTACTACACCATCAAGGTGTAACCGTGGCCAACGCCAGGGGACTTCTAAGTGCCGGAGCAGCAGCAAGACAGCAGGAAGCAGATATCCGGCATGCGAACTGCGGGCGGACGAACACACTTCGTGAACGGCAACAGGTCGAGAGAAGGAGGCAATGTCGTAGGATATGGCCTGGCCTCGCGAACGAAGGAGATATGCAAGTAACGAGCGCGGGTCCCTGATGAGGCGTAGGGTGGAGTAAAGCCCGCTGCACTGACAGGCGTCCAAGCGACTCAGATGATTTGCTCTCCTAGACAAGGAGCGCACAGGGCGTACGGAGGCTTCCTCTCACGGTGCTGAGACCCACGAAGGAGCATGGACCGGGGAGGAGAGGGACCTGTCGAAGCGGGTAACCTGAAGCAGGTCGCGGATCCAAGCTCCGAATCAACCGCTTGCTAGATGGTTCACGGTCACGATGGCAGACGTTTGGCCACAGGCTAAACGAACGCTGACGGAGGGAGAGAACACAGACAAAGTCAGCACAGGAGTGAGGGCACTCGAGGAGGAAAAGAGAAAGGAAATGAAGAGTGTCCACTGTTGTGGTCGAACCGGGCGCACTCCAGGGACGCCCACGGTTGAAGTAGAACAGGTCGAGATGATCGATTGATGAGATTGGGGAATGGGATGTAGCAGTTGGACGTAACTGTGCCGGCGCCAAGGGGAGATTATTGCCATGCTTGCCGGGGGTTGCGCCTCCAATGAGAGGGAAAGTCGGGGAGCGTGGCCAATCATGCCTCGGTTGCCCCTGAGATAAAGCCAAAGACTCTCGCCATTCACGGCCTGACGGCCTCACAGACCCTGAGCGCCCGGCAAGTGGAAGACGTGCTGGGCCGGCCGGGGGAACCTGCGTCGGCGCAACTGCTGGAATTCGGCCAGTGTCTGTCGACACTTGGACTGCTTTGGATCTGTGGGGTAACTTGTTTGAGGATTGCACAAGCTGTTTGATCGGTTTGAGTGCCGGCAAAGTTCACCCTGTCTTCTTCCATCGACAGCCACTCCAGCCACCCAATACGACTTGGGCCCTCTCCAGGCGCTCTCGAACGTCGTCCGTTGCCGGTACAAGCAAGCTGTTCCTCCTGTCAACGGTCGGTACCCGCTGGCCCGCGGTTTGTTGGAGTTGGCATGCCAGCCATTGTTATTGCGGCTCTCCGCCATGCCTCGGACAAGTGTAAACAGTTCGAAGACGTCGGGCTCGGGTCCGGCACCTCATCTCATCCGGTCTCGTCGCTGTTTACCTACACCACCCCACATCGCTACTAGCATTCTCGAGAGCGAGAGTGCTCCCGCCTGATAGACAAGGTGCTCGTAGGCACGTAGTTCGCATCTCATAAGGGTCCGCAGGGACAAGAGCTCCGACCGAACGCCGTCGGAATCGCCTGGGGGACAGCGACAGTCAACGAGACAGCTCGTACGCTAACCCTCCATACTCCATAGAGGGGCCTTCGACAGCGGGAGCTCTGGCGGTGTGACGAGAGGGCGGGCGTGGAGGAGTGTGCTAGTAGTATGTACCCGAACATTGTCTGATTGCTCCCTGAGCATTTAATTTCTCAAGGTCGCTAGCTGCCAGCCCGCCTCTGGCGATTGACCAAACCCTGCCTCAGGTGCGTGCCCATGACCCACCCAGGGTGCTTTGCGTAATAATCGATCTGACTGATTATCTCGTCGAAATATCTTTGTTTGTTGTGTCTAGAGATAAGGTCTGTTGTGACTTCAATGTTCTTCGTAGTCGACCCCTTGAGAGGGCTCTATCCACTCCGCCGACCGCTTGAGCACAGCACGTCCTCGCTCTGCGATCACCGGGGGGCCAGTGTCGGACGGAGGGGTGTGTGGGGAGGAGTGAGGAGGGAGAAGGGAGGAGAGAGGAGAGAGGAGGGAGAACGTTGATCTTAAGCGGCGGTGAGGTGAAGCTCTTAACAGCCCGAGCCCGCTCGCCTTTCGCGCGGAGGACCCTCGCATGCGCTGCTGCGCGGATCAACGACGTCTCCACCACGGGCTCCTGTCTTCCATCCCTCTCCGCATGGGCATGCACTTCTTTACTCATGTAACCTCATACTTCGACAGCGCTCGATGAACTGCACTTCCCTCGCCCCCCGGCATGTGATTGGTCATTGTTGCTATGACGGCCAGCCGCGTGAGTGTGTGCGAATGCCTGAGGTGTTGCTGGCCGCGGGTGGAGCCGGACACATCACCTCGCAAGCATCTGTATGGTACTTCTAGCCCCATTGGAGATGTGGGAGGGAAGTCCGGAGGGATGGAGAGCTTCTTACGTTCGTAACCATCATTCCACGGACCCTCGCGGATGCCAGCGCGCTGCTCCACCGCCTTGGCTGTCCCTCGCTTCCTGGGGTTACGCGGTGGGATGGTATAAAGGGATGCACTAGCCGTCCCTTCCCCGGAATCTCCGCAATATCGCTCCTACCTCTCCATATTCGACCAGAACCGCATAGCCCGTTGGACTCCCCCAAAGCTTTTCCAATTACAGCTTCAGGGCCATTGCCCAGTCTTCAAAACGTTTTCAAATCTCCTTAACTCGTATGTCTTCCTTCTTCCGGTGAGGACCGGTCTTCCTCATCCGAAGCCCAAACCCCAACTGGAATCATGATGGACTGACCACTTTCCCCAGGCTCCACCACCCCTTCGCAGGCCGACGCACATCCCCCGTGGGAAGCTCGTCGGATTCGCCAAATATTTCGTAAATTAGCGGCGTTTCGAGAGAAATTCAACCCGCTTATCAAATAATGGCTCCCCACGCTGATGAAAGCACCGGTCTTGCGAACGGGAATGGTAGCGGACCAGTTCACACTGGCAGCGACCTCTTCATTGTAGACCATCCCAATGTGGTCTATACGGACTCCGAGATCAAGACCAGGTACACTTACAGAACCACCTCGGTCAAACGTGAGGCCAATGGGAAGTTCATCGCTTCGCCAAAGGAGACTGTCTATGACTTCAAGGTCGACCGGAAAGTGCCAAAGGTTGGCATGATGCTGGTGGGCTGGGGAGGCAACAATGGCACCACTGTCACGGCTGGTATCATCGCCAACCGCCGTGGCCTTGTCTGGGAGACCCGCGAAGGCAAACAGGCCGCCAATTACTATGGCTCCGTTGTCATGGGATCAACTGTAAAGCTTGGTACAGATGCAGAATCCGGGAAAGACGTCAACATCCCGTTCCATAGCCTTCTTCCTATGGTTCATCCCAATGACCTTGCCATCGGCGGCTGGGACATCAGCTCTATGAACCTAGCGCAGGCCATGGATCGTGCTCGCGTCCTGCAACCAACTCTCAAAGCTCTTGTGAGCAAGGAAATGGCTGCTATGAAGCCTCTGCCTAGCATCTACTATCCGGATTTCATTGCTGCGAATCAAGAAAGCCGTGCTGACAACGTGCTCCCCGGAAACAAAGCTTGCTGGGCCCATGTTGAGCAGATTCGCGAAGACATTCGGTGAGAATCCATCGCCACCATTTAATAGCAGCAAGCTAATATTGAGTCAGTGACTTCAAAGCTGCCAACAACCTTGACAAGGTCATTGTGCAGTGGACCGCGAACACTGAGAGATACGCCGATATCATCGAGGGTGTCAACGATACCGCCGATAACCTCATCAAGTCCATTGAAGCGGGCCATGAGGAGATATCGCCATCCACTGTATTTGCTGTTGCGTGTATCCTGGAGCACACACCCTTCATCAACGGGTCTCCGCAGAACACTTTCGTTCCCGGTGCTATCCAGCTTGCTGAGAAACACAATGCGTTCATTGGTGGTGATGACTTCAAGTCCGGCCAGACTAAGATGAAATCTGCATTGGTGGACTTCCTCATCAGCGCCGGTATAAAGTTGACCTCGATTGCCAGCTACAACCATCTCGGAAACAACGACGGAAAGAACCTGAGTTCCCAAAAGCAGTTCCGGTCTAAGGAAATTTCCAAGTCCAACGTCGTCGATGATATGGTCGCCGCGAACACTGTCCTGTACAAGGAGGGAGAGCATCCCGACCACACTGTCGTCATCAAGTATATGCCTGCGGTGGGAGACGACAAGCGTGCGCTGGACGAGTACTATGCTGAAATCTTCCTGGGAGGTCATCAGACCATCAGCATTTTCAACGTCTGCGAAGATTCCCTGCTGGCTTCCCCATTGATCATCGACCTCGTCCTGGTTGCTGAGATGATGACTCGGATCCAGTGGAAGCGTGCAGACGGAGACTATTCCGGATTCCACAGCGTGCTCAGCGTCCTCAGCTACATGCTGAAGGCTCCTCTTACACCTCCGGGCACTCCTGTCGTCAATGCGCTTGCCAAGCAGCGTGCGGCCCTGACCAACATCTTCCGCGCCTGCGTTGGCCTCGAGCCGGAGTCGGACATGACCTTGGAGCACAAGCTCTTTTAAACCTGAGCGTGCACCGAGCCCTCATGAATGAGCGTTGATTCAACATCAGCCGCTGTCATCCGCATTTGCTTTGCCATTATTTTCAGTGTTCCAACTAGTTACAGTCTTTACAGTAGTTCCCCAGTACAAATGAAATCATCTTAAATGAAACGCAGTAGGTTCTTACCCGCTGGGCCGGGTTCAGTTTCCAATTGCTATCGTATACTCGTGTCACTTCAAACGGTGGGCATAGGTTACGGGGTAAGTGAGGTAGGCTCCTTCAGACCCCTCCCCTCCATCCGACGGAGCTTTCTGGCATCTCACCCCGACTTAGAGAGTGTCAACCTGACCGTGCGTCGGTCGTTGAACGACTGTTACTAAACTCTCAGATCTCCATTTCAAAGCTTCTGTATCCGAGTAACGCGTCTCGAAATGGCGCCTCAGTCCCCGTCCATACAATCCTTTTTCCAGACGAAGCCGTTCAAGCACGGCTTGACCAGGACGGGCTTTCCAAAAACGCCCTCGAGATCCAACGTCGGCGACGGCTTCACGCAGGAGGAGATCGCAGCAGCCCTTCATCCCAGCCAAGACAGTGGATGGGCACCGCCTCGCGAATATGAGAAGGTGGCGATTGATCGCCTCGTGCCTGGACCAAAGGCGATCTCTGTCACCGGCCGCATTGCCAACTTCCACGACATGGCTACTCCCAGTAAAAGGCCGAGAGCAGCGAGAGGGTGCCTGAAACTTATTGTTAAGGACGACACCGGTGCAGTCACGGTACGCTCGGTCGACCTATTATGCTCCACTCAGCGCCATGCTGATGCCACTGTAGGTACGGTTGTGGTATGCAAACATGGCGTACGACCTTCGTCTCGGACAGCTCGTCACTGTTTGGACGGTGCATGTTTCGAACAGCGATCACGGCACCTTCGCTCCCTCCGGTGCCGCGCTCTTCACCAGCATTTTCCCGGAGCGAGACCGGTCGTGCCATGTCACGTTCCATGACCATGGCGATGAAGGGGTCCTGTGCAAGCTGCCACTCGGTCACGTCCCGGGACAGCAGCTGGCGAAACTTATGACGTTGCGGAACTTCATCGATAGCGGATATGACATCCTCGATGCCCGGATCCTGGTGTGCGTTAAAAGCATCGGGGCGAAGAAGAAGTGTATTCTTGTGTTGGGCTTCCCTCAATCGCTTTGATGCTAACTGGGTCCTCTCTCCTGCAGTCACAAACAAGAAGAACGGCACCACTGAGGTGCTCAACGTCGGCGTCTTCGACGATACTGCCGAAGCAACCTTGACGCTATGGGGAGCCCTGACGGCTTCAGCCGCTCCGTGGCAGCCATCCTATACCGTGCTGCTCATAACCAGTCCAGGGTGGAGGATCAGTAAGCAAGCGAACATATCCATCATCGCCAATACCCAAGTGGACGTCGACCCTGCCATCAGGGACACCGAATGGCTGCGGTCTTTCGCCCAGATGCTCACCAGGAGGGAACACGTGAATCCGCGGTTCCCAGAGGGCGTCTTTGACGTCGAGGCCGCTGAATCGGGACTCCGGATCTTGTACACGCTCGCCGACGTTGATAATTTGTGCGTGAACTCTTTGCTGCCGGAAAAACACATACATGTTTTAAACCCTCACTGACGTCCCATACACAATGAAGCGTCCGAGCAAACCCAAAGGGCAAGTAATATCATTTATGAATTCTACTAACAACAAGCTTAGAAGACTCCCCCTCCCCCCTCTTTCACCCTCCATCTGCATATCTCCCTCCCCCTAACTCCATTCACCCCCAGAAAACCTCACCGGCTACCTCTCGCTCCTCATCACCTCCACCCACCTCGCCACCCTCCACCGACGCCACATGCTCCTCAGCACCGAGCACTGCGGCGTGCCACTCTACGCCAACACCACACCCACCCCATGCAAGCAATGCGACCGACCCGTCCCGCTGCGCATCAACCCGCGCGTCCTCGGCCGGCTCGTCGACGAAACGGGCGCTACGGGCCCCGGTAAACTCGTCCTCTCCGACCGCGCGTGGGCGGAGCTGCTCGGCCGGTCGACGGAGGAGTTGGTGCGGTGCGATGTGGATATGCTGCGTTGGCTGGATCGCCGGATGACGTGGGTTAGGATTACGGTGCTGTTTGGTTGGGTGGGTGAGGCGGCTAGGGAGGCGGGCGAGCGGAGGTTGCGGAGGGAGGAGGGTCATATGCAGAGTGTTGTGGAGGGGGTGGGCAGGTTGTGCGTGCTGGGGGTGCGGATGTGAGGTGCAGCGGTTGCATATGGGTCGATTGTCTGTTGACCTGCTGAATGGTTGTGACGGATGCTTCGCTCTATGTTTGCTTGGAAGGGCTTTGCATGATCTCATTTGAGGAGTCGGGATGAGGATCGCTGCCGCTCTCTGACGGTGCAATTTAGGCCTCAGAGGAGCATAGGAAAGATGATCAAGACTAGGAATATAGAGTTTGCTCATTGCCTTTGCTACAAGCATATCTAAGTACCATTATTTGTCTGTGTCAAAAACCAGGAACGTACCACGCAGTACCTCCACCTACCTAAAATATCTACTGTATTTGCTCATCCTGTCCCAGACGCATATCAGGTAAGCCATCACACCACATCTGTTTTCTGCTTCCTCAGCCTCACAAAACTCGCTTCGTAGGAAAGTCACCGGAAGCAGCATGACACCATGCAGATGATCCCGGGGCAACCTACCACGACCACGCAAAACCAGAGAGTGAGAAGAAAGATTGAGAGACCCGTCCTCTGGTAGGCAGACTACGAGTGACAATGCAAAGGCCAGGGACAAGCCATGCACAAACATTGTCCCGCGGCAGAGGGTAGTGGGAAACACAGGTAACCAGCGCAAGAAGGACGCTACACAATGTAGTCGCGCCAGAAGAGGATTTAAACATACCGAGATGATCTGTTCCCCCATCTACCGCGCCATCGCGATTCAACTGAGCTGTTCCGCGTCTCCCTCTAAGATCGAAACCCCAGACAAAACAGAGCAAACAGGGCAAGCAAAGCAAAGACCAGTCTCCAAATGTTCAGCCGTCCGCCGAGGAAGACGCAGCAGCCGGATGACAGTCACGGCGACGGACACGAAGCGATGGAGACCGGGATAGAGATGCAGACGTTGAGCTCCGCGCGGGACGCGGGGCCGGTGGCGGTGGTCACTGCGACGGTTGAGGAGCGCAAGCATCAGTCTGCTGAAGCTAAGATTCAGATGCTAAAGGCGCAGGCCGAGGAGCTGCTTGAGGAGCTCGGGAGAGTGTACCGGGACGGCTGGGATCTGGAGGGGATGTCCCTCCGTGGAGGGGATGGAGTTGACGAGCGTTCGGTGGGCAATCCGTCCGCGCTACATGACTCTGACGGTGTGGAGGAAGAGTTCGAAGAAGAGAACCGGCGGTTCGAGAAGCGGGTTGAGGAACTGTTGGTTGAGTTGAGGGTGATCCGCGACGGGGTGCAAGGGTGTCCGGGGGAGAAGAGGAGGAGGATGAGGCTGGAGGGCCTGCTGGCCGTGGTGGTGGAATCCGAGGAGCGTGCGCTCATGCTGTGGAAAGCGATGATGGCGGAGAGGTGAAGAAGGAAAAGGCCAAAGTCGGGCCGGAGGTGTGGGTGGTGCTTCCGATCCTTCTCCTCGGAGGAAGTGAGACGTCCGTGTCTTCGTGGTCGCAGCACCCGTGCGATGTATCTTCTGAGCTTGGGCACGCAGTGCATGCCGCGTACCGGGAATACGGTGGTCTGAACAGGCTGTCCCCCTGATTCAAGGTGTTTTGACGGAACTACCCTCCTGTAGACATTCTAGAATTCTTCGAGACAGGAAGGTGCCGCTTGCTTTGTCTGATCGCGATGCGTGTCTTCGATGGACCAAAAACATTTTGTTTAGAAGAGTAATGTTCGTTTGCGTGCAAGGTCTATAGCCGACCGCATCAGGAAGCGTATAAAAGATATGTATAAGGAGATCTAGGGCCTGACAGGGGTTGGGCGTATCTTCCCCTTTCAGGATATAAAGCGGGTTGTAGCCGTGGAGATGTTAGATGCACTTTACCTTACTAATCGCAGCAGTGCCCATAAGACAAGGTACTGTGATGACGGAGAAAAGTTGCTGATAGTAGTTTCTGCGTCTAGTATGAAGTTATTGAAAGAGCTGCTAGTAAGCAAAACTTATGTTCAAAGGAAGACATCTACAAAGCCAAAGTTAGTATCAGGCAAGAGGTGCTATGATCCATCAGTAAAGATAGAACTGGTTATCTTCAATAGGGGGACAAGGAGAGTGAGTCCCTGAGAACTAAGGGTGCTTTGGATGTGATAAGTACGTCGGTTCAGATTCACTCCTGCGGAAGGAGAACATGCGGGCATGAGCCGTCCGCATCCCTCGCTCTCGGCACGGGGGGATATTGAATGGAAATTGCGTTTTCAATTGCCACGAGGGCGCGGCAGGCGCGAGTTTTGTCTTTCGAAGATCAAACACGATGTGCTAGCCGTGCAATGTTCAAGTACTGTAGTCATTTCGGAGATATCCCTGTGATAGCAGGGCCCGGACCAAGAGGCAGGCCGGAATGAGTCGAGACACAGTATTACACAGTTTACAGTCAAAACGTCCACCTGGATATTTACCTTTCCGATCTCCAGAGGTTTGCGGGTTACACGCGACAGTTCAGGAAAGTCCGTCAAAATGGTTAAGTAATCCGAGCAAATTATAGAGCTGGGTTATCGTTCACGTAAGGTCATATCCAGATAGTAGGTGTAGCAACTTGGCTGGTAGAAGTTGTTCGGGAACCAGGCGGCGCAAGATGTTGTCCTCCTGAGACGACCCCCCTCTCGTTTCTTACCACGGTGATTCTGTCAACAAATCACCGCGGAAAGTTCCCCGAGCGACACTGGAGGGAAAAGCCATGGGCGTACAGGATCTGATCCATTGCTCCCTGACATCATAAGCAAGCAGGCCGTTCCGCGATGGCATCCGCTTGAGGCCGAGCCGGAACGACTGAGCAACACAGGTATGTAAGGAATGTTCCTTGACGTTGCGCAATCCACCTGCTTTCGAACCCATGCTGGCGGCGTAGGGGGACTCGTACCGGGCGGAAGGACTGACGAGCGGCCAGCTCGCAGGGCGACCGAAGGACGAAGAGTCCCGCGCGGGAAGGAAACAATGGGTTACTCACATGACTCGGTGGGTGGAGAACGGGGAACGGCAGCCTATGAAGGGACGATGTCGGAAACGAAGGCATTTGATGAACCGGCGGGCGGACTTCTGTTCGGGAGCTCGACTTGCTGCAACCTATCCCGAAGCGGGAGAAGAGCTGCATGAGCTGGGCTGGACAGGGTGTCGAGTGCAATCGCGATCAGCAGCAAGCGGAGTGTCCAGTGGCTTGACCATGGATCCCGTCTCCACCGTGAAACAGAGCCCCCTTTCCGGCCAGCCCGACGCCGGCCCGCACCACCTCACCACCACATTTTCCGACGCGCAGTCGTTTGGCTGCGTTCGCAGGCGTCCAGCGCCGCGCGGAAAACCAACGACCAACGACACGGGGCGTTGGTGGTGCACAGTTGCTCGCAGCGTATGTGAGTGAGTGAATGAGTGGACGAGTGAGCCGAGCGGATGGTGGAGGAGGTTAGTTCGGACGTTCGAACGGGTCTGTGACGAGCTGCGTGACAGCGTCTTGACGTGCCGCGGAAAGATGGGGCAGGGTCAGGCTAGGAGCCCCCTTTTGTTCGCCTTCTAGCCGGCTTCTAGAAGAGCAGGTTTGGTTCATCCGAGTCGATGAATTCCTGAGGCCGCACAGGCGGTTGCTTTGATACTCTCGCCCTTCCTCTGTCCCTCTCTCTCTCTCTGTCTGACTGAAGAAACTATTGTGGACGGTGAGACTTGCCCATGTCGTGGCTGGGACGTGTGCGACCACGCACGGCACTGTTCGGTTGCTCAATGGCTCAAGGTCCATCGACGCCGACGTTTCTCCTGCGGTCTTGAAGCCGGGTCGCGATGCATGTCAGACATTGGCGAAGGTGTGAAGGACAGGCTTCATAGTCACAGATGACTAATTCACTCTCGTCTCCGATTCGAGAAGAACTTGAGGTTATAGGTGGTGAGTTATGATGTTGGAGCAGGTAAGTTATCGGGTCTGGTATAAAGTTGCGTTAGCGGTGGAGGTCAGGAATAACGAGGGACTTATGCGCGCTACGGGTGCAACGGTTGGCGGGAGGTGAAGTGATGGATGGGTACGTACGGGTACAAGTGCGGAGGGGAGGGGCAAACGGGAACGAGTAGGAGGCAGTTAATGTTACCGGAGAGGAACGTTTCATGATGACGGGATGGAAATGAATGTAGGTTATATACTTATATACTACAAGTACAGTACAGTGATACGGAGTATATATGTGTTGAGTACTTCGTATGCATTGAATATGCACCTCCATGGTCGGCTGTACTGACGAGACAGTAAACATGATCTTATATAAGTTAAGGTACCATCCGGATACCAGTCAGCAGGTACGATTTACAACTTGTACCTGCGGATAATGACAATCTGCCTCAGACTCCCGTGTGTCGACGAATGAGCGTGGGAACTCGCTTGTCTCTATAACGGCGGCAAAAGCGTCGCGTCTTGACTGGCGCCGGTTAGGTTCATTTTGCATCGTTCCCCTTGAATGAGAGTGATTAGCCCCCTCGGTCGTGTGTTGGAGGCCTGTTCGTGAACCGAACCTGATCACAGCTTGGCCACAGCTCGCCTGTCGACGACGTCGTATGGGGCCGGCCTGCTGCTTTGGTGCGGTGCTAAAGTGAACGCGGCCCCCCGTCGTTTCTCACCCCAAGCCAAATCTGTCCGCCCCCATCCCCGTCGCCAGGAGTGAAGCAGACGAGCCCTCGCTCTCCCTTCCTAAGCTCCTCGTTCCCTTCCTTTTCTTTCCCAACTTCGCCTCTCGTCAATCCACTCCAGCCCCCGACGCCCTCTTCCGCTGTTGCACAAAACAGCGGCCTGCGCAGCGACCCCCGTCGTCTTCTTCTTCTTCCTCTGTCTCGTCTCTCATTGCCCTGATCCTTCCTCTTGGACGACCTACTCGGCCTCCGCAAGCGAAAAAAAGGAGTTTCCCTCTTCGCCCGGTTCGCTGTCTCACCTTCTTACTCTCACCTCCAAAGTCGTTCCTTCAAGCCAGGAACCAGATCTTCGTCTCCGGTTCACACTTCGGTAGTCACCAGTGAGTATACCCCCCACACCTCACTGCCGTCGCGACCTCGCGCCCGGTGTAGCCCGTACATACCCGCTTGTACCTTCACGTTCGGCTTCCCGTTTGCACTTCCTCGCTCCTTCTATTTATGCCGTTCCTTCGGCCTCGCACTTCTATTCCCCTCACCTCCACGCTTCTTGTTTCGCGCGCCTGACGATCAGCCTGTTTGCGTCGCCCACGATCTTGCTGACAACATCTAGGCTTCGTATTTTTTGCAGGCCTATATACGGAGCATACGATCCCTACGATACCCCATATTCACTTTAATCACCCAAACAACCGACACAATGGGCTGCGGTATGAGCACCGAGGAGAAGGAGGGGAAGCAGCGCAATGAGGAGATCGAGAACCAGTTGAAGAAGGACAGGATGATGCAGAGAAACGAGATCAAAATGTTGCTCCTGGGTTCGTACATCGCGATCGTAGCTTGACCGATCGACATGCTAACCGTCACATAGGTGCTGGTGAATCCGGTAAATCCACCATCCTCAAGCAGATGAAGCTCATCCATGAGGGTGGCTACTCCCGCGATGAGCGCGAGTCATTTAAGGAAATCATCTTCAGCAACACCGTCCAGTCGATGCGCGTTATCCTAGAGGCTATGGAGTCGCTGGAGCTTCCGCTTGCCGACCAGCGCGCCGAGTACCATGTGCAGACCATCTTCATGCAGCCGGCTCAGATCGAAGGCGACAGCCTGCCTCCGGCGGTTGGTCAGGCAATCGAAACTTTGTGGAAAGATGCCGGTGTTCAGCAATGTTTTGCAAGGTCGAGGGAGTACCAGCTGAACGACTCCGCCAAATAGTGAGTAAACCCTGCGTGATGAAATGCGCTGCACGGCAGAGAAGGATGCATTGCTCAACTTTACCCAGCTACTTCGACTCGATCAACCGTATCGCTGCACCGGACTACATCCCCAATGATCAAGACGTGCTCCGCTCCCGAGTCAAGACTACCGGTATCACCGAGACTACCTTCATCATCGGCGATCTTACCTACCGTATGTTCGACGTCGGTGGTCAGCGTTCGGAGAGAAAGAAGTGGATTCACTGCTTTGAGAATGTCACTACCATCCTTTTCCTTGTCGCCATCTCCGAGTATGATCAACTCCTGTTCGAGGATGAGACCGTCAACCGTATGCAGGAAGCCTTGACCCTGTTTGACTCCATCTGCAACTCCAGATGGTTTGTGAAGACTTCTATTATCCTCTTCCTCAACAAGATCGATAGATTCAAGGAGAAACTGCCGGTCAGCCCGATGAAGAACTATTTCCCCGACTACGAAGGTATGTGAAACCAGCGGGCACCGTCCTATCGCCGTGCTAACATAGACGTAACACAGGTGGTGCGGACTACAACGCGGCATGCGATTACATCCTCAACCGTTTCGTTTCCTTGAACCAGCATGAAACCAAGCAGATCTACACCCACTTTACGTGCGCCACGGACACGATGCAGATCCGCTTCGTTATGGCTGCCGTGAACGGTAAGTAATATCCAGAGAGGTTCGCTCATGAAGCAGAGGCTGATATTCGCAGATATTATTATCCAAGAAAACCTCCGCATGTGCGGTCTGATATGAGCATAGACGACTTTGCACAGCGTTGAGATTCTGGGAGGAGAAATTTTTCTCATTACGGGTTTTTCCCCACGGTGGCAGGTCAGCAAAAGTGGGCTTTCCACCATGTCATACACGGCGTTCGAAAATGCTTTTGGTTGTGCTTCTGCTCCCCGCTCGAGGTTAACGGTTTCCATTGCGCTTTTTTTGGGTTCTTCTTTACCAGTGATATCCTGCGAGGGCAAGGGTTCACCGTTCTCGACCATCTCCTTGTTTTCCCTTGGCCTTTCTTTCTTTCTTTCCCCTCTGCTCGACAGCGAATCTGCAGCGTGCCTCTGTGTTTTCCTGTCGTTCAAAGCCACCATCACTACTACTACTATTACCACATCAAGCCTCTTTCTCGTCCGTTGCGATCCGAAAGGTATTCGCCGAGTCAAATAGACGGCATCGATCGGTCTCCTTTTTTTTCTTCATTTCTCTTTTCCACTATGAAGTTTCTTAATATGGTCCTGTTTTTGAGCACGGGGGCGTGAAAAGAACTGCTCTCGTTCTCCTTTTTCTTTATTCCCCCCCCCCCCCCCCCCCCCCCCTTTTTTTTTCTTCCTTTCGTTTTTTTTTTCTTCTCCCGTGTGTATGTCCCCGAAGAAGCGAAAGAATCAACAACAACAATGCAAACCTCTCTACCTTTTTAGATATGCCATATCGACGGGATTTCTCCAGGGGAAACATGTTCTATTCTTCTGCTTTTCTTCTTCCTGTCCCTTTCGTGGTCTTTCCTTTGCGTGCGGGGGCTTTTGGTCCGGCTTGTGCACTTGCGTACTCGCTGCTGCGTTTTGCTTACAGCGGACGGGGGCGTTTGCGGATGGTGGCTGGTATACCTACTTACCTTGCTACCTACGTCGCCCGTCGTGCGTTGGTCGTTGTGTGCTGTTCTTTGCCCATCATCTCCGCGGCTTCCTCTCATGGATTGTTATCACCATACCCATTCTTTGCCTGCTCTTAGCGGTGACACGCACCGCTGCGACACTGGGGGGCATCTGCACGCCCATCTCCTTCCGCTGTTCTACCAACGATGGGTCGAGGGCGGGAGTGGCTTTATCATGCTGTGGACCCTGCAAACGGGCCGCTGACGGGAGCTCAGAGAAAAAAGAATTGTTCGCTGCGCCGAAACCGACGTCGAGGAGTCTTCAGAGAGCCTTGATGGACCGAAGGAAGCCTTTGATACAGAATTTGCTCCAGAGACTCTCCTCCGGCGAGGGCAGGGCAGGACGGTTTGGAGGACTGCACGGGAACGTGGTTCGCCTGCGGACTTGGGAAAGAATATCATCTGCTTTTCGGGTAGGTTGTTGATACCTATAACAGAAATCATGCCTGTTTCCTATGACAGAAACCATGCTTGATTGAGCGGCACGCTAGAGGTATTCTCCTCGATGCCTGTGGTTGTGCCTCCTGAGCACTCCTCGACGAGTCTTAAGGAGATCTGGAGCATTGAACCGGGCCCTTCGAAGATGGCTTCGCGGTTCTGAAAGACGTACGAAAGACGTCGCTCCAGAACAATCTGGAGCTTGACATGGTGCATCAATTCTGCGGCAACAACGGCATCCCCCTCCCCAACGTTATTTCTGCCGCGTTGGAACCGGTGTTGAAGAGAGGGATTTTCTAGGCGACGCCGACGAGGCTGAGGCGGGTGGGATAAGCGGCGGGCTGGTGTAGCCACACGGCACAATACCGCCCGTACATCGCCTTTTCTTTCTTCCTCCTCCTTTTTCTCCTCGTTGGGAGTGTTTCTTGACGTCCTGAAAGTTGCAAGCGGCGTTTCGGTGAGTTTCGGGCCGTGAGGGTTCAGTATTTGGCATGTGAAGATGCTGCTGCTGCTGCGACGGCCGTATGTCGGCGTTAGCTAGGTTGTGGATCATGGGAGTCAGAAGATAAATCATGGCATAGCCTCCCTAGTTACCTATTCTTCATCGGCTTCCGGCATCTCTAATGCCGTCTTTTTGAGGCTGTTTACATACTAGTACTGAGGAGGGGTAAATAGTACCTATCTCCCCTCGTAGCGGGGCAGATCGGACGGTTGAGGTCCCGAAGCTAGGTACTGTATCACGGCAAATGGATTGTTGCCTGATGACGATGTACGAGTTGGCAGCAGGGCCAAAATATACCCCACCACCACCGCCAGTGGTTCGGCCAGGCAGCACGTCCGCCCACCGCCTGTCGGTCCCCTTTCTCGTGAAGCGTTCCAATGTTGACCGTGCGTGGATTATTAAAGAACGCAGTCGAGCGCTGGGTCAGTACCAGAAGTAGGAGGTATCAACACCTCCTGTCCCCGTGTAGTGGTTGTGCACGTATCCTGACCGTAACGACATATCTACTTCTTCTATCCCTTCTCCCAACTTGACCATCGTGCGCTGCGCCATCCGTTCATCCTTCACCTCTTCTCTGTTCAGCTCACCATCCTCGGCTGTGCCAAAGTCCGCCGTGGTGGAATCCGCCCGACCCTCCGTTCCCAGGTACTAAATAAGGTATTTAGCTTACCTCCGTACGACCCAGCACGCTTCCCACCGCCCCGTTCCTGGACCAAGGCATCAGCTCCCCCCCGCGCTCCGCCACCTGTGAACACATCTGCACGCTGCTGCAACTCCTGCAACTCCTGCAGCATCCGCCTGCTTCCTTTCCTCTCCTTTACATCCTCGGCGCGAGCAGGCGAGAAACAGAGACAGACCACCATTCCCTCACGCACCCTGTTGTTCTGAGCCTCGTTGATATCGGCTTCACATCCAATTGCCCTTCACAAACGGCCCCTTTGCCGATCATCCGCGCCGTCATCGACGAATCGTGAACCAGCGCCTGCGCGGAAAACTTGGAAAGCCCACACTGCCGCGCATCACTCGCATGCGGAGCCATTCCAAGCATCGCTCTTCCCCTCCGACCCCGCACACCCTTGAAATACGACGCCATAGCCCGCCTTCCGGCGACGATGTCACGACAGTCCATTAAATCTCGCCTCAGCATCCCGGCCCGACTCAAGAGAAGCAGCAGCTACCACCAGCACAGCAACAGCAGTAGCAAGAACAATTCCACCCCAGCAAGTAACACCGCGAGCAGAAGTACGAGCCCAAAACCAGGCATGGCCGAGAAGCAAAGTACATTGGTCCTGCGGACTACGGTGGTGAAGGTGGGTAAACAAGGCCAAGCCCCCTTATCAGGGCCACACCACGTACCCTACGACCTGGAACGAGGGCTGGGAAACTGACGCGGGCATCACAGGCACGCAATCTGGCAGCGAAGGATAAGAGTGGCACAAGTGATCCGGTATGTTCATCTCCCGGCCTACCCGGTCGGTACCGCCATCGTCGCTTTTCAGGGGCTCCATAGCAGGCTGACCGTGATCGTGTCCTGCAGTACCTCGTCCTCACCCTCGGAGACGCCAAAGAAGCCACGCCTTCCATCAGCAAGACACTCAACCCGGAGTGGAACCAGACATACGAGCTCCCGATAGTGGGCACACAAAGCATCCTCCTAGAAGCTGTGTGCTGGGACAAGGATCGGTTTGGAAAGGATTACCTGGGCGAGTTCGACGTGCCGCTTGAGGACATTTTTGCGAATGGACAAATTACACAGGAGGCAAGTCTTCGCCGTCCCTCCTCCTGAGCTTCAAGACGTTCGCTGACTGGTCTCCTATAGCCGAAATGGTACCCGTTACAATCGCGGAGGAAGCAGTCCGCCGTTTCCGGCGAGGTTCTTATGCAATTCGCCATTGCGGATCCCGCCAACCCCTCCGCGACGCCGGAAGAGATCTACCAAAAGTTCACCAGTCTTATTTCTAGCAGCCCAGAGCCCGAGGAAGACGATGAGCTCGAAAGGCTCAGCAGCGGCGAGCTGGATGAGGATGAAGATGAGGAGGAGAGCTCAGACTTGACCGATGACGACAAGAAAGAAGTGGCTAAGGAGAAGCGGAGAAAGAAGTTGCGGCTTGCTCGGTTAAGAAGAAAGGCCAAGGAGCGGGCGTACGAGTTCGTGGGGGATTCTTCCGTTGCCGGTGTGCTTTTCTTAGAGGTTGTCAAAATCACCGACTTGCCCCCGGAGAAAAACAGTGAGTGCACATCGATTGATCATGCAGTGAGAATGCTGCTAACTGTGTATAGTGACGAGGACGTCGTTCGATATGGATCCCTTTGTCGTGACCTCACTCGGAAAGAAGACCTACCGCACCAAGGTGATCAGGCACAACCTGAACCCGGTGTACGAAGAAAAGCTCGTTTTCCAGGTCCTAAAGCACGAAACCAACTACTCTCTAACCTTCACTGTGGTTGACCGCGACAAGCTGTCCGGAAACGATTTCGTCGGCACATGTAGCTTTCCCCTAGAGAAAGTGACGTCATGTGCCCCTGAAGCGGATCCTGTCACTGGCCTTTACCGTCTTCCAGAGCCCAAGGAATCTGGTAATGCGGTGCCAGTCCCAGAAGCTCGTAAATCCCGTTTCCGCTTGCCGCTGTCGCGGTCCTCCTCGGCTACCAGCCTCAGCAAATCCACCAAGCCAAGTCTGAAGAAAGAGAGTTCTCAAAATTCGATCTCATCTATCAACTCTTTCGATCCCAATCCTGTACCCCAGGGCGCTCCTCCTACTTCTCAACCGCAGCAGGAGCCCGGTAATGGTAACGCTGGTCATGGCACAATTACAGAGCCAGTACCGGCGATTAATGTAACAACAGCTGGTGAGGATGCGGACTTGAAGCTGTACACTATCCCTCTGGAGCTGAAGAACAAAGACCGATGGGAATCGAAGCATAACCCTATCCTGTACATCAGAGCGAAATACCTTCCTTACAAAGCTCTTCGTCAACAGTTCTGGCGCGCCATGCTGAAGCAGTACGACGCTGATGAGAGCGGCATGGTTGATAAGGTTGAGTTGACAACAATGCTCGACACTCTGGGGTCCACTCTCCATGAGTCTACGATCGACAGCTTCTTCAAGCGGTTCGCCGGGGAGAATGGAGAGGAGGGCTCCTTGACCTACGATCAAGCTGTCATCTGTTTGGAAGATCAGTTACAGCAGACCAAGGCACATGGCTGGAGAGGTCTTTCTGTCAGTTCGGCTCTTCCTACCCCCGGCTCCGAGGCGGGAGATGGGTCCTCCGGGTCTAGCACCCCACTCAACAACCAGTCCAGTACTTCGGTGATCCCGGCATTGCAGACCGAGCCCCTGGGCGAGGCAGGTGAGGCAGGCGAGACCCTGGAGAAGCCAGATGATCTGGCGGAGGATGAGAAGGATGAAGAGCACGTGGTAGAAATCCGCGAATGTCCCATCTGCCATCAACCCCGTCTCAACAAGCGGTCCGATGCCGACATCATCACACATGTTGCCACATGTGCCAGTCAAGACTGGAGGCAGGTCAACAACATCGTCATGGCTGGGTTTGTGACTTCGAGCCAGGCGCAGCGGAAGTGGTACTCCAAGGTCATCACGAAGATTTCTTACGGAGGCTACAAGCTGGGCGCCAACTCCGCGAACATCCTTGTACAGGACCGTATTACCGGCCAAATCAACGAGGAACGGATGAGCGTATATGTGCGGCTGGGAATCCGACTACTCTACAAGGGTCTCAAGAGCAGGGAGATGGAGAAGAAGCGTATTCGCAAGCTGTTGAAGTCTCTCAGCATTAAGCAGGGTAAGAAATACGACGATCCGGCGTCCGCTGCGGAGATTCCTGGCTTCATCGCTTTCCATCAACTCGACATGTCCGAGGTCTTGCTGCCTGTGGATCAGTTCAAGAGCTTCAACGAGTTCTTCTACCGCGCCCTCAAGCCTGGCGCTCGTCCATGCTCCGCGCCCGAGGACCCTCGCGTGGTCGTATCGCCTGCCGATTGCCGCACTGTCGTCTTCAACCGGATCGATGAAGCGCAGAAGATCTGGATCAAGGGACGGGAGTTTTCGCTCGAGCGTCTCCTGGGCGACGCGTATCCCGAGGATGCTAAGCGCTATGCTGGTGGTGCGCTCGGTATCTTCAGGCTTGCGCCGCAGGACTACCATCGGTTCCACATCCCCGTGGATGGCACGTTAGGTGAGCCCAGGACCATCGAGGGTGAGTACTACACGGTGAACCCGATGGCGATCCGCTCCGCGCTGGACGTGTACGGGGAGAACGTGAGGGTGCTGTGCCCCATCGACTCGGTGGCGCATGGGAGGGTCATGGTGGTATGCGTGGGCGCGATGATGGTGGGCAGCACGGTGATCACGAGGAAGACTGGGGAAAAGGTTGCGAGGGCGGAGGAGTTGGGATACTTCAAGTTCGGTGAGTGCCCCTTTTGGTTCCGATGCTGTAATGCCGGCAGGTGGACTAACAAATATCCTTCCACAGGTGGAAGTACCATCCTCCTTCTCTTCGAGCCCGGCGTCATGCGCTGGGATGAAGATCTAGTGGACAACTCCAAGATGGCCGTCGAGACGCTCATCCGCGTGGGCATGTCCGTGGGCCACAGCCCGAGCCGCGCGCCGCACACGCCCGACATGCGCAAGACGAACCCGACCTATGAGGAGAAGCAGGACGCGAAGAGGCGGATCGAAGGGAGCTTGGCCCCGGCGACGGATCCGGGGCCGATGGCCGCGAATGCTATGTAGATGATGGCTCGTTCTTGGCTTTGCCCGTAGGGTCTATGTCTCCGAAAAAGGATGGCTTGAGAATTGCAAGAGGAGTGAGGGCTCAGGGAGGTTGCATATGGAGCAGAGAAGAGTGAAGTAGCTGTGTACCTTGAGCGGCCGAGGAGTCGTGGTGATGCTGATGGTGATGAAGATGATGATGATGACAACGATGACGACGATGCCATATGAACAGAACATCTTCGTCGGCGTTAGACGGGAGGAATTCTACGTTTATCTCTATCTCATTGAAATACATTCCAAGATATTACTGTACATCTCCTTGTCCCTGAGAAGTAGATCACCGACCAGATTATCCTAGGTGGGATAGTCGGTGTGTGTATGGGTTGGTGATGAGGGTGGGGGACTAGGAGAGTGGGTTGTCACGTGCACCGCCCGAGCCACACCCCCCCGCCCATCCCGATTCCATTGTTTTGATTTTCCACCCACCACGCCAAACCTGCCAAACCCCGTTCGTCGTTCCCGTACACACACCCGTTGATTCCCCCCAGCACAGCAATCGCGCGCGACACTTTGTCGACCACGCAACGCAACGCCAACCAACCCACCACCACCACCAACAGCAACAGCAACAGCAACAGCAACGCACACGCTCGCGAGGGGGGATATTCATTGCCGGTTGTTTTGTCTTTTCTTTTTTTGGGGGGCTGCTATCCGCAGAACGTTGCGATCGAGGATCCCTGTTGTTTTCCTTCCTTCCCTCCCTGAAAGAGCGGCACGGGTTCCTACTTTCTTTCTCTCTCCACCTTTCACCGGAATACCTAGGACGAAGAAGAAGGAGGCCTTGGGTTCAATACATACGCTCACGCGGACCGCTACTACGACGACGACGATCACGATTACCCTGACGGCACGCACGCGCGTGTGCTGTACGGATTGATCTCTCGGGGTTGGGACGTACGGAAGAAGAGGAGAAGAAGCCTACGGATCGCGTCTCAACGGAGACCGGAAACGATCACGTCGGGTTTCAGGAGCTGACGGTGGACCATTGCCGCGTCGCAGTCCTTTCTCCCGTCGAGATACACGGCATACGGGCGAGAAAGCGAAGAAGAGAAGGGCGGTCTGAACGTCGGAAACAGCACACGCACACGAACACGCGCGAGCCAAAACAACCGTCCTCCAGCACGTCATCCTCCGCACCGCGACACAGGAAAGAAGCCCAACCGTCCTTTTTCATTCTTTCTCTTCCATCCACCGCGCGCCTAGCTCCTCATGACCGCGGCGGCGGTCCTCACGCAATCGTCCGTCATCGCCACCACCACCACCACCACCCATCTTCATTCCCATCCGGCGCGCGCACTCAGGGCCGGCCACGCAGAATCGCGCGTCCCGCTGTACGGCCTGAGCATGTCCGCCTCGCAGCGCCCGCGCCGACGCAGCGCCCGCCACGCGCAGTTCGATGAGGATGATGGCGACGTCGCGCCGCCTCCGGCGAAAAGGACGAGGGTGGAGCAGCAGACGGCTGTGACGACGAATGGGACGACCACGAGCACGAATACGACGGGGAAGGCGGGTGCAGCGAAGACGAATGGGGCGAAGAAAGGGAAGGCGAGGAGTGGTGAGTTTTGCTTTTGGTTTTTGGGAAGAGCATGGGGGAGATTTGTCAGGGGGAGCGGCGCGTGCGCGTGGGATCTGGCGGACGCGATGCACGGCTTCGGATCTAAAATGGGGGTGTTTGGTGTATGGCATAGCTAACGGCTTGAGCAGCAGCGTACGACGAAGATGACGACGGCTTCACGTTCTCGCGAACGCGATCGAAGAGAACGCGGTCCGCGGCCGCCGCACCGAGCACGCAGACGATACCGGAAGAGCCGGCCAAAGCCTCAGAACCGGCCCGTGCGACTTCGCGACGGAAGAAAAAGGATTCACTTGCGCCACTGCCGCCGCCGGCGACGTCGTCAGAGGCCGAGTCGACCGGCGTCAAGCGGCGGAGGTCCGCACGGTTATCCAGCGATCACAGCAAGAAGCAATTGCCGGTCACCCCTCCGCCGGTGGAGAGGCCGAAAGCGAAGCGCACGAAGAAAACCGCGGAGAAGCCGGCACCGGCGAAAGCGCCTGCGAACGAGCCGGATGACGAGATGGATCTGGTGGGTGGTGAGACGGCGCAGCCCAAGACGCCGGTGGCGGTGCCGGCGGAAGAGAAGCGGGTGGAGACGACGAAGATCATCCAGCTGCCGTTTGCGGACACGCCGGTGATCTCGCGGAATAAGGAGATGCGGAAGGGCGCGGGATCGGGACATCGGCGGAGCAGCACGGGGTTGCGCGGGCGACGGGCCAGCTCGCTCATCGATAGCGGGTCGAATGGTACGGTTGCATCTCGTTCTATATCACATCCATCTCCTTCCCTTGGTGGTCTTGGCCGCGAGACGTTTTTTTGGATCCGGAGGCTGACTTTCTGGCTCGTACAGCGATCCCGCATATGGAGGTGGAGACAACGGAGTTCTACAAGCTCATCGAGCAGAGCCTGCCTGAACCGCGACGGATGAAGCAGCTGCTGACGTGGTGCGCGTCGCGCGCGTTGCCGCCGAAGCCGACGGGGAACGTGAAGGATCATGGGGCTATCATGTCGGGTAGGTTTTCCTCTCTCTTTTCAAGCTTGTTGAAAGCTTGTTCTTTTGCCCTGCGCTGTGCCTTCTGCTGACTTCCGGCATTCAGCACGAGAGATTCAAAAGGAACTCCTGGATGACTTTGCGACGAAGTCGGAGATGTCGGACTGGTTTGGCCGGACGGATGACGATTCCGCGACGGTGGTCAAGAAGCCGAATCCGCGGAACGAGCAGAACGAGGCGAAGCTGAAGGAGCTGGAGGAGGAGGTGCAGAGGTATGTCATGGACTTTTTCTGTGATTTTATATGCCGCCAGGGAACTCATGTGTGAAACAGACTGAAAGACGAGAAGGAAGCATGGCGCGCTCTCCTGAAATCTTCATCGAAACTGTCGTTGGAGGACACACCGGTGCCAGCACCGACGACGACAATCGTGGCGGAGAAGCCTACGGCGCCGCCATCGCCTCCGAAACCCTCGAATCCAAACGAACGATATCCGAAATCACGAACCAATCCACTTCCGGCGGAACTGCTTCCTGCTGCTGCTCCTCCTCCGCCTCCGCCGAACTCAACCGTCCCACCACCCAGCACCTCCTCCATTCTCGGCGTCGACCTCAACCTCTCTCTCCTCGATCCCTCACAAGTCTCCCTCCTCCACTCGCTCTATCCCTCGATCCCATCATCAACATCACCATCAACAACAAATCCCTCCACCTCCGAACCACAACCCTCCTCCTCTACCACCACAACAGCACCAACAACAACACAACCGCCACAAGCACAACGAACCACCCTCTCACCCCCCCTCTCCCCCACCACCCTGCGCACCCGTCTCCACACCCTGACCCACACCCTCGAACCCACCATCGACCGCCTCGCCGACGGCGTCCACCGCGTGGGCCAGTACCGCGCCACCGCCGACCGCGTCGCCGACCGCCTGCTCGCCCACGCCGCCGACTCGCTGGAGGAGCGCGATCGCGCCGCCAAGCGGAAGGCGGGCACGGCCGGGCTGGGCACACGCGACGTGCTGAGCGCGTTGGCGGGGGTGTTGAGTGGGACGGGGAGTGGGAATGGGGTGGGGGGGGATGGGCGGTAGTAGGGGGCTTTTGGCGTGTGGAGAGAAGGGATGATGATTATGGGGCATGTGGGATTTGAAGGGAGGTTCTCTTTTGGGGGATAGAGGGCGTGGTTATTAAGGATGGGAGTAGACAGAGACGGAGACGAAGAGAGGATGCGTGCGTGACTTGGGAACTTGGGATGTGCGTTGTGTGTTGCTTGTTTTTATCCCCTTCTTCTGGTATCTATTCCTTTTCTTTCCTTTTTCCTCTTTTGCTTTTTGGCTCTGCTCTATTTACCCTTTTTCGTTGTTGGTTTTGTTGCCGCTGTTGTTGATAACGCCGAATGAGTGAGTGATTGAGGGTGCGTTATGATATCTTCCCGTTTTCCGCTTTCTTGCTGGCGCTTGTGTTTGTCGGATGTACAGCATCTATTTCTTTCGTGGCGGTGAGAGGGGCGTTTTCCCGGCGGTCCTTTCTTTTTCTCTTTAATATCCTCTTGTTGTGTTCGTTAAGATATGCATGTGGCATGCGGGGTGCGGATGCAGGTTTTGGATACGCAAGTATTCGATTGCTCAACTATTCGGAGGGATCGGAGGTTGGAGGAGACGACTTTTGATTCTAGATACATAGTTCCATATTTCTCTCTTGGTCCTTTTCGTCATCATAAGCATCACCTTCCCTTTCCGTTTCCCTTCACCCCGTAGTGGGTGTCGTTACTGTACGTACCATACTGTACTGTCATGTACTACTCTACTATACTTACAGTACTTACTATACATACACATCGTTCTTTCCTCATTGCCTCAACCGACCGATCGGACCAAACGGGGTTTTGTCGTGACTGCCTGAGGAACGAACTACTTATGCCTCATCCGCACCACACGCAGGTGGAGCAGCACACCACCCCGACCAACAGTGGCATAAACCCTTATCCAGAAACACGCAGAGACACATAAACACACGGAGAGAAAAGAAAAATCCCGTTGCACTCCCTTCCAAGACTCCATTCGTAGCTATATACTAGCA
Organism: Myrmaecium sp. VS I D KN 1; assembly: GCA_019775845.1. Classification (NCBI taxonomy): domain Eukaryota; kingdom Fungi; phylum Ascomycota; class Dothideomycetes; order Valsariales; family Valsariaceae; genus Myrmaecium; species Myrmaecium sp. VS I D KN 1. The sequence goes on from JADQAV010000003.1 coordinate 351,379, forward strand.
CATCGGATTGACTTTTTTTCCTGGCTGGCGAAACCACCGTCCTGAGTGGGTGTGTACTTCCATCCGCTTTCACACCCTCATCCCCCGCCCGCCCTCCTTCTTCCCCCTACCGATCCTTCTCCCGAATCTCCTCCTCCACAACCTGAACCTGCTCCACAAACTCCTTGCGCGCCCAATCCCAATAATCCTGCCAGCGCCGGAGCTGATGGTCATCGGGGGCCGGGCTGCCGCTGTGGCTGAAGATCTTGTTGAGCTGGATGCTCGTCTTCAGGACGCCCTTGTAGCCATCCTGGATGCGTTCGATCTCCTGCTTGACCGCGTTGTCCTTCGGCCGGACCGCGAGCACGGCCCGGAAGCGCTCCGAGATGGCCTCGAGCCGCGATCGCGTCTCGTCCGGCACGAGCGTCGTGAGCTTGATGAGGATGAGGTTGCAGAGGATGCGGATGTCCTGCTCGTCGTCGATGCCGGCGATGATGCGGTCGTAGAAGTCGTGCAGCGTGAGGCGGGAGAAGGCGTTTTCTTGGAGGGCGTACATCGTTTCGTAGGCGCTCTGTTTGGGCGGTTAGTTTATGCACGACGATTGGTTGGGGGAATGCAGAGCACATACCTTACGAATCTCCAGACCATCATCAACTCTGTGCTTGAACGGTCCCATGGCAACTTCACGGACGAGCTCAGGCTTGATAAACGTCTCCTTGATCACCAGCGGAAGTAGGTCGTCCAGCTGCGGCAGAACAAGATCGGGCTTGTTGTGCAACGCCGACGCAAACGTCGTAAGCGCGAGCCGGCGATTTTCAAGATCAGGCTCGTTGAGCATCGTCGTCAGCATAGGGCCGACGATGGGCCTGAGATAGTCATCATACGTCTCGTCGGTATCGGCGAGGGTCGATCGGAGAGCTGAGATGACCATGCTCCGCACGCTGGCCTTGGGATCGTTGAGGAAGGTTTGCAGCTGAGGCAAGTAGGTCTTGGGGTCGATGATAGCCAGCCGACCGACGCATTCGGCGCCGATGGCCTTGTTATCCTCGGGCTGCGAGGCGATTACGAGGTTCTCCCATACATTCTTAGAGTACGGGATGATTTCAGATTCAACTCCAGGGTAAGAAAGGATCTCTTTCAAGGAGTGTAGCAGCAGGTAATGAGGCGCGCCCGACTTGGCCATCGTATCGAGAATGATCGGAAGGAAAGCCTGGATGTTTCCAGATCCAGCCCGCCCAAGAGCGACAGCCGCTGCCAATGGTACCTGGTCAGACTTCGCAGAGAAATACTCCATGAACAGCTCAGGCTTCAATGGCGACTGCGTGCCCAGTAGATGGGCCGCTTCTCCCAGAACTGTCAGAGCAAGACACTGTCTCTTCTCGTCGGCGGCCGTTCGTAATTCCTTGACGAAGTCATCTAGCTTGACGCCGACGCTGTTGCCGCCGGATACGAGCAAGGTGCCGACGACCTTCCCCACGATGTCGGGCTTTCCCCCAACGCCAACATCGCGGAGCAGCTTGCCCATCAACGGCTGACCCACACCCTGCTCGCCGATCGATCGAACAAGAGACAGCAATGCTTCTAGCGTGGATCCGGTGACATTCAATCGAACGACAGCGCACAGAGCGGCGGAAAGGTCATTGCTCTTGACCGCCTTCGCGTTCTCCCGGACAAAGGTGGAGAGAATGGCAAGTGCAGGGCCCAGCAGGTGCAAGTCGTTCGCGTTCAAGATCGGAAGCAGCAGCTGAACAAGTGCATCCACTGTCTTGCTGTCCAGCAGCTGGCGGCTGTGTGGGTTGAACGCGATGGTGCGGAGCGCAGACAAGCTGGAGCCGCGAAGAGAACGGCTAGACTTGCGCAGCTGAGCGCCCAGCTCTAACGCGACCGAACGCACCCAGTCCGGGTCCAGTTCGTCATCTGCATCGGTAAGTGCTACGGCAGTGTTGATCGCCCGCACCGAATCCAGCCGGGTCAACTCATTCTTCAGACGGTCCGCAAGCAGCTTGAAGCCGGAGTTGCGTAGGGATTTTGACATCAGCGATTGCTTTCCGGAAGTACGTCCGAGAAGTAAACCAAGCTCCTGGACAGCGCGTTGTCGAACTTCCAGGTCAGCATCATTGGCTGTGATGCGGTCCGCCAGCGCGTCGTAAATCTGCTCGAGGTATTGCCGACTGTTTTGCTTGTCAGCCGTACTGGAGGTCAAGCCGATGATAAGGTGCTCAAGAGCTCCAAGCGCTTCGACAGACACCTTGCTGTATTTATCACGGGAGACCTTTATCAGCAACGGCACGATTTTAGACAAATGTGGTTGTAAGACGGTGATAGGATGTGTCTCTGCAATGGCAGCCAGCAGCTGAAGCCCCTGGATTCTGAGGCTGTTCACGGTTGCGCTGGACGCAGCCGAACCTGCGCCAAGTGAATGACCACCAGAGCCCTTGAGAGCCTCGAGGATTGGATCGACGATTTGGTCGAGGTATGCTGACAAGCCGCCTTGCTGTGCAATGACGACATCTTTTAGGAGGATAAAGGAGGCCTGCTTCGTCGGGAGAGGGCTCGTCTTCAGGAGCTGAGTGACGCCACGGATGATCTCGGGCATCTGCGTAGAGAGACTGGACTGGGCTGATGTAGGAGTGAACTCGGAGACAGGCGAGGTAAGGCCCAATGACAGTGACACGCTGGCTTGGGTATCGAACATGCTCGCATCGCTGCCTCCTCGGCGACGCTTCCTGCTCGGAGGCCCCATCGCTCCCGGAGCGGCCTTGTTCTTAGAAGGCTGCGAGACCCCGGCATGCCGTCCGGTAGTGCGTACCAGCGCTGACAGCGCAGCCAACACCTCAAGCCGAACGCTCTCCTCTCGTTCCTTGAAGCGGGCAACGAGAGCGGGTGCAATCCGCTCATAGAGGACACCGGATTCGAGCAAATCCCCGCTGCGGGTGGAGATGAGGGTATGCAAAAGCTTAGCCGCGCACCGGCGAATCTTCCAGCTGTTGTCATCTTCATCGTCGAACGCGCCCTCCGCTTCGAAATCTTCGTCATCCGAGAGACCGCCAGAGTCATCTTCGTCACCCATCGATTCATCGTCCTCGTCCGATGCCAAGTTCGGATCGTACTTGAGGAATCGGGTGGCGGAGTCGATCGCCTCTTCCGTGAACGCGCGCATCTCCGAACTGCAAGAAGCCAAGAACCCTTCCGCAGCTACCAATGCGGCCTCTCGGACCTCGTCTGCCTCCGGGTCCCGCTCTTCATCTTCCTCCATGGCTGCCTGGTCATTCTCGAGCTCCTCGGCGCTGAGCGAGCTGAAGACAAACTGGCCAAGTGTTTTCAGGTAGGGTCCGAACTTGCGTGGGATCGTTCTCGCCATGGAACCAAGTACGGTGAAGTACAACTTCCTCTTGCTGCGGGTGAGGTGCACGTTACCGAGACCTTCGATGATTCTCGAGATGAACGAGCTCAGGAGACCGTCGGAGAAGTGAGTGGCGAGGGTTGAAATCGCGACGACGGCCTTCTTCTTCAAACCGGAGCCCACGCGGTCGCTCTCCAAGACCTGCAGGATGGCCTTCTGCAGTGCGTTGATCTCCTGTTCCGACAGCAGTGGGCCAAAACAGCGGGCTACTTCCGTCACCACGTCCATCGTGTTGCTGTCGGTGCCTTTCTCTAGATCCTCTTCCAGCATACCCTTCGGAGGAGGTGGAAGGTCCTTGCGTGGGGCCGGAGTAACGACGTAGCCCACTAATCGTGGGATCAGAGCTTTACTGATGGCTACGTATGCGTCCTGAACAGCCTTCGTCCGAGCCACGCCGGTGATGGGTCTGGGGAGGTTGATGACGATCTCTCGCAGGGCAAGGGCGGGTATGGATTTGTCCAGGCCATTCTCCGTCTTGAAGGTAGAGACCTTCTCGATCATGGGGCACAGGATGGAAGCGGGCGCCTTGTCCACGAACGGACCTATACACTTAAGGGCCATGTTTTGTACCTCTCCATTCGTGTCCTGCAACGTGTGGATGATGCCCTCGACGACTTTGGCGCAGATAATGTGGTCGTGTATGAGGAAGGTTGGGTGGCCGCTGAGGAGCATCTGCTGGAGGTCGTTGAGGGCCATGTAACGGAAGTCGGCGTCCGCATCGTGGAGCTTGGGCAGGACGTACGCAACGTTCTGCGCGGTGGGGTTGACAGGAACGGTCGAGGACATGACAGGCGGCCGTTGTTCAAAGCGACATGGAAGAGGACGAGTGGGAAGTCGGTCTCGGGGAGATTGTGAAGGTGGTGCTACGGTAGTAGGTAGCAAAACGGATTCCGGGGTTGGGGCAGCAGTGGCGCTGTGACAGTGCGGAGTCCGGTCTTTGCGGGGGGGTTAGTCAGGAACCTGCACCGGCGACATGTTTGGAGATTTTGGGGATGCAAGGATAAAGCGTACTCACAGAGATGCTGGACGTAAGGTTGAGGAGATTTAGGGAATAAGGTGGTGAGCGGGTTTGTGATTCTCGTGTAGCTAAGCTATGCGCTGGGAAGCAACGAAGCGATGTCACCGCTGCGGTGGAGGGGCAGGCGAGACGCTCCAGCCAATCTGGTCCGTGCTGCCGAAGTGCCTGCCGACGGCTTCACTTCTACAGAAAGAGGATGGATGGATGCTGATGACATCTAAAACTGCAAGATATCTCTCCTATCAGCGAAGATGCAGTAAGATGTAACATCAGGAAATGCTTGTATTCACTTGTCTAAAGCAACATAAATAGCCAGGATCAAGTTGTACGAGTGAGAAACTGCTGCAAAAGACATATTGTGGCTACGGCTGCAGCTGTTACCCAGAGAAGAACTAGGAGACGCAGTGTCTATTCATCCAATGGGCTCTGACCGGAAGATACTTATGAGTGAAGTGAACAGAACTATGGTCGCTTCAATCGTCCGGTTCGCTGGACAAAGTAGCCGATGTATATGTAGTAAATAAGCTTCTTCGACGTTCACTCACTCAACCGATCCGTTCCCCTCGGTTTGCACCCACGTCATTCTTCATTCGTTGCTGGGCGGCCGGAGCTCCCACCCGCCGAGCGATTTCGCACGCGATGCTTCGAGCGATGGAAGCCGTTCCCGCCCTCTGATTGGCCCGAGCTTGCCTATTAGATCATCCGACGCTGACGTCCTGCTCGCAACCCGCCAGCTTTTCCTCTTCACTCTCCCTTCCGTCTATCCTATCTCCAGCAAGCAGATTCAACCATCTTGATTGCCTCCATCTCCATCAATTGATCTTTCTTCAGCTTCAAAATGGTTCTTCCCCGACCCGCCGCCTTCAGGGCGTCTTTCGCTTCTGCTTTCCGGACCTCTGCTCGCCCGGCCGCTCGGCAATGGCAGCATGTGGCCCAGTCGACCGCGCGACGAGGATACGCTTCCTCCACTGGGCCCGCGAAGCAGGGGATTGCCGGCGAAATGCCATGGTAAGTGCATCTCTTTATAGGCAGAGATGGCCATTCACGTATTGCCATTGCGACACAGCTCCACGCTTTCGTCGAGCTTGTGTCGCTGCTCAAACATCCTCGGAGGCACCGGCTGACTCCGTCGACAGGGCTATCGGTGCGGTCGCCGTCACAGTGCCTGGTCTGTACTTGATCCTCAAGGATGACGGCAGCAAGCACAACGAGCACGGTCATGGTGAGTCTAAGCACAAGTCGCCTGAGGAGAAGCAAGAGGAAAGGAAGGAAGATCCTCCTAAGGAAGGCGACGCGGAAAAGACCGAGGAGAACACGGCCGATGAGCCGGTTGCTGGTCAACAGCAGGAGCACGAGGAGAAAGTTGTCGACAATCCCGAACACAAGGGTGACGTCGAGGGTGTCAAGTTCAAGGGCCCCACCGATCAGTCCGAGGACGGTGGAGCTCCGGACGTGAGGAGGCACATCCCTGACCCCAAGGGCGGCGCGAAGAAGCGCATCGAAAGCTCCTACGGCGAGATCCAGGGCGCGGGCCCGAGCGAGCGTGAGGGCGAGGACAAGGCGAAGAAGGCCGATAAGGTACGTGACTTACATCCGCGCGCTTCCCATCCGCGCTCTCCTCACGACGTGCTTTTTGACTGACCCGGGCACCCGTTCCAGGCCGTCGCGTCCAAGGAGCCCGGTGACCAGAACACCACCTCTGGCAAGCAGGCTGGCCTCTCCAACACCGACACCAAGCACAGCACCGACATCAGCCAGAACCCGGAGAAGAGCAAGAAGGGTGAGGGCGCTCCGGAGACGGCTAAGCTTCAGGGCACCGTCGACCCCAACCGGCCCATGGCGGAGCAGAAGGACAAGCGGGCGCCTGAGAACGCATGAGCCCAGCAGATGGATCGGATGTGACGGTCATGATGATGATGAGCATTTCTGCCTGGTATGTACGTGAAAGTGAATGAGTGCGAGCGTGCGTGTGTTTGATAGGGAAAGGATTGAGTATGGGTAGCATCTTCTGCGGGTCATGTACAGTCCTTTGTTTTTTAATTGTTCTCTTCTTCAACTTAGCACAAAACGATCGCCGATGGTTTGCGCCTTTGCGCGTCCTCCCTTAGCTGTTCAGTTGCAAAGAGACCATGTCATATGCGGTTTGTGAGCAGCGTGACGTCTCTCGCTTTTCCTTTCCTTCTCTCCCTCTTTTCCTCTTTAATTTCCAGTCGTGGTCGATATATGAACGCGCTTCGATATTCCTGCGTACGGTTACCTACTCCACCTACCTCCTTGAACTATCTGTCCTGCGTACGACTAGAGAGTCTGGTACATTAGTACTGTACTGTACCGGACCTATCTCTACTGATAAGCTCCGCGGAGCCGTGCATGCGAGCGAGCGCTTCCCAGCCTCAGTGCTCACGGGCCGAGACAACCGAACAACCGCTGGGGGGGATGGGCTGGAGAGAGGGAGGGTGCTGCGCCGCATGCACGCGCGCAGAGCAGGCACCTAGCAACCGACCAGCTAGGTGCGGATGGAGGAATACCGAGCACGGCCGCCCCAGCGTGTCGCAGGAAACTCAAGCAAGGTACTACGTACCTGAGTACCTACTGTGAACGCAAGTCCCATCCACCGCGCGAGGGCAGGGACAAAAAGGACATCACGGTAGCAACGGCGGCGACGCCTCTTCTTCTTCCTCTTCAACATGGGGGGAGAGACAAGCCGGAGAGACGAGCCGGAGAGACAAGCGCAAAGAGAGACGAGTGTACTCGCTTGCATTGTTTGCTTGCTGCGCCGCCGCTAAATGCCCTGCCCTGTCCATCACCATCCATCACAGTCACCATCACTGTCACTCGGGCGGGTGTGGCAGCGGCAGCAGCAGCAGCAGCCGCCCGCCCCGCCCCGCCCGCCCCGCCGAGCACTCTCTGCTCTGCACCGCACGCACCGCACGCACGCCAGCACGCACACACGTTCCGGTGGGTTGGGCCGGTGGTGTTGGCTGGCTGGGCGGAGGTGTTGGCTGTGGTGTTGGCTGGTTGGGTGTGAGTGGTCGACGTGTGAGTGAATAGGTACTTGATTCACTGCCAACTCCTCCTCCTCCTCCTCCTCCTCCTCCTCGGTGTCCGTACCGACCGACTGAGTGGCTTCATATGCATGCCCAGCACCCCCCACCCCGCCTCTCTTCTTCTTCGTCTTCCTCTTCTCTCTCTTGCTCTCCGCGTACAAAGGGCTGGCTGGCTGGTACCCGCGCTCTTCTTTACCATCGTGTTTCTATCTTACGCTTGCTGACGGACTTGACGGGGAGGGTCAGCGTGGCTGCACCCATCGACTGCTGACTGAGATTCACCGCTGCTACATGCCGAGCTGCTCTGCGAGATCTTAGACGTGTGGTCATCGTGGTCATCGTCGTTGTCGTTGCTCTTGGATTCTTCTGTCTTTCTACCTGTCTCTTCCTTGATACCCTATCATCCTATTATCCTTTCGATCATCATCCACACCCTCTCCTACGCCGTCTCTCCGCTCTACATCCACCAATACTACCACCACCATGGACCACCACCACGATCCCCGATACGGCCAGCAAACTCTCTCCTCCTCCACCGAGCCACAGCAAGACAACCGGTTTTCCTGGCAGCTCCCCGTGGACGATCCCCTCCAGGCGCCGGACGGCCGCGCAACCGCATCGCCAACCGATCCGCCGCCGGATGATCCGTCATTTGGGAGTCGAGCGCAGGCTGACTTGTACGCGGCGCATCAACCTGCTTCTGCGACTTCGAATACGAACTATGCCTACGCCTATGCGCAGGCGCAGCCGCAGCCGCAGCAGCAGCAACACCATGCCGCGACGCAGTATCAAGCGTACTATCGGGCTCTCCAACAGCAGCAGCAATTGCAACAACAACAGCAGCAGCAGCAGCACCACCAACCACCACATCAACCCACATACTATCATCAACCGCAACAACCCACCTCGGCGCCCGCCATCTCTCCGATCCAGCAACATCCTCAACGACACGAGACCACTCCCGCAGGATATCCATCCGAGAAATCGAGCACGCCCTACAACCTCCCCGAACCCACCGAGCCGCACCCATCCACCTTCATCCCCCAGCCGCCCCCTGCCGCCGACTCGATCACAACCTCCCAAACCGCCCAACCTCATCCATCCACCACCACCAACGCCGCCCACCAGATCCAGAACCAAATCCCCGCCTCCCCCCCACCACCTCTCAGCCCCGGTCCCATCCCCCTAAAAACCGAACGAGAAGAAGCAGAAGATCCGCACCACCGCCACACCTCCCCAACCAACCAAAACCAGCCCTACGTCCCCCACGCCAACACCCTCCCGGCTCCCACCACCACAGGCCACACCACCCTCTACTCCCCCGACCAGCCTCCCCTCGCCCCCCACCTCCCCGGCCAAATCCCGCACCCCAACATGTCCACACCCTCCAACCCAAACACAAACACAACAAACACCTGGCAACACCCCCTCTACGCCCACCCCTGCACCCGCACCTGCCTCACCGGGCTCCTCTGCCCCTGCACCCTCTACAGCCGGACCAACCACCGGCTCACCCAACGCGCCCACCGGCGCGACCCGACGGACCTGCTCGCCCACCGACCCTGGCTCAACGCGTCCTGCGCCCTCTTCGCCCTCTCCTGCGGCCTCTGCGGCCTCCTCCCGCTGCTGCATCGTTGGCGGATTCGGCATGCGTATGGGATTGGGGGTGGGAGCGGTGGGAGCGGTGGGGCTGGGACTGGTGGATTTGGCGCCAGGGATGTCGTGGCTGATGCGGCGCATCTGCTGTGCTGTTGTCCGTGTACGTGCTGCTGTGCGCTCGTGCAGCAGGAGAGGGAGGTTGTGTGGAGGGAGGAGAGGGGGAGGCGGTTTGCGGGACCGGCTGCGGCGGCGGCGGTTGCGGTTGTGCCAGTCGATGTGGAGGGGTATGCGGCGGGGAGGGAGGCGGGTGGGATGAGGTATGTGCCGCCGCGGGGATGAGGGGAGAAAGGGGGGAAAGGGGAGGGGAGGGAGGGGGAAGGGGAATGAGGGAAGGGGGATAGGGATGGGGGATAGGGATGGGGGATAGGGAAGGATGGGACTTCGTTTCTACGCTGGCAGGAATCCAACGCAACGGGACAGGAGCTCTGGAGTGTGGAGGGTGAGGTCGTAAGGTGGACGAGGGACTGTGAGAGTGATGAGAAATGATGCGAAGCAAAGTGATGCGAACTGATACCCACCAGGCATGACGAAGAAGGAATATGGTGCTGATAAACTCCTTCAGTGGGTTAGTGCAATGGTAGTGTAAATATGTTAGATACCGTCTCGCCGTCGTTGGCTCATCTGATGATGTGCAGTCAAGCAATTATGGCAATGTATTAATGTAGAAGAGGAGGCCAACATGCAGCGCACACGCGCCGTGTATAAGTATATATAGTATATAGTATACTTAGCAGTCGATACTAGCCCGTCTCCTCAATCGCTCTCCTTCATTTCCCTGTATCCCCCACAACCACCACCGGACTGTAAAGACCAAGACGCGATACCAAGGGAACGTCGTGAACATAAGTAGAGAAAAACCAAGGACTAGAGATTACTTTACGAACCAAAAAAGCCCCAATATCCGCATCAGCAATGCAAGACGATGTCTCCCCTGAAAACAAAAACGGAACAAGACATATAATTTCCCAACCCCCAAACAAACTCATAATGATATGACAGCACAGCAAGAAGGAATGTGTATGATGATGATGATGCAAGAACGCTAGACCATGGAGAGGGAGTGGAACGGATACCCAAGATGCAAGATGCAAAATGCAAAAAAGCGAGGCAAAATCAACGCTGGATCGGTATGGACAAAAGGAGTGACCAGAGGGGGTATCTCATGCAGGGATCAAAGGAATGAGGAGGGGGAGAAGGAAAAAACAACAACATGATGATGGAACTCCAGAACCCAATGCAAGTGTGTGTATGCAACGCTAGAAAGGAGTGGCAAAGGGAAAGGCGCCCAAGCAAATTCGACAGTGTGTGTGCATGTGTGTATCCATCTCCTCGGTCTCGCATGCCCCGAGCTCACAGGAAGAAGGCGACACCCGCAGCGGCACCGGCAAGGGCGGCGGCCTGCACGCGGTTCACGGCAGCCGCGCCCGTCTGCAACGATGGGCTTCCAGCCGTGGTCGTGACACCGCTGGCGCCCGCGCTCTCCGCAGCCGTGGCGCTGGCCTGCACATACGCGAAGCTGGTGATCGTGCTCCTCGTCCCATCGGGCAATGTCGTGGTCATCAGAACCAAACTGCTGATGCCCGAGTCAGAACCAGGGGTGTAGGTCGTCACGAAGGTGGAGCCAGCGGAGTTGGTCGTGGTGATCTTCTGGCCCTTGGTCGGGGAGTGCGAAGCGGCAACAGTGGTCTCGACGGTCTGGCCGGCGGAGTTGGTGGTAGTTTCGACCACACCAGCGGCGGTGGAAGTAGTGGTGATGGTGCTGCCTTGGCTGTCGGTGGTTGTCACCGGGACCGCGACAGAAACCGTCGGAGAGACGAGAGCGGAGGTCGTGATTTCGGTGGTGTGACCTGCAGAGTCGGTGGTGTAGACGGTGACAGGAACAACGATGGCATTGTCGGAAGAAGAGGTCACCGTTTTGGTGGATGCAGCGGTAGTGGTGGTGACTGCGGTGGTGGAGTCGACAGAAGTAGCTGAAGTTTGCGAGGTCTGGGGGCTCTGGGAAGTCTCGGACGTCTGTGACGTCTGCGTGGTTTGAGTCGTCGGCGATGTCTGCGAGGTCTCGGCGGTAGTGGTAGTCTCAGCCACAGTGGTGGTGCTCGTCGCAGACGGAGAGACGCTGTTATCGGTGGCAGAGGTTGAGGCTATGCGGGTGGTAGTGTCAGCGGAGGTTACGGTCGTGACGGGGACGGACGTAGTGCGAGAGGAGGCGGAGGATGAGGCCGCAGAGGACGCAGAGGACGCAGAGGAAGCAGAGGAAGCAGAGGACGCAGAAGACGCAGAGGTTGCAGAGGTCGCGGACGATTGAGAGGACGAAGGGGAGGACGTTGGGGAAGTTGAAGAGGCCGAAGAGGACAGGGAAGTTGGGGAGGTGGTCGTACTCTCAGGCTGCGTGACGGTTGTCGTCGGACGAGCAGTAGTAGTCTCGGTGGACGCCTCGGACGTCGACTCAGCAGAGGTGGTGTTGTTGGTAGTGTCTTGACGCTGGTTGAGTTCCTCGCGCTTCTTCAGATCCAACTTCGCAGCCTCGAGGAGCTTGCTTGCGAGGGAGGGGTTCTCATTGTGGACACGCTCGACGGCGGTGCGGTCGTGCTCGTAGACTCCGTCCTTGAACTTGGGGTGCAAGGTGTTGTGCAAGGCAGCGTGAAGAGACTCGGAGGGGATGGAGTCGAGGATGTCGAGGAACTTTTCCTCCAGGCCATTCTTGCTGGGCTCGGGTTGCTCTTGGGCCAGCACCGTTGCCGCGAGGGGCAGCACGCAGAAGAGGACTGTCTTGAAGGATCGCATCGTGATCGTCCAAGGATTGGATGTTCGGCGAGTGGGTCTTGGAAGTTCGCCGATCAATTGAGAAGGATAGTGGAGGCGAAGATGAATATGTAGCTCTGGAGAACGATGTCACGGAAGGGTAAGCATAGTGCTGCGACGGGGAGACTCGAAAGAAAGCGAGGGTAGCAGATTTGTTGAGGAAGGAACGGTCAAGCAGGCGGGAGGTGGACGAGAGGAGTTGATACTCACAAGGCGTGGCTGAATCGCCGCCGCAAGCCGCTTCGCTTGGATGGGCGGGATGGCAAGGATGGTACGGGGGGAGTGGGCCGGAAGGTTCGCACGTTAGAACGATTGTGGAAGGTCGGTCGTGGCGCCAATCAGCAGGTCGTCGTCGTCGCCGCCGAGGAGAATTGGCTCCGTCAAACGAAGGTCGAGGTTGAATGGGTGCGCAGTGATGGTTATACAGCAACGAGGTTGGGTTGGAGGAGTGAACGAAGGAAGGAAGTGAAGAAGAGGAAGAGATGTGAGAGTGAGGGGGAACGGAAAAGGGAGGCGGAGGAGAAAAAGAAGGGCGGAGAAGGAAGTGCAGGTGGGTTGGCCAGGTGGACTGTCGTTGCGTACGACGACTATTTACTATTTACTGAACTCACCTACTCCTCCCTCCCGATCTCCAGCCAAGCGGGCGACCTTGCAGACGATGATGATTGATCGATTGATTGATTGACGATGATGATGATGACGATGATGCCGCTGCCGATGGGAAAAGCCATGGCTGGCTGTCTCACACTGGCGCGGGCGCTGACTGGCACTGACACTGGCGTGGACATGGGGAGCACGGGCAGCACGGGCATGGGATGGGCGCGGGCATGAAGCATGAGCTCGGATTGCTTATGATGATTGGGGCTTGCACTTCGAGACAGCGATTGGCACGGGCAATGATCAATGGCAAGCATACGGGAAACCGGACAAAAACCAGCTCACCACCTGCTGACTGCCATGGAAGGACGAGGACTGGAAAAAGATACAAAGTCGTCGTCAACCAGCGGACGGAGTCCGGCTGAAGCGGGGGAATACGAGGCGTTGTGAACCTCCCGTGGCCAGGCACCTATCCTCCATCCTTCATCCACGTAACCAATGGGCGAGCAGCAGAGGTCCAATTAGCGGCACTATCACCCACCTCAACGACCGGGCCACCGGGCCAGTTTACGAACCCAAAGGCCAACGGCACGGCATTGGCAATTGGCAATTCAGGTTGGCATTTTGGCATGGCATGTAGCCTGATTTTGCTCAACGACTACCTATAATTAGTAGCAAGCTACCTTGCTACGCACCACACTCCCTACCTTGATGACTCAGTACCTTTAACCCCTTCGCGTTAGTTGTACACGCACGCCTGATTGTCAGCCAATCCAACGTCGCGAACGCACAATAACAATCCACCGTGCTGTACCTAAACCATAACTCCCGGAACCTGCCTACGGCGGAAGACATCTCGCCGCCCTAATATCCGCCCAGCTTTCCGCCCGCCGCTCCGTCGGATAGCGCCCCGCCGTTCCTCCGCCAGACTCCCAGCGGGGCGCGGTTTCCCGCCCGGGGGAAATAATAGAAAGGAACAACCTAAACAAACCACATGAAAGTGGGGTATAAACCACGAGGAAAGGCTTTCTTTCTCTTCCGCTCTTCCCCTCTTTCTGATTTCTCCCCACGCCCGCCACCTTCTCAGTGGCGGGGAAGGAAAGTAAAAGCAACTAGGTCCAGAATAGGCGCGATCCTGCGAATTCGGGTCCCGCTTCACCTCCTTCTCTCTCTTTCAGAGGAACTTGTACGTAGAAGTAGACAAGCGGCGTGTCTCTAGGGGGGCGGCGGACTTCAGTGGAAATTCTGGTAGAGCAACTACGTTGCGGAGTTCGAACTCCTTGTAACGAAGGTATACGGTGGATTTGGATAAGGAGCTTCCGGTGTGTGGTGTACTTACACATGTTGCACAGGAGGGAGGAGGGGGTCTATTCTTACCTGCTAAAAATAGAACAAGGACGTGCTGTGTACGGAGCATATGTATGGAAAGTTCTGTATGATGAGAGGTCGTGCGCGGGCAAAACTTTCATATCTATCGCCCTAATCATTTCACGGGGTCATTGATCGTTTGATGGCCATACCAAAGAAGGGGACCGTGTTTCGGGAGAGGGTGAGGCTGGTGGACGAGAAGATAATTTAATAAAGCTGAGGGAGTATATATATGAGTGATGAGATTCTGGCTGCCTCCCCTTTCGAACCACTATACGTGAGAAGGTGAAGAATACTCAATAAGTTCGCCCGACTGGCTCGCTAGCTAGCTATCTACATGCAAGCAAGCAAGACCTAAACCAAGCCGAACGACCTTTCTTCACAGACGATGGGCGACGGCCGTGCATCACGCCGCAGGGTACTCTGTATGAGTCGACCGCCTATTTCCTCCTCCAAGCACGCCGTCACCTAAGGAAAGATGGGATATTTTCGACGCAGTGAAAACACCTCGTACGTTCATGGCGTTTAGATCCACCTAATCCAACCCAACCCAGCCCGTCCCCAGCAGCAAAAACGGAAACGGCGACTAGGGAGTAGGAGTACACGGCGAGCATACGTCCCGATCAACCCAATCCCACACTCAACAAGCTTTCTCTCTGAAGCACGGAGCATGTAAAACCAACAAAGACACACCATCAGCCTAGGCAGGAGAAGAGGCAAGAAAGAGGGAGAAGATGAACGAGGAAGAGCAAAAAAAAGTAGTCCTTCCATTTCATTGACATCTTCTAGAAGGAGAGAAGAAGAGAAAGCGCGCTATGGAAAAGAAAGGAGGAAAAAGGGTAAGCGAAGGGGTAGATAAAAGGAAGCAAGAGAAAGAGAGAGAGAAAATAAAACAAAGCGTTGCAAGGGACGAAGATAAGACGTTCCCCCAGGATGAAGGGAAGAAGAAAAAAACAAAAACCGAGAAAGTAAAGCGGAAAATAAAGAGCAAACTCCGTCCTCCCCCTTCTTTTTGATTCCCTCCCATTCCTTCCTTCCTACCCAATTTGCCAGTCCCCTCCAACCGGAAAAAATCCCATCATACACGTAAGAGCGTGATTAATGCGTGACGATCCAAAGCTTCTATCTTCCCTCGCTAGACTTCCTCCCCTTAGTCATAGCCCATCCCATCGCGTGCTGTTCCTGTTCAGTTTCTTGAGCAAACGTACAATTTCAACCACAAACGCCTGCTGCAAGAGGTGAAGCAACATGGGAGAGATGTCAAAAACTGAGATATTAAGAGTGACCAGATGCGGCTTAGACATCCAACAATGATCCCCGATACTTTGGTGGGGGTGGTGGCTGTTGCTGTTGCTGCGGCTGCGGTTGCTGCTGTGGCAGCGAAGACGGCAATGAGTCCTGCTGCGCCGGCTCTTTCTCAATGGTCTGTGATGGTTGCTGCTCGTGAGGAGATGGAAGCTGTTCCTGGGGAGGCGATCGTTCAGCCTGTTGGATTTGCTGCTGCGGTTGTGGTTGCGCCGGAGGAGGCAAGTGGAAAGATTGCTGCCGTTGAACAGGTGCGGGCTCGGCTAATGGCGTGGCATAAGGTGTTCCATACGTGTGTTCTGCCTCAGCCTGTGGCTCCTCTTTGATACCCTCGGGTGGGATTTTGTTGCTTTCAGGGACATAAGGTTGAGGGAAATAACCCGGGTAGGGTGCACCCTCAGCACGTGGCGTACTTGGCTGGGAGCGCGCAAGCTCGACACTTCTACCGCGAACGTGTTCCACGGCCGCTGGTAGGCTGTGGACACTGGTTTCTTGTCTGGTCGCAGGCGGGCTCTTGGCCCTGTCATGCCTTTCCTTCTGTTCGTTGATCTTTCGTTGAATCCAAGCCATAGGACCTCGCTTTTCCGGGTCTTTACTGAGGGTGCCTTCGCCAAGCGCAAGCGGCATCGAAACTTCAGAACCGCTGCCCCAAGCTACGCTGGATGCGCTAGGATTATACTGTTCCATGCTTCTACGGCCACGGCCGCCAGACGAACTGGCCACAGACTCACCACCATAGCCAGAAGCGCTGAGGTTGGATTCGCTCTGGTCAGGAGTCGTGACAGCAGCCTTGTCATATTTGGTCATGTCACCGCTATGCCGTTGGCGATGGCCGGACAGCCGCCACCGTCTTTTAGTTTCTTTTTCCTTTTCCTCCGCTAGAACAGATGGGTCTTCGCCAGGTTCGGCCTCGGAGTATTCAACATCACTCTGCGAACGGTAGGAAGCGGACGGAGACATGGTCGGCTTGAGGCTGGTTCCGATAGTGTGGGACCTTGCATGCGCATCGTTCAGTGGGTTCTCCGATGGGTCTTTGTGGAGCGGAGGGGACAAAGGAACATCCTGTAGGCCCATCATTCCTGTGAGGGATTGAGTGGAGCTGTGAGCGCTTACATTGCTCAAATTCGCATTGTCAGGCACGCGACGCTTCTGCAGCTTATTTGGGCGGCGTGTCTCCTTCCTTTCGGTATCGGAGGTAGGAGGAGTCCTTGCGAACATGCTAGAGAAAGAACGCGACTTCTCCGCACCATGTTCCGAGGTCGTATGTTCAGGGGTAGTAGGCGAGCCTGCTTGATCCGCCCTCTGCCTTGGAAGAACATCTTGCGGTGGTGGCTTAAGACTTGATTGAGACACCTGGCTGCGGGTTACCTTGTTATCCGAAGCGAGCGGAGCAGTGATCGTATCTTCGCTTGACGGGGGGCTGACGACCGCCGACACCGGGACGGGACCAGGCCGCTGGGCCTCCTGAATCGTCCGCGGCGGATGCGCTGCAGCCCCAGCAGCTGTAGGGGTAGGTGGATCACGTTCCTTGGGGAACCGCGATGGCCCTATAGCCGGAGACCGTTTTGAGGGCAGAGTATTGCTCCGATGCATACCTCCGCTGAACGAACCGGACACCGGGCTAGCACCCACTCCTGAGTTCGCAGACTGTCGAGATGAAACAGAAACATTCCTCCGGACGCCACCAAATTTACGAAGACTCTCAGCTCCTGCGCTAGCATTCGAGGCTGACCGTCCAAGGCCAGTAATTGTGCGTGTAGGTGTTCTCGCCTGAGGGGTGGGCGGCCCGCTCTCTACCTCCTGTACGGTTTTCTCATCGGCAGCTGTGCCCTGCATTCCGATGAGGAAGTGATCTTGCTTTTCGATCAAGAAAATTAGCACGTCCTGGCTGAGACGGTATTCCTTCGGCGCCATATCATGCTGGGGATGTGAGAGAATGCCAGGCTGGAAAATAGCCGCCAAGTTGGGAGTCGTCATCTTATTGAGGTCGGACTTCGAAGCGAAAACCGCGAGAAGGTCCAGGATGTAAAGGAGCAGCTGTCGATTCAGAGGCGGCAGCTCCGTGATGAGATGCTGGTATGTCCTAATGGCACGTTCCACATCGAACTCTCCATGCGATTCTTCTTGGCCATCGATATGGCCAACAGCTTGTGCCTGATGGCCGCGTAGCGGTTCTCGGAAGCGTTCGTAGAATTCCAGTGGTATTATAGGTTCTGGCAGCTGGTTGAAGTAGCGACGAAGAATATTGGCCGCATCGTGAACCGTGTACCCCGACCAGTCCAGTCCTTTACCGTAGCGATCCGGTGAGTTGAATGCATTTCGTAGTTCCTTGATGCGCTTTTCCGAGCCGCTGAGACGAAAGATACCTTCGATTTCGACAGCTGCACAAGCGATATTAGAGCAATGCCTTCACCGCACTGGCAACTAAAATCACATACCCTTCTCCTTAAGGAATACACCACATTTCGCGACAACTATCGGCACGTAGCCGTAGATGTAGCTTTCGCCTTGTTCATTGTATAGGGATATTGCCACGTTGGCGTAACGGATGCTGGTCTGTAAAGGTACTCCAAAGATACCTTGTTCTTCAGGCTCTATTGTTCGTGGTACCGTTAGCTCACTGATCGTTTCCCGCACACATGGAATCTGGGCCATAGCGAGACCCTGTTAGGAGGGACAGTCCTCCCGCGCGAATGTGCAGCTACGTGGTGTATATGCTAGAGTACGACAAAGAATGCCAAAGTTACCTTTCTCTTCCTCCTTCTTCTTATCACCCCGCTTGAATTGTCTCCACCAGGATGCAAGATCGCGTTTTGTCGAGACAACTTCGGACTGTGACGGCATCGGAGCCGGCTGCGGTCCTGCGTTATTGGGACGCGGCGTTGGGGCCGCAACATGATTCCCGTGGCCGTTGGTCATATCTATCGAACTCTGGGAGGGACAGAGCCCTCAGCACCAGATTCCTGAGCCGGCCGAAGTGAGATGCAATCGCCTCGCTAGCCGATCTGCAGTATCTTGTATCAAGTTGCCGAAAATAGACACTCGGAGAATGGGTGGGAGGGGGAGAGGTGGCTCGAGTGGGCGCAGTGCAGCGTGGACGGTGCGAGAGCTACGCAATAGAAAGCGATGTGCCAACTTCCGGGTGCGACTCAAGTGCAGGAAGGCTGACCACAGTGGCAGGTCGGTGCAAGGATTTCGTGGGTGAAGCCCGAAGGTGCGGTCGAGGGCCAGACGCAAGTGTGTGTGGGTAGCTGACGTCGAGATACTGCCTTGCGAAACGCGAGCACGCGGGCGGCTATGCAGTTGGAGGCAGCTGCACCCAGGTGTCTGCAGCGCCGTTGAGGTAGGAGACGTTGCTGGGGGGTGGGGGGATGCTAGGATGCGGGCCTGACGGTCGTGAAGTCGCAAGCGGGAAATGATCGGTGGGAGTAGGTCGAAGGCTGGATGAGGGTGGACGAGAGCTGCAGACAGGTTGCGCGGTAAAGAGGGTTGCCCGCCGGCCAGCTTGGATCCCTTGGGACGTGAGGTAAGGTAAGGGCTTGGCCCAGCGATCGCGTCGGAAGCTGGAGGTTGTGCTCCGGCAGGGTGACTACGGGGCAGTAGCAGTAACTTAACTTACCTCACCTTAGTACCACTCACTAGTACCTTACGTGAGGTGCTGTAACTATACCTACGACCGCGGGGCTGAAGCTTTGGATGATGGAGTCTTCCGAGCCGAGCTGAGTTCCGTTTGGCTGGGGTGGGGTTAGATTGCAGGTTTATGTTCGGTCGAATCCACACGAGAGATGATGGACGAGAGCGAGAAGCAGAAGACGGACGACGTGTATTTGGTGGGTTAGACGTGCTTCCTGCTAGGATTGCGAGGAGGAGGGAGGACTAGGGGGCTTGAAGAAGGGGAGGAGGGAAGAAGAAGAAGAAGAAGCCTCATGAGGCCAAGGCGGAAGGCAGGTCGTGTTTCACAGGTTCATCGGATAGAGGTAAGGTACGGTACAGGATTACTTGAGGCACTCTGTACAAATCGTAATTCAAGGTACCGTACAAAGTATAATTATAGGTACTGGTAATAAGGTAATGCACTTCTCGCTACAGCTCCCTCTCGCACCGGGCTGGAGATTCTTTTGACTCTCACACGTTGATTACTCCCATTTACCCAAGCTGTCTCTACTTACATCGTTCATGTATTTAACTATCAATCTACGGTCGGCCCGGGTAGGTATGGAAGATCACGGCCGACCTTGGACGAATAGAACAGGACAGCGACCGACAGGGTGGGAAAGGCAAGCCGGAGGGCAACTGGATGACAGCAAGCTTACCGGCTGACTGCCTGGCCGGCTGACCTGCTGGCGGGAGAGGCCGCCGCGGACTCTCACAGAATCAGAGCGATGACGATGACGATGATGATGAGCGTAATTATACACACAATTCATCCTCCTGGTCCGCTCGTACTCAGTAAGGTGCAGTACTTTCCTTACACGCTGGTTAGAGACTGGTGAGGGAGGGCAACGAGCCGCTTTGGGGGTGGAAGGAGAGGAAGAATTCTTTGTTACGGTCCGTCTGTCGTGTACTCCGTAGTGCGGCGCCAAATAGACACAGGAACAGGACGGAAACAGCTTTATGGACGATGCACGGAAGAGGCAAGGCGGTAAGAGGAGAGTAGAGATGGACTTTTAAACTCAGTTAACGTGCCGCCGGCGTCGTGCTTGCTAGGGCGCCCTGGGGCAGTGAGCTTTCTTCTGCGGAGCGGGCGTGTCGTCACGTACCCTGGAAAATTGAGCTCTCCTCCGAACCTGCAGGAGCAACCGCCATTCCCACCGCCTTATCGACAACGAACTCCATTCAAATTCAAGCGCTCCAAACAGCATCCCATTTGCCAACCCTCGCACCGTAATATACCCATCGCATCCCTTCGTCAACGCCTCAAGCACATAATGGACGGGTAAGACACCGCGACCGCATCCGCATCGTCCGGAAAAAGACTGCCCAGGAATAGAAAAACTGACCGCAAGCAGCCTTACCGCAACCGAGCAGCGCGAGCTCCAGGGCCGCATGGAGCGCAAGCAGATGAAGGAGTTCATGACCGTACGTCCCGCATCCCTCGCCCCCCATTGCTTCGCCTTTCTGACTCCGTTCCTCCCCGTAGATGTACTCCAACCTCGTCCAGAAGTGCTTCGACGACTGCATCAGCGACTTCACCAGCCGGACCCTCGGCTCCCGCGAGGAGGGCTGCGTCCTCCGCTGTGTCGACAAGCAGCTCAAGGCCTCGGAGCGCCTCGGCAACCGCTTCCAGGAGCAGAACGCTGCCATGGCTCAGTCCGGCACCATGCCGGGCCGGTAAAATGGTCGAAGAAGGGTGTAGCTCTGTTTACTTCGGGGATCCGCGGATGTTGAAAAACCCGCTTCCTTTGGGAACGAAAAGGGAGAGAAAAAGAAATGAAGGATAATTGTACAATATCACGTCGGCAAGCTTGGACCGGGAATGAGGATTAAGGATCAGGCGGATGGATGCATTTGTGGGCTGCTGACGTTTTGGTGGGCGTCCTGGGTTCGGTACAGCTTTTCGTTGCGGTGATACGCCAGACAGCTGCCGCTGGGTAGTATTTGGTGCCCAAGCGGAAGACGTTGGTCGTGCGGGCATGTGGATAGGGTTCGCTCTCAATTCAATCCAGAAAAAAATTCGTACCAGAGTGCTTTTCTTTCCCATACTCAACTGGTTAAGGACGGTATGATACCAAGCTGAGGTCAGGGCCACTTACATTGCCATACCGGAGTACGGTTTGCGGCAGCGGGAAGTGGAAGCAACTGATTCGGCAATGCGAGTATCAAGGCTGGTTGACTCCTAGGTACAGACAGTACATATTGTCCCGACTATCTTGTCAACCGCCGCCACTCCTTCTGTCTCGGTTCGGTGAAGAGAAGAATTTTGATAGCAGGTCCCTCATGCGAGGATGGACTTTCATGGAGGATAGGTTGCTCCACGGTTCATTCGGTACGCGATTCGGCCTATATTCACCACCATAATGTACTCGTCCTCCAGGTTGTCAAGAGGGGGGAGCGGCAATCCATATAGGCTTGTCGGCATGCCTGATGGGCGTGGGATTGGATTGCTCTAGAAAGGAATCAGTTGTACTAAAAATTAGAGTTCGTAAGCCGATTAAAGCAGCCTTACACTTTAGGATATACCTCTTCATCGAAGGTGTAGGAGATATGAGATGTGGGAAGGAGGATAAATGTAGCTCTTACGGTTGCTCTGAAAGGTATGGGAGAGGTTAAGTCAACGGCACGGCAAAAGGAGTCAACCTGACCGTATATCTGTCCTTAAGATCCGGTTGAGCTCAGCCAAACGGGTCAAGGGTACACGCAAGCGGCGAGCAGGCGCAGTGGGAGAAGTTCCTAAGATTGAGAGAATAGGAGAACTGGATGTAAAACGCGTGCACATGAGGCTTGCTTGAGCCGTCTCCGCTTCGTAGGTACCTCAACAACCCCTCGTGGATGCCTTAACGACCTCCACATCCCATCTCATACTTCCTCTCCAGAACAATCAGCATTCCAACTGGTCTGCCTTAGTCCTCGCTCGACATGCCAATTCTTCCATCCTTCGAATCAGCCTTTGAGCGGCTCTACCCAGAAACGCCCGAGGAGTGGAGAGAGTCGACTCGGCGAAGACTCCTATGTACGAGCAGCCAAGCCGTTCCCAGTCTCTCCCTTACTGACCAGAGATTGACGCGCTCAGTGAGCATCTTTCTGCTTTTCTCGGATCGCGTCGACAACATCGACTTTTTGATCATGCAGACGGACCCATCCGACAGCACGGATGGACACCGATTGAGATACGTCACCGTAATCGCGACGCAAACAGACCCCGTCAGCTACGACGTGCTCCTGGTGGCCGAGCCGGCGCCGACTAATGCGATTTGGAGGGTCTTGAAGGATGCGGTTGAGCAAGAGCTGCACCGACGGACCAGGGGTTATTGCTTGGAGGATGACCGTGAGCGAGGTCAACTCGTACTTTGCGAGGGCTGAGGGCTCATGCTATGTGCAGGCCCACATAAACTTCCACGCGTATTCCGATTGGATTAATCGAAAACCCCGAGGATACCAGCTATCAATTGGTGAGTTGAGCTTTTGGTCAGTTATACGCTACAGTAGCTAATATTCAAGGAGTCCTCAGATGTACCGGCTGCTCTTTGCTACACTGCCTTATGATACGGTCTGTCGCTACGCCTTTCAAAGGGAATATAAGGAACACGCACACCTCCCGTCGAAAATTGGGATGAGATGACTAAAAAGGAAAACATTCATGATGCTTGAGGAGACCAACATGGCTTACATTGGCTTGAAGACTTCACCGGCATCAAAACGAACGTGTGATATGCAAGAGGGCACTGTCCAGACCCAGACCTTACTCTCAGTGGTACATTTCTACTCAAAATCACTTCTGGGGTTTGGCGGGCAGTAGCCTCTACGCAGCAGAAAGGCAGCTAGCCGGTGCTCCATCCGTGCGAACTATTTGTTGTTCGATTAGCAAGTTTGCTTTTGAAATGCACAGAAATTCTATCAGTTGCAGCTGAACTCACGATGCTTTTCTCCTCCACCACGCCATCCTTGACCCATACTCCATAACCGCCCATCAGATTGGCCATCATCACATCGGTGAATAGCCTATCACCTACCACGGCGATCTGGCTTGCCGACGTGACGCCCGAGTCGGGGTGTGCGCGGAAGTAGCGAAGGACTTCATCTCGACATCCAGGTTTCTGCAATAGAAGTATTAGGGGGTTTCTCCCTCGAACCGTCTCTGTTCCTTGTCAGGACGGGAGATGCGATCCTTCAGCATACCTTGGTATTGTGGTGCAGGACTTTGACGCCCGTATTCTTCTCGAGTAGCTCAGCTTCCTTATAGCCAACATCCGAGGCGGTTCCGGAGGTGTTGGAGACGATAAGAAGCTTGGAGCCTGGGTATGCTGCGCGCAGTTCTTGGAACTTGGCCTACGGGAGGTCAGGAATCAGGATATGCTTCAATAGAGTACTTGGAGTTGAGGTATAGGAACAGCTGGGAGAAGCGAGGAGTAGAAGGACGGCCTCCTTATGAAATATCTTGCAAAGACAATAGGCCAGAAACGTATGAGAAGGCATAGGAGAACATGAATCATTGAGAAAGACTAAGAGCCATTACATTATAAGGCTGGTAGACTTCGTTTTTATGAGGAATGGCAAAGCAATTATCTTTGTCCAATATAACAGCTCTTATATCAGCGCCCTTTTCTCCATCTTTGACTGGGAAGGCCTTGGACAGCGGGACCGGGAGATGATTGAATGTGGAAACCGTCAGATGTGGCAGACACAAAGACGGGTCACGGATGAGCCTAAAAACGTTTAATGTCCCTGATATATTCATCTGGGATGTCGTGAAGAGGATATCTGTCGTGTAAAGAAGAAAAGCACGGAGAGATGAGGCTGCGAGGAACGTCAAATCAGATCCGCACTAAAAGAGCGGAGGTGGCCCAAGCTTTTGAAGATGCGACTTTCCCGCAACATCATCGTCCGCTCCCATTTTGTTTCCACATCATCACCAACCGCTCCCCACACGCCGTCCGCTGCCCGACATCACTTCGACACTCGGGGCCTTCTGCATCTTCGTGTCCTAATTTGCGCGACTCGTGCGCACCCGACCCGCCAACATGACGAGCACCATTGGTATTCCGATCAAGCTGTTGAACGAAGCGGCTGTACGTCTTCTATCCATTCTTTACTGCCGTACCGTGCGCGCATGCTAATCTCTACCTCTACCACCAGGGCCACATCGTTACCGTCGAATGTGACACCGGCTGCACTTTCCGTGGCAAGCTTCTCGAAGGTACGCTCCGCCATTCCGCGCGCTCAAGACAAACACGTATCCAAGCCTGCGGACGTATACTGACGTGCTATCCCGTATAGCTGAAGACAACATGAACATCCAGATGAGGGACGTGACCATGACCGCCCGCGACGGCCGTGTGTCCAGTCTGCAGCAGATCTACATCCGTGGAAGTCACGTCAAGTTCTTCATCGTGCCTGATATGCTGAGGTATAACGCGATCTACATACGATAAAGGAATATGCGGGGAGAGAAGCTGACAATGGACCGCAGAAACGCCCCTATGTTCCGCTCCCGCGGCGCTCGCGGCCGTGGTGTCGGTCTAGCCCGTGGTCGTGCCACGGTCCAACGTGCTCGCGGCCAGCGTGGTGGTCGATGAGCTGGGTTAAAGCGCAAGCTTCACCTAATGGATTTGTTGGCGGCGTGACTACGGAGAGGCTTCCTGGCCAGCATGAATGAGGGACTGATGCCTAGGACGGGGGTGCAGGGTTCCTGTCTTCTTCGGCTGCGGCTGGCCTCTGTATCGCCTTCACATCCATGTCCATCCGCCGATGGCGAAGGTTCGGGTCCTCCAAGGGAGGCAGTGTCGTATCAAGGTCTTGGGCCGGATTCGGGTCCTAGAAAGCCTGGCGCCGCCAAAAGCTGATGCATTGGTATGGATATGAGGAGTTCTGGCGTTTTTCGAAGGAAGTTGAGGTGGCCCACATGCTTCACGGCCCTTTAGTATACCAACCGATCAATAAATAAATGACAGAGTACTCTGCCTTTCCTAACTCGGTACCCGTTAAATCGCGAAATTTGCTATACTGCACATACAGTGTCTGTTGAGTCTGATATATGCAATCACGTGCTGCGATCCGAGTCGCGGAAGTTGTCCGCGTCTCTCCGCATCTCTCTTCGGACCCTTGATCAAGCAACCAACAATGTGAGACTGCAAAGCGAACCGCAAATCGCCACTACAACAACCACCCTGCCATGTTAGAGATCAAGGACCCGCGCCGCATTCTTGCGGTCGGTGCGCCGGACTCTGGCGTTCTTCAGCTGCTTAAAGGTGCGTACATGCTCCAAAAGCTGTTCTGCCGTAGCTACTCCTCCCAGCCCCACCGTACATCACTCATCAACACCAATTGCCTGATATTCTGCCCTTACAACATGACCGTAGAATCTGTCTAATATATCTCGATGCAGACCTGACCGGCAGCGCTCCGGACCCGATTCCACTCCCGCCATCCGAAGAAGAAGCAGCCACCACCACCAACGGCCATTCTTCCACAGACTCTCGAGGAGCACCAACCGCAACTAACGGCAATACCGCTTCCGAATCCACCCGTGCGGAGTCTAGCATAACTACTGCCCCCGAACCGCATTCACCCCGCACTACCACCGCCGGCCTCACCCATCCTCTTCCCCTCACCACACCCTACTATACCGCCACACCCACCATCTGGCTCGACGAGATCCCGCACCTTGGCACTTGGGTCGACGAGTTCCTCTCCCCGGCCGCAGAGCCTGTGGTCCGCGCAATCGGGGCATGGGTGTACGTCTTCCGGCACCCCTCTTCTCAGTCCGAGCTGGAACACATCAAGAAGGCGATGCGCGAGCTGGCGCGGGTGGTGGAGACGCACCTCGGATACCAGGAAACGGAGGTGGGGAAGGTGGCGGTGGTGATGGGTGCCGCTGGTGGGGGTCAAGGGGTGCAGGTGGAGTGGGAAGAGTGGGAGGATGTCGGGAGGGAGAATGGGGGGTGGGAGGTGGTGGATGGGAGATTGGGGTTTACCGGAGGTACGAGAAACGAGTTTGGGGAGCTGCAAGGGGTGGAGAGAGTGAGAGAGGTGTTGGAGGGGGTGGAGTGGCAAGGAGCTGAGGATGAGACGGCTGAAGAGGATGGCTTGGAAGGAGCAACCGAGTCAAGGCGGAGGGAGTGGTTGGAGAGTTATGATGCAGAAGAGGCCGAAATGAGCGCCGAGTTTGGGGGTCTGCGAATGGAGTTGGCGGGTGCAGATATAAGGGAGGGAGACCAGGAGGCACAGGTCGAGGAAATGGAGCGCATGATGTCCCAGCTGCTGGCGGTGCGAGAGAGGGTCGACGGCTTGCCTGAGACGGAGCGCCGGAGGATTGCGGCTAGGGAGGTTGAGAGGTTGATGGGAGATTTGGGCATATAGCCCTTGCTCTGGAGCCTCTCAGTGCCTCAGGTGGTAATTTTCCACGATCAGCTCTGGTCCTGAGCTATTAGACACGATACGGCAACCATTCCGAGCGAGTCCAGCCAGCCAGCAGCACTGGGAGTTTATCACCATGCTTGTAAGTCGACGCTGACTCGCACGCAGAGAGCTTTTCCTTGAGCTCTTGCAGGGCAGGGGTCGTTTACCCTGCGTTCTCACCTGGTCAGTACAGGAGGAACTCGCAAGCTCTTGCAGATACAGTACCGTAGCCATACAGGAAGATGGAGGTCCTGAATCAATCAGCCTTCTACAGATGCAGAATAGGCCTTTGACCCCCTAGCCATACCCGACTTACAACATCGCTTGTCTACCCGCAGTGCGGGGTAACTCATATTTACATCACATCTATCGCGACTCTTTTTTGCTGCTCCTACTTCTCCAGTTTCGAAACTCAATTGCAACAGAAGCCAAGTTCTGCAGCAAACTGATATTGCAAGGTGATGGCAAATTTGATTAACTTCGAAGAGCATATATTGTTCAGCATCGAAGATCGAGACTACGTGGCCTTCAACGGCTCACATCAGGTTGGTACTAGTACGGTGAAATTGTTCCTGACATAGCTAAACGTGAATAGGCTTGCGAACCCTTCTTTCCTCAGGAGCGGAGCCTCGTGACCGTCATTCCTGCTCCTCACCACGCAGCAGACCTCATACCAAGCATCGAAGCGTATGTGGCGGACGCTTCGGGATACGACGATGTCTTTTGCAAAGAGTTTCTTTCCGGTATCATCATTACTGGCGCCCGAGGTGACTCGCAAGTTCAACCGACACTACTCCCGCAAGCCTGGAAAACAAGCTGGGTTCAGACTTGGAAAGAAAGAGTAGGAGACGGCGAGAATGATGTGGAGCCACTACCCGGCCCTTACGTCCTAGACAATGGGCTGCTTCGGGAAGCCCTTCGTCTCTATGAAGACCCAAATAATGCATTTTCACTCCCCTTTCGAGCTGCGAAGGACCAAAGGTACCGGCCTCGCCTTTAAGACTCTACGATTTGCTCATAACTGGACGCCAGACTCGTTCCCCTGAGAGTTGGAAGCAAACGGCACAACATGTTTTGTGTCGCTGTTCGTTCCCGGCTCAGAGATCCAGTCTGCCCTGCAAAGCCCCTACGAGGAAAACGGATCACGGTGAAAGAGATCTTCGATATTGAAGGCCTGCAGACGTCAGTAGGGAGCAGAGAGCACCTCAAGCTATTCCCTCCTGTATCATCCACCGCGCTAGCGATATCCACGCTGATCCACGGAGGCTGCCAAGTTCTTGGGCTTACACAGATGTGTTCCACGGTCCTCAAGCAAGAACCGACGCAGTCGATCGAATATCTATCACCTTTCAATCCCAGAGCTGACGGTTGGCAGTCGCCGTCTGGCGGGAGTAGCGGTTCCGCATGCGCGGTTGCGGCGTACGAGTGGTTGGATATGGCTATAGCAAGTGACTGTGAGCCCCCTCAGCCTTCTCGAGTGCCTTCTGATACCCCTCTGATACTGTCCCCCTAGCAACTATAAGCGGCCGAATTCCTGCCCAGGTCGCTGGCATATTCTCCCTAAGACCTTCACATGGTCTGCTTTCCCGGGCAGGGATGTGGTCCGGCGTCCCGTAAGCGATATCGAAGTGGACCACAGGCCAATTCGCTGACTTGAAGCATTCAAATGGACACTTCGTGCCTCTTTGGGCGAAACCTCGCCGACTTCGCCGAGTTCGTTCGCGCGTGGTATGCAGAGAGGCTCCCTCCTGTCAGGAACAAGGTATATAAATGTGGCCTAGGGTGTAAGATCGTAGTCCCGTCGAGAATGCTGATCGCTGCGTAGGCCCGGCCCAGTCCAATAGTATACTTTGCGGATTTCCTTCCGCATGATAATGCTGAACAGATGGCGGTGTTCCGGCGAGCCGTCCGGGATGTGGAGAACAGTCTCGGTGTAGCGGCAAAGGAGCGGAGTATTGAGAAATTCTGGGAGATGCTGCCGCCTGACGAGGCTGGCGGAGCAACACTGCACGACTTTCTCGGACAAGAGGTAGGAGTCCCATGCCATCTTTAGGAACATTCAGAATTCAACGAGACAGGTCGCCACTGCTTCCTACGTCTACTCGTTCTGGCACCGCCTCAAGCCGTTCTATGAGGAGTATCGGCAGAAATTTGACCAGGATCCATATATTCCTCTTCCCACGCATCTAGACACTTGGTGAGCAGATCTCCGGAAGCCGAGAAGGCTCGATTCATCCGCTCAATTGCGCAGGAGATCCGCATGGGATGTAACTCCCACCCAGCATGAAGAAGCCTGGCGCCGCATCAACATCTACAAACAGTGGGTCTTGGACGTTGTCTTAAGCGGAAATGTCAACACAATTGTGCTGCTTCCGTTAGGAAATGTAAGGCCATGCTATCGAGATGAGTGGCCGGGGTAAGGTCCCTGGACTGTTATACATGCGCCTTGTTCTGATTCATCACTAGACTTGAAGGCGGGGATCAGATGCTTTGGAGACCGCTCATGCTATCTCCCATCCTCGGTTCGCCCGAGCTCGTCGTGCCAGGTAGAAGACTGTCCGTGGGAGAGAAGGGTGAAGTACAATACTAAGCGTAACAGCCGGCGAGATACCGTTTCATTCGCGGATCACGGGTAGACAGGAGTATCTGCCTGTCTGTATATCGATGATGGGATGGCCTGGTCGGTACTCTCCAGATCTTACGAAGAAATTTTCTGACACACATAGGGAGCGATCTCGAGCTGATTGACGTGGCGTTGGATGTGCTGAAGAAGTCCGGACGGCCCACCTCGGTCAAGACTGGAAGGAGAATGTTTGGCGGCTGCTGAAGGCAAAGCGACTATCTCTAGTCTGTGAGCTGGCCAGTTATTTCTCCAGTAACGAGCCATGCAATGACGACGATGGTCACCGGTCGAATGTCCGGTGAGACACGAAAAAATTGATAACTCTCATATGCGGATCTACGGATATATCAGGAAGACCTCCGATGCGCGAGGCCAGCTGATTCACACCTCCTTATAACCTCGGCATTCCGCTTCGCACAGCCCCGCGTCAGCCGCAATGTTGATCTAACCTGCATCCTAGCCGCCCTTCACACATTCCACCGCCGCACCACCCCGCAACCCTCAGCCTCGCCGCTCCGCTTTCACTAACCATGGCCCATGCCCGACGCGTCTTCCTCCCCTTCGCACTCTACACCCTTTTCAACTTCACCGTCACCCTTCTTGAAGTCCCCACCGTCCGACTATTCGAGCAAGCCACATGCGCGCGACACTTCCAGCGGCTCGAGGTGCCCGAAGCCGCCTGCAAGACCCCCGCGATCCAGAACCGTTTAGCCGCGGTGATGGGGTGGAAGCTCACGCTGGACGCATGCGCCGGTATGCGAGGCCCTCCGAAAGAGGGAACGGAGGAGATGCATAAAAATTAAGCTTACGGTGCTGAAACCACGCACGATGCAGGACTATTGACGGCCATGTACTACGGCTCCGTCGCGGAGCGCCGCGGCGCGAATCTCGTCCTGTTGCTCGCGACGCTGGGTTACATCGCCATGCTTATCTTGGACGTGGTCATCTGTAAGCCCGCTCCTGCTCTTGCGCTGACGGAGAGAGAGGGGATGGAATCATGTTTAGCTAGTTGGCTAAGTAGCGGACTGTCTCTCTTCGCGCTGTCCTCCGTGCTAAAAAAGAAAACCTGGCGTGAAGGCTCCTTTCCCATTCTCCTTCCCGTGCAAACCGTATGGCTCTCCTCCGTACTCCTACTCGCCGGAGGGGGTCAGCGAGTCTTCAACTCCATGATTTTCACCCTGGTCTCGGACGAAGTGGATGATGAGAGCCGGTAGGTACGGTGCGTCTGTTGCTATCGGCAAAGCGTGAACTCGAGCTCATCACGGACTGTTTTGATAGGACAACGTACCTCTACTGGTTGGCGCTGGGGCCGCACTGCACGAGGTTCTTGTCACCGAGAGTGGCTGCCTCGCTGATGAAGAAGAACTTGTTGGCTCCGTTCTGGCTCGGCGTCGCCGGCCTCGTGCTCATGCTTTGGCTTATCCTTTCCAACGTCGAACGCAAGATGCCCAAGGACAGTAGAACTAATCTTACTGATGACTACACTCCCATAGAGGGAGACAGTTCTCCCCCAAGGCTAACAATCTCCGAGAGCGGTAGCCGAGACAGCGACGCCTCGACATTCTTGCTCCCTCCGCAGACCACCGCCTTCTCTCCCTTAACCGGACTCCAAGACGTTCGCACCCTGCTTTGGCAACCCATCACTCGTTTCTGTCTCGCCGCCGTCTACCTGAAGAAGCTCGGCTTTGCGAGCAGCGTCTTCGCCCCCCAATATGTCTCCGAGAAGCTCGGATGGGCCTTGCACGAGACGACATGGTTACGAGTCATCTCCGGCGCCGGTGCCATCATCGTCACCGCCCTGGCCCCGACCCTGACGGCGACGGCCATCCGGCACGGCGTCGCTGCGCCTCAGGTCATCGATCTCATCTCCATCCGAGCTGCCTTAGCCGTGCTCTCCGTGTCCTTCTTGGTAACCGGAAAAGCCGAAGGGGACCTCTTGATGATGCTATGTAGGTGACACTGCGCGCGTCTGTCTTGACGTTATATATATTCCATTTCAGAGGCCCCAAGTTAATCATCCTAGCGATGCTCGGGATCGGCTTGGGGGAAGCGTTGGAGCCTGCATTGCAGGGCACCATCACCTTCGCCGCGGACCAGATGGATCGGTCGCAAATCTTCACGATCTACGCCTTCTTCGACGCAGCGGCGGAGCTAATGGCTGGCCCGATCACGGCAAAGCTGATGGCGATTGGTAGGACGGAGAACCACTCATCGGAGGGCATCTGTTTTCTGGCATCCTCGGTATGTCCTTCGGTACTTCGCGATCCTTCCGCGAGACATGCTCAATCTGATCCGCTGATTTTGCATCAAAGATGATATTCGGTGCTCTCCTTTCGTGGGCATGCGCGATCAAGATAAACGGGCATGCAAACGCACCTATATGCGTCCCAGCAGCTGTTAGATAGAAGTGAATGGACCGTGTGGCGATATGATCTCACCTTCGTGGATCCCAGCCCTTTATTATTCTTCATCCTCCGTCTCTCTCCTCTCCTTCTTCTTTTTCTCCAGGCCCGTGATCCTCTTGAACAATTGTGGCAGATTCCACGTCATGACGGCTAATAGGAAGATAACCACGGGTGCCGAGACCGCGAAATACAGCCAGAGCCCGTAGGCGGGATGGTCCGCAAACGGACCAAGGTTCATGCCGAAGAACGAGGAGGTGTAGCTCAGTGGGATGAAGACGAAGGCGAGGCGCGTGAGCTTGGTGACTTCTTTGGCCTGCTCGATCGCTTTGTTGGACTCGACGATGCCAGCGTGGTTCATGAGGATGTTGAGCCGAGACTTGCATCGGCTGGAGAGCAGCTCGGCACGGTTGAGCAAATCGTTGTAGTCTGCGAGCAGTGAATGTGCAGCTGCATTGGCCTTCGCGGAGTCCGAGTCTGTCACACGGGTCCACGGGTGATCGATTTGTGCTTGGATGATCTTGATGGTCCGACGCATCCGGTCTGCTCGACCTTCGAGCAACCTTTGGAAGTATATCACGTTGGTAGGCGATACGTTCTGATCCGGTCTGAGCTCGCGGTCAATCTCCGCCTCCACCTTGGATTCGAGCGTGTTGAGGAACTGCGATTCGGAGACCGCGCAAAGGTGGTATATCTCATGAGTGGCATAAAAGGGGTCTTCCCACATGGTCTTCGGATCCAGCGTCTTCCCGTAATCGAGGTGCATGAGTGAGGCGCTTTGCTCCACTTCAATCCCTTTGGGGCCTCGAGAGTCGGCGCGTCCGTTGGGGTTCGCGGTGTTTGTGGGCGCCTGTAGTTCGCGCACGAGGAATTCGACATGGTCCGGTGATATAGACAGCTTTTTCGGGTGCAATGCGGCGTGTGAGAACTCTTGTATCCAAGGTAGGAACGTAGTTCGACGCTGTGACTGGTTCGTTCTGAGGGCTTTGGCCCACGGGCCTGGCTGGTCCGCAGTCAGAGGCCTACCAGTATCAAGCCAAATCAACACTTGTTTTCATGTGAGAAAAGATGCTCGAATGGTGTTCTAGAGCGAGATTGCTTACCAGTCCAACCACTTGCAGTCCGCGTGAAACACATTGAAATGTATTGCTCGATAGCAAAATGGGCTGTGTCCAGTACATGATGGGAACGAACCATGGATTCGTAGGGTGGCAAGCTCATTGTCATATGTTTGGCCAGATTGTCGAGGTACGTTCGCATTCCCTTGTCACTCTCAGATCTCAGGGCATCCAGTGTCTTCTCCTTATTGTACTGATTAAACTCGCCCACGGTCATGTAGCTGAGTTGCACTATGTGTCTCGACGTTGACACCAGTGAAGGTTGAATGTAGTGATCTTTCCGCCCTATTCTACATAAGAAGTCCAGATGACGATTGAAAAACTCCGGGTCAATGTTATATGCGGCGCCCACATATGCAAGCCATTCCGGACTTGGCTTGCCGCGCAAAAAGATAAGTGAGCGCGCTTGCCGATCGGCGTCAGCCTTCACCTCCCTTGGAGCTGGTGGCCGATAGGCTTTCCTTCCCGTTTCATCAAGGAGATAGGCGGTCACGAAATCGAAAGGGGGCGTATAATCACGTCTTGGGGAGGGAGACCTGTTCGTATTCTTGAAGGGTTCACGCAGGAAGGCCGCCAGTCGGTCGAAGTGATGGCCAGGAAACAAAGTCGTGTAGGAGTTGGTGACATATTGTTGTATCTGCCTGGTGTACTCTTCTGGTGTCACTAACGCTCGAAATGTAAGCTTATGCGACCAATGACATGACAATGCCAGGCAGCTGAAAATGAGAGGGGTTGGGTGCGGGGAAGGCTGGGCTCACATGGTTTAAATGTCGCTGGGCTAATCGAGCCGTGTCGGACACCGACCCCGGAAGCCATTGCAGGACATGAGCGTGCACCAGCAAGCTGACTCCGTTGTGTGAATATGTAGAGTATTTTGGCGCGAGGTTTGAGGATCTCTGCGAGAGAGGCGCGTATACATAATATAGAGTGACAAGGCTTAGCTTAGGATTGCGCCTCGAAGCCAAGGGCGGCCAAGATCTTATCTTTCCAAAGTGCAGTCAATTTGAATCCATTCGTCCGGTCAAACAGAGCTGCCTACTTTCTTACTGACGAAGCCACACACCGTCCGGGCGCCCCGCGGATGACTGCAGCTGCGGCTGGCTGTCGCGCCTGCCTCACCTCGACCAGAAGGCCACTATGTCGTCGAAGTCAGCGCTCGAAAGCGTCTGCGTTCCAGCTGCTGCCTGCCCGCATATCTCACGGTAGGACTGGATACTTTCATCTCGTAGCTTTCTCGCATCGTGTAATTCCCCTTTCATCTCCAGAATTTTGCTCTTTCGAAACTGCGCGCGAGCCTTTTCTGGTTTGAATATGGGCCGTTCAAAGATTCGCAGGGCTTCGTCCAGGTGTTCTCTGCCGTAAGCTGTCAGCGTGGAACAACCTATGAGCGACCTTGTCACGCACACTGCCTCCTTCAGCCTACCCGCGCCGGCGTAATGCTCTGCCACCCTGACGTGGACGTCGCCTGTTCGATGATGGTTCTTCCCGATCGTGGCTCGAAACTGGCGCAACGCTCTCTGATGATATCCCAAACTTTCATCCAGTCTGCCTTGAGAGGCCGCGACGTTGCCTAAGCCGTAAAGGAACCGACCGGTTCTGGCAAGTGAGTCAGCGGACAGCTACAGTTGTTCTAAACTGGGAAGGAGAGCTCACATGAATGCCTTTGTATCATCACGACCGAATGCAGCCTCGCGGAACCGCAAACCCTCCAGCATGGTCCGCTTGGCCTCCTCGAGCCTACCAGTCAGCCAATATGCGAGCCCTAGGTTAACATAGGGGAATGAAAACTCCTCGGGCCTGAAGTTAGTCATGCGTCGCGCAACGATAAGGCACTGCTTGAAACATTGCTCTCCTTGTTCCCACATCTTATTCAACATATAGGCGTTGCCTAGTTCATTCCAGGAAATGGCGAGACGTTTGTCTGTTTTCTGGTGAGGCTCGTCAATCTCTTGCAACATCAGTTCGTTAAATCGTTTGAAATGCTTCAGTGTGAATTCGGGTCTATTCGTCTCTGACCCTATACAGCCAAGGTTATGATGGGTTTCGGCAATGATGGTATCAAGCTGTTTCGTTGCCTTCTGTAGGTTGGATTCCGTGAGACTGTAACTTGAAAGGAGGGATCGCACTGACTCGGCAACCTCCTGGGCCGCCTCAATGAATGGTAGCGACTCAGTGAAATGTCCGGTTTCATGATAATACCTGGGGCGACTATTAGGAAAGCTGTCAAACCTGCTCCATAGTAACTCACCAGCCCGCATCGTTCATGAGTTTGCAGTACGCTATGTCCAGATCAAGGGTCGCTTGCGATCGACGAAAGTTGGAGCCAAAATTGTTCGGATTTGCTCCAAATTTTCGAAGACAAAGGACGTGAGAAACCAAGAGCTCGCATCTTCGCCATCTGGAAACACCGTGTCTCCAGTCAACAAGTTCTTCGAAAGGCCATGCGGCCGAGATAAGCTTAACCGCGTAAGTGTATACCTCCAAGCGGCGCGCCAGTCCCATCTTCGCTCGCGCAGCATCCTGGACCAATCTGTGAACCACGAGTTGCTGCTCCGTTCTATCCCTGGAAACCAGTGAAGTCTGGAGTAACTCTGTTCTAGCTCTTCGATAATGAGCGCTGTCAGACGGGAACCCTTCCGGAGGAGGAGAAATATGATATTTCAGGATGTTTTCAGCTATACCATCTGGGTCTAGGAAAGAGATCACCTCAAGTAGCGCCTTTCCGTTTCGGAGATTCTCGATAGCCCACACTGACGAAAGGTTTTTCTTGTAGCCATCGTCATGTGCTCGGTGGTCATCTGTGATAAAATCTTCATGTGTCTCCTTTTCGTCCCATGCTTCGACAAATTCCGGGAAAGTCAAATGGTTTCGCACCATGACGCCTGCCATTTGCGTGATTGCGAGAGGCAGACCCCCCAGCCTGTTTGCGACGGTACTGCTGTCTCCAGTCATTTTGGTTAATCTCTTGATCAACTGACTGGATACATCCACGCTCAAAGGATCAAGATCGACTCCATCGGCTGCTAGCTCTCTGGAGTGTTTGGCCAGGGGATCACGGCTTGTCACTAAGACGCAACCAGGTCCGTGAATTGGCAATATGCCGTTGAAGGCACTGAGGTCGTCAGCATTGTCGAACACCATTAGCCACGTAGCTGGGATATATTCTCTTTCATCATCCAAACCCGCCTTCTTGACTGGATCAGACAGCCATCCTCTGGCTTGGCTGCTGGTGATAACCTGGTCCTGAGCATCACTGGAATCTTCAGGAACAAGGCCAAGACTGATAGCTATGCGCGCTATCCCGTCTGCGATCTTAGATGGGTCATCAGCAGAGATCCAGAAGATCGCATCAAACGAACTCTGGGTTCTGCATCGGTGTACGTATTCTGTGGCAATCTGCGTCTTTCCCATGCCACCGGGTCCACAGATTGCGAATGATTTTGCCCCCAATTTTGCGCTTTCGAGCTCTTCATGTTTCGGCTCTTCTGAGGGGAAGAAGTAGCTGTTGATTTTCTCCAGGATATCTTCTCGACCGCAGAAGTCTCGGCTACTGGCCACCGTATAACTATAACAAGGCAAATCCGGGACGTCCCGCTCGACCTTGACCCCAGAAGGCATTGGTACTAGTTCGTAGCCCCATTCTGAGGTTCCGGCGGTAGCAGTGGTAATTGTAGCTTCATCTGGGACAGCACCCTCATTAACTAGAACCGCTGGCTACTAGGGAGGTGGAAGGCTACTTACAGGTTGGAGAACCTTGTGCTATTCGCAGTCTGGCTTCACCGAGGACTGTATCAATGAATTCTAAAAGCTTCCCTCTCGGGGAGATATGGCAGGGGAGGTCATGATCACAATCAACCTCAATGGTCTCTTCGTCATTGCAGCCGACCCTTGCGAAATCCTTGTCAACGAGCTAGAAACGGGCGATTAGGCCAAATCCCGAGATGTTCCAGTCTGCTTTTGCAGTCGAGTCGTGACATACCATCATTTTCTTCCGGGTAAAGCGCGATTTGATCTTAGTCTCTTTCATCTCGGATACGGTTAATATTGGGCAGTCGCTGACAGCTTTGTCGAAATTCAGACAGCTGTCCGTGAGGATCTTGATGTCTGAATTGCTGAGTGACTGATTCTTGTAACGAGGACCTGCTAAATACGGTAGGACTGCTACTTTCTGCCACTTGCGGTTTCCTGTGGAGATCGAATGAGGGGTGCCCATGAGGATGGCTCCAGCCAACATATGTCTGACAGCTTTGATATGGCGCTCAGTTCTCTCACAAGCTAACCGGATAGCCTATCGGATTTAGCAAGGACTTGGTGGGTGACAAAAGATGGTTGGTACCTCTTTAACGATGATCCCTCCAAGACTATGCGCCACAATAAGCACCGGGCAGTGCGACAACTGTGGGGTGTGTTAGTCGAAAAAGAGTATACGAGGGGCCTGTTGAACCACCTTCTGGGTCTCAACTAAGTTTACCAGCTCTGTCAGTAGCTTATAACCATGATCTAAGAGGTCCTGCCACATAGTGCTGCTTGATCTGCTGAGTCCATAATCATATGCGAACAAGCCAACCTCTGGTGCGATCTTTTCGTCGATCATCGCTAGCCAAAGGTCGCCGGTATCATCCGTCCATTCGTTAGGGGGTTTGGTGCCGACACCAGGAACCGCAATGAAACTGAACATCCCGTCAATAAGTGCCTCATACATAGCAGGTGAGGCGTCCAGGCCCGAAGCTGGAATACTCACAGCGTAGAGAGCTTTGGGCTCCGGCGCAAAAGTCGAAGGCTCCCGGCATCTGGGGGTTCACTCGAGGAAGTTCCTCTTTGGCGTAGCATTTGGTACCGGCTGTCTTGACGTAGATTTAAGGTACAGTGGTACACGTCTGTATGATAAGCATTTCAGGGATTGTTCTGAAATGAAGACTCCGGACTTCGTAGATCCTCAGGCCAGGTAGGAAAAGGAAGTTATTACATTACGCTGGAAGCTACACCCACAAGATGCAGAGTATTCGAGGCAAGGGGGGCGTCACGCAGTGTGCGTCAAGAGTAATATCAGCAATCAACCAATAGGGTGCCTTTCGGAGTCGTGAGGTAAGTAGTGAAGTAGCGGAAAGTGAGAGCAGAAGGGGATGTTGAGTTAGCACAGCCTGTTGTCGCGTTTGTCCCAGAGAAACCATCAGGCATCAAGCGGGCCCTCGAACATTGGTACCAATCAATATCTCGCATGCACAAGACGACTAGGCCTGTTGGAAGGCGTGCCGAGTGCAGCGATGACTTGCGCCGCAAGACAGCACACCTGCCGCCTCGAGCATTCGAGGTTGCAATGCTTGCTACCTGATCTCCTACTGTAACGTTAGCCTTCATTCTCTCCGGCGACCAGCCCCTCGCTTACTTCGACGCTCCTGCATGGTCCTAAAGGTAACGCACCACCAGCCGTAAGAGCGCCAAATGGAACGGCGGAGATG
This sequence comes from Myrmaecium sp. VS I D KN 1, assembly GCA_019775845.1. Classification (NCBI taxonomy): domain Eukaryota; kingdom Fungi; phylum Ascomycota; class Dothideomycetes; order Valsariales; family Valsariaceae; genus Myrmaecium; species Myrmaecium sp. VS I D KN 1. Next base: position 389,214 of record JADQAV010000003.1, read on the forward strand.
CGGTCAGGAAACTTTGACCCATAAGAAATGCCGGATATTGGTGACGGTTGGAGCTTGAATGGCGGTCATGCAGCACGACGGGCATGATAAGTTCAGCATGTGCTCGTGTCATGCTGTAATGTAGGATTCTCGAGGTTGCGATCGGCGGCGGCCAAGCAAGAGGGGAAGGCCAAATGTTTGCTCCGCAGTCCACCGGTAGAGTGGAAGTACTCCAGTACTTACTCCTATTATCATCGATATACACTTGTACTGCTCAAGTCAGTGCCAGGTATCTGCATCACAGCGATCACATCTTAAAAACGTGGATACTTTACCTACCTCAGTACTACTAGCAGTGCCTTACCAATTTTACGGTATGTACTTTATATCGACGGCAGTGCCAATCAACGTCCTTTCCTTGCCTGATATACATATTCACCTCACACTATTACATCATACCGTACAGCTACCACAAGTCCTTGCTGTTGGCATCTGTGACTCGGTACCGCCGAAACACTTAATTGACGGTCGTGTCCGCACTCCATCATTGGTGAGGAGGCAAGTGAACGAGTCGGAATAATTCTCGAGGGTTGAGGTATGTTATCCACCTTACAATACCCACCCCCGCATGTTCCGTACTAGTATCGTACCTACTAGGAACCTAGTTAGTACCTAGTCTCCTCCACCGCTAACGTCCGCTCGCTCGACTAATTCAAAGTATTCAGCTAGGCACATAGGGCCCCACATGGAACATGTGAGCCTAGCCAGGGATGGCGATGGCGAAGCCTATCCACAAGAGTTCAGCCTCGGCGGAAACCGCTACATCGCCCTCTGGCCTCAACGAATTTATGAACAGCAAGGATTTGAGGAGTCGTCTCCAGTGGCCGTCATTTCCGCCAGAGATACCCGGAAAGTCTCGTTACAATGGATTCAGGCGCTGGTGGACCGCTACACAGCCGACGACGTGTTTCACGAGGCGTTCCTACAGGGCATTCTGTTCACCTATACAGGAAACGAGAAAAACGGGGAATTCGAGATTACCCAAGACGCTGAAGATTTTCTCCGCGCGAAGGGAACAAAGCATCTGTTAACCTGCTTTATAGAGAGAAATGGCGATCCACCCCCAGCGGGGCCATATTTCTATATCAAGAAGTCACTTCGTCCAGCCTGGAAGCTGTGCGAAGACAGCCATTCTGCCTTTTTGCAGACGCTCATCCCGGGGCCGAATGGGTAAGGCATCATAGCTATTGCAGAATCTTGCTAACTTGAAAGGGATCCATGCAAACTTCGGACCGCTGGCGACACGCCAGGAAACGTTACACTCGCCGTTCCCTCACGTCTCCAGGCCACACTTTCCAGCAATGGCTCTCCGCCAAGGGTGCTTGAAGGCTGGAGGATAGCCGTGAAGGATAACTTCCAGTTCGAAGGGGTGAAGATGTCGGCATGCAACAAAGCTTACTATGATTGGTCTGAACCCGCGCCCGCGACAGCTGCTGCTATCCAGATTCTCTATGATGCGGGCGCAGTCATTGTCGGCACCACCAGATTGGCATCATTTGCAGCAACTGAAGAGCCTGTGGAATGCATTGACTGGCAAGCTCCCTGGAACCCACGTGCAGATGGCTACCAGTCACCCGCGGGCAGTAGTAGCGGCAGTGGAGCTGCAATTGCAGCATATCCATGGCTTGATATTGCCATCGGATCAGATAGTAAGTTATCTACACTTCCTATCATGTGTTTAGGCTGAGAGGAGTAGCCAGCGGGAGCGGGCGACGTCCAGGCCACTGGAACGGTGCCTTCGCAATGAGACCCACTCATGGACTTCTTTCCCATGACGGCTTCCTTGCCAGCTTTCCGCGGTTTGATACTCCGACCTTCTTCGGCCGTGAGCTTGACATGTGTCGGCATTTTGCTGCAGCATGGTACGGAAAAGAACTGCCCTCTCTGCCACATCAAGAAACGGTAAGGCTCACTTCAGATTTCGTCTTCCGGACCACTCATGTCAAATGCAGAACGCTATTTCCATTATATATGCCCTTGACTACATGAACGACATCAAGAACAGCGATCAGATGAAGGTTATCGACGCCTTCGTTGCAGATCTTGAGCTTTCATTGAGTGTGACGCAAGAACGGCTGTCATTCGATCAGGCCTGGGAGGAAACACCCCCAGCAGAAGCAAATGGAGCCACCCTTCAAGAATATATGAAGGATGTATCGCGCGACTCCTTCTTCTATGAAGACTACCATAATTTCCATCAATTCCGCCAAGGTTATCGGCAGGCATACGGCAAGGAACCCTACGTCAGTCCACCTGTAAGATGGCAATGGCAAGTTCATACCAGGACTCTACAGTGTGTATCAGCGCCTAACCTCAGTAGGGAGCTCTCTTCTCGCATTACGGAAGAGGCACATGCACAAGCCGCCGCAAGACTGGAGGTCTACAAGACATGGTTCTTCGACGTGGTGATGAAGGCCCACGACCGCACCGCGCTGGTGATCATCCCCATCGAAGAGATATCACCCCGCTATCGTGACGAGATGCCGACAAGCCACTTCAACCCCGTTGGCGTGCCCAACCTGTTTCTCTCACCGATTCTGGGAGCCCCGGAGTTGACGATTCCGATTGGCGAGTTCAGCTACCGGTCAAAGGTCAGCGGACGGGATGAGAAGCTGCCTATCGGTATCTCGATCATCGGGCTGCCTGGTCACGATATGGAGCTCTTCGATATCGCGAAGGACTGCCTCCTGAAAGCGGGTCGTCCGACCCATGTTCTGGCCGGAAACACCCTGTTTCCTCCGGCTCAGTGAGCTTCCAGTTGCGGTTGCTTATCTTCGCTCTGGAGACAGGATCAGAACCGGTTTGGCGGGATTGAAGTGGATGTCCCTGGACTGCGCAAGTTCGAATGCGGTTCTAGCTGGCTGCGCTTCCTCGCATCATAGCCACCTCGATATCGGAGACACTTGGCACTTGATCTTGCCCTCGTCAGCCTGTAGTGAAGATGTTGTATATTCATACCTCGGATTGCTGAGGTGAAGAGCGCGTATGAGATAGATGGTGTCCGTGCCAGCCTTACTCGAGCAGGATGCGCGACCAAAGATGGTTTGCTCAAATGGGTGGCCTGCAGCATCCCCTCTCCTTCTTTCCTCCTGCAGATTTCTCGGTTCTATATTTACCCGGTTGGCTTACGCCTCCCTCACACATATTTGTTTGCTTCTCACATTCACAGGGCTTTTTGCTTAAGCGATGGCCAGCAGAAAACCCCCAGCGCTTGATTGGCTTGAGTTATTCTGTTGAGGCAGTGCGTGAGAGAGTGTGCGACTGCTTCGACGGAAAATAACATCCAGCTCTCCACATATTACCACCAAAAGACTGAAAGTAAATGAATGACCGACCAACCCCGCTCCCTCCTTGTCCCTCCCCCACCTCCCCGGGACTTACCCCTCACCCCACTCTGTCCGCCTTCCCTTGTCGTACCCTCGAGCCCCCCCGAGCCCCCCGGTCTCAGTTGCCGTAGATGTGGATGGTCTCGCCCTTGGCGAAGCCGTACGCGGGTTTGACGGCCGTGCCGGCCGGCGGCGGCCAGAATGCCTTCCACGGCTGCGCCCGTCCGGGTTGCCTTTGCTCTTCTTCTTCTTCTTCTCCTTCGTGACGGCCTGGCGGCACGACGACGGTCCGGATGTGCTTGGTTTCGGTGGTGGGGGACGGCATGGTGCAAGTGTGTGGTGGGGTTTCTTTGTTTTTTTGCGTTCGGCTTGCGTTTGAGTCTTGTTTGGGATCTGTGGATATTAGCTTTCTGTTGGTGGATGGGTACCTTTTCTTTAGGAGGTGCGGTTTTGCTTGATTTTGAACGTACCTTTCTTTCCAGAGGAGTTGTACCAGGTCGGGTTGGGTATTTGGTGGGTTCTTTGGTGGCTGAGTGGGGTACAGTGTACGGTGGATGTTGCGAGGAAAGGTACAGCTGGGCTGGGCTGGGGAGGGTTTTATCGTGTGTAGTCCTCCTTCCTTTCTTCCTTCTTTCCGGATGGATTAAGACGGGATGGGTTGGGATGGGCGTGAAGTGTAGAGGGGGAGGGGCTGATCGGTGAGTACTCCCACTCCCTCTCTCTCTTTTCAAGGCGAGGACTTGGAGCGGAGAGCGGGGAAGCGGGGCGACGGGATGGTTATCGGTCTGATACTGCTATCGTTGCTATTCAAGTTGCTGCTGCCGCCACCGGTGTGCTTGCGGGGTGCGATGCGATATGATGCACTGCAATATATGTACCGTGACGTGATCCCCCAGCGGCAGCAGCGCGTGCAAGCCCCTCACTCACCACCTCGACTCGCCTTGGCCTCGCTTCTTCAAGGCGAGGGCGGGATGCTCATAAGCACATTCGGCAGATAGCATCGGTGAGCGGTGCGAAAATGCCGCACTTGCAGCCGGGCGTTTAGAGAACCGGGGGGGTTCTGTATAGCGAAGCGAGGGGTGGAGGGGTGGAGGGGTGGTGTTTAATCCTTGAAGGTTGATCCTGTGAGACTGCCGAGCCCCCGCCTCTTTTGCTCCCTCAACCCCTCATACTTCTTGATCGGTGAACATGGCCTTGGCGAGGGAAGGTCGTCGGGGGAAAGGAAAAGAGGCTCCCAGGTTGTGTGGTGGGGGGAATTAGGTACATGCGGAAGCCTTTCCGCCGTCTCGCTGGGGGAAGATTCGCAAGAGAGAGAGAGAGCCAGCCATCCCACGCTTCAAGACCGACATCGCAATCGCAATCCCGTTCTTTCCTCGAAAAGAGAAAGAAGATGCAGACGACAAACGGGAAACCCTCCGCCAAACCGGCGGTCTCCGCCTCCATCCACTTCATGACAGCAAACCCACTGTACGAGATCGAAAAGCCATACGCCTTCCGCTACCCCGTCGGCGGCGCGGTCGCGCAAACAAATATGGCCATGCAGCGCATCGACGGGATTCCCATCGAAGACATCCGAGGACGCGAGGACGCATTCACCTTCGAACGGGACGGATTCGCCATCATGCACCTCAAGGAACCTCGTTTCGCGTACGCGACGTACTTCGATCCGGACGAGGTGCAAGCGTACCTGCGCGCGCTGGAGCGGGTGCTGCAGAAAGCCCTCGGCGCGGAGGAGGTCAAGGTCTTCCGCCACGGCCTGCGGAAGCGCGACCCGGACTTCCCGCGCTCGACGGGCGAGGCGTATGATTACGATCAGCCGACGTCCGTGGCGCATGTTGGTATTTGGGGCCCCTTCTCGATCGTGCGGTTCGAGGACGTATGGCTGATGGGTGGATCGCTGATGAGAGAAGATACCACGCCGCAAGAGGCGCGGAATGAGATTCGAAGGCAGTACGGCCGCGATGCGGAGAAGTATCTCCGGCGGAGACATCAATGGGTGAAGTAAGCACATACAGTACGTCCAAAGGAGAGTATCAGCCCCAAGCGCTGACACCTCCGTGAAACCAACCAAATAAAGCGTCTGGAAACCCCTCCGCGGTCCCTTAAATGACTGGCCATTAACCTTCTGCACCGCCTCCACCGTCGCGCCGGGCGATCTCGAAGCGGCCGATTTGCTGTATCCCGACCTCGCGACGGAGAACTACCAGGTGTACCACAAGGACGGGTACCGATGGTATTACCTGAGCGATCACGCGGACGACGAGCTGATCGCCTTCAAGCAGTCGGATTCGGAGCCGGGCGCGTGTCTGGGCGTTCCGCATTGCTCGTTCTTTAACCCGCTGGCATCGAAGGAAGAGCTGCCGCGGGAGAGCATCGAGGCTAGAGCGCTGGTGTTTTATGACTAGCAAGGCGAGAACGGGTGCGGAAATGGTACATGGGGGGTATGGTTGAAGTGTCAGTGGGAGGCTTTCAATTCGGGCCGCGAGTCCCAAGTGCTCTGCCTGAAGTCAGTATCTTTCGTAGGTAAATGTAAGGGGGAACGTACCTTGTGCAGAGTCAAGCAAGCCCATAGGACAATGAAGGCATGTAAATACATGTATACGATTGCCCCAGGGAGGTACAGCAACCGAGCTGGCCGGTTGAAGAACGGGAGATGTTCCAGGAAGGTGAACGCGCTTGCGATCAGAAAATGCTCCAGCCATCGAGCAGCGAGGCGAGCGTCGGCTGTAGATCCCCCAAACAACGTCTCAGCCATGAGGATCGCAAGCTCCACCAGCACCTCCGCATCCGAAGCGTAATTCGCCGCAATATTCAGCGCAGCATGCACGTACACACGCCGACAACCGCTCCGAAACGCAAACGCAACATCCCTCAGGTAAGACCGTGCCGTATCGCGCGACCAGCGAGTCACCTGGCGCACGTAGTTCGCGTCCGCGCAAACCGTGCAGTCAACGCGGGCCTCGTTCACGTTGAGGAATCCCGTCCGCCATCCGCCCTGGACGATGAAGCGGGTGAGCGCGTTGTCATCTCCGGTGACGATGCGATAGCGGCTCCGCCAGGTCTCGTGGCGCAGGGCGTGGTAAAACGCGTTCTGCTGCACGATCGCCGTCCGCACGGCCGACGAGCCGCCCGAGAGGTTGAGGACCTGCCCGTTGTGGAGGTAGGCGAGCGCGGCGTGCAGGATCCGGCGGCGCGTCTGGTTTAGGGCGCCGAAGCTCTCCCAGATGCTCAGGCGCGGTTTCCCGGCGGAAGGGACGACGTTGCGGGGCACGGTGATGCCGCCCACGGATGGGTCGGAGAAGGCGTTGGCGACCAGGTGGAGGAGTTGTGGAGAAGGGTAGGTTCGATCGTCCGCGATAAGCGCGAGGTCGGTCCGGACGCTCTCGATGTTCTTGATCATCTGCTCGCGCGCTGAAGCCTGAGGGAGAGCGTGCATTTGGATCCGCTCGTCACCGATGCTTTCCACCGCATCTGCTATGAGGGCCTTCCCTGCCTCAGTGGTGGTCACAATGATTTGACCCGGACCGTAACGGAGCCATTCTCTAAGGATGGATATGAGCGCAGGCTCGGTGCCGAGAGTTATAATCAAAACCGTAACGTCCTCTGCCGTATATCTCGTTTGGTGCTTGACCTGGATTCCTGTATGTTGCCAGTAACCCCAGTATTGGATCAGGTCGAAGGCCAGACGACAGCAACGGCATGTGCTAGAGCTGTGTCAGTTGTTTCGCAGGCAATTCACATTGTAAGGACGACCTACCTGATAAGCCCAGAGCCAAAAGCTGCCCAGTTCAAGGACAGCGACATAGCGTGTTTCTCTGCGTCGTCAATAGTGAGGTAAGACGACCGTCGCACAAACGAGGGGCTCCTGTCTCTCAGCAGCCCAAGTCTTATATAGGTAGGGTAACCGGGCACCACAACGCCCGGCTTGGCCTCGACTCGGCACCATGCATGCCTGATGATCGGGGGGCCACGTCGATCACTGCAACGGAGGGAAATCCTGCCGCATCTCGGATCCCAGAAACTTCGTCCCTCACTACAGAGGATTCTCGATTCTCGACCGGACCTGTCAAAAACCTGCTGGTATGTATGTTATCCACGCCATGCGAACGCGAAACGATCCGCGTAGGCTGAGGAGGAGGGCACTCACGGCTTTTCCTCGACCGGCGCTATATCGCAATGGATAGCTAACCATCAACTCCTACATCAGCAGTCCTCAACCTCGAGAAACCCGGAGAAGAAGAAAAAAAACGCAAAGACGAGAAGAAACGATTCAAGATAGCAAAGTCGCCCCATTATCCAGGCGGAATTTTTATTTCACCCCAAGAAGAAAGATTATTTCCCAACTCCCCCCAACAATTCCCTTTTTTTAGTCAGTCGCAACGCAGGATATACCACCCAAAAAAAAGCCCGTTTCCCACAGAATGACGAAGATCCAAGACCACGCTTCGCAAAAAAACAAACACCGATAACGTCAAGACAAGAACAAAGAGAAGAGATAAACGATATAAAAAAAAATCGGGGTAAATAATGAACAAGTGGAGGGAGTGCACGAACGCTCAGAAAAAAAAGGCTAGAGACCAAAACAACGCCGCAGGGGGGGAATGCGTGTCGAATGAACAAAAGAAAACAACACGAAGGATCATCGCAGACTTCCCGCCTCCGGGCCACTTCAGTCTATGGTCGTGGCCAAGTTTCGCGCAGGAAAAGCGGGACGTCCAAGCGTGTGGGGGAAGAGAAGCAAGGAAGAAAGAAAAAAAAGACGCCAAAGCCCAATGCTTCTAAAAGCCGCTCTAAAAGGATCATGCCCGCCGGAGCCCCTGAAAGGGTGGCGCGATGGAGAAAAGTTGCGGGAGAACATAAGGAGAAATAACGATCAAGAAGATGGAATGAGGTGGTTTTGCGGCTGTGAAAGAGCCGACACGACGTGAAGAAAATGGCGAGGGACTGGACAGCCTAGAAACTGAACAGCCCACTCCGTTTCTTTCCCAAGGGATAAACGAGGATGGCGCTCAGGAACAGTCCGACCGTGATGCCGATAGCAACCTGCACGACGCTAAACCCGACATTCAGCGCCACGCTGTTGACCGACGTATAATTGTCCGTCGCCGAGGCGGTGGTGGTGCTGGTACTCGTCGAGTTCCTGGTGATCTCATCCGCAGACTGAATGCCGCTGACTAAGCTTCCGCCCACGGCCAGACCGGACGGCACCTGGACGAAGATGGCGGGGAGCATGCTCGCTGCGGCAAGCCCCCAGCCGACGCGGCGCATGCGAGGCGTGAAGCCCTCGTCGGGGTCAACTATGGTGGAGGAGGAAGAGGAGGTGCGTTTGAGTGACAGAGACGGAACGTGCTTCTGCTTGAAGCGGCGCTGGATAGCCTTCCAACGGGGACGGAGCATGTTCTCCCACACGTCCATGGCGGCGTTGTTGATGCGCCGCTCGAGCCGGGCGTGTAGATTGGCGAGAGTACCGATGGCAAGGGCGCCGACGGTGTTCGAGATCTGCAGGTTACCGGGAAACTGCTGGGAGCTGAAATAGTTGACGATGTACCCGGCGAAAGCGATGACCAGCATGACAGGAAGTTGACGAGCCTTGGCTTGGTTGATGATGCAGAGGCAGAAGGCGAACAACGGGACGAAGAGGAAGTGCAGATGATCCGGCCGATCGGACATGGGGTTGTTACAGGTGGTCGAGGAGGTTGCGTTCTTGTCAGCGAGACCGTAGAGGACGGTGCCGATGGTGATGCCGAAACCGAGGAACAGGGAGTAGATGATCGCGTACACCATCCGAACAGAACCGGCGACGATATGCTTGGACTGAAGCTCCAAGGAAGCGCAGAGGACCATGTATCCCGGAAGAATGAGGGCGATCGATGACTGCGCGAGCGCGGAGAAACAGAACAGAGAACCTCCATTGATGGATCCGAAGACACGCGCCAAGAAAGAAGTGATGATCGCAGCACCGATCTCGAAGACATTGTTGTACAGGTCGGATCGGGGGGCGATGACCAGCTGGAGAGTACCGGTAATACAGCCTAGCACGAAGCACAGCGGAAGGTCAATCCACCGGGCCTCGAAAGCGAAGGGTCCGACCGAGGCGGAGGCCAGGCCGTGCATGAAGATACAGATCCACTTGTTGTATCGCGGCTTAGCCTTCAACGTCTCTTCAAGCTGTCGTGTACCCTCTTCTACGCTGATGCGATCGTGGACCACGTTCTTGTAGATTTCGTGCGTGTCGCGAAGCTTGCCGAGGTCTACACCTTGGGAGGTGCGGACAAGCTTGACCTCCGTGGTGTGAGTGCTCGAGTCATCGAATGACATGAGCATGCACCCCGGAATGTAAAGAAATTGGCCCTCGATCTCCAGCACACGGGCGGACATCTTGAGATACTCCTCCAGACGATGGCTAGGGGCGCCATACTGCATCAGTGCTTTGCACAGTTTCTGGAGGTACCTCTGCCGGGATACGATGCCATTGATATGGATTTTGATCTTGATCTCCTCCTCTTTGTTGGCCTTCGCGAGCTTTGCCAGCGCCGACTTCACGTTCTCGCCGCTCCTGGTTCTCTTTCCCATTCCGGGTCGCTGGGGCCTCGGTGTCGCTTTCAATCGTTCCTCGACTTCCTTTCCGAGGTCGGTGTGAGCTTGGGTACCGAGCATAGACGCCGACTCAATCAATTTGTCCATAGCAGAAGTCGATTGGCTCGCGCTTCTGCTGTACCAGTGCCGTCGAGGCGTACTGTATCCGGACTGAGGCGGCGAGTGATTGGGCGTCTCTCCCGTTATCGAGTTGGCACCGAGAGTGGTCGTGCTGGCGAACCGCTTGTGTCCAGACGGACCACCGAGACCAGTTTGGCCTCCCAGTCCTTGAAGTGTAGACTCTGATGCGGCCTGATTGTTATACAGCTTGAGAAGGGCGCCGAGGACACCCCCTCGGTATTTGGCTGGCTTGGGGACATACTCTTCCTCAACATTTCGTTCTTCGATCGGGGTGCTTGGTCGTGATCGCAGGAGACTTGCTTCTTGTTGGAACAGGTCAGCGCGACCAGTATGCAATTTCAGAAGACGATCTGCTTCCTCCTGTGGGATCTTTAGAGTTCGCGCGATCGAATTGGCCTCGTCGTCGGTATCATAATCCGGTCTCTCCCTGGGCAAATCGATGAGGGGGATGCTTTCACCGGGCTCCTGCGGCCTCGCCGGCGTCTCGAGTAATGCAGTCGTGGGTAGCTCTGCAGATGATCGGCGCGAGCCGGGGGCCGAATGACTCCCCATCTTCAGGGCTGATTTGAGCGGGGCCCCGGATCGTCTCTTGTCTATCTCGTCGTAGGCGATGATGTCGGTGTGTGGGCGGTCCCTTGGCACGGCAGGCTTAGGTTTGGGGACGTACGGTTGGCCGAATGCGCGGTGGATTTCAGCGGACAAATCCTCTTCCGAGATCCCTTCCGGGAAGGTGGCAGCGATGGGTGAGTTGTACGAATTGGAAGCGGTGCTGGAACCAGCAGCACCTTCTGAGCGAGGACCTGCTCGCGAACTATCCGACACCTGGATCTGCGGCGCTTTCCCCTTGTCCCGGTAGGAGGCCGTGGAGAAGGTATCTGAGGGGAAGTTGGGTGATGAACCATGGTGATGCGCGAAACCCACGCGCTTCTTCTCACGGGGTTTGGGGGTGTTGGTCCCCGTGTTCGCGGCGGTATTGGTGTTGGTGTCGGTGTCGGTGGCGGGTGTTGAGTCCTTGGGCGAAGTGTCATTCCCTTGGACAGAACCGCTCCCGGGTTGGTTGGGATCCATTGTGGCGGGAGGGTCGGAAGAGGGCGCAGATGAAGCTGGGAGATTGGATGAACCCTCCAAGGGATCCATATGCAGGTGGTGGTGAGCTTATTGGACGCAGGTGCTTTTGTTTTTTCTGCACTCAGGCGCGTTGGGAGGTTGGGATGGATGACGTAAAGCGGTGTTTGGGTGGTGCGGTCGAGGAACGTGATCGGGGGCGGAAGGGTTCGGCGGACGAGGCAACGGGCGGAGGTTCGGGGATTGGCATGCGGCGAGGGCGGGAGGGCGAGGGCGAGGCGAGCGAGCGGATAGAAGGCAGAGGAGGGCGAGGAAAGGAGCGAGGGAAGGGGATGGAATTGGAAGAGTCGGTGGGGAGGCGGAGGAGAAGTACTGGTGGTAGCGGTGGTGGAGGTGATCGAGCAGGATCAGGCTTGGATTTCTTTCTCCGACGACAAAGCCTACTAGTAGGTACACTGGTACAGTATCTATCCGTCCACTACGACCTCTACTAGTCGTACAGTAGGTAAGGTACCGACCTGCCTACCTCCTCCTACCAAGCGGATCGGGTCGCAACAGCGCTGCTCGTCGAGTAACAGAGGTCGACAGTCAAGCGGCGAGCGCCTGACCGGGGGGAGAGTCTTGACGCTTGGAGAGAAAGAATGGGGCAGCCCCCGGCCAGGGCCACAGAGCGTGCGCCGTCAGGAGGTTCTGGAAGGGGGGGCGGCGTGCGTGGTCGGTGGAGCATCGCGTCGAGGCTCTCGAGAGCGGATGGCGGATGAAGGGGAGATCAAACGTGAGCTTATGAAGATGCTACGGGATTTTGGAGGTTAGCCTGTCCCTCTGCCTCCCTCCCCGTCCCGCCTAGACGCGCCCACTCCCCTCTTCCCACGCATCCCCGACCACTCACCACTCACCACTCCCTCCCCCCCGTGCCCTCCCGCGCTATGATCAAAACAGGTGATAAGGTAGGGCAACGAACCTACCGCTAGGTACACGCACGCAGCAGAGAGTAGTAAAGATACACCACCACCGCCCACCGCCGCCACCATTCCGCCAGTATTCCCCTAATAGGCATCCCGGCTGAAGGGCTCACCATCCTCTTAGCACTTCCGCCTCCTCCCTTGCCTAGCGGTATTGGGCCCACTCGCGGAGCTGCAGCTGCAGTAGTCCGTTGTAGAGTCGCGTCGTTGTTCCTAGGTACCTATATACATAGCCACCGAAAGAGGTCGAAGAATGATTCATATACTCCCAATGAATATATATTTAGATGGGAAAAAGGGGGAAAAAGGAGAAAACAGTGGTACCGGATGTCGAGTGTCATTATTTCCAAAGGCCGAAGGACTACCGTACTTTCGTCTTCCTCCTACGAGTGGTAGCCCAACGCCAGAACCACTGTTGCTGCCGCCCTCCCTTGATCCTGCCGCTGCTGTACCTGTTCAGCGGGTGGGAGGTGCTCGCGGCTCTTGGACCAACACCAAATCTACGAGTAATCATGAGCGACCCTCCACCACGTCCCTATCTGATCCCATGTCGTTCCGTTCCCAGCGCATGCACGCCTCCCGTTCGGCGGAATGACGGATCACCGCCGCGCCCCCCCTCCCCTCACCTCCCTGCCTGCCTCCCTCCCTCATCGTAAAAAAGAAACAAAAGAGAAAGAATCAGGGCACGGCATCCCGGAACAAACAACGTCGGCATCGGCGTGCATACAAACCGCGCGTTTGCGACGATGGAGCGTCGTAACCCCTTTCCCGCCGCCGCCGCCGCCCGTCACTGCCTACTGTACTTGTCGTAGAAAGAAAATATACAAAAAAAGAACGCTGCGACCGGAATCAACGGGAGAAGGAGACCGTCCATCCAACCAATTGGCCGTCCGTCGTCGTCGTCGTTGGTCGTTGACAATTGCGCAATCCCGCCGGGCGCGCGCTGGGCTTGGCTGGCTTGGCTGGGCATGCATATGCAGGCAACCTGGCTTTCCGACGTCTCCGCTGGCGAATGAGCGTGCCCAACCAGGGGTTACAGAAAAAAGTTCTGGCATGCAGCCCAGGAACAAGGGACAAGGGGTGAGGGAGGAGGGAGGAGGGAGGAGGAAGGGGACTCCCGCTCCTCCTCCTCCTCCCCCTTGCGACCGGCAGCGGGCACATGCCTCTCTACAAACAGTACTTCCGACACTGGCATTTTGTAGGATGAAAGCAGATATCTACCGTGCTACCCAACGGAAAGAAAGCTGGGCGCACGTGCCGCGGCTCAGATTGCACAATACAATGCTTGCTGGATGGAAGCCCAAAGGAATTCAAACATCCTCCAGTCAGCCGCACGACGTACCTGAGGATAGATAGGAGTAGTTTCACGAGGAAGCGCATGTGGATGGTGGGATTTTCACGGAACCCGTCAAGCGCGGATGGATCCCCTCCCGGCCGGGCGGCCCCTTGGGCCGGGCATCTTGAGCCTGCCTTGTCGGTACAAAGATTGCTGCTGTTATGCACATGGCAGCCAGCCAGCCAGTCAGCCTAGCCAGCCCAGCGCAGCCCAGTGTGCCAGGCTCCGAGATGCGACACGCAACACCACCTCCTCGCGTCTGTCTGTTCGAAAGATCGCTGTCGCTCTCTTGTTTTTCTTTGCGCCGACAATGTGGACAGCTAGTGGTGAGGTAGGTACACGGTCGAGACTGACAGGCGCGCCGCGCCGGAAGGACCTCGGTGGAGGCGGGGCTTCTCTCTACTTTTTTTTTTTTTTTCACCGCCGCTCTCCTCTCTACAGTGCGTAGAATCGCGTCCCTCCCGAGGCCATCCGCCAAGAAGGCGCTGAAGCCCTCTCTCTGCTTTCAGGCCAAAGAAACAAGCAAACACGAGCGTGAAACAACCGATCGACACGCTGCTGATCGATCGCGAGGGATTTTGCGTGATTCGCTGTCGACAATCGCGTACGTATTGAACCACCGCAGCAAGCCCCCCCCGAATAGTGAGAGAAAAAACAGCGATCGCGGTTGGGAATGTCTATCGCGGTTCATGCAAGGCCGTTGTCGCCAGTCCATCGATTTGAGCAAAGCCCCTCCAGATAGGGAGCTGCTCAGCCTGCCTGCGTACGGACCCTGTCAGTGTGGCGAAATCTTCGCGAGGTTCTCCCGCCGCCGCCGCCGCCGCCGATAACCGGCGCTTTTTCTATATATAAAATCATGGCTTCCCGTGGTTCACCCTCCTTCCGTCTGTTATGGCTGTGAGGCTCATTCAGGCACGGCTGGTGCTTGTGATCGCCCAGCCTGCCTTATCTCGCGGTCTCCCGTCCGTCCCTATCTGTAACACCTGGTGACAAGCTGCTGGGTGGTGTCACTCCATCGAGAGACAGACAGACAAAACGCCTATCGCTGTAGCCGACTTGTGTTTGACAAGGCAATTCGATGTGGCGTCGTGATCTCACCGCGCAGTTTGCGAGAACGAGGATCATCGCGGGAGGGCTTTCCATCTCGTCGACCGGGGTTGGAATAAAAGGCCCTTTTCCGTGCCTTGATTTTTTCCATCTTCCATTCCATTTAGACCGTCATCACCGCCTCTTTTTTGCTTCTCAGCTTTCCTTCATCCGCAACAGGTGCCCACTCGCTACTGTACTACTTCTGTGTCTGGACCGAAGAGCCTACGTGTCACACCGTGCTTCTCCACATCTCCCCGCCTGCTGCGGCCGCTACTACAGTACAGATGCCTTCCTTTCTTCCGCCCTCGCGATCCATGTTCAGCGCTCCGTTCAACGACCCGCCCACGCGCATCGAGCGAGGGCGTGATCAGCGTAGGCATCGGGGGACTGATCAAGCAGTGGTCTCTCTCCCATGAAGTGAGGAGCGCAAATCGACACGTCCAAAAGAGATCCGTGACATGTTTGCGTGCCCGTCACCTGAAGTTTTAGGACCGAGGCCATCGTGGCAACGTGCACCCAGAAGCCGCTGCAGCTGTGACTCGGTTCACGATGCCACGCATCGTTCAGCTCCACGTCGTGGGTCGAGCGGGACGATGGAGAGCGGGGATGAGGCGGGATGAGGTGGTCACGGACCGCCGCATCTTCCGGTCGCCGGCGGGCGCGGCGGTCTCCCGCCGCCCGAAGGCCCCGCCGTTTTCCGCGACTTCCATCGACGACCACCTGAGCAGCTCGCCCAAATCTTGGCCAAGCTCCCTTCCTCATCCTCCTCATGCCACACGTTGAGGTCAAGAGCACCTTCACCCGGAGCGCTTCACTGGCAGACCAGACAGCGACGAAGCTGGTCACCTGGAATCAGGAGGCTATACCTTGTACAGGACGCCTCCGACTAACGCTTCCCTTCCTCCGCCGGACCGTATCGTCTTGCCACGGTTAAGGTGCGTGCGAGGCAAAGCTTGTGCTGACTTTCTACTACGATGAAGACGGTACTGGAGTTGCAGTACTGGATGTTGCTGCGAGTGCAGGAGCAACAGCAACCACGGCTTAAAGCTTAAGCCGCAAGCCGTGGTACAGTGCTCACCATCACGCTGGACAATAAGTTTGCCGGCATCGACGGTGATGACGATCAATCCCACGCTGGTAAGAAGGCGACGGAGATTGTTGCCTGGAGGGTCTCATTCCCTCCGCAGTTGTTCCTCGGCCTCTGTCTTCCTTTCTACGTTTTCCTCTCCGCGAGCAGTTGTTGCTCATGCCTTCTTCCTGAGGACGTGATACCCCTTCTCCACTGCCGCTATCATTGCGTGTTTAGAAGGTATTGTCTGCCAGCTTCAACCATGCCAAATTCACGATTCTAATCTTGCCATACCCTCCTTGAAGTACGATCCGGTCTTCCTTTAATCATGTTCTTCGATCGCAAATCTTGGGTGGTTATGGTTCCACCATTGGCCGACGCGATCTGCTGATCTTGCGACGAGGCTGCAGGAGCGTTCTGAGATGCCATCGATATTTTCCCTCTGCACGCTTCCAAGGGCTTGGAAAAACAGCAGCGATGCAAGCCGACTCAACAGCTGCCTATAAATGTGTTTATAATAGTCCCAAATGCAAACAGAGCCCTGCAGCTGTTCGTTCCGCGGGGTATATCTCTTCCAGTGGCTAAGCGCTGGGCATGCCGCCTCGTCCCGATCCGGGAACCATCCTGGACTGTAAGCGCCCATCGTGCAGCGCGCTCAGAACCCTCCATCTTCCACAGCCTACAGCGCCAGAGCAGCATCGCGCCATGAGTGAGGCTCGCTCTGTTTCTAAGCGCCAAGCTGCATGCTTCTGCTGTCAAGGGCGACGCCTCAGCGCATGGCGCTGCGGATGATGTTGTTGGCTGCTGGACATACATATCCTATTGTCCCACGTTCTCCCTACTACCTTTTCCCTTCCCTTCCCTAATCCATTCTGCCACGATCATTTTGAGACGCATTTCGTCTGACGCGTTTTCCCTTTGCTTTTCCTTTCATTTCGTTTTTTCCCTTCTTCCATTATTCTTTTTTTCTCATTCTTCACTTGGTTAGCTGTTGATCGGCTGAGTCTCCTTTTCGGTGGCTTTTCCTAATGGTGTAATACTAGCAGGTCAGTATCACACAGAAAACTGCAGCATAATCATCATCATCACTCCTTGCCCTCGAGTAACATCATTATCTGCATGGAGAAGACGGACGTCTAAGAGACCATGCATACAGATCCGGTAAAATATGCTCTTCGGCTTTCATAGACGATTTCAAGCCATCATCTTGTCCGGTCTATTCGCATATCCAACGCTCTCACATTCAGTATCATCTTCGACGACATCCAGCGCACCATCTTCCATATCCACCGTTGTCCCATCATGCGCGAAAGTATGCATGCAGAATGCTGCGACGGAGATGTTTGGGTGCTCGTTGCAAGACCTTCAGTGTCTCTGTTCCCGAACCAATAGCGCCGGCTTCACCTTCGGGGAGGTTGCGCTGAGCTGTGCGAGTGCCTCCAAGTGCAAGAAAGGAGAGTTCGATGAAGTGGCGCTGTATAATATCTGCGCCGGACAGAGCGGTGCGGTGACGGCGACGCATACTGTCTTAACGGTGTCAGCGATCGTGACGGGCATACCGATCACGTCACCAATCTTCTCCACGGTGGATGCGTCGAGTTCATTGACGTCGTCCGTCCCAGCGAGCAGCACGAGCAGCACGAGCAGCAGTACCAGTAGCAGCAGCAGCAGCAGAACAGCCTCAACCAGCACTTTGAAACCTGTATCCTCCAAGTGTTCATCAGCACCGACAACCTTTTCCACTGCCACCCAGACCCAGTCTGCATACTCACAATCCATCACCAGTTCCGCAGCGGCCAACGTCACCGTTAGCGAAGAAGGAACTCAGGGAAAGCATAACCTGACCACTGCCCAGATCATTGGGATCGCGGTTGGCGGCTCCATTGCTGTCTTCCTGGCGGTTGGCGCCTTCGTCTTGCTAGGATATCTGCAAAGAAGAGACCGACGGAAGGATCTGGAGAGGGCGGAGAAGGTCGTCTCTCGCCTCAACAAACCCCCGAGGCAGCCCGATGTCTCTGTCGTACAGGGACCGGACCGAGATCCCAGAAGAGGACACGGAGTTGGCGTTGCTCATCTTTACGGTTCTCCAGGACGCAGCTCTCTACAGCATGACGATCATCAGCACGTTGGTTTGGCTCTCACGTACGGAGAGACGCCAAAACCTGCAGACAGACGCCCGAACTGGGGACCCAGTCCTGAACTGGACACCATTGGCCTTGCCATCAGTCCGGACCACGATCAGAATCATTCTCCGCAGAGCTTCACCAGCGTGCGGACGATGTCGAGACTGCTTCCGGACAAGCCCGCACCTATCAGCATCAAACGCATTCAACCCGAGCCATACGGCGCACGTCCAGATAGTACCATGACCCAGACCACGATTTTTGAAGAAGACGCACGGAAATCCGTCCTTACACCCCCCATAATAATATCTCACCCACCGCCACCGCTGCCTCGTCTGGATACGGGCAGCAGTAGGCAACCTAATAATGCAACATCTCACGAGCCATCACGACGGCAACAACGAACATCCCACACCGAAACTCCCAGTTCGCCCCGTCACCCGTCCCTTTCTCTGAAGATCCCCAACCGGCATCAACGACATGTGCCCGCGCCGATTGAAATTGTGAACTCTGCCACCATCGAGCCCACCCGCCTCGATATGCCGACGACTGCGGGAACCCCTCACACCGGTCTTTCATCGATGTACACGAATCGCGCCTCCGACCCTCCCCAAGAACGAAAGCTAGCCCGCGCCAAAGACGCGGAAGAGGATGGGGACGACGCCCGCACGACCATCATCCACTGCAGCCCCAGCGACGACATCCCCCGCTACTACATCCACCCAGCCAACCTCCTCGACAACCCCGGCCAGCTCGCCCGTCCGCTGACCGAGCACCTACCGTCCTTCCCCTTATCCTCAACTTCACCCACCACTCCCAACCAGATCCCACCCCTCATCCCCCGCCCCTCCCGTCCCCCACCCCCAGCCCGCCACCCATCCTCCACCCAATCCTCCGGCTCCGGCTCCGGCGCAAGCGGCACCACCTTCGAATCCGCCGACCCAGACGAGCCCACCCCACCGGACGAAAGCGACATCGACAACCGGACCGACCGCCACCAGCAGCAGCGCCGCTGCCTCTCCCCGCTCCACGAGGAAGAGCAACACGTCGTCCGGTACCCGAAAGTCCCTCGGGCCAGCAACCAAGCCGTGCCGCGGAGCCCACCGATACGGAAGCCGAGCGGGTCGCCCGCGACTCATCATTCTTCACACGGCAGCGGCAGCAGTAGCGGACCCCGTCACGGGGAGAGCTTGTTGAGTCGACGCCGACAGCAGCAGCAGCGGGGCGCGGCACCGGTGGTAACCGGGATAGGGATGGGGATCCGTTTACCGCAGCAGCGGGAGCAGCTACGCACGCAGCACAATGGTGGAGGAGAAGAGCAGCGGTCGCAGTATAGTGCGGGTGCAGGAACGTCGAACGGCGGGCTCGCCAGCCCTTCCCATCACAACCATAACCACCGCCCGCCCGCTCGCCTTACCCCGACGCGTCAGGGGAGTGATTTGTTTATTAGCGTGAGCGGGATTTTTTAGAGCTTTTCTGGATTCGCCATGATGGGTGGAGGTGGCGTTGGCTAGGGAAAGGAGTCTTCTTTTCATATCTTTTTCTTCGTGGCAGGATATGCATCATCTCACGTCACACACGACTTTACCTTTTCTTCTACTGCCTTCTCCCTTCATCCTACGATCTTTTGCCGGTGTAAATACACAATCCTCTTTTTCCTTCCCTTTCCTCCTTCACCAACTTGATCAACGGGCTGCATGGATTAGAGAACGAGAAACAGAGAAGTATGATTGAATTTTGAAGATTAACCCAATTTTCTCAAGCGAACATCTTCTTCATTCCCTGCCCCCATCGATCTCCCAAAACGCAAAAATTCAAAACCCAGAAATAATATGGGTAAAAAGGGTAGAAGAAAAAATTAAAGATAAAAGCGCAGCCAGAACGCAAAACGCAGAAAAAAAGCAGCAGGAGAAAAATGGAAATAGCAAAAGAAGATATACCCGAACGTATATACACGACGCACGACGCACAACCGTAGTCTGACCACTGCATGGTATAGTATAGTAGTATAGTATGAGGAGGAGTATGGTCATGAATTCAGCTGATAGAGAAGCAAGACATCGAGAATATGATAGCGATTCTGGGTGTGTATTCCAGAAAGTCAAAGCACATAAGCTTGACAAAAGTATGGAAGAAAACGGCACGATAAGAAAGCAAGGTTCACAATAATCTCTATTTCAAATTATTTGTGTGGTTCTTAACATGTCTATATCATGATCGTATCAAATGTGAAACAACCGGATGGTTGTTCAAAAAAGATGAACGGCGCGCACGCAGAGAAAGACAAAAGAAGATGGACGGAAGGTGGTAACATGGTTCTGGTGTATTTTGTTTCATCGATTCCAAGAACCCTCTCCCTTTCCTTCAGAAGGCATAAAGAAAATGAAATGAAAAGAATAAGAAAAACTCTTTAGATATCCCAATCCAGTCTATGACTGCCAATCGCTCTCCTTGTCAGTAAAGCAAAGCACCTCCTCATGCATCTCATCCCTCCACCAACTTTTCCATGATCCTTCGGCGGCCACCGCTTAGATGAGCTGGGTGAAAGCACGGTTGATGGGGGAGCGGAGGGGCTTGACGTCCTTGTAGAAGTCGACGGTGGCGAGGGCGCGCTTGGAGATGCCCTCGGGGGTGAACTCGAACTTCTTGTACACCTCCTTGTACGGGCCGGAGGCACCGAAGCGGTTGAGACCGAACTGCTCGTGGGAGTACTTCTCCCAGCCGAGGGTGGACATGACCTCGACGGACATGGCGGGGATGCCGTCGGGGATGACGGAGAGGCGGTACTCCTTGTCCTGAGCATCGAAGACCTCAACGCAGGGCATGGAGACGACGCGGGCCTTGACGTTGTGGTTGTCCTTGAGGTACTTGACGGCCTCAAGGCAGAGCGAGACCTCAGAACCGGTGGCAACGAGGGTGATCTGAGCCTCCTTGTCCTCAAGAGCGACGTAACCACCCTTGATGGCCTTCTCGATCGTGGAGCCCTCAAGCTGGGGCAGGTTCTGACGGGTGAGGGCGAGGATGGAGGGGGTGGTCTTGGAGGTGAGGGCCATGTAGTAGGCAGCGGAGGTCTCGTTGCCATCAGCCGGGCGCCAGACCATCATGTTGGGCAGGGCACGGAAGTGGGCGAGGGTCTCGATCGGCTGGTGGGTAGGGCCGTCCTCACCAAGACCGATGGAGTCGTGGGTAGCGATGTAGATGACACGCTGGTGGGAGAGGGAAGAGAGACGGACGGCACCGGCGGCGTAGGAGACGAAGTTGAGGAAAGTACCGCCGGCGGGGATGATGGTGCCGTAGGCGGACATACCGTTCATCATGGCAGCCATGGCGTGCTCACGCACACCGTAGCGGACGTAGCGACCGCTCCACTCACCGATGCCGAGGCTGGGGGGCTGGAAGTCGACGGCCTTCTTCCAGCGGGTGTTGTTGGAGCCGGTCAAATCGGCGGAACCGGAGACGAGCTCGGGAACGGTCTCGTAGATGGCCTCGAGGACGGACTCGGAAAGCTTGCGGGAGGCGATGGCCGGGTCACCAGGCTTGTAGGTGGGGAGCTTGGTTTGCCAGCCCTCGGGAAGGTCGCGAGATAGACGACGGACAAGGTCCTTGTGAAGGTCGGGGTACTCCTGAGCGTACTTCTCGAAAAGCTGCTTCCACTGCTCCTCGGCGGCAGCGCCCTCGGCGGCGTGCTTGTGGTAAAGGTCGTACACCTCCTGGGGAACGACGAAGCTCTGCTCGGGGTCGAAGCCGAACTTCTGCTTGACCTGCTTGGCGTCATCCTCCTTCAGGGGGTTGCCGTGGACACCGCCAGTGCCCTGGAGCTTGGAACCGAAACCGATGGTGGTGGTGAGCTTGATGACGGAGGGCTTGTCGGTGACCTCCTTGGCCTTGCGGATGGCCTCCTCGATGCCCTCCAAGTCGTGGTCACCGTCCTTGACCCACTGAGTGTGCCAGCCGTAGGCCTCGAACCTCTTGAGGACGTCCTCGGTGAAGGCGCACTTGGTGTCACCGTCTGAGTGAAGTTAGAACGTTTTTCTGCAAACACGTGGACGATCAGCAGAACTCACCGATGGAGATGTGGTTGTCGTCGTAGATGGCGATGAGGTTGCCGAGCTGAAGGTGACCAGCAGCGGAGGCAGCCTCGCTGGCAACACCCTCCATGGCGCAACCGTCACCGAAGAAGACGTATGTGAAGTTGTTGATCAGCTCATAGTTGGGCTTGTTGAAGACGGCGGCAGTGTGCTTCTGGGCAACGGCGAGACCGACAGCGTTGGCGAAACCCTGACCGAGGGGACCGGTAGTGACCTCAATACCGGGGGTATCATGGGCCTCGGGGTGACCAGGGGTGATGGAGTCGATTTGCTATTGACGGTCAGACAGATGGTCGGGATGACGTCGGGCAAATTTCGCCGCCACTTACGCGGAACTTCTTCAGGTCATCCATGGAGACCTCGTAGCCGAAGAGGTGAAGGAGAGCATACTGGAGCATGCAACCGTGTCCGTTACTGCAACAGCGTTAGTGAACTGGTAACAATATCAATCGCGAGTCCGGTGCCATTCGGGTTTGAAGACGTTCGCGATGCTGCAGATGCTGTTGGGGAGGGGCGATAACGCAGCGACCGATAACGGAGGGGTACGGTCCGCCCGCTCGGACCCCAGGTGGGATACTTTTCGCCGGACAGCATCCGCAGCGACACCGAATGCCATCCGAACCAGAACCCGGATTGCGCGGATGCAATGGGAGTGACGGGGCAAAGACGTACGAGAGGACGAAGCGGTCGCGGTTGACCCAGTGGGGGTCCTTGGGGTTGAAGGTCATGAACTTGTTGAACAGGACGTGGGCGACGGGGGCCATGCCCATCGGCGCACCCGGATGGCCGGAGTTGGCCTTGAGGGTGGCATCGACCTGTGAAGAAGAGAGCGTGAGGGTCAGTCATTATTGCCAATTGCCATTGTCATTGCAGTCGTCGTTGGGGTTGCGGTGGCGATGACGAGATGAGCGCTGGGAAAATGGGAGGTTTGTTGTTGAGGTTGGATAGCGGGGCACGGTGGGAGGAAGAGGCGGTCGGGATGGAGGGCAGTGGAAGGAGGGGTAGCTGCGTCCGTATCACAGGAAAATGAAGAGAGGAACTTACGGCAAGCGTCCGGATGGTGTTGATGGCGAGCTCGTCAGTCTTTCCGTAACCCATGATGGCGGCGTGGATGGCAGAAGGACGATGGTGGTGAGGAGGGGGGAAAGGAAGGATAGAGAAGGGGAAAGAGAAGAAGGAAAGGTTGGGAAGTGGGCGAGCCTGAAGATTTGTATTTAGTGGACGGGGGGGGGTGGGAGGGGTGGAGGTGGACGGAGGGGACGGAGGGGTGGATGGGTAACGTTAGAGGAGGGCGAGTAAGGTAGCAAAGGCCGTCCCTAGTGGGCTGGGTGACTTCACCAGGAGGGGCAGCCCGAGAAACCAAACAGTGCCAAAAAGTGGTTCCAGCAAGCCACCCGGATTGGCCCACCGCCCACCGGCCACTGGGCCACCTTTGCAGCAACTGAGTGGAAGTGCTCCATCTGAGTAAGCCAACGGCGTCGAGATCTCCATGCCTGCAAGGCCTGTTCGTCAATCACTGCAGTGGCAGGCACGGGGGGTTAGTCATCATCTCTCTCTCTCTTCAAGGAACAAGAGAGAAGGAGGAAGAGAGAAGAAAAGAAGAGGCGAAAAGTGAAGAAAAATTGAAAAAAATAGAACAAGTGGCTGTACAAAGAATCCCATGCCCATGATGTCCCATCCACACATATCGTCATCGCCGCCGCCACCCGCTCCACGCCTTCTTCGAAGCATCGACCTTTTTTATCTCCGAGGATCTGATATATCCGTTGGGAGTATCAGCGCAGCGCACTCACAATGTACGTACACGCATCCCTACAGTTCTCGGATGGAGAGAAAGAGGGAAGAGATCCAACACATGCCTTCCATGGCATAACCTTCCTATCAGTCCGAAGGATTTCTCTCGTAACTGATTCCCCGTTAGCAAAGAACAATACGCCCATTGAAGGAGAGGACTTCCTCATCCAGCATCCAAACGCTGCCAAGCTTTTCTCATCATTATGACCCGTCCGAAACCAACGAAGGAATATTAAAAAGCAGAGTATGTACAGTACATCATACATGACCATGAATAGATCCAGCACGACCAAATAGAAAAAAGAAAAATAACCAACATGTACAAAACCGTCGCAGCCCTTCCCAAGCCCCCCAAATGCAGCAACGCAATGTGACTTCCTTCCATCCTTACAAGCTTCACATCTCCAAGCCTATATATCTATATAGAATATATACGGCATCCACCATCACCAACTCGTCGTACACACCAACCGTCCCTCCCATCCCTCCCCCCAGCGCACCCCACCCATAACAACCACACAAATCCCCCCCGCCACCCCCACACTCACCACCCCATACACCCACGCATGGCGACGTCGCAAGGCATGCAGTTCCGCAACCCACGTACTCACCGTCGTCAAACAGCCACAAAACCCATCCATCACGCCCTGCAGCACCTGGCATCCCACACGACCACCTCCAACCGCGGCGGCGGCGGCGCCGCCACCAAGCCGCACGTGCTGCAGATCCCAGCACGTCGCCAGCACCGCGGTGCCGAAGACGTTGACGGCGAAGGTGCCGAGCGGGAACGCGGGCGCGAGCCCGTTGAGCCGGAGCGAGGCGAGGAAGCGCGTGAGGCAGCCCGCGGGCGCGAAGAGCAGGGCGAAGAGCGCTTGGCCGCGCCAGGTCTCCGTGGACCAGGTCGGGCCACTGGCGGCGGATCCGCCGGGGCGGTCGGGTGGGAAGATGGTGAGGAAGAGCAGGGCGAGCCAGCCGCCCGGGCCGAGGAGGACGGCAAGCGGGTCGAGGATGCGGTGCAGGAGGGGAGGGGGAAAGGTGGGGAGGATGGGGTCGAGGAGGATGGCGAGGTGGGCGCCCAGGGTGAGCGCGGAGAGGGCGAGGGCCGGGTGCAGGATGAGGATGGCGAGCACGGCTTCGAGGGAGTAGGCGGGGTAGCGGTGGATGGGGGTGGTGGTGGAGGTGGCGGAGGGGTGGTAGGGGGGTGCGGAGATGTCGTTGGAGAGGGCGAGGAAGGCGTCCCGCATGAAGGAGCTGAAGGAGGTGAAGGAGCCGCAGAAACCGGTCGCGAGGCCGATGTAGAGGGGGACGGTCTTTTTCATGCGGTTGTGCGTGGTGATGGCCTCGCGGGCTTCTTCGGATGCCACGCTGGACCGCCGGCGCCGGGAGAGACGGTGACTGCGGATGTCGGCTTGGCTTCGGAAAAGACGGCGGTCTTCTGCCAGGAACCCCATAACAAGGCTACCACCGAAGTTTGCCCAGAGGACCGGGGTCGTGACGGGGGCTCCGGGGTAAAAGGTGAGCCACTGGACGCCTAGCCGTGCGAGGGTGCCCAGGAAGGAGAAGAATATAAGGTAGGAGACGGTGTAGAGCTGAGTTTGGAACTTTGAAGCCCGTCCTGGCACGGCGGGTTCGTTAGGTTCTTCAACAGCTGTCTCTTTCGAGCCCATAGGTGCCGGGCCCATATCGCGACGATATTTTTGATCGCGATGCCGTTGTATATCAGGGGGGAGCGCTTTCTCGCTCGGGGTCTTCGGATGTCTCTCCTTCCTCCTGAGTTCGGATCGCTTCCGCTCATTTTCCAGGGAGGTATGCCGGCGCAGGCTCCCTTCATCGCGGCCCTCAACCGGAGGTGGAGCCAAAAGCTCATTGAGGTTGTCAAAGTCGCTGGGCACTTCATCGTCATTGGCTTCCGCTTGCGCTTGCGCTTCCAAATTCCGGCTCCGCCGTTGTGATCCAGATGTTTCGCTCAGAACCTCGCTGCGTCGGTTGATGCCAATCGGGGTCTTGCCGCTTCTTCGGCGCTGGCGCCATTCGTCTTCCAAGCTCTCGTGCCTGTAAAGTGCATTCTCGTCGCGATTTTCGACCGGCGAGGCGGCTTCGTTGAGCTCATTGAGATTCTCGTAGGTGGCAGGAAGGCTGTATTCGTCGTGTGGCTCTTCTCTCAACCGCGCAGCAGTCTGAGTGTCCAGGCTCGGAATTCCACTGATCGGACGCGAGCGACTCTCAGGCCTCCCCGCAGAGACTCCACTGACGGGTCGTGAACGGCTGCGGGGAGGACTATCGGTGCGCGAGCGAAGGGAGGCTCGTTGCTCATCGTAATGGCTGGTGCGTCTGGTCCATTGACTGCTCCCGCTCTCCGGCCGATCCGATCGCGTATTCGGCTCCATTGGAGAGGAAGAAGGGATCGTACATCCACGCGAAGGAAGACATGAGGGAAGAATATTGTGGTCGCAAATTGACGTGCAAGACTCACGCCAGGCTCGACGCGCACTGGCCACAGACTCAACTCCGGTGGTGGCCGTCGTTGATCGGTCCCTGATTGCCGTCAGGCACCAACACGCCAATCGTGAGGCTGGCACTGCACCCCACCTTTCACAGCTGCCCTTATCAGTTTGCCGACGCTCGCTGCAGATGCGACCTGTTTTGCTGAAGTAGCACGCTCTTCCCCCTGCTTTTTCTCACTTACACCTGTGTTTCCTCTCTCTGAACCTTTTTGACAGAGCTTGCACAGGTTCACTCTCCCACCATGGCATCTTCACTTCCCAAGAACGTTCATATCTCCAATCATCCGTGTCTCAAAGCCAAGCTCTCCCAGCTCCGCTCACACAAAGCTGGCCCGCGGGAGACACAGCTCCTCATTGATGAAATCACCACTTTCCTAGGAGTAGAAGCTCTAGCAAGCTGTCTTGATACCGAGGAAGCCGGAACAGTATGCTCACTTTCTTTCGTGCTGTCCCAGCGATGTTCTGTTACTCTCCATTGTCCACCTTACCCCGCAATTCCCCGCATCCGCCAGCTCGCTGCCTTCCACCAACATAATCCGAAAGCACACAAACACCACTTCAACAGAGGCCGGTCGTTCTCAATGTCACTGACCAACTAATAGGACACTTCTCCCCTCGGCTACCCCTTCACGGTGCAAGCCCTCACCAGCCCCTCCATCTCCCTGATCCCGATCCTACGCTCCGGCCTCAGCATGGTCGCCTCCTTCTCCAAGCTGCTCCCCACGCCGGTGCCCGTCCACCACCTCGGTCTCTACCGCGAGCGCACCACCCTCCAGCCGGTGGAGTACTACAACAACCTGCCGTACCACAAGCCCAGCCCCTCCGACCCGAACATGGCCTCGCATCAGGGCCCCTCGAAGCTGGCCGTCATCCTGGACCCGGTGATCGCCACCGGCGCCACCATGGCGGCGGCGATCGAGACGCTGAGGGAATGGGGCGTGGAGAGGGTGGTGGTGGTTAGCGTGCTGGCGAGTAAAGGAGGGGTGGAGAAGGCGGCGGGAGAGTGGGAGAATGTGGAGGTCTGGGTGGGAGGAGTGGATGATGGGTTGGACGAGAAGGGCATGATTAAGCCCGGGTTGGGCGATGTGGGTGACCGCCTGTTCCTGACGGTAGGCAAGTAATTTGTGCTATGGGTTGTGACAGGTTAGATCTTTTGTTAGAAGCGCAGCATATCTGTGAACGGCTTACAATAGCCAAGGTGCTTGAAGCGGACCGGATTCATTGCAAAATTCATCCAGTATCTATATCAAGACTACGTCTTCAGCCCTCCTCTGCAGTTGACTTTTGGCCTTCAGCCCTCCTCTGCAATTGCCTTTCCGCGCAATCAATGATTGCTCAAGTCTCTCGAAACTGTTCCGAGTCTCCGCGCAGCCTAGCCGTCACAGTCGGTTCACGTTCCGAGCCAATCACACCCTGGCAAAATCCGCATCAGGAAATGTTTCTTCGATCGTTGAACATCGCGATGATAAACTGAACTGAAATCTTCCACCTCACAGCTTGCTTGCTGCAAGGTCGCTGAACAATTTGAAGCCTGCGTCAGTAACTTGCTGCTTGTCGGTCACACAGCAGAATAGTTGCCCATGTTCAATATGGGAAGCAGCCTTCAGCCATATGGCAATACTCATATTCATGAATATAGTAGCATGTTTTGATTGTTTAACTCGTCAACAAGGTAGGCGTTCAATGTGCAGAGGAGCTCACAGGCGGACGTTCAGCTCGTTGCTATCGCTTCGATATCCAGCCCATCGATCAAAGCTAGCAGTCGTCTGTATACTACGGAGCAACAGTATCTCCCATCCATATGAATTGCAAGGGCTCTTCCTTGATCACGCAGGCAGCAGTACGAAGAATCAATGTCGTCTCGCAAGCTCTACTCCAGACTCTCTCTCTCTCTCTCTCTCTCTCTCAACGCTGTCGCCAGAAGACCGCGAAACTCCAGCTAGCAGACCTCATGACGTATTTCTAACCATGGACAACTGCTGGATGTGCAACCCATCGCCGATACCTAGGCAACATCCGTTGGATTTTCCGAGACCAACTCCGGGACGAATGGCGGTGAGGCATGCACTGCCGCTGAGCACTCGCCTATCATTGGTCCGTGGGCTGGCGCGCGGTGGAGCAAGCAATCTCCCGTCCTCGCAGCTCGCTTAGCGCTTACTCAGCGGGATGGCCCAAGCGCCATTTCTACGTCTATATAATCGCGTCCTCCCTCGGGCTCCTTTTCAAAAAATCAGCTCTCTTTGCCAAATGGCTTAGATCAAGTGTAGTATCTGTTCTTTCTAGTTTAACCGCTAGAACGTGCCTACGGGCACATCTATGGTTATTCCAATCTTTGGACCTCGCCGCTGGGGCGCTGGGCTTGCCTATCTCCAGTGGCACAGTGTCCTCCCGTTTGCACCACCCGGGAGAGACGCGACCACCCTTTTTTCATCGAGACTTCTCTGCCATGGGCAGGAGCTTGAGGAAGAAAGTTGTGTACTATATCGATGCATAGCCCTGCAGAGCGAAGGACTCGGCAGCCGACGCAGAAGCTATGCTGTTGCTCAGTGTTCCGTGCGAGATTTTGACGTCGCGTTGCTTGTATACGTTCGCAGTTTTGACGTACGGTTCGATGGAATGCAGACAGAGGAGCGAATGTATATCGGTGCTAGTGAAGTCAACGCATCTCGCTTTCGCCGTAGATGTTCAACAAAGGGAGCATTCGGTAGCCCAGAGGAGCAGTTTGTATGCGTACAGTAGTGGCGTAGGGTGAGGACGTGAATTTTCACGGTCGCTTGCAAGGCTTTGCAAACGAGACGTGTAGGTAACCACCTTTCGTGATACAGAGCTCCAGTCCCCTACAAAATACACACACCACCACCGCCTGAAAAGTTCATCATCTCTTGTTTCTCCGTTGTACTATACACTGCAAAGATGGCTATTCGTCATGGAATGGTTGACCCTGCCATATTCGAGGACCTCCAAGCTCGTGTGGACCAGGACGTGAGCGTGCGCGATGTATGTCGGTCGTCAAGCTACCACCTTTCCGAGCAGTATTCTGACATTCTCTACAGGCGCTCCGTGAAATCGTCCAGACGTTGGAAAGGCAGAGTTTGTCACTTCAACTCCAGTGAAATAAGACCTATTCTTACGCGTGCCAGCTCGCTCTGTGCAGTCCATCCTTTCACGGGCACATTCCACCCCGACCTCAGAACGCAAGTTTATGATTCCTCACCACTGCATCATTGCCGACTTTGACTGACTTGTCGACCAGTTCCTGAGCTTGTGTCTGCCGCCGAAACTTCGATCAAGCAGGAAATCGAGACCATCTCCAAGCTCTCGGAGGCGGCTTCCAAGCATCCTTACTACAAGTGGAACTCCATGTGGTCGCGCCAAATCCAGGATGTGGTATGAAGCATGATTCTACGTATTCCGGGCGCGCGACTCACTCTGTCACAGATCTTTACTATCCTTTTCTGTGGCTGGCTTGGCGGTTTCGCTCCGGAAGGCAGCGAGCACAAGACTGGCAGGTTGTTGACCATTGAAGAAGTCGGGAAGCTTCTGAATGGTAAGTACAGTTGCAGAATGAGTGCTGTTAAAGTACAAAGCTGATTTGTTGTCTAGTCGATGTGAACCTCAAGGAGAAGGACGCCTTTCACATCACGATTGAGGAGTACCTTCTGTCCTTGATTTCTCTCGTCGATGAGCTTGTAAGTGAACAGGACCTGGCCGCCTCGATATCACGCACTTATAGAACTTCAGGCACGTCTTGCGAGAAATTCGGTCACTCTAGGCGACAACGGCCGGCCGCTACAGATCAGCCAGTTTATCAAGGACCTTCACGCTGGCTTCCAAATCCTCAACCTGAAGAACGACATTCTCAGGAAGCGCAGTGACGGGATCAAGTATAGGGTAGGTTCACTCAGCTCTGCCTCATGGCAACCCGGCTAACGATCACCCAGGTCAAAGAGGTGGAGGATGTCGTTTACGATCTCTCTCTTCGGAACCTCATTCCGAAGTGAGGACACGAAATTGAAGAGCTGACGCCCTTCGCCAGAGGAAGTAATTTTCCTCACGCAATGTTTGATATATGGCTCCATGAATGTAAACATCTCGAGCGCGGCTTGCTGCGACGAGGTTTGCGGCGTTGTCAACTTGAGTCAACAAGAATAAATTTACACCCAAAGACGTTTATCTCTGAAATCACACGTGAATTCAACTGCCATGAACGTGATAACGGTACAAACGGGTGCGGGCTTGCCTGCCCGTGCAACTCGCGCGATTTTTCTGACGTAGAACCATGAAATCTCCCTTTTCGGGCAGCTCGGCATTTTCAGGCAGGGGTTTCGCGCCGGGCAGCCCTCTCTAAAAACCGCAACCCTCCCGCGACAACTGCTCACAACCCCCAAGCTGTCCATGGAGCCACGGCAAGCATGAGCGCACCAACGACCACAGCAGTGACGAAGCCCCCGGTGAAGCCTCCGGCGAAGGGCAATGGCGGCGGCGGCGGCAGCAACAGTGGCAGCAGCAAAATCGCTTCCACCCCCGCCCACCCGGTCGAGCTGCTGGACAACGACATCGCCCGCGTCTACGCGCACGTCAACCCGCTCCTGATCCTCTCCGTGTACTCCATCCGCTTCGGCCGGATCGTCGCCGACCCAGTCCCCGCGCTTCTCGAACTGCTGGTGCCGCTGGGCGTGCTCCAGATCGCCTACGCGTTCCTCTGCCTGCCGCCGTACGGCGGGAACGGGGCGGCGGGCCGGCCCCATGTGAAGAGGAGGCCGGGCATGAAGCCGGAAGAGTCCAAGGGCAGTGGTATCGTTGTGAGTGCCCGTTTCTTGTCCTGTCGTGCTTGTGCGGGGTGCGGTTGATGCTGATTTGCCGTTACAGCCCGCACTTCTCTCCGGTCTGCTCTCCTTCGTCCTCGGAACCCCTATCCTTACCGTCGCCATGATCCTCTTCGGCGCCCCGTTGACCACGCATTGGGTTCATACCCTTCTGTGCGCGGCGCACATGTCCCTCCTCGCGACAGTGCCTTTGATATACGTACACGGTGTGGACGGCGAGAAGTGGAGGGAGATTGCGGGGTTCATGCTGCCGATTGACGAAGTGTTTGGGGGTGCGCTAGGATGCTTGTTGGGTGCGTGGGTTGGTGCTGTGCCGATACCTCTGGACTGGTGAGTGGATTTCCCCTTCCTTGCACGCGGACGTGCGATCATTGGGCTCATGGCAGGCGTTGGCTAATGTAAAACCAGGGATCGTGACTGGCAGAAATGGCCCGTCACCATCGTCACCGGCGCGTATATCGGATACGCGATAGGAAAGCTGGCCGGTGGATATCTACTCAAGGGCAAGAAGATCAAGTTCGACTAGGCCTCGCGCTTCGAGCAATCGCCAGCGAACGGGAAAGTAGGGAATTTCATAGAAAGGTACCAAGAATATCACGCGAAAAAATGGATCAGATTCAGGAACTCCCCGCGTCCCTTCAAGAAATCCGAACCATGATATTCATGGCTCTTTGGGCACCGACTCGACGGTCACCGTGTCTGCATCCACCGAAGCTCCGCCGTCTTTGGTCATCGGGCTTCCTACAGAGAGTCCCCCGGAAACAACATTCGCGTGACCCATTGGTATCTTCGGAGAGACCGAGGCTGCCATCGTTCGCAGCAAAGCCAGCACCTTCAGCACGAGCCCTTGGAGAACTGCAGGACGAAGAAATTGTCACACCGGAGAAGCTGCCGCTGAGAAACAGCCTTTGCTCCAATATCAAACAACGTGGCTGAAAGGCGTTTTTGAAAAAGGCAGCCACTGTGCTGCCGGTCATGTCGCCGATGTTTATCGACATTACGTACTAGGTACGATGTGATCTTCAGGACAGTCCATTCAAGCTTACTCATGTAAGCTTCATCGGCAACTTTCCTTTCGGTTGGCACGTCCAGCGACGAGGGGTCCGGGGAAGGAGTCCGGGATGTGGTCAACATCCCCCCATCTTCTCTTCGCGGGACTTCTACATCTGGTCTAGAGGGTCAAGAGTCACGCAGGAACCAGGCTACCTCCAACATGGCGTGTGCCCACCATTTCGCTCCGTTCATTGCCGTCACGCTGCTTGTTACTCGGCGCTTTATGTCATTTCTTCCTAGCATCTCATGCATCGAACCTGTTCCGTGATCAGAAGGCGGTGGAAGGTCACTGAGGTCAATGGAGGTTTCTTATGGAGTGGAGGGTACGGATACGGTGGCTGGTGCGATTTACATAAAGGCTGTCGGTGGCGCGTGAGGGAACTGTTTCAGCCTGGGTGACACCCCAGCGCGAGGCTGTGGAGGATCGGCGGTTTGCGGTTTGTTGTTTCTTTCCTGTAACTTCACACTGCATGCTTCAGCGGAAGAGATACATCTCTATCTGTTCGACTTTGCCTTACTTTACCTTCCGTCTCCGGAAACTAAAGGAGAGATCGTCTTGTCTCATGGAAACTTCCATTTCTTCTTCATCTTACATCTCTAAGAAACCGGATGTCAACCCTTTTCCTTGCTTTGCCTAATTTGTTTCGGCGACATAGAAAGAAGAAGCGGGTAAGCTACAAAGTCACCGATCCCGGCCCCTTGACCTCCTCATTTTCTCTGCTCGAAAAGTGGCCGAAGAACCGGTGGGATGGTAGAGGGAAGTCATCTCTTCCTAGGTTCTTTCTTTCTTTCTTTCACACATCTCCGCGCCCTCAATTCACCCCCCTCTGCACACCGAGCTGCACTCCCACCGTAGAGGGTGGTCGGGCAGTAGCAATCGCAGTCATAGCGGCAGAGTAGACAAAGCAAGCAAGCAGGCAAGCAAGCAAGCAAGCAAGGGGCAATCGCAAGGGAGCCACACGTGCGGCGTACAGTATGTGCATGCGTGCATGCGTTTGACCATCGTGACCACGATCATGACCACGATCATGACTACGCTCATCAGTATGCATGTGTGTCAGACAGACAATGTGAGCGCGCGGGGAAGCGGGGAGGTACGATCGATCACACATCCCGGCATGCATGTTGTAGTACTACTGTAAGGTAGTAGGCAGGGACCTCGAAGGTAGAAGAGGATGGGGGAATGTATAAATAAAGAGACGTCCGGGGAGGGGGGGACTTGCCGCCTCTGCGCCTTCTCTATCTTCTTAACTACCACTTCCACTTTCACTTCCTCCTCCCCACACGTCAGACTCCGCCGCCGTTGGCTTTCATTGCTCTGCCCGTCCTCCTCCTCAATCGAAGAAAAAAACAAGGTGAGTCGAACACGCACCATTCTTCTCTTTGACTGCAGCTGCTGGCTGCTTAACCCAACCCAACCCAGCACCCGCCTTCCCCTTCCCTTTCACCATCACACTCACACCATGCGTTTCCACGCCATCTAACACGGAACTCGACCCATAAAACCCCCCAATAAAAGCAAAGCAAAGCAAAAGAAACGAAAAGAATGCACCTCCCCACCACCACCCTCCTCAGCACCCTGCTGCTAAGCATCCTGCACCTCCCCAGCGCCGCGCTCGCCCAATCCAGCACGACCACAACCACAACCTCCACCCTCGTCCCGGACACCCCGGTGCAATACTACGCCGAGATCTTCGCCAACACATCCACCTGCGACACGGCCACCACGCCCGTGTACGCCTTCCTGCCGAGTGGCGGGGTTGGGTGTTTGGACCGCGCGCTGGCCGCCGCTGACCACGGCTCCGTTCGGTTGCGGGTCGGGAGCGTGCTGCATGGCTGGACGGGCGCGGGGTGCACGGGCGAGCAGGTGCTCGCGGTGACGACGGCGGATGGGTGTGCGGCGGTGGGCGTGGATGTGGGGAGTTGGTCGTCGTATTAGGGTTTGGGTCGGATGGATGTGGAGGAGCAGGAGGCTCGCGCGGAGGAGAATGGGCGGATTGGGGATATATCGAGATTATCTTGTCCGATAGAGAAAATCGAATTCTAGACGACCTTCTCCCTCTTCAGATCATTGATGACCATGTACCGTCCAATCGAGATCCATCCCCAACGAAACCATATCATCTGGCTGCGGTGCGCGCGCGTCATCGCCTGCTGCGCCGTGCGGTAGCCCGTCGGCCCGCTCGCGAAGAACAGCGGGGTGGGAAACTCGCCCGTCTCCTTGCGGCGAAACAGGGTGTGGACGAGGGTGAGGGGCGCGTCGAAGACGCTCGCGTACTTGCGCAGCAGGTTCGTTGAGGTCAGGGTGTACAGCTTGATGGGGCATTCCCAGCCGGTGTGCTTGTGCATGAGGTTGCGGAGGAAGGAGTGCGCGCCCGCGTGCAGGGACTTGTGGTTCGGGTGGGAGGAGATGCCGTGCGGGTCGAAGGTGAGGAGGACGTCGATGGTTGCTTGGGGCGCTTCAGAGGAGGGGATCGTGGCCATTTTTGGGGCGAAGGCGGAGGTGAGGATGTTGGAGAGGAGACGCGGGTGCCAGGTCACGGACATGGAGTCGGGGAAGTTGCTGCGTGGTGGTCAGCGACTGCTGTTGTCGAGAGGAAACGTGAGGAGGATGGGGACTTACGGGTCGTCCAGGACAAGCACGTCGTCCTCGCTTCGAAGCCCAAGCAGCATGCCACTCTTGATGAGCTCCTTCTTCCTAACCTCCCCCAGGCCGTCGGCGTTGCCTGCAATTATCGACATCTCCGTCGTTAGCCATACGCTCACCATTGACTCGTAAGACACCAAGACATACCGGTGCTCATGCACAAGATCTTGACGTGGTTACCCAGCTCCGGCCTCGTCAGGGCGAGCAGCGTCGGGGCGAAGAACATGGCCTCGTCGTCCGGGTGGGCGATGAGCAGGCAGATGCGCTTGCCCCGCAGCGTGGGGAACGTCCGGCTCAGCTGGGCTGTGTAGAGCCAGAAGCCGAGGATCAGCAGGGGCGCCGTCGCCCATGCAAGCACGTTCATCGTGCGTGTGGCCGTGTGGGTTGGGAGTGGTGAGTGTTGATGTCGTTGTTTGGGAGGGCAGAGAGCTACCTATGGCGTATGAGGTACCTAGTGGTCCTGCTCGCCTGGGGAAGGTTTAGCCGATGGACGTCCTTTGAGTGCCTGCTTCACCCTCTTACGATGGCCGCGGTCCTACTAGGAATCAAGTAGATGTATATACATATATACATCTACATATATACCTACTGCATCTCGTGAAGAAAGGCTGATGGGGGCGACATGCCTAAAAGCTTGATTATATCTATCGGTTGGTTAATGATTTCCTTCCTTTCTATATCATTTGTCCATAATAAAGAGTATATAGTTAAGTACTTAGATAGAAAGACAATCGCCTATTCGACTAATTTTTTCATCTATCAGCCTTGGGCACCGGCAGTTCCTATCTACATACCATGATACAGTACGAGAGTTGTGTAGGTCTTTTTTTTTTTTTTTTTTTTTTTTTTTTGTTTTTCTATTGTTCTCTTCCTTTTTTCCCTCCCCGTCGTTCTCGAAGCCCGTTCCTTGCTCATCGTGGCTGACCAATGAGAAGGCCCGGCCCCACGCCCCGGTGGGGAGCCCGGAGTCGTGGTTGGGGATTACTCGATCTCATCGAGTCACCACCGTCGATGGGATCTTCCGTACTTATCATACCTACTACCTATGGTGGCCGGTTCGGGAGGAACCGCAACGATACTACACACTTTTTTTTAGATGACTTAGGTACCTACCTTACTACTCGCTTCAAGTCCGGACGTAGGCCGTATCTTACCTTACTATACAGGTCCAGTCGGAAAGAAACTCGACTCACTCGACTCACTCGTCCTCTCCATGAATGAATGAATATCCCGGCATCGGGGCGGAAGGACGTCGTTTCAATCCAGCCCGGGCTCTGTCCCACGGAACGGATCAGTACGGCGGGGTGGAGAATCTGGGGCAGGTTGGTAGGTAGCTTCCACCTCCCCCCGACGCACCCCCCACCCCGGCACACGGCACTTTCCCCCGCATGTCCACATGGGATGAGACGTCCGAGAGACAGGAGTGAGTGTGAGGTTGCAGTCACATCAGACTGCTCAGACCGCGCATGATAGGCGCACCCGACCCTATCACCATTCCGTTCCTATCATCCCCTCCCGCTCTTTACTACAGCACCTCAGGGGCAATCCCGCGGGCGAACGAAGGCGTTGGACCCGGCCGCAGAGATAACGGACGTGACGGCCTACTACATTACCTACCTACTTACGACGTAGGAGGACGAACTACTACTACATGCAGTATATACCTGACTTACTTCAGGTGAAGAACCTTCAGTTCCTGTCTAACCGACTAGCTCCCGCCATGCCGTTCGCATCACCGGCTGGCTTCTTTTGGCCGGAAAACAAGCTCACTCTCCCTCCCGCTGATCAGTCCGTCCGCCGCGTTGACAACGGGTGATGCTAACATCATCGGCTGCTTATCTCCTGTATCTATCTTTCCTTCTCCCTCCACCACGCTGCCGACAGCGATGCAGGGCCCTCACCATTTCCGCCGCCGTCTTCTGCTTCCTCCTCCTCCTCCTCCTCCTCCTCCTCCTCATAAATATGTGATGCTCCCCGCTCCCTGTCCGACATGTCCCCTTGGCCACACCGTCACCAGCCGCTCTCCAGTTCCGACGTCCGACGTTCATCACCGCCATCCGTCGTCGTCCCTCCTCGCATCCGTCATCCTGGGGAAGTCGGTCGAGACAGGCGAGATCAGTGCGAGCGGGAGCCCTTGATCCCTGACCGTTCCTCGTCCTACGGAGCACAACGTCATCGACTCCCGGGCGTCGCTTCCCAGTCGACAACATTGTTTCCTTCCTCTTCCTCTTTTGATCACCTTTCAAGACCGTCTTGTACGTCGGACGCCGAATCCCTCTTCTCCTTCCCTCCCATCATGGAGAAGGTGCGCGACTCCCGCGTCGGACGGATCCTCGACAAGATCGCTGTCAACGCCGAGCCCGGCCTGAGCAATGCCCAGCTTATGCTCATCAACGAGGATCTCGCCCCTGTTGAGTCGGACCGGCGCCGATGGGGAGCCTGGAATTTCGTCGCGTTCTGGATCTGTACGTTTATCTTTTTTTTTTTTTCCCCTTTTTGCTTTCGGACATCTCCGCTGCTCCCCTGTCTCGTGCGCTCACCCGACGCCAAGTCCACAAGGCTGACTTTCCTCTCCAGCGGACTCGTTCAACATCAACACATGGATGATCTCATCCAGCAACATCGTCGCCGGCATGGCGTGGTGGCAGTCCTGGATCTGCGTCTGGATTGGATATACCATCGCCGCCTGCTTCGTCTGTCTGACCGGTCGCATCGGCGCCACCTACCACATCTCCTTCCCCGTCACCACCCGCTCCTCTTTCGGCATCTGGGGCTCGTTGTGGCCCGTCTTCAACCGTGCGGCGATGGCGTGCATCTGGTATGGCGTCCAGGGCTGGATCGGCGGGACGTGCGTCTACCTTATGATCCGGGCCATCTGGAACGACTGGAGAGATGTGAGTGCGGACGTCATCCCGATCCCGTTCAGCGTTATCTAACCCTTTCGCCAGGACAACATCCCCAACGGCATCCCTAATTCCGGCACCACCACCGTCCGCTTCGTGTCGTTCTTCCTCTTCTGGCTCGGCAGTCTGCCCGCGCTCTGGTTCCCGGTGCACCAGATCCGCCACCTGTTCAGCGCCAAAGCCTACGTCGTGCCCGCCGCCGGCATCGCCTTCTTCATCTGGTCCGTCGTGCGCGCCCACGGCCTTGGTCCCATCGTCCATCAGCCCGCCACCATTCACGGCAGCACGCTCGGCTGGGCGATGGTCAAAGGCATCATGTCCGGCATTGCCAACTTCGCCACCCTCATCGTCAACGATCCGGACTTTGCCCGATTCGCGAAGAAGCCCAGCGACGCCTTCCTGCCGCAGCTCCTCACCATCCCCATCGGCTTCGGCATCACCTGCTTCATCGGCATCATCGTCGGCTCCTCCTCGACCGTCATCTTCGGCGGTGATCCCATCTGGGACCCGCTCGACCTGCTCGAGTCCTTCCTGATTGAGGGCGGGTCCGCCCAGCGGTTCGGCGTGTTCGTCATTGCATCGGCCTTCTGTCTCGCCCAGCTGGGAACTAACATCGCCGCCAACTCCGTCTCGGCGGGGACGGACCTGACGGCCCTGCTGCCACGCTACCTGAACATCCGCCGGGGGAGCTACATCTGCGCCATCGTCGGGCTGTGCATGTGCCCGTGGAACCTGATGAGCTCGAGCAACAACTTCACCACCTACCTGTCCGCCTATTCCGTCTTCCTCTCATCCATCGCCGGCGTGATCGTGACGGACTACTACCTCGTCCGGAAGGGCTACCTTGAGCTCCGGTCTCTGTACGATGCCCGGCCCTCGAGCCCGTATTACTACACCCTCGGCTTCCACTGGCGGGGGTACGCGGCGTACGTGGCTGGCATCCTCATCAACGTCGTCGGCTTCGCCGGTGCCGTCGGGCGGTCCGTCCCCGTCGGCGCCACCTACATCTACAACGTCAACTTCTTCGCCGGCTTCCTCGTCAGCGGACTCGTTTACTGGGTTCTCTGTACGGTCGCGCCCGTGCCCGCCTGCAGCGACCGCTGGTGCGAGGTTGGCGCCGAGATCCGCACCCTCAGCGTCGGCTACGCGGATGAAGAGGATGACGATCTGGATCTGGAGCGCGGATCGGCGACCGCGGTGGGAGGGGATGGGGATGGGGAAGGGAAAGGGGGGAAGGGGTTATAGGGTTGGTTGATGGGTATGTACTTACATGTCTTGGGCTGGGTTGGGTTGGCGTTCTGACATTTCCTTTTCTTTTCTTTGCTCTTTCCTTCTGTCATTTTTGGCTGGTCGTTGGTCGGCTCTTTTTCTTACCACGTCGTTGACCTCTGTGGCGTCCACTATAGATTTGCTAACACATGGATTCGTTCTTCCTTCGGTTGATGTCGACCATGACGACGCTTTTGTTTATCTTCTCTTTTCCTTATTGTCCCGATTTGTTTGCTTGTTTACCTAACCCCTCCATTTCTCCTCTCTGTGCTCTCTCTCCTAGTCCGAGATGTCACATCAACTTCCTATCTTTCTCTGTCAGAATGATTCAGGATTCGTCTTCTCACTCTTTGTTTGCATGTGAAAGCTCTGAGGAAGATGAGGGAGGAGAGAGGATTGGTGGCCGAGCAAGTCAGGCAGGTCATCGAATCCTGGACATCCCGCTGCTTCATTTCCATCGGTGACGGCTAGTGACAGACAGGTCACCATGGTCTTCTCATATCACAGTTTTCAAGTTGGTCTTGTATTGGTACGTTCTTATTCAGAGCGCGCACGTGCTTCTTCATATATGCGCCGTCACCATCGGCCTTTCGCAACCAATGGGGCAGAATGGATGGGAAGTAGCGGTCGCGGAAGTGTCCCGTCACATCCATACATTTACAGTCACAATCACCATTAGCGCGATACACGTCCCCCAAATGATGCAGAAGGAAAGCAAAAGCATTTCGCACCTTCACTTGCAACCTGAACCGTACCATCTTCCCTGGTCCTCAGTCGCAAAGTTGGCCAAAGTGTCGATTAGGAAGTTTATTGCACACTTCTCCTTACTTTCGCAACCTCGCTCTCGCGTCTGCAGCGTTTCGCACAACCACGGTCACGGGACCTCTAGCCTCTCCGGACTCCCTCTGGAAAGATGGATCTCAACTTTGTCTTCCCTCCTAGGACGGATGCAGAGGATCAGTTGGTCTCATGTCAGAGCACGACGCCATCTATCACCATCTCATCTGAAGAAGCTTCCAAGGTCAGGGACAGAGACAACACCTTCCGTACCCTCGATGAACCCAACATTTTCAAGAACAGCGGCCAGCACACTTTCACGGCGACCATTTCCACCCTCCGTCACGGACGCAAGATCCCCCTTGCCCAGCCTGTTCACGACGGTGAACCTCACCCCTTGACGCACGCCTACGCTGCATCTACATCAACCCTCCTCACCGTCCCTGAGCACGAGGAACACGATGAGCACAAGGATCAAGAAAAACAGACAAAGCAGCGTACCACCCGCCTCGCCGCTCGCGCCCGCGACGCCGCCTATGCCCGTCAACTGCTCACTACGACCGCCGCGCAGCTGCAGCGCGCTCGCGCTCGCGCCGGTGCCGGTGCCAGCGCCAACGATGACATCGAAGAGACAGACAATGAGACAGCAAGTCGCCGCATGAGCTTCCCTTCTGGCATCAGCATCGGCAACATCACCGAGCGCCCACAGACGCTGTCACACAGCCGTACCGTCTCCACATGGAGCACGCTGGCCCCCAGCATCATGACCCCCACCGGTGTCCCAACCCCCACTGGCACCGTCACCGGCGCAGGCACGCCCAAAAAACGCGAGAAATTCACCCCCCTCCGCCGTCCCCGGCGTCGTGCGCAGTCGCAAGCGGCTGCTGACAACAACAGCATGATCACGACGGGCTGGCGCAAAGGGCATCGACGTGGATTGAGCCATCACGGTCTCATGTCTCCGCCGCCTGCGCCACCTCCGACTCCGGCTTCTGCTGGAGCTTTTCAGCACCGCCGCAACCGCAGCAGTTTGGCGCGGATCTTCATGCTGCCTTTTTCTTCTGCCAGGGTGGCGAAGGAGGTCGAGGGCGGAAAGGCAGAGGTGAAGGTGCCGATGCCGTTGGTGAGCGCGGCGGTTCGTGAGGCGCGTGAGAGGGAGGGGTGGGATTATTTCTTGGGTGGGGGTTGGGTGGGTGTTGATGATGATGTTTGTGATGTGCATGATGGGGAGGAGAGGGCTGCTGGGGGTGTTGAGGATGAGGAGGGAGAGGCCAAGGAGGAGTGGCATCTGGGTGTGAGGGGGAGGATGAGGGTTTGTGGTGCTGATCTTGCTGATGAGTATGAGGAGGGTGATGGAGAGGAGGAGGAGAGGTAGGTTGGTTGGTGTGTTGGCACATACCTTACCACCGTCCCCGGTTTGGCACCGGGGTGGGTTTGATGTCGATGATTCGGTTTCGACGACATGGTTCGGTTTCGATGTCGACGTCGATGGTTCGGTGTGCTGTTGTGTGGAATGATTCTTGAGAAGGAGGAGAATGATGGGAGAGAGGCTGCGGCGAGGGTTTTCATCTGGCGGTCGGTCACGACGACATTGGTGGTGGTCTGGTCTGGTTTGTTGTGTCCTGTGGGATGGTGTGTGTGGTCTTGTGGGTTCCTTTCTTTCCCTTCTTTTTTTCCATCCCTTCTTTCTTTCTTTCCTTTATTCCTTCTTCTCCGGTGGTGCACTTCTCCGATGGTGGACGACGATGGAGTACAGGCGTGCGGCGGTATCCTCCTCTTTCTTTTCCTTTCTTTTTTTCTTTCTTCCTGTCTTTCCTCTTCCCCATTTCTCATGTTCTCCCCTTTCCTTTTTCTTCCCCATCCTTTCTCACTTATTCTTTTCACTTTCGTTTTTTTTTTTTCCGAACGGATGGTCAGCCGAGGAGGATCGGGATCGGTTTCGGTTTCGGTTTCGGTGTCGGGTTCGGTTTCGGGTTCGACTTGGGATTCGACTCGACTCGACTTCGGCTCGCACTGAACTCGACGGGCCGCGACTCGACGTGATCCTCTCCTATATTCTCTTTTCTTTTTCTTCTTTCCTTCTTCCTTTCGTGGATTGGATCCTGAGGTCTTTTTAATCTTCATCTTTTTTTCCTTCTATGCCTGGGTCTCCTTTGATATACCCCCTTTTTCTTTCCTCCCTGTCCTCTTCTCCATTATGGACGATAGCTGAGATATAAGATCAAACAATGCCATACCATACATACCATACCATGCCATGCCATGCCACACAGAGTATTCCCATGACCAAGAATGCTCCATCCATTGGGTACGCTGGTAGTATCAGCAGCTTTTCAACAGCTTTAGCAGCAGCCTTGTTCTTAGACAGATCAGCCCCTGCTCCCTCGACCAATCGCGTACAAAAAACTAACAAGAAAGGGAGAGAGAATGCAACGCACAGTAACGACCCCAAGAAACCGAGAGAGAAAAAACATCGTTAGTAAAAAAGAAAATCTTTTCGTTGCCAAAAGAAGAATACCATCGTAATCCCACATGCCCTCCCTCGACCCCTTCTCCGTTTCGGTCCCGGGTATAGATCTTTTTCACTTCTCACCCTTCCATCTCCACTCCTCCACCTCCACCACTTTTCTCCTCCGCTCAAGTCCCCTTCCCTTAACACTCCTACACGCTGATCGTCTTGAACACGCTGCAGGAAAAAAAGAAAAAGTTAGCAAACCGCACATCGATCATCAAGAGCGAGAGAGAAAGGAAAAAAGAAAGAAAAATGACATACCCAAACCCACTCCCCCCCGTCGCCAGCAGGGCGCCCGGGATCTGCGGATGCCAATGCGCCTCCTTCACCTGCTCCATGTAATGCACGAACAGCAGCTGCGGCGGGACATCCTGGACCCCCGCCGTATCGCGGCTCTCCTCGTCATCCAGCTCGACCGCCAGATCCCACAGGGTGAGCGTGTTGTCGCCCGCGCAGACGGCGACGATGCTGTCGTCGGTGGGATGCCACTCGACGCTGGTGATCTGCTCCTTGTGGAAGTCAAACGAGGCGACGGGGGACGGCGGCTTCGGTTGCCCCCCGGCGCCAGCCGGCTTCCACTGCCGCAAGTCCCACACGGCCCAGGTGCCGGCGTCGTCGCCGGAGGCGAGGAGGTGCTGGGTCTGGCGGGACCAGGAGAGGACGTTGACGTCGGTGCGGGAGACCTGGACGCTGACGGCGGGGGTGCGGGACTTGCTGCGGGCGTCCCAGACCCGGACGGTGCCGTCGGTGGAGGCGGAGGCGAAGACGTGGCGCTCCGAGGGCGACCACTGGAGCTCCTCGACCGTGCCGGCGTGGCCGGTGAAGGGGGTGGTGTCGGTGACGAAGCCGCCGCCCTGGGTCCGCGTCGTGGCGAAGATCTTGCCGGACACGTCGCCCGTGAGCAGTTTGCCCTCCGGGATCAGCGGGGACCAGTCGAGCGCGAAGCCCTCGGTGGATTTGTGCGCGCGGATCGTGCAGACGGGCTTGTTTTGCTGCGGGGTGATGGTGGTGCCGGGGGTGTCGAAGGCGGTCAGGTGCGGGGTGATGTCGTGGATCAGCACGGCGCCGGACTCGGTCATGGAGGCTGTGAGCGTCGTCGGGAACTTGGAGGAGTTGGCCTGGGGCGCTTGGTGCATGCGGATGCGGTTCGTGCAGGAGGTCATGGGGATGGACTTGGTCTCGAGGATGGGGTCGGACTCGTCGTCCGAATCGTCTTCCTCCTCGTCCGAGTCCTCGTGGTTCATCTTGCTCAGCGCGCTCATCTTCATCACCAGCAGCTCGTTCTCCTTCTCGTGCCCGCTTGCGGCCTGCGTGCCGCCCACGGCGTAGACGGTGGCGGGGAAGGATTTGCGGTCGTTTCCGAGCAGATCGGGCACGATGTCGCACGATAGACACGGCCAGGTCGTCTCGAGGGTGTGGAGCATTTGATATGTCGAGAGATCGGGCGCGAGAGTTTCGCCTGCGGAGAGCTTATGCCGGCCGGGGATGAATGTGTCCTGCTTGTCCAACTCCATGGCTATGGGCGCGCCGTTAGCTGTGAATGTCTCTGCAGACAGCCGTCCCATGTTTGTACGAACCCTCCCGTTCCTCCGCCTCACGCTCTTCATCCGGTCTGCCATCCACGCCTGCCTCGAAAATCTCATCTTCGCTCTCGAATTCGTCCTCAAACTCGTCCTCGAACTCCCCCACCTCGTCTTCGGCGATCTTTAGCGGCCGGTCGCCGTGCTTCAGCGACTCCCACTCCTTCTCATCTTGCTCGGCCGATCGCTTGGACATGGTGATTCGGTGCTAATTGTTGGTCCTTCGTGGTGGTGAGGAACGTTCGGCCGTGAGCGGGCACGAGTGAATGGAGAGGGAGTGGAGTTTGGGAATATTTTTTGGCCAGGCACGCCAGGCATCCGGGGTCCCGACTCAGGGTTTGCAGTGTTTGCAGCGAAGCTCTGACATCGCGGGCGCCCGAGCGCGTGCGGCCTCCGCCACTCACGAAGCATCCCACTTCCCCCAAACAACTGGAAGTCCGAGTGTTTGCTCAGCTCCTCCGCTCCGGGAACCCCGTGAGAGAATCCGTTTCATCCTTGTCCGCACGACTCCCGCCGCGACCTCACTTTCCGCCTGGTCCAAGCCTCCACCCCCGGACTTGGCTCGTCCTCTCTGACAACATCATACGCTGCCCGCTCTCGACGCGTCTGTCGCCGTCATCGAACATCCAAGCGGTCAAGGGAACCCCTCCGCGCTTGCTCCCGATCTCCCGCACGATTCGCTGTCCACATATATTCATCCCATCCGTGCGAGTCAGCAGTAGCTCCGACGCGCTCATAATCGCAAGCCCTCACACACCTGGCCATGGACCTTCACGGAGGTGACACCGTGCTCCCCGGAGCCGAAGAGCATGGACCCCCGGCCGCGGACGAGCAGGTGTATGAGGCGAAGCATACGGATCACCCGACGGAGGACGTTGATGACAGTCAGAACACCACCCTCACTCAATCGGCAATCGCACCACCACCCGAGCTGTATAACCCGAGCTTCAACAGGGACCCTCCCACGGCCGAGCGACCCACAACATCATACTCCGACACAGGCTTCAACCGCTCATACTCGAATTCGGTC
This sequence comes from Myrmaecium sp. VS I D KN 1, assembly GCA_019775845.1. Classification (NCBI taxonomy): domain Eukaryota; kingdom Fungi; phylum Ascomycota; class Dothideomycetes; order Valsariales; family Valsariaceae; genus Myrmaecium; species Myrmaecium sp. VS I D KN 1. Next base: position 433,923 of record JADQAV010000003.1, read on the forward strand.
GATCATGGCTCGAATTACTCGCCGTTCGCGCATCAGGCCGATGCGGAGACACCACCCCGCTTCGGGCACAGCGGACATCAGGACCGCCCATCGTCGCGGCCAGGCTCTGGACTCGGAGGACCTCGTTATCCTCAGTCGGAGGGCACGAGCCGCTCGGTGACGTACCAGGAGCAGAACCAACGGTCGTCTCAACTGTCCGAGGCAGCAGCGAACTCCACGGTGGTCATCAAGGTTGGCATGGTTGGTGATGCGCAGATCGGCAAAACAAGCTTGATGGTCAAGTACGTGGAGGGTAGCTGGGATGAGGATTACATTCAGACATTGGGTATGCTGTGACGGAGGCATTCTACGTCTATATGGTATGCTGACGACAGGCAGGTGTTAATTTCATGGAGAAGACCATCTCGATCCGCAATACGGAAATCACTTTCTCCATCTGGGATCTGGGTGGGCAGAGAGAGTTCGTGAACATGCTTCCTCTCGTCTGCAACGATGCCGTCGCCATCCTGTTCATGTTCGACCTCACCCGCAAGAGCACGCTTAACTCCATCAAGGAGTGGTACCGCCAAGGACGAGGATTCAACAAGACGGCGATTCCTTTCCTGGTCGGAACGAAGTATGACCATTTCGTCAACTTCCCGCGGGAGGAGCAAGAGGAGATCTCGAACCAGGTAAGCCGGAGGACGCCGCGTCTTGCTGATGTTGGAAACCGTAGCTAAACTGTCGCAGGCCAAGCGATTCGCGAAAGCAATGAAAGCGAGCTTGATCTTCAGCAGCACCAGCCATAGCATCAACGTCCAGAAGGTTCGTCCCCCGTCCGTTTGCAGCTCAATCTGCTCGGTCGACCATGCTAACGCGCGTCAACCTACACAGATCTTCAAGATCGTCCTCTCCAAAGCCTTCGACCTCCGATGCACCATCCCCGAAATCGTCAACGTCGGGGAGCCGCTGCTTCTCTATCAAAACGTGTGATGAGAGTAGACGGCGGGAAAGCTAGGTGAGCGTGTGTCTTGGATCAGTATAGGAAGAGAGAGAAAGAGAGAGCATTTCCGGCGATGGCGCGTCCACGGCGTGTGGTTGTCCAGTTCTTTTTCTTGGACATTTGGGAAAGCAATTCGAGGGGGAATCTCCATTGGCAGGGTTTGACCGGGGTTCTTTTTTCTCTCTCTGCTTTTTCTTGTTTTGCATGGGAAAAAGGCGATCTTTTTGATTTTCTTCCCTCGTGGGTTTTTTGTGACATTACCTTTTTCTTTCCTTCTTGGTCTCTTTCTCTTCTTTTTTTCTCCTTTCCATCCCCTCTTCGCTCCCATCTTGGAAAGCTTCCTGGGAGAGACGGGGTGAGGTCCGACTCTCGTTCCTTATGCTGGTGGACGGTTAAGCTGGTTGGTGCAGGTACCTTGCGTACCTTGTGGGAAGGACTGGTCTTCTGGTTTGCGGGTCGGCGCAAGAAGCTTGACAGCTGGTGATAGCGCGAAAGTAGAAGCTTCGTGACAATAATATTCCATGATTACCACACGTAAAGTCGAGGAGTAGTGAGTAGTACGCTCCCCCTCAGCGAGCGTGTGTTTCTATTTATCTCCCATGGCAGGGCTTTATTTAAGGCTGGCCCTCGGGGCTGCAGCAACCGACCTTGAGTTAGCGCAATGCGGGGGGCACCCGGACCGCCGAAACAGCCGAACCTAGAAAAAAAAGTTGCCCGGGCATCCTCAAGATCACCGTCCACATCATCATCCATCACTCTTCGTGAAACCCTCTCCCCTCCTCTCAACCTCAACGCCCGAAAAAAACCGAGCCTTCTCTTTCTCCCGGGCCGCTCCTTTCTTCCCTGCCTTCTCTCTCCTCGCCACGCGGCGACACTACTACCGTACCACAGAGACAAACGCACGCACACCGACTCCTCCTCCTACCTTGAAGAAGAAAGAACACGCGACGCGACACCACCAAGAACGCGAACGAAAACCGAAAAAGACAAAGGAAAAAGGAAACACGATGGCACCGCGTGGCCGAGGACGGGGACGCGGCGGCCGCGGAGGAGCAGCCGGAGCAGCAGGAAGCGCATCAACCGACCGACCCGCAGCCGACAATTCTGAGCCCACCCAACAACCCTCCCAGCCGGAAACGCGCGAGGTTGAGATGGGCGAGGCGTCATCAACAGGGGGCATGGCGACAGCCTCGCCCGCGCCCACAGCACCCATGATGGTCCCGTCCGCGTCCGCGTCCGCCTCCCCCGCACCATCCGCCATGTCCACCACCACCACAGCGACGAACACGAACACAAACACGAGCACGGCCGCTGCGCCAGGCGCCAAGGGCAAGAAGCCGCTCGCGCGGCTGCCCACCTTCCGCGGCCGCCGGTCTAAGGAGGAGCGCGACGCGATGCAGGCCGAAGCGCTGGCGCGGGAGCGGGAGCGCAAGGCGGAGGCGGATCGGGAGGCGCGGCGGGTGGGGAATCATCCGCGCGGGGGCGCCCGGGGACGGGGCCGCGGCGGGGAGCGCGGCGGTAGGGGTCGGGGTGGGTATATGACCGAGGTGGGTGTGGCGGGCCCGTTTAGTGCCGGGTATGTGACGGAGAGTGGGAGGGGGATGGTGCAGAGGGGGAGGGGGGAGGGGGGGTTTTCGGGTGGACGGGGGGGTGGGGTGGCTGTTAAGAGGGAGGGGGGTGACGGGGGGATGATGGTGAAGAGGGAGGATGGGACGGCGGGGACGGTGGAGGATGGGGGGTATATCTCCAGTGATCCTGATGAGGATGTCATGGGCCCGAGGATTGACGTCGATCGGATCGTGAACCTGGTGAGCGATGATGAGGAGGAGGGGGAGAGGAAACGCGAGCGCAGCGTGCAGACACCGGGAGCGTTCCTGCCCATCCGTCTCTCGAGGAAGGAGCATGTGGATAGGGTGGTGGGGATCAACACGGAGTCGAGCTCGGCGACGTCGGCGCAACTCCAGAAGGCTAAGGAGAAGGGCGGGGAGCTGTCGGTGGAGGAGGCGCTGGAGCAGGCGAAGAAAGGCAAGGGCAAGGGCAAGGAGGTGGAGGTGGTTGGGGCGAGCACGCCGTTCAAGGGCGTTTGGGACGAGGACGACGAGGGCGGGGCGACGGCCGTCAAGGACGAGCCGATGGAGGAGGATGGCATCCCGGCAGCGATCGCGGACGCGCCGCCGCAGATCAAGGAACCGCCTTCGCCCGAAGCCAAGCGGAAGCCGGGTCGCCGCCGGTCCAGCGCCCGGAAGAACCGCGCGCCCGTCCTGCAGACGCAGGAGGAGCGCGAGGAGTGGGAGCGCCACCAGAACGACCTCTTCATCCTCCGCCAGGAACTCGCGTCCTCCTCCTTGGCGCCGGCGACCACGGACGCCGACGCAGAGACCAAACCCACCGTCGCCGCCGGCCCCGCCGCTGTTGCCGCCGTCGACGGCGCGGGCGACACGGAGATGGCGGAAGAAGGCGCGGCTGCGCTTCCTGAGGCGGCAGGGACGGCGTCCGCGACGGCGTCCGCCGCCAAGCCGGACTCCAAAGACGACCGCGTCTACCTCTTCCAGTTCCCGCCGGTGCTGCCGGATCTGGTGCCGCGCGCGCCGGGCGTCAAGGCCGAGCCCGTCTCGCCGACTCTCTCCCGGGCCGTTCCGGCTGACAACACCAAATCGGCGCCCATCAAGATCGACGACAACGGCGACGGGAACGGAACCGCCCCGGCCGCCGCCCCTGACGCTGCTGGCGACGCGATGCACTGCCGCCTCACCTCGGGCTGGGCGGGCAAGCTGCGGGTGCACCGCTCCGGCCGGACGACGCTGAGCTGGGGCGGCTTGGCCATGGAGGTTCATCTTGGCATGGACCCGAGTTTTCTGCAGGACGTGGTGGTGACGCGGATGGAGGCGGAGGAGGAGGAGAAGAAGAAGAAGGATGGGCTGGAGGGCGGGAAGAAGGATCCGAATCGGATTGCTGGGGAGGCGCTGGCGTTTGGTCAGGTGCGGGGGAAGTTTGTGGTCACCCCGGATTGGGATCGGTTGTTTGGGGAGGAGGAGTGATGGGTGGATGGTATGGTTGGGAGGGGAGGGAGGTTGGCATGGCATGGCATGATGGTATGGCGTTACATGGCTTTTTTTTTTTGCGTGTAGTATGTGTGTATGTATGGCGGTGATTCGCTCTTTTTGCTCTTGCTACTTCATTTTTTTTCTCGTTTACTTGGAGCAGTGGGAGAAGTCTGTCATCAATATACTACCTACCTACTTACCTACTACTCACGTACGACGACATACTGTACACCCCCCGTCCGCATGCATGCGCTATCTCACAACGTTCCATCCTCTTTCTCCGGACTTCTGACCACCGACTTTCGCCCTCTCAGACCTTGGATGGTCTGCATTCTTCCCCCTTCCTTCTCTCCGTCCTCGCTCTCATCATAAAGCCCATATACTCATCCATCCCCCCTCCGCTGAGCAAGCGTGAACACACCTCCCCCGTAAAATGGTGTCTCGCTCTGCTACGACGCTTCACGTGCATCCGCGGATAGCTAACCTGATGGCATGCACGATATCTGCCATGGCTTCTTCTCGCGCTAGTTTGAGTATGTATGTGTGTATGGATGTATGTAGGGGTGTTTGTAGACTTGGGTGGATGTACGGACGCACGGCGGGGTGGGCTGGAAGTGCGCGAGGGCGGCGGAGAGGGTTTGGCCCGCAGGTAGCTTGCTGGCTGGCTGGCTGGCTGGCTAGCTGTTATTAGGATGCGAAGAGGAGCATGTATGTAGGTACGGCAGTCATTCACTGTCTGGGAGGGCGGTAATGGGAGGAAGAAGGTAGTTTTGTGTATACGTAGGTAGGATACCTGGGTACCTATAAGGTGAATGAGGTAAGGCGATCGAGCTCTACGGTAGGTACGAACGCGTCGCGTAGCGGGGGGGGGGGAGACGCGTTTTTGTTTAACCGAGCGTGTGTGAGAGCGAGCACGGTTGCTTAGCACATGCTACCTTACAAACCGAAGTTATGACTCGATGTGCCAGGGCGTAAGATCGGATGTACGGATTTATACACTTCAATTCTGCCTGTTCTTTTACCCATTCACGCCCTGCGGAGCCCGTGACATGGGATGATCAGCAAGCGAGTGAGGAAATGAGAAACGATCAGATACCTATGTTAAATAGCGAGATCTTTCAACGCCCTTCCTTCTTCTTTTTTTGACGGCGGGCGTGCATAAGGTATGAGGTAGCTAGCTAGCTAAGGGAGGATGTTGGGTAGCTATTTTAACTACATACTAGGTACTGCACCGACGGCTTGCGGCGTTTGGTTGGCACAGGGATGATGAAGATGATGAATGATGGAGGGAGCGGCGGGCGGGCGCGACTTCGGCGTTGTCGGCCTGCGTTCGGATCTGATAATCTGGCGGGCTGGGGATCGACTCTTTTCTGGATCGTACGGAGTAGCGGGCGGGGACGCGATGCAATGCGATCAATCGATCAATTGGCGGCTTTGCTATATGTGTGGGGAGTTTCTCTTGTGCTGTGCCCGTTTATTTCTTCTCATTATTCTTATGAAAGGCCAAGAGGAGGCGGATGGAAAGGCTGGGCTAGGCAGAATTTGATTTCTTGAGAGTTTGGCGCGCTTCTTTTCAACGGCGAATTGGTTCGTTCGTGGGAGATTTGAGTGGAGGGGGATAGGCATGTGCTGGTGGACTGGTCACCGTGGTAATGGGCTTTGGATGCATGGATGGGGAGAGCGAGGAATGAGGACAAAAGGTTCTGGATGGCTTCCAATCTGCTGTTCGGGATCAGAGGTGATGGTGGACGTTAATGAGGAGGGTGTGAGGATGGTTGATCGGTCCCCCCATATGGCTTCACGATCATGCAACAGATCCTCCGCCGTCCACCGAAACCACTTTATCCCAAAGCTGTCAGGCAATGCGCGCGCGCGTCAACCTTGGCTGAGCGTGTGGAGCCCGCGTTGTGACGGGCGAGGGTGGTGACGGGATTCGGTTTTTGGCTGGCCGGGCGACTCTTGTGGTCGGCCGTCGGTTCGGTGTTGTGGACTGGTTGGTGCCGCTAGGTTCTGCGTAGTCAGTGCACTCGCGTCTTCAGCCACCACGCGTTTTCTGGCGTTCGCGGCCTATATATTCTCTTTATCCTCCAACCCATCAACCATCATTCAACCACCATCCTTTCCGCGCTCCCATCGTGCATATCCCGCCTCATTGACTACTCTCTATCACATCTCCACGACTTTTGACCACCCGCAGAGCCTTGTCGCCATGTCTGTCCAGGTCACCCCCTCCAAGCAGGTATGACGCCGATGATTTTTCACGTCTAACACGTTTCGACCGTACGCGTGCTAACCCGCCTATCCAGGCTGCCTCTGGCCTCGAAAACCTCAAGATGAGCGAGTCGCCCATCAAGAAGCCCAGCTTCACCGCCGCCGACAAGGAAAACTGCGAGGTCGCCATCCCCATCAAGGGCATTCCCGACCTGCCCGACGTCGTGGAGGAGAAGAAGCCCAGCACCGCTCCCACAATCAAGCCCGAGGAGGCGCATGAGCCTCTCCTGCAGGAGAACCCTCATCGCTTCGTCCTTTTCCCGATCAAGTACCACGAGGTATGTGACACGCTCGCGTCTCGCGGTTGGACGCGCTCGGACCGCGTAAAGTACCTGCATGACGCTAACGCCACCCGCAGATCTGGCAGATGTACAAGAAGGCTGAGGCCTCCTTCTGGACCGCCGAAGAGATCGACCTCTCCAAGGACCTGCACGACTGGAACAAGCGTCTCAACGACGACGAGCGCTTCTTCATTTCCCACGTCCTCGCCTTCTTCGCCGCCTCCGATGGCATCGTCAACGAGAACCTCGTCGAGCGCTTCAGCAGCGAGGTGCAGGTCCCCGAGGCCCGCTGCTTCTACGGCTTCCAGATCATGATGGAGAACATCCACTCCGAGACATACTCCCTCCTCATCGACACATACATCAGCGAGCCGAAGCAGCGCTCCTACCTCTTCAACGCCATCGACAATATCCCCTGCATCCGCAAGAAGGCCGACTGGGCCCTTCGCTGGATCTGCGACAAGAACTCCACCTTCGCGTCCCGTCTGGTCGCCTTCGCTGCCGTCGAGGGTATCTTCTTCAGCGGTTCCTTTGCTTCCATCTTCTGGCTCAAGAAGCGTGGTCTCATGCCCGGCTTGACCTTCTCCAACGAACTCATCTCTCGTGACGAGGGCATGCACACCGACTTCGCCTGCCTTCTCTACTCTCACCTGAAGACTCGTCCCAGCCAGAAGGCGATCCAAGACATCATCGTTGAGGCCGTTGAGATCGAGCAGGAATTCCTCAGCGACGCTCTCCCCGTCGCCCTTCTCGGCATGAACGCCAAGCTCATGTGCCAGTACATCGAGTTCGTCGCCGACCGGCTGCTCGTCGCCCTCGGCAACCCCAAGTACTACAACTCCACCAACCCCTTCGACTTCATGGAGAACATCTCCCTCGCCGGCAAGACCAACTTCTTCGAGAAGCGTGTGGGTGACTACCAGAAGGCTGGTGTCATGGCCAGCACCAAGAAGCTCGACGAATCTGAAGCCGCCTCCGGCGCGGCGAAGAACACTAATGGTGACTTCGCCTTCGACGAGGACTTCTAGATGTCTTGTCGCCCCTTTTTCTTGTTGCTTAGCCACCTTTTTCTTCCCTTCCCTTTCTGTTTATGATTCCCTGGGGGCGTAGATTTCCTTCACCTGCTGCTGTTCGTTCCGTAGATCGGGTACCTACAGCACCTTTTCGTTCGGGGAGAGGAGCATAGCATAGCGTGCCTATCCTTGTCCTCCGCGAACTTTTCCCTCTTCTTTTTTGTATACCTATTGGATGACCCCCTCACGGCGTTCTGGCGGAACTTGTGTTTGCTATTGGGTAAAAGGGCTGTACTGGGCTGGCGGGGAAAGGGATGTGTAATGCCTTTTCTTTTTTTTTTTCCTTTCTATTTTTCACCCCTCCTCTCTTCTTCCAATGTGATATATGACTCCAATCAATCAATCAGAAGAAAAAAATGAATTATTACCATTTACTCATCTTCATCTATATAATCATTATTTATCTTAAGCGCTGACGCTGGAGTATCTGTCCGTCTTCTCGCAGTCGTCTCTTGTGCTGGTTGTCGTCACAGATCTTTGCCCTTCCGAGGAGTTCTCCGCCATCCCACCGGTTTTTCTTTCTGCCCTCTTTTGGAAGGCATATTGAACGATCAAAGGGTTGCGAAGTTCGGGAGGTTGGGGGAGGGTTAAGTTATGACGTCGTCATTCTTCAAGTTGGTTCGCACTGCGGACAAATCATTTTTCTTGCTTTTTTCCCTTCCCTTCCCTAAGGTTTCTAAATATTCCGCGGGCGGCGGGCAGTGCGAGCAGCGATGTCCGAACATTTGTATAGAGCACGGGAAAGAAATATTATTTATACTATTTACTTCGCCTCCTTTTGTTTTGCTCTTTTTGTTTCTCGTATTGCTGCGCTCTGCATTGCATTGCATGGCATTGCATTGCATCGCATCCCTCCCATTTCTTTTCGTCTCGTCTCGTCTCGCATCTTGCTCCTTATCGATGCCCGGCCTTGTCGATGGGCGGCCCCCGACCGCCCGCGCCCGCCGGCCGGCCGCCGGGCGACCTCCACATCCATGGACCATCCATCCGTCTCCCACTGCACCCCGGTTCCTCCGAACCCCCCGTTTCCCGTTTTCCCAGAGTTCCAATTCCTTCCAGATCCTCCCTCCTCTTCTTCTTTTCTGCTACGTGCCGTAGATTATCGCATCTTCTTTTATTTCTACCTTGCTGCTTGCTCCGGTTGATTTCTCGCGCGCACGCACATTTACGCAGGACGGCGGATATTTATTCTTTTGCTGTACCTACCCGTCAGCACCGGACGGAAGAGATTCCCGGAAGCTTCTCCTTGCTCTCCTCCGTCAACGCCCGCGACTGGCGAACGAATATATAGACGACCCGACGACGACGACGGCGACGCTACTCTCTGTGTATACCGATATCTGTACGCGCACATCTCGGACGACGACCGACGATAGATAGACGACCGACGAAAGCAAAGGAACGCCATCCGTGCCGCGCCCCGACATCAAAAGGACAGAAGATCGATCCATTCCCGACGCCTCCATTCCAATCAATCGATCAATCGGCCACCAACAACGAAACCAACGATACATACACATCCCTCCCGCAACCCGAACCTTTCCGCCTCCCCCCAAACAAGACACACACACACACGCGGGGGCTTTTTTCCCGATGAAGCTGCCGCCCGTCGCGCGCGGCCCGTGAGACAATGGCAGCCGAGGCGGTCCCTCAGATCCGGGTCACGGACCCGCAGAGCCGCGATGCGGCGCTTCCCATGAGCCCGATCGAGGGCGGCGCGGCGCCCGCGACGACGGGGTTTGCTGGCGGCGGCGTGGAAACGGTGGGGTTGGCACATACTGGTGGTGGTGGAGCAGGAGGCGGAGGAGGAACAGCAGGGCGACCGTCGTCGAGGAATGAACGTACGTCTTATGTCCCTTTGCGATTCCCCTGCCCTGGTGAAAGACTGGGGTGTGCGATGAAGAGGGGAGTTAGAGAGCAATTGCGCTGACGCTTTCCGTGCCGCTCCGGCGATCGCGCGCGACACCATAGGACCGGCGACGAGCAATGGCATCCACGCGCGCAGCGCGACGCCGATCATCTCGCTGCCGCAGCGGGGCCGCGCCGGCACGACCGCGACCCAATATACGGTCCGCGGAGAGACGGAGAGGAGCCAGAGCGGCGGCGGCGGCGGCGGCGGCGGGGCCGCGATCGATCCGCTATCCCAACACATCTTCAAGCGCACGCACACGCAGAGCTCGATCCTGTCGCAGAAGAAAGGTGATGGCGCCGGCGGTGGGAGCGGTGCGGATCCGCGCCATCCGGGAGAGCTGGCGCGGTCGGATACCGGGGGTACCACCAGCGGAGGCGGGGTGCGGGACAAGAAGTGAGTTTCTCCCTTTTTTTCCGCCTTTGTTTGTGGTCGTGTGTTTGTTTGTTTTTTGTTGTTTTTCTGGCGGCCAGCCACCATGCCGTGGAACGTGGTTGGGCGGCCGTAGCTTAGCTCAGCTCAGCTCAGCTCATTTCCGCGCAGCCCAAAACTCAACGGGGCCTTCGGATGGGGATGGAGTCTTCGTCTTTCGCATGCTGCTGCTTGCTTTCGACTGTTTCGAATGCATGGTCTTTGACTGACTCGTGGTGATCACTCCCCGACCATCCAGAAAGGGCGTTTCGTTCCTCAGCCGCTTCATCGGGAACAAGAAGAAGGGTAGCGGCGGCGCGACGACGGCGGATAGCGGCGGGACCTACGAGGATGCATCGGAGGCGAGCGAGGTCCGGCCGGAAGGGATGGACGCGCAACTCTTCTCTCAGCCCATCGACAACATCGGCTTCAGCCCGCGGCACCCCCACCCCCCGGGGTACATCAAGTTCCGCGCCAAGTTCAAGCGCGCCCGCGAGTTCAACCGGGTCTTCCTGGCGCAGGAGCTGCAGAGCCCGATGTCCCTGAAACGGAGCGACACGGCGCGCACGGCGTCGACGACGGGGTCGGGGACGGCGACCATGCCGGGGCCGCCGCCGCCGCCGCCGCCGACACCGTCCCCGGCGAACGGATTGCCGACGGCGAACAACCCGACGTGGGCGCTCGAGTTCAGCCGGGATGGACGCTACCTGGCGTCCGGGGGCCAGGACCGGGTCGTGCGCGTCTGGGCGGTCATCACCTCGCCGGAGGAGCGGCGGGCGCACGAGAAGGATGAGATCACGGCGAGCATGGTGGAGGGCGCGACGACGCATCTGAGCGCGCCCGTATTCCAGAAGCGGCCGATTCGGGAGTACGAGGGGCATACGGCGACGGTTTTGGATCTGAGTTGGAGCAAGGTGGGTCGTTTGATTTCCCCCTCTGTTTCACACACCCATCGGGCTAATATGTGGGGTACAGAATAACTTCCTCCTGTCCTCGTCCATGGATAAGACGGTTCGGTTATGGCATATCTCTCGTCCGGAGTGTTTGTGCACGTTCAAGCATACGGATTTTGTCCCTTCGATTCAGTTTCACCCCCGTGATGATCGATTCTTCCTGGCGGGCTCGCTCGACACCAAGCTTCGGCTGTGGAGCATCCCGGACAAGAGCGTCGCGTACTGGAACCAGCTGCCGGACATGATCACCGCCGTGGCCTTCACCCCCGATGGGAAGACGGCGATTGCAGGGACGTTGAGCGGGCTGTGCCTGTTCTACGAGACGGAGGGGCTGAAGTACCAGACGCAGATCCACGTCAAGTCCAGCCACGGCAAGAACGCGAAGGGGAGCAAGATCACCGGGATCCAGGCGTTCACGATCCCGCCGGACGGCGGCACGGGCGAGCTGAAGCTGCTCATCTCCAGCAACGACTCCCGGATCCGGCTGTACAACTTCCGCGACAAGAGCTTGGAGGTCAAGTTCAAGGGCCACGAAAACAACTGCAGCCAGATCCGGGCCTCGTTCACGGACGACGGGAAGTACGTGATCTGCGGCAGCGAGGATCGGCGGGCGTACATCTGGTCCACCGGCCCGGCCGAGGGGGAGAAGCGCAATCAGCGGCCGGTGGAGATGTTCGATGCGCACAATACCATCACGACGTGCGCCGTACTGGCGCCGACGAAGACGCGGCAGCTGCTGAGCGCGTCGGAAGACCCGGTGTACGACATCTGCAACCCGCCGCCGGTCACGCTGCTCAGCCGGCTGGAGACGGAGTCGATCCGGTCGTGGAAGCCGCCGACGGATAACGGGAGCGCGCAGGGGACGCCGGTCGAGCCGCCGGTGCGGAAGGCGGAGGAGTCGCCGGCGTACATCGCCCGGTCCGCCCACCCGGACGGCAACATCATCGTGACGGCGGACTACACGGGCAGCATCAAGGTGTTCCGGCAGGACTGCGCGTACGAGAAGCGGCTGAAGAGCGACTCCTGGGACTCCGCCTCGGTCTTCTCGAAGAAGGTCGGCTCGAGCTACGCCGGTCGGCCCAGCTCCATTCGCACCCGGGCGAGCTCGCGACGGCGGGACTCGGTCAGCACGCAGCCGGCCAACGAGCGGATCATGTCCTGGCGGCAGGACATCACCAGCAGCAACCGCGACTCGGACAGCGGCGCCAACGCCGGCGGCAGCTTGCACCACGGCCGCCGCGGCAACCGCAGCGTCTCGCCCCGCAAGTCCTTCGGCGGGATCAGTGTAGCTTCCTCCCGCCCCCGCCACGACCCCTCCGGCGGCGCGAGCCAGAAACCGCCCTCCCGCCCCAACACGAGCAGCACCTCCTCCCCGCCCAGTTCCGCCCACAAGCACTCCCTCGACGACCCCGCCTCCTCCCGAGCGACACCCCCCGTGCCCTCACACCCCCTGGCCTCCTTCGGCCAACCCCTCCATCGACTCCGCACCAACACCTCGCTTTCCTCCACCTCCTCCCACCCCGTCCGGCCCACCCACCGGAGCTCCACCATCACCGAACCCGCCACCGCCGCCGCCGCTGCCGTCGTCGACAGCTCCTCCACCCGCACACCCCGTCCGCCCGACCAATCCTTCGAGAATCAACGACCATCCACCTCGCACCCGCGCCTTGAAGCCACCACCGAGCGTTCCACATCCACGTCCACACCTACGAACGGCTCCACGGCCGCGCAACGAAACCCCCCGGTCAACCCCCTCTGGCTCCACGGCACCCAGTCCTGGGCCTTCTGGAACCCGGCGCCGTACCGCGAGCAGCTCGTCTCCCGTCTCCGCGCGCCATTCGGCGGCGGTGGCAGCAGCAGCAGCAATGGAAGTCATGGCAGCAACGGCACGACCAAAAACAACGCGAATCACCCGAACGGGCGCAACGCTCGACCTACCACGTCTTCCTCGGTAACAGCGGACCCCCGCCGCGAAGCCACCCTCAGCCCCCCGGGGCACGATGCGTCTGACGCCGATCCCGACGGCGATTGCGAGGGCGATGGCGATGGCGATGGCTTACTCGCCGTCCCCCTCAGCAAGCGCGCGAGCTCCGTCGTCTCGCGCCTGAGCAGCGAGGAGGAGTTCGAGGCGGCGCTGGAGCGGCGTGCTCACAGTCGCGACGGTGATGGCAGCGGTCACGGCGGCGTTGCGGAGCAGGAAGGGCGTGAGGATGCAGGGGAGGATGCAGGGGAGGAGGAGTTGGTGTGCGGCGCGTGCGGGGGCCGGGGCTGGCGGGCGCGCGTCGTGGGTGGGAGTCCTGGTGGCTCTGGCGGGGTGAGGCGGTTGGTTTGTGAGGGGTGTGGGGAGGTGGTTTGAGGGATTCTTTTTTCTTCTATTTCTTGGGGTTTTTTTTTGAGTGGGGGGTTTGGATGCTTTTTTGGGTGATGATGTTTTCTTTTTTTTACTTTCTGTATGTACTTATCGAAACGCTACGCCATTTCTTCTCCCTTCTCAACTTTTTGGGTTCTGGTCACGCGGGTTCAGCCTGTTCTACTTCACGAAAAGGGCAATGGAGGAAGAAGGCACGAGTACGTATGTAGTTTTGGGATTGTACTTGCGAAAGTATAAAAGGAAATCCCATCGAACCGACATCCCAAACTCCCATTGCTCTGCCGCTTTGAACAAACGAAAGACCTGAATGCACACACACTCGCATCCGACATCTCATTGCTGCGGCTGCTGATCTTCCATCCGGATCTCCGGGACAGGAACGCTCGCTTCCGCACCGTCGTACCTCTCATTCCCTCCCTCCTCCTCCTTCGCGTTCGACTCCTCCCCCTTCTCCTTCGCCGCTCCCTGCTCCCCCTTAAACCCCGCATGCTCCGAATGGCGTTTATAATAATAGCTGCCCTCCTTCGGCCTAACCTCCGGGCTGACCTCCCTCAACACCGTCTCGAGCAGGGCCCTCACACCCTCGGCATGATCCGCATCGCGATGCCAAATCGTGACCAGAAAACTCGTAAAACGCACGCTCAAACTCACCCCGCACAGGTCGTCGCGGAACGCGGTGCGGGAAGGCGGGGAGGCGACGGCGTCCTGGAGGGTCTCGCCGACGGCCATGAGGCAGATCTCCTGCCAGAAGCGGGGGCCGAGGCCGGCGGCCTTGGGCACGCGGAACGTCCACGCGCCGCCCCGGACGTTCCGCGCGTCCTCCCAGACGGGCTTGACCCCCTTGTGGAAGAGGTGCACGCTGTCCCGCAGCGGCAGCTGGCCGATGTCGAAGTTGTTCCAGACCGACCAGAAGTCGCGGATGTCGTTGATCGTGTGCAGCTTCACGAGCCGGGACTCGTAGGATGAGGCAGAGGAGGGGTCGGTAGAGGTGGTGGTGGCGTCGGTGGTGTGGGAGCCTTCGGCGGCGGAGGTGCTGTCGGTGGGCTTCTTGCGGTCTTGACGGTCGTGCCAGAACTCCCAGGTGTGCACGAGCGGCGGGGGTCGTAACTTGGCGAGCAGGTTCTGTCGCATCTCCTTGCCGCGAGCGGGCGAGGCGGTCGCTTGAGCGCTGGTCTCGTCGTGGTTGGTGTTGTTGAAGTGCGGGAGCTCGCGCGTTTCGAGCGAGGGGACGCGGAAGCGTTGCGACATGCTGCGGTGGTAGAGCACGTAGGCTTGGGCGAGCCGGCTGAGAAGGCGGAGGCGGTGAGGACGGGCGCGCGGATGTGGCGGGTAAGGGGTGCGGACGATGTCCTCGATGAGCTGAGACATGATGGTGGTTAGACAAGTTGAGGTTGTGATGGTGGAGAGGGTTGAGGGTTAGATGTAGCAGAGATGGGGCGGGAGTGAGGTAGCAAAGAAAAAGCAGCTTGAGAAAAAAAGAGAGAGGAAGTGATCTATCAGAGGGTGACAAACGAGATCTCAACTCTACGATGTAAGTCGCTAGACGATCACACATCTCCTCTCTTTCCCCTGTCACGACATTCGTGCTACAATACCTCAACCCCGACAATAGGAGAGACTAATAAAGAATATAATATAGAGAGATTGGTGATGTCCTGAATAGGGCTTTTGGCGCAAAAGCATTTGAGGACAAAGAGACGACGGAACTTGTATAACGAACGCATGGCACATAAGCGTTTGGGAAAGCGGAGCGAGACAGTACGAGCAGAGGTCTGAGACCCGGGGTGCAAAATGAAGGACTGATGAGAGAGGACATGGATCTTCAAAGAAATGAATCATTCACTTACGCAGGAAGTAGGTGGTCGAGCGAGCCTCTCTCCTGAGCAGAAGCGCTGTCACAGCGGGGCGGCTATAAGTATATGAGCCCCTCGAGAGATATACACGGCCGGCACAGGGATGAACAGAGGTGGTTAAGGATACAGGAAAGGTAACAGGAGAGAGAGTTGTAGGAGTAGTAGTGACAAGCAGCAGGAGGATGGTGTTGTAAGAGAGAAAGAGGGCGAGTTGAGGAAGACAAAGAGGTGTTGATGTTGGACTCGTTGGTTACTTATCCCCGCCCGAGGCAAGCAAGGCACCCGCAGATGGTCAGGTACCCGCTCAGCTCAGGCGCGCGGCCTCGTTTATCCTGCGACAACGGGGCGGGCGCTTCCGTTTCAGAGCGCCGCCCCCGTGGATACACCGCCCTCAACGTCCGACCCACTCCCATTCCGACTTTACTGCCGGCAGAATTTCTTCCGTCGCCATTGACTTCCCTTCTTCTCACCAGAGAAACGACAAGATCATTCACTACACTCCGCACAAGCAAAGAAAAAGAGAAAAGAAGTCACAACCGTCACCGGCACGTCTTGAGTCATCACATCTCCCTTCATCCGCGGGAAAATCCGCATCATCTACATTCACCTCCTCCGTCAATAGCAACAAGCCATGGCCCCAAAACGCCTCATCACCGAAGTCGACGACGACCCCAGCGACCACAGCGACAACAGCGCCCCCTCCACCACCACATCCCGCCTCGCGCAGCGGCGAAGAATCTCTCCCTTTCCCTCCAACTCCGGCGCCCACCACCGTCACGCGCAAGCCAGGTCCCCGACCCCGTCATCCGAACCGGAATCCGAATCCGAAGAGAGCTCCGTCATCTCCTCATCCTCCTCATCCTCCGTCACCTCCTCCCTATACGAAGCCATCACCGCCACCGTCGCCGCCAACGCCGCCGCCGTCAACGCCGCCGCCGTCTACATCCTCCGCCAGCGCAGCCAGCACCTCCGTCAGCGCCTCGACAGCTTCCTCCCGCAGCTGCGCGAGGCGAACCGCATGCTCGATGAGGAAGAGGCTGCGGGCCGAGGGTTCGAGATCAATGACGATGATGATGAGGAGGGAGAGGATGGGGATGAGGATGAGAAGGCGCGGCGCGGACCGGTGGTGGAGATGAATTTGGGATTGGGCGTGTTGGAGGAGAAGAGGGCGGATGGGGAGGGGGAGAGTGAGGCGAGTAGTGAGGGAGAAGAAGGGGAGGGTGGGGAAACGGATGTATTGGGACGGTTGATGGGCGTGCCGAAGGAGGAGAGGAGGACGAGGCGGAGTTCCGGGGCTGGGGTCGGGATCGAGGAGCTGGGGGAGTGAAGAAGAGAATGGAAGGGAATCAATGAACGGGGAAACTACGATGCACCATACGCCTACATACGCCTACATACGCCTACATACGCCTACATACTATACTCTTAATACACGCCTACTGTATCGATCTGATCACCAATACCCAGATGCTCACTCACTACCAACCCTTCTTCCGCATTCAACGTATCTGTATCTCACATGAACCTATTCTCAAGTCCAAACGGATAGTCCACGTACCGACTGATACAGTACGTAGCCACCACCACTACCAACTCGGCCTGTACATAATAAAATCTATATGGAGGAGATATATATATGTTACAACCGAATCCCAACCTGCTGATCCCCAGTCCCTTCGTTTTCCCTCGGTCCTTCGATCACTCAATATAAATACAAGTTTGCATTCCTTTTTCCGTCCTTGCGATCCCCGACCTGGTAGCATCCGAAAGGAATGGGGAAGGAGAAACCCAAAAAGAAGATCTATATCGCTCTTCTCCCCCGATTTCTTTTTCAAAAACCAATGATCCGAGAAGGGAGTGGCATGGCATACCCAAGAACATGCCCTCCTCCCCTTCTCTCACCCTTCAAGAGGAAATGATAACCAAAAAGCGCTCTCTCTCTTTTTTTCCAACTCTCCGCAACCAAAACTCCATAATCCCCAAGCGGTTTCTCGCCATTCTCCAAGAAACAAAAGGAGAAAACAACCCAGCTCTCAATCTCCTCACTCCAAACAAGAAGAAACAGCCCGAAACCCCCAATCCAAAATCCCATCCAACCCACGAATCATCACCGTCCCCTCCCCCTCCTCCCCCCACGATCCTCCTCCGACGCCACCGGCCGCTTAACCGCCACAAAATACGTCCCGCCCGCATCCGTCCAAGACACGCTATCCGAATAATACTCCTTCGTCTGCACATCCAGAATATTCCGATAATCCTGATCGTGGCGACGGTTCGCCAGCGCGAAATTCTTCAAGCTCACCACCACGCAGCCATCCCGCAGATCCAAGAATTTCATGCTCAAGCTGTCGTTCAGCGCGCTGGTGAAGGCCTGGTTGTTCACCAGCACGACGTCGGCGCGGCGCAGCACGGCGTCGATGGCCGGGGTGGCCAGGAAGTCGCCCTCGAGCAGGTGGATGGGGCCGACGTTCAGGCCCCAGAGGCGGGAGCGGGCCTGGAGCTCCGCCGCCTGCAGCCGGGCCAGCTGGCACGGGTTCGGCATCATCTCGATGCCCCAGCTCTCCGCGCCGGTCTCGAGGGCGGCCTGGAGGACCACGTTGCCCACCCCGGACCCGAGGTCCACGAAGACGGAGTGTGAGGTGAGGTGCGTTTCCCGGAAGATCTCGTGGCAGAAGCGCGGCAGCAGCTCGCCGTACACGTTGTCGGTGCCGTTCTGGTAGGCGCGCAGCAGCGAGACGCGCGGCGATACGGTGCGCGCGTAGACTTGGGAGAGGATCCGCTCGACCAGCGGGAGGGGCAGGGTGTGCATGTCGTTGAGCACGGCGGCGATGGTGCCGTCCGCCACGGCGCGGTCGAGCAGTGCGTTGTACTCGCCCAGTACGGCGCGGAGGTCAGCGAGGGAGTTGTGTTGGATGGCACGTTTGATCCGCCGCGGGAAGCCGGTGTTCTCGTTCATGTACTCCTCGCTGAGGGCGTCGGGGAAGTAGTGGGTGAGGACTTGCTCGACCGTTTGGATGATCTCGTCGAGCGGCTTGAAGCCGTCGCTTTCGCGGGGTCGGACCAGCTCGAATCTACGGGGAAAGGGGAGGTTGGTCAGCCATGCATTGTCCGGAGTAAGGTGATAACGCCATGCATTCCTCAAGGCGCCGGGAAGAAGAAAAAAGTGTCGACCTACCGTTCCGACGGAGACGCAGACGGATACCGCAACTCCACAACCGGAATCTCCTCCTCCCCCTCAAACACCTTATAAAAGTCCTTCTCATGCCCATCCACCGTGAGATCATAGCCATGCACCATCGCCGGCACAGGCCCATCCGCCCCGGTATCGCCGCCGTCAGCCTGGCTCGCGGGATCCCTCCATATCCTCCGCTTCGGATCCGGTTCCAGCGAGGTGCTCGTCTTCGTCCGCTTCCGCGCGATCGCCGGCTCCTCGTCCGAGCTGCTCGAGCTGTCGTCGCTGCTGAACTGCACCGTCGGCGTCGCCGAGGCCTTGCGCTTCGTTTCGAGCCGGCTGGCCGACTGCACCTGCCGGGACGGCGCGGCCGGTCGTCGCGTGCCGCCCTTCCCCGCCGCTGCCGCCGCCGCCGTCGGCGTCCTCGATGCGCTCAACGCCCGGCTGAGCGGCGCGCTCGTTCGGGAGGGTGTGCGTGGGATGGGGTGAGCGGGTGAGGCTCCGTTCGGCGGCCGGATCGCCGTCGTCGATCGGGGTTGTTGGGCGGGGCGTTTCTGCTGCTGTTGCTGCTGCTTCACCGTAACCTTCCTGGTCACGGCTGCGGGTTTGCTGAAGTTAAACATCATAACCGATGGGGCTAGTCGCCACAAAAAAGAACGAGGGTAACGATGCGCGCGCGCGCAGCGGCGTCGGCGGCGGCGGCGAGGGGGAAAAAGCGACTCGGTTTTTTTTGTTCGTTCCAAAAGTGAAAGGAAAAATTAAGAAGAAGAGATAGAATGTGAAAATCAAATCCTCATATTATATGGTACAAAAACTCAGGAATAAAGAATGGAGTTTTCGAGGATCGACGGCGCGCGCGCAGGGAGGCGGAAGGCAAAAATAAGTATAGAGAGAGATAGGAGGGTGGAGGACGGAGGATGGATGGCGAAGTGGTAAGCAGACCGGCAGCAGAGCAGAGCGAGAGAGAGAGAGAGAACGCAGGCCTTGGTCAGGCACACATATCAGCAGCATCGTGCACTTGCTGCACAGAGCGGCCGCAACCCTCTGACTCCCCAGTCCAACGACAGGTCTTGGCACGGATCAGAAAATATTATATCACACATGGCATATTCATACACAGAATATTGGTAACAAATAAGTGGATTCCTTTTATGCTAACCATATATGAACATCATTTATACATGTAAATGCGCGTATGCGTAAGAAAGCAAAAGAGAGAAAAAAAGGGGAAAAAAGAGAGTGAAAAGTTCATAGTAAAGTGAAGAAAAGAAACCAACCCCTCCTCCTACTTCTCTCCTCACCACGCCTAAAAGAGACAAACACACCCGTCCCTTCCGCCATTTTGATTTAGAAAGCAGTAGTAGCAGTAGTAGCAGTAGTAGCAGTAGTTCGCAGGGAAAAGATAGCACAGAAGACCAAAAAAAAAAACCGATTTCCGCCCGGTTCCCCTCGCTTCGCCTTCTCCCTATGATAGTATAGTGCATTCCAATTCGGAAACAACAAGACATACGCACACAGAGCGAGAGTAAGGTGTAGGATGGAATGGAGAGGGAGAGTGATAGAGAGAAACAGAGGGGAAGAGCGGGAAGAAGGAAGTAGAAAAGGGAAAGCCATGCGGAACAAGAATCCCCGTATTGAATAAGCCCGACAGACACCCATGTTTTTGTTTGCAAAATCCTCCCTCTCCCTAACCTCCTACCCCCTTACCCCTCTCTCTCTCTCCCTCCAGACTCAGGGGAAAAAACGACTAGTTTGACCACCGTTGTTGAAAAGACTCAGCACACGGGTATGTGGGAAAAAGAATCATAACAGCACAACTCACATACACACACAGCCTTTTCCTACTCGACAAAAAAAAAGAAAGGAGAAGAAGTCGAGACAAAACCTAAAAACCCCACAAAGAGACCATGCGTCACACTCTTCATAACCCGAGACTCCCGAGGCATCGTCACACCGTCGAAGAATTCATAGGCACGGAGACCATTTCGCAAGACATCAGAGGCCTTGTCCACTATGACGCGAGAGCACGACCGCCCCTCCGGTTGTTCTTGCCCTTGCTGGGCACGGTGCTCCAGCCGTCGTCTTCGAGAGCCTCGGTGGTCGAGGGCGCAGCAGCGGGAGCTTCTTTGCGTCTCCAAGATCCACCTTCGGCAGGTTTCGTGGGTTCCTTGGGCTTCACGGCCTTGTCATCAACAATCTCGCCGTTGGCGGGCGCCTTGCCAGCTTCGGTTTCGTTCGTCTCGGCGTTGTCCTCATCTCGTCGTAAGATTTCGTAACTCTTGCCTTCCTTGGTGCCCTCGTTGGCCTCCGCGGTCTCCTTCGCGTCCTTGGACTCCTTGGCTTCCGGGGCCTCCTTCTGCTTCTCCTCTTTAGCAGCGGCCTCCTTAGCCCGCTTCTCCTCACGAGCCTTCTCGTCCTGCTCCTTCTTCTGGCGGAGGGCAAGTTGACGCTTCTCCTCGACCTCGCGCTCTCTAGCGGCAGTGTCAATTGGGCGTGCGGCGCCGAACGGGTTTGACTTGGAACTGTGCGTGGCGGCCACGGGAGACGGCTCCGCCTCGGAGACGGTACGCTTTTGGAGGTTCAGTCTCGGCCTCTGGGCGGGACCGGTAGGTGCAGCAGCAGGCGAGGAAGGTGTACTGACATCCGGGGTGGATGCGGGCGACTTCGGAGAGGGGTCAGGCCTCATCTTGGACCTCCATTCGTTGTCCATCTCCGCAGCGGTAGGCTGGCGCTCGACAGCCGGGCGCTCGTGGAACTCACGGCGAGGAGGGCGCGAGCCCTCCTGAGAGCCTGCCCAGTTAGGCGAGTTCCTGCGGTCACGAGGCCCTTCGTAAGTAGCGTGAGACCTGCCGCCCTCACGGAAGCCTCCAGCAGGAGCTGAAGGAGAAAGCGGGCCTTTCCTCTCCCAATTGCCAAAGTCACGGACCTTGCCATCGCTCTCGAAAGGACGCCTCCTCTCGGTACGCTCACCACGCTCGCTACCTGCTTCACTGCCGCCAAAACCCCTGTCCGAAGTGCGACGCTGGTTGGGGAGGTCGGGGAGAGGTCCCTTACGGGTCCAGTCATCGAAGACACGGGTCTCCGGGCGATCCTTGGCTGCGTCAAGTTAGTATATAGGCTGCGCACAGTCCGCGGAAGGATAACTTACGCGGATCGGCGACACTAATCCGGATATTCCTGCCTTGGAACTGAGTGCCATTCAAGTCAAGAGCCTTCTTCAAGCCGTCAAGAGTACCAAACTCGACGTAACCGAATCCCTTCGGCTTCCGTTCCATTTTATCCTCCACGATACGTACGCTAGTGACCTCACACCCGGTGAAGAAGTCCTGGATATCGCCTTCGGTAGCATCGAAGGACAGGTTGCCGAGATGGGCGGTGTAAGGAGGCTTCGTGGGAAGGGGAAGCTGTTCACGGACCGCATAGGGGCGGTCTAAGCCATGTCAGCGAATGCGCTGGACGGTATGGTGTGCATCAAAGGCAGGAGATCCTACCACCACCGAAGCTACGTTCGCCGCCAAATCCAGAGGAGGAACCAAATGTACGGGATTCACCGCCGCCGTATCCAGTGCGGGACGCTGTGATTTCGTCGTCAGTCAGAGGTTATTGCTACATGGCCAAAATTTTCGGGTGGCCTCAGGGCCGTCAGGCGGGCGTACCAGCTGCACCATCCGTTAGCACCGATTCCGAAGGCGGGAAGGGGAGGGACTTACTGGAAACGGGCATGTCTTCCATCTCGTCGGCCCAGGAGCCCAGCGCTACAGTATGTCAGTCACGCACAGAGCAATGGCGGATCGGGCGGGAGTAGCGCATACACTGGTCGCCCAGGAAGTCCCCGAGGGACATCTTCTGGGTCTGCTTCTTTGCGGGGGCTGCAGCAGGCAAGTGTTAGCAGTCATTCTCGGCGTCGTCATGTTGCACGGCGGGGCGGATGAGCGTGTGTGAAGAGGTGGAACGAATTGCCAGACAGACGGGGCGGCTCTCCGCACGAACGCACGCACGCACGCACGATATTACATACCCATGATTGCGAAGGTCAGTCAACGCGCTGAACGTGGTCGCGCGCTGGCTGTCAAGGAGGAGCTGAGTGGACGAGAGTCGCGCTCAGCGGTGCGGTGCGGGTTGAGTACGTTGGGGAGGAGCAAGTGGTGTCGTGTGGGAGTGTGGGGGGTTTCCTGTCGACTTTTGCATCACTTTGGGAGGTGCGGGCTGAAATGAAGTTATACGCCTGAAAAATGCCAAGCCTAATCCGGTTAGTCCGCCCCGAAAAGCTGATCGGACAGGATGGGAATGTTCCATGGGCACGGACTAACTGCTTACGACGCTTAGATTACTGTGTCCAGGCACTTCGCTGTAAGATATCGGATGGCAGGCATACCAGCAGTACTCCATATTCAGTATCAAACCACACCTCATCCCTTCAGGGCTCTGTTTGTGAATCCCCTCAATCCCTCCTTTCCGCTGCTTTCCTCTCATACTCTCCCACGACGATGGCCGGCAACGGTGGCCCTTCGGAGCAAAGGCCACCGACTAGCCCAATTATCGATGAAGCTGATGGTCCGCAACCTCGCACTCCCAGTCAGATCCTGGTACCAGCCCTTCAAGTAGGAGCACTTTCTGGTGAGTCTCATTAAATTCTATTGTAATTTCACCATGTTACCACCATACGTTGCTCTTGATTACGTTCATATGGTCCCCTGAGGTCTTCCATTGCTATTTTCCGATCATGTCATCCTTCTCAAGCTCGTCCAGGTCATGTTATTTTTCCTTATTTTTCAGGCATCACACCCTCTCGAAGGGGCCCTATGTATGTCTTCAAATGGGTGGTTATTACACCACTTCCCTTTCCAAACAGCACTGGTCCTTCAAAAAGGCTGCAGTTTGAATTGTGCGCAGGAGGACGAACTCCTGCAAACAAGCCGCTGCCCTCTCCGGAAACCCCTCCATAGCTAAAACCCCTTGCCAATCAATCCCTTCTCCCCTCTCTTCTTCTAGAATCAAACAACCACTCACCACTCCCCCAACCAGGAGCAACCGGCCTCCTCTTCGGCGGCGCCGCCGGCGTCATCCGCTCCAGCTCGCCAGGCATCTTTGCCACCGCCGCTGGGATCCAATGGTTCACCCTCGGAAGCACCTTCTGGTTGGCGCGGTCGTTCGTCCTGCACGGGAGCGACAGCGGCAGCAGCGTACTCGACGCCTTCCACCGGACCCGCGGGACTCCGCCGTCAGACGACACATCCGGGGACCGCATCCTGGCCAGCACGATGGCCGGGGCCATCGCGGGCGGGACCACCGGCGCACTGCTGCGTACGCACATATATCCCCCCCTTGGTCCCCTTCCCTTCCCCCCACCCCGCTCAATCCGCTAACCACCACCCCGAAAAACATCAGGAGGCCGCGCACATATCATCCCAGGCATGCTCATGTTCTCGCTCTTCGGCGCGGGGGGGCAGGCGCTGTTTAACCGGCTTGACCGTCAGCGGCAGCGACAGCAACAGCAACAGCAACAGCAACAGCAACAGCAACAACAGGACGGCGAGCAGAAGTCCCCGGAGAACTGGGTCCAGCGCCTCAGCCGCAGCAAGCTTAGCCCGATGAAACCCATCTCGGATGCTGAATACCTGCATATGCTGGAGGAGAAGCAGCTCCGCGTTGATGCCGAGATTGCTTTGATCGACGAGCGTTTGGCGCGTTTGCGGCGGGAGGTGGAGGAGCAGCGGGCGCAGGGGCGCGGGGATGAGGGAGGGTTGCCGTGAGGAGACGAGGTGGGAGAGGCGAAGATGGACTCCGGCTTTCGGCGTTATGGATCCTGGCATCTTTTGGGAAGGCGTTACGGCTTCATCAGTGGGAAAAGGCGTTATTATTGTAGCGTTTCGTGATACACTACCATAGCTCATGTGATCTTTTAGCGAAAATCCCCTCTCTATGAGAGATATATTACAAAATTGACGGTCAACGCTCTAGAAAACTCTATCATACACAATACGCACCGTCTATCAGTGCTTCTCGTGACGTGAAAAAGCGGAAAAGAGAAGAAGAATATACATCAGCTTACATCCAGGAAGACAAACAGATACATCAGCACCCCTCCACCCCTCGGCCCAACAACTCCCTCCCAACGTCCTGAACCACCTCATCGCCATCGACCAACGATTCCTTCGCCCGCACCGTCCCAGCCGCATCCATAGCCTTGCACAAATCGAACAGCTCGCCATCAGTCGGCGCCAGATGGACGAGGAGGCCGATAGCTAACGTCAAGCCCTTCACCGCCTCCTTGCTCTCCTGCTCGACCTGCAGCGCCTCTAGCAACGCGGCCAGTAGCTCGACCTGATCGCTTTCCGGCAGGGCCTCGCGGCCCTCCGCGACGCGGACGCGGTGGTTCGCCATCGCCATGTTGAACGCGAGGCTGGCGGCGGCGACGCGGACGGTGGGGTGGGCGTCGTCGAGCAGGGAGGTGGAGAGGAGGGTGGTGAGCAGGTTGGCGAACGACTGCTCCTGGAGGATGAACTTGCGGAAGAGGGGGGAGGTGAAGAGGTTGGCGGCCATGTGCAGCGTGACGATACGCAGGTTGTAGGGCGCCGAGTCGAGCTGGTTGACGTGCTGGATGAGGTGGCGGATGGTGGCCGCGTCGTGCTCCTCGGCGAAGAAGCCCGAGACCCGGGCGTCGATGAGGGCAATCCGGAGAAGGTCGATGGCGGGAAACAGCTGGTCAGGGGGCAGGGTGCTCGTGGAGGATCGGAGAAAGGCGGCGAAAGAGGTGAGATCAGGGAGCGGAGCTTCCTTAGCGCCCTCACTGTTCACGGCCATGACGAAGTCCTTGACCGCGACCACGAAGGGCTCCTGCCCGGCGTCGCCCATCTTGGCGAGGAGTTTGTCCAGGGGGGGCAGTTTGCTGTATGTGACCGGCCTCTTACTGGTGCGCAGGAGACTCGAAAGGTCCAGATTCGCATGTGGATGAGGGACATAGGCACGTTGGAGCAACAGCTGCACTGTCCCTTTCAGCCGGTTGGGATCCGCCCCGGACCATTCTTCCTCCTTTTGGCCCTTCAAGAAAGCAATAAATGTCGGTGTGGCAGTGATATTATACTTCTTGGCGACGTCGTATGCAGCGTTGATGTCCACTTTCATAAGCACCGCTTGGCTTCCAGCGTTGGCAGCAAGCTCGTCATAGGCAGGATAACATATCTTGCACGGCGCGCAGATCGAACTGGTAAAAAAGATGACGGCTACCTTATCGGATGCTGAAACCAGAAGTCTCTCCACCTCTTCGACTCTTGTCACGTCGTGGACCTTCCCTTCCACGCCGTTCGCGGCAGTCTGGACCTGTCTCACTTTACCGTTGCCATTCGCGACTGGTGCAGCAGTCTGGGAGGGCGGAGTGTATTCAGGTGGAACCTGTGCCTGGGTAACAGATCTGAGCGCACTGTCAAGCTGAGGCCGGAGCATTTGCCCGAACGGCGTGTTCAGAACGGTTTGTGGCAGGGAGGTGATGTGGTCCGGGATACCACGTCCAACCAGAAACATCGCGAAGTCGTTCGAAAAGTTGTTGCAGTTGTGCATGAAGAGGTCATAGGACTCTGGCGTGTATATCTTCTTCAGCGACTCCAGATACTCCATGATCGCATCCATGGGTAGATCCGTCTTGCCAAGCGGAATGATTTCCATGGGAGCTCCATGATGTGTAGATCCCGGGTAGGATCGTTGTACTCCTGCGCCGTAGAAGTACTCGACTCCTCCGAAGACGATCGAGGTGTGGTAGACGGCGTCGATCTGTATGCCGAGGAATTGTCTTGAGAATTGTCGAGCGAGACCCTACTTTGAACGTAGTGGTGATTAGTATAGCCTTGTGGTGATTGGTGAGCGGCGACGGTGAGCGGCGACGGTGAGCGGCGACGGTGAGAAGGGGAGCGGTACCTTGGAGAGATCGTAGACGTAGAGTTCCACGTCCATTATGATAGGTGGTTGGTGACAGCGGCGGATGGTTCGAGGAAGACAGGTGAGTAGGAGCAAGTGCGACTCCGTACAAGTTTTTAATTATCCTCCACCGGCTGCAGGCATCTTCACTGACGACGCCTGGACGCCTCATGCTGCCGGCCTGGGGGCTTCCATCATTTTCTTATCTTATCCATGCCCGGCTCCGCCGTCGTTGCGGGGGACTAGAGCGCTTCGAGGAAGGTGCCGTCGCTAAGGATTGCAACGAGATCGCCGCCGCCAAGGCGAAAGGGGCTCCCTTTAAGGTTATCCACCCCATCACTTCTTATCCGTCCCGTATTCACCACCTGTCCCTTTTTTCCAATGCGCTGAACGGGTCAACGGCTCTGTTTTTTTCCTTCGTGTCTCTCGCTCGCTGATGTCGCGTAGGTCCTCGCGGTGAACCCCCCTACATTGGTCGCTGGCAGCATGGACTGACACACTCCCAGGTTGATTCTCAGTCGTCGCCTCCCCATTCCTTCCTTCCCCGTCTTTCCCGCATGTCCAGTGGTGTAGACGTCCGTCGGCGCCCTGATCTCTGGTCCTACTTCAGTTTCAGCTCCGGCCCCCGACGCAGGACTTCCGTCTCGCTTCCTGTGCAGAACGGCGCGCCGAAGGATCTTCACGAAAAGCCTGATCGGCACCACGACTACACAAGGCCATCCGGATCATCCAACTTCATGAACGACATCAAGTCCACTATGAATCAGGGGCAGAGGTCGCGGCTGATCAAGGCGGGAGGTTTGCTATTCTTCATCTTGACTCTCTTCTACTTCCTCGCCGGTAGCAGAGGGTCTGCAGGAGGAGACGTGGCATCTGATCCCTCCGTTGCCACCGACCGGTGTACCAGATCATATGCGCCTAACAAGCCGTTGATTCAATATGCTCTCATGATTGATGCCGGTAGCACTGGATCTCGTATCCACGTGTACCGCTTCAACAACTGCGGCCCTACGCCCGAGCTTGAGGATGAGGTGTTCAAGATGACGGAGCCTCGCGAGGGTGGCTCTGGCCTTAGCTCATACAAGGAGGATGCGGAAGGCGCCGCGAAGAGTCTGGACGTGCTCCTCGACGTGGCGATGAAGACCGTGCCGGACAAACTCAAGGGATGCACACCGGTCGCTGTCAAGGCCACGGCCGGTCTCCGCAAACTGGGAGAGGAAATGAGCAACAAGATTCTCAAAGCTGTCAGGAATCGGCTGGAGACACAATATCCCTTCCCCGTTGTTGCGGAAGAGAAGGGAGGCGTCGAGGTCATGGATGGCAAAGACGAGGGTGTCTACGCCTGGATTACTGCCAACTATCTCCTCGGCAAGATCGGTGGCCCCGACAAGACGCCTACCGCTGCCGTCTTCGATCTAGGTGGAGGCTCTACTCAGATTGTTTTCCAACCGACTTTCAAAGACGCACCCTATGGCGGCATGCCCGAGAAGCTT
The DNA here is from genome assembly GCA_019775845.1 of Myrmaecium sp. VS I D KN 1. Lineage (NCBI taxonomy): Eukaryota > Fungi > Ascomycota > Dothideomycetes > Valsariales > Valsariaceae > Myrmaecium > Myrmaecium sp. VS I D KN 1. The sequence goes on from JADQAV010000003.1 coordinate 461,647, forward strand.
GCCGAGGGCGATCACAAGTACGAGCTCAGTTTCGGTGGTCGTGACTTCGAACTTTACCAACACTCTTATCTCGGCTATGGCTTGATGGAGGCTCGCAATAATCTGAACAAGCTTGTCCTCAACTCCTTGTATGAGACACACAAGGGTGATTCGTCTTGGCTCTCCAAGGACGTCATGAACCCTTGCTTCACTGCCGGCATGCGCGAGAAGAAACTCGTCAAGGTCGAGATGGGCTCCAACCATCCACTTGGCGAGGTTGTTCACGTCAACATGACTGGCCCGGCCGAGGGCTCTCCTACTCAGTGCCGCGGTCTCCTCGAGAAGACTCTCGAGAAGGATGCCGAGTGCAAGCTTCAGCCCTGCGCTTTCAAGGGTGTCCATCAGCCTTCTTTGGAGAAAACTTTCTCCAGGGAGGATGTGTATCTGTTCTCTTATTTCTATGACCGCATCCAGCCTTTGGGATTCCCGGAGTCCTTCACTTTGGATGAGCTCAAGGACCTCGCCCACCGTGTGTGCTTAGGTGAGAGCGCTTGGGACGTGTTCGAAGGCATCAAGGTTGGTGAGAACAGTGCGTTGGAGGAGCTTCGGGATCGCCCCATGCACTGCTTGGATCTGAACTTCATGCTGGCGTTGTTGCACACGGGTTACGAGATGCCCTTGACCAGGGAGGTCAAGATTGCTAAGAAGATCAAGGGTAATGAACTGGGCTGGTGTCTGGGTGCCAGGTAAGATCCCGCTCCATTCCTCTGCTGTTTTAATCTCGTACTAATATCCGTCATAGTCTGCCGCTTCTGAGCCAGGAGTCCGGATGGCAATGCAAGATCCATGAGGTGACGAACTAGAACAAAACTACGCGGGACAACTGCATATCGTCGGAGTTTAGGCATGTTTGATTTAGTAGTCTGTGGGCATATGTACCTCTCTTTAATACAACGTACCGTTTCGATTCCACTTTACACGAACGAACAATTTAGGCCCCGGTGAGAACATTCCCAAACCTGAGCGAGAGCGCTCACTGCCAGAGACGTACCTTACTGAACTCCCAACTGTTCACACAGACGATAGTCCTTGGTTCCTTTTTCATCTCCCTCTGCTTTGTAAACGGTTGACAATTATCCCCCTGCGTGCGACGGCCACAAGGAGAAGAACAGTAGAGCGTGAAGAGGACGCTAAGACTCACCACTCACACAAGGGACAAGAGACGGTTGCTTCACGTATACAGGTAGGTGGCTGTACCTTGCGAGGTCTGAAGTAGCCAGTGAGAGATGTTTTTTGCCTCAGGTATCGGATGCTATGCTTGGTGTTGGTAGATAGGAGAGGCGGGAAATCTGAGGCTGCTATTGTAGCCTGAGAACCCTGTTTGCGAGCCGTGCTTGGCGCTGCAGGACCCTGAAACGTGACGTGGGGCATCGTGCCTTGTACACATCTTCTGCCTCGCGGGGGTTCTTACTTTTCTGTTTCTTCCTTTCCACATCGAGATCTTCCAATCCCTCTTTTTCATGCTCAAGAGGGATTCCGAAGGGCATCCAGTGCTCTGCTCAAGTGATCTCGATTTCGGTTCTTCCCTTTGCTCTCACGTCTCTCACATCATCCTACCATTGTGTTGGTTCATGACCTGACGTCTACGTCTCGGCCACACACCTCGTCACAACGGACGCTTTCAGCATTGTGCCTTCAGGGATACCCAGCTATTGAACTTCTTTGCCGTTGCACTCTTCACATTCTCTTTCAATTTCCTTGACGTCTCACTTTCACATCCTGCTTCACACCAACGTTGCACGACGATCGTCACAATGGCTGACAAAGGTCCTGCAGCTTCGGGCGAACAGTCCCTCTCGAGATCTCCATATATAGGATCGTCCACAGGCCAACTCCCCATGGACATCTCACCGGAAAATCTTGCTGAGATCCTCGATCAACTTCTTCCAGCCGCAGTCGACCGTCGTCTAAAAGGACTATTGGAGCGGAGCCTTACCGCACGCGACAGACAGCCTCTGGTCACCATGGTTGATACTCAGCTAACACCGCTCCTTGATGAGCGTCTTCCGGTCATCCTCAATGAACGGCTCAACGCCGTACTGGAAAGCCGCCTGTCTAACCAATTCGGTCAGCAGCATGCATCACCGTTCAGCCAGCACCTTAGGCATTCGGCAGGGCAAGATCTCGTAACTCTGGTCGATCAACGGCTTGGTGCATTGCTCGATGAACGTCTTTCGGCGATGGTAGATCATCGCCTTGAAGCCATGATCGGAAGCCTCACCGGCAAGCCTTCACAGTTGGCAATGCTTCCACTGGATATTTTTCGCATGATCTGCAGCCTACTCGACCCGCACGACTTTCTGGCTCTATGTGCATCATGCAAGGCATTTGCTCTCAACGCTGAGCTCCGGAAAGATCCCATCTATTGGCGCGATGCTGTTCGCAGGGTCTTTCGCGTCCCGAATCAGCCGGTTGTAGAGCTTGACGGCCCGAGATGGGAGAGCTTGTATCGTCGCCTCCTTACGCAGACTCGTATCTTCACGTGGGGCAGCAATCAGTACAACTGCCTTGGGCATGACATGTCTGGATACATTACTAATGAGGCTCCCAGTGCTAGGACGCACTTTGCCAGGCACAGGCGGTTCAACAGCCGCGTCTCATTCCCTAAAGAGATGAAGGATTCTAGGAATCTTGGGGTTATCGCCGATCTGCAATGCGGAGGATGGTCTACCACCGTGCTCACTTCAAAAGGTGCATTGTATACAGTTGGCAGTCTGTCTGGAAACACCAGGAGGGCTTCAACCTCAAATAACTACTTGTCGCCTTTAAGGTTCCCAGAAGAATGGCCGCAGCTTCGGGAACGTTATGATCCCTCCGTGGCAATCCAGCAATTTTCCTCTGGACGATGTCATATTCTCGGCCTTTCTGATAACGGCAGGATATGGTCCTGGTGCAACCATGATCCAGCTAAGAATATCAAGTTCCTGGACATCGACCTCAAACATGGAAGGCAGCCTGATGTTGATCCAAAATTATCTTCCCTTGATAACAAAGGGTGGGTCCGGCAAGTCGTGGCGGGGTGGTGCAAGAGCTCTGCGTACATCTGTGGAACTGGTATCGTCGTCTGGGATGTTCCCGTTCTAACCAATCAGCAAGATCCTCCTGACACGGCGCTCATCACCGAGACGGTCGTAGTGCCTAAATCCAACTTTCAGTACCCGCAGAAAGGTGCGCAATCCGATGAGCAGGAGACCCTTAGGGATGAAGTTGGCTACGTTGTGAACCACATCATGCTTGAAGACTTCGTTGTTTTCATCACGGACCTCGGTCGCGTATTTGCCGCGCGCATGTCCTGGACAGATAGAGTAGGTACCATTCCTACCTCTATTGAGATTTTACCCTTACGTCGCGCCACCGGTGTGCGAGACAATATTACTTCTCACATTACAGGTTCCTTCCGGTCTTTCGCGGTGATTCACGGCGGAACCGTCTACACGTCCAACCAGCAGTATCTCCAAGATTGTTGGGATCGTCGCGATGACCCTTCGTTCGAGCAGCCGTTCCGCCCGGGCATTAACATCATCCCAGCTCTCCAAAATGCCGGTGTCATCTCCGTTGCTTTCGGTGACTATCACTACCATGCTCTTCACAAAGACGGCTATATCACCTCATATGGAACTGAGCCGCACGGATGCGGTGCCCTTGGTCTCGGTGGTGATGGTGATCCTGAAGGGAGATTTCGCGGAATCCGCTACGGCGGCCTTACGGGAGACGGCAAACTCCTCCCACAGTGCTATACCAATGGTCGGCGCGTGTGGTTGGATGAGGAAAAGCAGCGTTGGCTCACTTACATGTCCAGCGGTGGCGTCGATCCCGAGGAAGCCAAAGAACGTCTCCGCATGACCATCCGCGTAGTCGAAGTGCAGGCGGACGTGAGCGAGTGGCTTGAGCAGGAGGCGCGCGACTGGGACAAGGCCCCAGAACTGCAGCATCTCAACCAGGACAAACTCGGGGCGGCATTTGCCCTGAGCGTGTCGGCTGCGGGATGGCATTCAGGCGGACTGATGCTCGTGAACGATGATCTCATGCGGGCCATGAAGCAGCAATGCATCGTGCCCGACCCGAAGTATGCGGGCGAAGGTGCTAGCAGCGGCCATCAGCAGGTGGCCAAAGGTAAGAAGCACAGATTCCCTCTTCGGAGACATTTCCCCGGCCTCTTCAACGTTCTCTTCCAGGGTATCCTACAAGGCTCACACTCCTCCTCACATGCAGCATCCTCGTCGGCTGCACCGGCCACCGCGCCTGTCGGACCCGATCCGTCACCCTTCAATCAGCCGGTGATGCACGGCGCCAGCCCCGGTGACGGCTTCCTTTACCGCTGGGCGGGCGATTCGTTCCCGCGCCTCCAGTTGACGGATGGCACAATCATGCCTGGACGTGTTCCTGTGAATCAGTGGCGCTTTGGTGCGCCGAAGTATCGCATGGACGGGTTCGAACTTTGAGATGAACGACTGGAAACTTCCCATCCAAAATGGATGCGCGGTTTGCTTCTTCCGGAGAGTTTCGTGGCAGAGTGAGTGAACGACTTTTCCTGGGGTGTTCGTGGACCTCCCTTGTTCTTCATCTTCCTTCTTCAGACTGAGTGAATGGAGGCCTCTGATTTTCTTCTCTTTCCAACTTCCTTTTCCTTTGTCGATCATGACAGTACGGCCCCAGCGACTTTCACTTTTCTCACGACCACCAAGTGCGATGGCCATCACGAGCCAATTCTTTTCCTTTCTTTTTTACCTCTGGGGTGGGGGATCGACTTCCGTCCCTCACGACGAAGTTCTAATGGCTATCACAAGCCTTTCCTTTTCTTTTGTTTTCTATCTCTGGGGTTGGGGACCGGCTTCTTTTCCTCATGAAGAAGTCCTATGGCTGTCAAGAGCCTTTTTACCCCTCTGGGATTGGGGATCGACTTCTTTGTCTCCCTCTTCCTTCCCCCACCCCCTACCCCTCCCTTCTTCACTTCTTCCCCCCTTCGCTCGAACCGGGCTGCTGACGTCTCCTATACGTCCCTAGAAGGATTACTCGGTCACTTTCCAAAAGGACCACACAGAAGAAGAAGAAGAAGAAGAAGAAGAAGAAGAAGACCGCGAACAAAAGCGGATGGTGGACGACTACATTCCCGCCAGCATGACAGGATGGCCAATTCCTGATCATGACGATGATGATTCGACTCTGACCAACAGAGCACTAACGGCCTGGCTGCAATTCCCCACCACTACTCATGATAGTTTCTTTTAGTAAAGCAATGAAATCATGAAAACAAAATGCTTAGGTCTTTTGGTTTTGATGTGATGCTCGCTTGCGTGAAATGTAGAAGACCTGTGTGTCTGCTCCGTAGCGTTTGCGCCTGCCTGAGCGGCATGCATGATGCGATGGCGGTAGTGGATCAGAGAGGTGGCTGGTCGTCGTCGAGTGAAGGCCCAGGGTGTAAGTATCTCGACTAACTTTCCACTCGATCACTCACTCGTTGCGTGAGGCAGAAGAACAAAGAGCCTTGCATGTTTGATTGACAGGTTGACTCCATCGCTTCGGTACTCTGGCATCATCAACCCCTTTCTTTCTTTATCTCCTGACTCTTCTTCTGCTTCTTCTTCTTCTTCTCGTCCTCGCGCGACCACTCTCCCCTTGGTAGGAGGACGAGTGAATGAGAAGTAGACAAAAGATACCCAAAAAAAAAGAAAGAAAAAAAGGAATATATTCACGCTTATCAGGAGAAGGGAAGGCGGAAAACGAGAAAGGTGGACGGTTCGACGGGTAAGAAATCTACAGTATGTCATGCCAGCCTGCTGGGTGAGGACGGTTACTGAGGTGGATTAGGCTCTCTTTTTCTGTGGATGGATGTTGGTGATGCTGGTAATAAGGAAGAAGTGCTTGGTATGGTCGGCATCAGGTAGTCAGGTACTAGGAGGGAGGTATATAATAGGGATTACGCTCTCTTGTTGTTTTTTCTCTCTATACTTTCTACTTATTTCTCGTGAAGAGGTGAGTTGATTAAGGGAGGACGATGAGAGAAGAAAAGATAAAAAGAAAAGATAAAAAGAATAAAAGGACGCTGATAATATTCACGATGAAGCAAAGGCAGGAAACCAGATTATACCTACCGTATAGCGTATGTAGGTACAGCATATACGTAAGTGATAGCGTTGGCGTCATAGCATTTTCCTTCAGAGCCTTGTCCTCTCCTCTCTCTTTATTCCTTCCTTCCTTTCCCTTTTTCTTTTCTTTCTTCTCTCTCGCGTGAGAGCAACGAGAAGCAAGGTTTACGTATCCGTACCTACTGTACATATCTACTCACCTCCTTAACGATCTACAGTAATTACTGTACCTCTGTAGCTCTCCGTTATCAGCGACGACGACGAGGGAGAGCGAAAGCGCAGAAGTTCTTCCATCCTTCCATTCCAATTGAACAACCGCGACCGCCTACCGACCGACTCGTCGGTCAGATTCGGTTCCGTGAAGATCCACGCCCGCGTCGGCGCTGATGTCGACGGGCAGCCACAACGGCGATGATGTGGATGAGATCGATGATGATGATGATGTCGACCCTGAACAAGTGAACAGGGCAACGCACGCACGCAACGCAACGCAATGCACGGACGCGGATTTCGTCAAGGCTGAAGAGTGGGTGGTCCGTGTGACCTACTAGCTTGTGTCTTAACGACGACCTTAGGTGCTCATACTTTACCTGTCCCGGTTGGTTCGGTGCTGCTGAAAGGGAATCGGTTCCTACCTGCCTACCTACGCCACTATTGATCGGCTGGAGGATGGATGGTTGGATGGATGTCGCTTCCCAGGTCCCCGTCCTTAGGGCTGGGTGGAGTGAGTGGAAGGTGAGTGGCTTGTGGGCTGGGGCCGGGAGGAGGGTTCTGTGCTGCTTCTTCTTGTTCTTTTTCGTTGTTGGTGTTGTTGGTTGTTGCTGCTTGCTATTCTCTTTTTAGTTTTCAATGATTTGGTTGCCTCGGACGACGACGTTATATAGGGTTTGGAGATTCGTTTCCTGATCTCATGAAGATAGAACTTACGATGTGGAAAGGATGGATGAACCGACAGAGATGGTTAGCCGGTTACATATGTGCACTTTAATTTTCTTCTTGTGTGATGATGTGCATTTTGGAGGTGCGAGAGAGAGGGAGAGAGAGAGCTGGTCCCCTGCTGCTGGTGCTGCCAGGAGGATGCCATGACACGCTCTGACGTAGGAGCCGGGGACAGAGGTGGAGAGCAAGGACCACCCAGGCCAGCCGCAGCCGCCAGAAGCCAGTCCCAAGGCGGACCCACTTGCACGGGACGACCACCTACCACCATCCGACCACCTCACAACAATAGCTTCCACTTTGCGATCGCAATCCGGATCGATCATGGCACCTGCATCGACCGGCCGAGATGGGCGGGGAGAAGGACAGCCCGGGCCATCCTGGGCTTGTCCGCCGAGAACAGGGAAAAGCAGCAGACCGGACGGGAATTTCCACTGATCAAAAGGTTGGAGCTGGAGCATCGAGGTACGACTCGGCGTAAGGTATAAGGTCCCTTGGTCGATGGCTCCTCGCATAAGCCAATGACCAGGGCCGCGCAAGCCAAGCCAAGCGTAATTTAGTGAAAGCAAGGCCTGGCATGCTCGCTCGCTTGCTTGCCCGCGTCAACCTTCCCCACCAGCCAGGCTGGCGACTGGGGGGAGCAGGGAGAGGGAGAGCGTCAATCCCTCCACATGTCCAGTGTCAATCAGTCTATCTGGATGGATCCAGAGTATTGTAGGTAATGTAGTAGGGGAGAGAGCACTGTAAGATACATAGTAAAGAGCTGGAAGGATCGTGTATCGTCACGTAGCTTCGGTAGCCGGCTGGGCATGCTAGCATGGCTGGGGGAATCCGCTCTGAGGTAGTCCCTTCCCCTACCTGGTAAGGTATGAAGCGTGGACGACCGCCTACCTGCCCTACCGGTCCCTAAAACCCATCAGGCAACCCCAGAAATGCGCAGACCTGGGCAAGTGACGTCAACCCATTTCGCTCCCTGGTAGTCCTTGTGTACGCTGCCCGTCGCCAACCTTGAATTAAAGCAACCTGCATCCCCCGTCCCAGTCCTCTCTCTCCCTTCATTCCATCAACTGAACACTCTCAAAGATACCCATCTCTTACACTCCCCAATTGCTTCATTCCTCACAACATCCCTCCAATCGGAGCTTTTACGTTTTCCCTTTTAGTGATACCCCCAGGCCTTCTATTTCACCTCTCGATATAGTCTAATACCCCATTCAACACTGTCTGCCATCGACCTATCGACCTACTTACTCTCTCCATCACACTCGAGATAGACAAGCGCAACAATGGCACCCGCAGTCAACAGACCCGTCGACCCGAAGGTGAAGGAGCGCGACATCAACAATAAGCTCCAGCTGTATGGCATCTACAGAGGTACGTGTTCGCCAGCATGGTGTCACCAGCTCGATCACAACAAACAACGTCGTGCTAACCCATCCACCAGCCTTCGCCAACGGCAAGGTTCCGTCGAACAAGCAGATTGACATCGCGCTGAACAGCGCGCTCGCCCACAAGGGTCTCTCCTCGCCATCCAAGCGACTCTCTCCAGACGGCCAGAAGCTCGTTGCCGACCTGAGGGAGGTCATCGAGCAGGCCAAGATTCTTCTTCTCACCAAGAACGAGGGCAACCTTCTCCAGGACTTCCTTTGGCAGACCCAGCAGGTCAGCGGTGCAGATGCAGGCACTCCTAACGCGCCGATCGACAAGGAGACCGCGAAGCAGCACGGCAATGAGGCTTTGGAGGGTCTGCGCACCCTCGGCACCCTCGTTCTGTCTAACGGACAGTTCCGCAAGCTTTGTATGTTCCCATCATCCTTTCACATCACGTCTGCTGGTCCACATACTAACATTGTGACAGTGAGCGATGCTACCGTCCTTCTGCGTGATATTGCCGGCGACGCTGCCCAGAAGGCTGCTAACAAGGTCAACCCGGACGAAGAGAGGCTCCGTCAGATCGACGATCCTGCCGAGGAGAACACCTGGCACGACGTTCCGTCTCGGCAGGACTTCAAGGAGAAGGCCCGAGGCAAGTTTGACGAGCAGAAGCCCTTAGGCAAGGACGATGTCAAGAACGTCGCAGGCAATGCCACCCAGGCCGCTCATCCTGGTGACTCCCGTGACCCCAGCGACCTTGCTCAGCGTGCCGCTCGCGATCAGCAGTACAACCAAAGCTCCGGCGTCGACGCGCAGCGTGGCGCCCAGACCGCTATCAACCAGTTGAGGGACACCGCCTCCAAGAACGTTCCTGATGACACCAAGGATCGTACTCGTGAGAAGAAGGACCGTCTCGTGAACTACCTCAGGGATGAGAAGTTCCCCAAGGAGCGTCGCGACCAGACCATCTACCGTCTCAAGAAGATGATTGTGGAGATTCAGGGTCACCGCGACTGTAAGTTTGATCGCCTGCCATCTAACGCCTTTTCAGTTGCTAACTGGAAACCAGACGCTCGCGCCGTTGACACCCTCCTCCGCCTTGCCGAGGAGTACAAGGGCCACACTAAGAACATCGCAGGGCAGACTTCTGGAACCGTTAAAGGTGCCCACAATGATGACAGTCTGCAAATTGCTGAAGCTGACCTCAAGGTATGACCTACCTTTCTAGAATTCGTCAAACAAAACGAACGGATGCTGACAGACATCAAGACCTTGATCGAGCGCTTCGCCAACGGCACTTCCCTCGATGACCTCTTCGACTCCATCAACCAGATCTACCGTGATGCGGACAATGACCCTGAACTCAAGCAGTGGTTCAGAGACTTGGACGGTTACGTCCGCCGTGCTCTGAAGGAGCAGGGATACATCATGCAGGACAGGGCCACCGACGAGTGGAACGAGCTCTACGACCGCGGCCACTTCCTGCTCCGCGACCGTTACCGCAACCACACTGACCGCATCTCTGACGAGCTGAAGTTCCTCGGCCAGCAGTTCGACGAGGACCCGCAGAACACCGCGTTTGCCCAATCCTTGAAGAAGCTCTTCAACGACTTGGGCACCGACGAGAACGGCAATGCCACCTTCAAGCCGCAGCTGCTCAAGGACCTGTCCGAGGTCATTGTGCCGAGCATCTTCGAGAACATTCGCTATGTTCCCATTCCTCGTATCGAGTACACTGACCCGATGATCGATGCCGTTGTCGAGAACCTGGTCATCGAGAGCGACAACCTTGCTCCCAATGTCTTGGAGCTCGGAAGCGACAACTTCTGGCGCTGGGGACGCAAGCAGATCCCCAACCGCAAGAAGAACAAGGTCTTGCTTTCCGTTTCTGGCATCCAGATGGACTTGAGGGATGTCAGCTACTACGTCAAGAAGAAGCAGGGTTTCCCCTCCGTCACTGACAAGGGTCTGATGGACATTCTCCTGCCTGGCTCCGGCTTCAGCTTCAAGATCCACGGTGAAACTGCCGACAAGACTGACCGGCAGCACTTCTTCAAGATCAACAAGGTCGAAGTTGATGTGAAGGGTCTCCAGATCAAGCTGAAGCAGTCCAAGCACAAGCTGCTCTTTGGCCTCTTCAAGCCTCTCCTGTTCAAGGTCATCCGCCCCGTTATTGAGAAGGTGCTCGAGAAGCAGATCAAGGACAACTTCAACCAGCTCGATGGCATCTTCTGGCGTGTGCACCAGGAGGCCGAGCGTGCGAAGGAAGAGGCCAAGAGGAACCCCGATCCTCAGAACATCCAGAACATCTACCAGCGCTACGCGACTGCCCTCCAGAACGAGTTCCTCAAGACCAAGCAGAAGAAGGAGGATGTCAAGGCGAAGACTGCCGACAAGCAGGTCAACCTTGCCGTCACCCAGCACGACTCGATCTTCAAGGACATCGCGCTGCCTGGCGGTATCTCCACCAAGGCTACCGAGTACAAGGAGCTCGCCGCCAAGGGCGACAAGTGGGAGTCCCCTGTTTTCAGCATCGGTTCCGCCAAGGAGACTTCCAGCCTCCCCAAGGTTCCTGCTGTGCAGCGTAAGCCTCACCGGGTCGCTGAAGGCGGCGTCCGTGGAGGTGATCCCACCGGTGGACGGTCCAACTATGGTCGTCAGTACGGTGACAACTACGGATCCGGTAACCGCTACGGCGCTGGTAACATCTACGGTGCCAACGACTTCTCCCGCCAGGTGGACGGTGCGTTCGATGGCACCAACACTTCCGCCTACAAGGGAACCAACGGGACCATCACCGGCCCCGGTGGTAACCACACCACTCTTGGTCCCGAGAACCCGGTCTTGACCGGCTCCGTCTAAACTCGCCGACACGGATTGACGTTTTCCCTTTGTTGCACACCGCCTGACGCGTAAGAACGGGATGAAGATCGTCTTTCTTGCGTTGTCATACCCTTTTCTTCCCCTTCCGTTGTCTGAATGATACCACAGCTACCCTATGATCAGTTTCTTTGCTCGCCGAAGAATGGGGATTATCGTCCCTCTTATTCTTTCTTCCCTGGTATTTAATAATGGAGGGGTTGCAGGTTTTTACTGATGAGACGATGGATGATACCACGATACCACGGGAACGTTGATGGAGCAGAACGCTGGGGTTGTGTGATTCTTTTCTCTTTTCTTCATTCTCCTTTTGCGATAGGATACCGGCAAAGAATGGCAGACTGTTATTTCAATAAACATGACCGTGCACTTTGATTTGATGGAATTATTCATCGTGTCGTGGCGTAGTGACATGTCTTTGCATGAGACGTCGCGCGTATGCTCCCTTTCTTCTTTCTCTTCTTCTCTCCAGCATGACTCCTATTCATTATTACTCCCTCTTCTGTCTCGCTCGCTCATCCCCTCTTGCGTCTCCACCTTACAGGACCTAACTCAAACGTCCGCTTCTGCTCCATCGGCAGCTCTGATAACATTTCGATTGACTTTGATGTCTTCAATTGACTTTGATGTCTTCAATTGACTTTGATGTCTTCAATTGACTTCCCCAGTACTCATGTACACCCTGATTCAAGCGAGGGCGGATGGCATGGTTGGTCACGAGACCACCGACCGTGGGTTTCTGCGTCTCCGTCCGGGACGGAGGCGGGAGAGGAAGGTGGATTACGGGCTTCCCTTCCCTTCGCTTCCCTTCCCTTTTCTTTCCATTTCCCTTGTTCCTTTCCCATCATCTGAATTTGATCCAAACTCCGTCACTCTCCCACCTCCTGCCATTCAAAACGCCGCATACCCATTCCACCACGTATACGCCGCGACCGCGGCCACACTGCCCACCGCCCATCCCAACTCCATCTCGAGCACACACCACACCCAAAACGTGCCCACGGGCGGGGCCCTCTTCATAACCGCATAATAGGCCGCGGTGTTGCCCGCGCGGACCAAAAAGCACCCCGCCGCCGTCGCCGCCCCGGCAAACACCACCTGCTGGACCCGACGCAGGTAGCGGCGGCGGCGCGCCGTGCGCGTGTGCACGAGATAGACGCTCAGCAGCAGCAGCGGGAAGACGGTGCGCAGCCGGCCCAGGATCTCGCCCCAGATGATGGCTTGCCGGTATTGGTTGTAGACGAGGACGTCGAGGGTCAGGTGCAGGGTGCTGAGGGTGAAGGCGTAGATCAGGGCGTCGCCCAGGGGCCCGATGAGCTCGGCGGCGTCTTTTTCTTCTTCTTCGCGCTCGGCGTCGGCGGTGGTTTGGGGGTAGGGTGGTGGTGCGGTCGGCTGGCGGGTTTGGGCGAGCTCGGCGGCGCGCTCTTCGGCGAGTTGGTAGAGGGTTTTTGTGGGTGGGTGGTGGGGGTTGGGGGTGCGGGAGGGTTGGGCGTAGGGGATGCCTGGGACGCGGTGGTTTAGGTGGGTGGATTGCGATTGGGATTGTGATCGTGGTTTTGATTGCTTGCCGGCTTCTTTGGCGGCGGCTCGTCGTTCGCGCCGGTTTCGTGGTTGTTGGTCGTCGGAGGACATGGTGATCTTCGAGGTGACTGGGGGAACTGGTGAAGGGAGTGAGTTAGGTGGTTTGGAGTTTGGAAGGGGATGTGTGGTCTCTCTCTCCCACAGCTTGCTTGTCGTTGAGGTTAGAGGTAGGCGGGTGGAGACCAGGGGAGCAAGCTCTCCGGCTGAGGTGTGTCAGTCAGGGTCTCGAGATCCGAGCTTTGCCATTCATCTGCATCTGCAAGATCTATCCACCCACCTATCTGATCGGAGTCGGATTTGGATTCACAAGGCAACCAACTTGATACACGCCACTTACCACCGTTCACGACCAGCAGCAGCGGTACATACTCTTTTTCTTTTCTTTCTTGCATTCGTTCAGCAAAGGGCACGGCAAGGAAAAAAGAAGAACCTCTGGGGAAAGTTTCTACGCTCCTCCCCGTTTCCGTGAAAAACGAAAAAAAAGGGAAGAAAAACTTGAATTTCCTGTTTTTTTCCTTGTCCTACTCTCTGTCTCTTTTTCTCTCTGTCGTTAATTCATCTGGGATCAGAGGATTTTCCAAGAAAGAAATAGACGGGCGAAAAGGAAAAAGCAGCGAGCCTCTCTCCTCCCACTCGCGAAAAGGTCAAGAAGAAGAAGAGGACAAGACATAAGAAAAGATGCCAGCCCCCCAAAAATCCCGCACGAACCGCTCCAACAAAGCCGCAGGCAGCAAAAGCAACAAAAGCAAAGACAAGAAAAGCAGTCAGAAATCAACCACCGCGAAACCAGCCACCAAACCAACAACAACAACAGCAACCGAAACAACCACCCCCTCCATCGACCACCAACAACAAATCCTCAACGTCTTCCACCACGCCCTCTCCCCCACCCTCTCCTCCCCCTCCTTCCCCACGCATCTCCAAGCCGTCAAAGCGCACCTCTATCACCGCGAATTCGAGGCCGCCTTCGGGCAGCCGGAGCACCGGGCGGCCTACGCGGCGCGCTGGAGTCCGAGCCGCGCGCTAGGGTATGCGGGGGTGTTTGGGGAGGTGCTGGGGAAGGGGGATGGGGATGGGGAGGGGTTGCTGGGAGAGGAGGGGAAGGAGGGGAAGACGTTGGTGGTGACGTGCTTGGGTGGCGGGGCGGGCGCGGAGATTGTCGGGTTGGCGGGGTGGGTGAGGGGGGTTTTGGATGGGGATCAGGAGGAGGAAGGGAAAGGGGATGCGGAAACGGAAGTGGATGAGGAGAAAAAGAAGGACGACCACCCCAACCCCCCTCTCCGCCTCGAAATCCGCGCCATCGACATCGCCGACTGGTCCCCCATCATCAGCGCTCTGGAATCCAGCATCCGGACCTCCCCCACACCCTCCACCACCTCCTACACCACCACCCGGCGGCACACCAACGCCAGCGCTCTCCTCCCCCCCACCGCCGTCGACCTAGCGATCACCTTCCACCAACACGACCTGCTCAGCCTCCCACACACCTCCATCGGCGCCCTCCTCGCCACCACCAACCTGCTCACCCTCTTCTTCACCCTCAACGAGCTGTACACCGCCTCGCGGCCACGAACGCACGCCCTGCTGCTCCAACTCACCGCCGCCGCGGCGCCGGGCACGCTGCTGCTGGTCGTGGATAGTCCCGGCAGCTACGCGACGGTGGCGCTGGGGGGTGGTGCCGGGGCGGAGGAGGAGAAGAAGAAGAAGAAGCGGTATCCGATGGTGTGGTTGTTGGAGCATGCGTTGCTTGCGCCCTTGGAGGGGAAGCCGGCGTGGGAGCGGCTGCGGAGTGAGGCGAGTCGTTGGTTTCGCCTCCCGCCCCCGGGACGCTTGAGGTATCCGATTGAGTTGGAGAATATGCGGTATCAGGTGCATTTGTATCGGCGATGTTAATGTGGGGGAAGGGGAAGGAGGGGTTGGGATGGCGTTTTGGAGTTGTGGATTCACGAGGGGGCGCGATTTGGAGGACTTTTCTGTGACATCGTATGGATGGAAGAGATGGATGTATGCAAGGAAGAAAAAAAAAATCTTGAAGAATATGGTGTCCGCCGCCAGCATCACGGATATGAAAACGTTGCCTCGCCTGAATGTATGACAGAAATAACGATGAAAATCGTAGGGAAAATGAAGAAAAACGAATAACTTTTCGTGATGAAGAGCATACAACGTGAAGTGACATCAGCTTTTTAGGGATAAACATAATACAAGAAGAACAGCAAAAAGAAATACGTTCGCGCCCCCGGATTTCCCCCTCCGAATCATGCCTCAAGCAAAAGCCGCCCATCCTGCCATTGGTCAGTCGCACGTTACAAAAAGTCACATCGAGGATGAACAAAAGAAAACTCACCAGAATACAACACCGCCAAATTCCGCTCATCCGTCGCCTCCTGAATAAGCTCGCTAACAACAGCAGCCACACTCATACTCTTATCCAGCTTCTTCTCCACGACCGACAAGGCGCGGGCAGCCTCCCCCGCATCATCCTCCTTCCGCTTCGCCGAGCCATCCGGCACAACCTCCAGACCCGGCTCGCGCGCCTTCTCTTTATCCTCCTCCTGCATGCGACGAGCCTTCAGCGGGGACAAGCCCCAGGAGACGAGGGGATCGTAGCGGAGGACGTTGAGGATGGTCATGATGCTCTCGCGCTCGTCGCGGAGGGTGTCCATGGTGAACTCGCAGCAGCGGCGAAACACGCCCTCGGTGCGCGTGTGGCCCATGCCATCGACGAGGTCGCGCGTGAGCCGGAAGGGCACCACCTCCGGCACCGGCAGCACCCGGCCCGCCTCGAACGCCACCCCCAGGTCGATGTGCACCACCTCGCCCGTCTTCTCGTCCAGCAGGATGTTGTGGCAGTGTCGGTCGCCGAGCCCGAGCACGTGCCCGAGGATCGAGATGGCCGCGGTGGACCGCGTGTAGGCGAGCCGCCGCGCGAACCACGCGTCCGGGTCCTCGAACCGCTCGAGGAAGAAGAAGCGCATGACCGGGTGGAAGTTCTCGAGCACCTTCCGGAACTCGGCCACCCGCGTCGTCGCCGACCGGGCTTGGGCTTCGTGGATCACCTTGCGACAGTAGTCCGCCTTCCAGTCTTTCGGGTAGTACTTGATGTGCGCCGGCATGATGTAGTTGTGCAACGGGATCGTGTTCTGCACGAACTCGATCAGCCCGGACCGTCCGCTCAACGGCAGCACTTTGTAGGTGCGGATGTTCAGGTTTCGCAGGCGGGTGGCCGGGTGCTTTCGGAGGAGGTGACTCGCTTGCTCGAAGACTTGCTCCATGATGGCATCCTGCCTCATGTCGTCATTTCCCGACTTGAACTGTTCACGCGGTCAGCAGAGGAACTAGTTAGTTATCGCTGAATACTTACCAGCTGCTTGTAGTGTTTTCCATCCGACCCGATCGCGGTGACCACCTTCGGAGCACTCACACCGTGTTCAATGGTGATCTTCGATAGGAACCCGGTGATGATAGGGACCTTGCTGTAGTCTTTGTCCGCTCGGAGCTCAAGGTTTAGTGTGGCCGGAGGCACTTTCAGTTTTGGGATCTTGTCCGCCAGCTTCCTCGCCACCGGATGTTTTTCGAGGATGAATGTTTTGTTGTACTTCGACGTCTCTTCGTCCTTATACATGGCCCATTCGTGGTAGATGTTGTTCGATTCGTGGATCGCGTGCCATACGTGTCGGCAACGAGAATCGGCCTTTAACCTTCGTGAAATTTCCTTGGCCGCGGCGTTGCGTGATTTCGTCGCCTCGTCCTTGGTCGTAGGCGGCATTGCTCCGGCGTAAATCTGATGCATGCCGTGATACGGATGCTCCATGCAGATGACAAACACCAGGTCTGACAAGAGCTGTTGGAAGACCGATTTCTCAGCCTGCAAACGAGAAGATAGCTGGTTCATGAGAACGGCGAACTTGCGACTTGGCACAACTGGCATCTGCCTGCTGACTGGATTGTTTGCCAGCGACGAATCCGAATACTCGAGCCATAGAGCAAAGACTCGCAGAACGTCGCTGTTGTACTCCTCGCACGCGCTCAGTGAGATGAGGTAATTCTCCATCGCCTGTTCCAGGAAGGACTCGCGGCTCTTTCGCAGCCGACCATATTCCTCAGCGTCGATGTTGTACCACCGGCGCGATCTCTCGCTCAGGCTCAGATATGCTCGCGCTTTCGTCTTGTTTAACTTCGCGAGTCTCTCGTATTCTCTGGCCTCAGCGTCTTTGCGCTCCATCTGCTTCTGAAGGCGGGCCATATCCTCAATGATCCCAGGCGCTTGCAGCTGCGAATCACAGAACAAAGCGAACTGTCGGTGTACGTGACCCGCGACTCGACCCGTCTTCTGGCCCTTCAGTTCCTTGATCGCTGGTAATAGGTAGTTCTTCGTAATATCCTCTGGTCTTTCGAGACGAGCCTGGGCGATGTGATTACCCAAGGTGGCCAGAAGCCAGGGAACATCTACACCTTCCGGTCGATCATTCGGTGATATACGGCTAAGGAGCTCCTTGCGCATCCTGATGGAGGTGGTCATTTCGCTTTGATCCCAAAGGATATTCGATACCTCCTGTTTCGCAACCTCCTCGATCCTGAGCCCGGCCTCGCGGCAGGGCTCCACAATGTCCGAGAGATAAGCAGCACTTGCTAGGGAGTCTTGCAGAGCTCCATGCTTTCGAGATATTGTGGAAGAGGTTCGAAGAGCGTCAACCTCCATCTCACGAACGTCGCGGAGGCTGGCATGCATCTGGGCACATACGGCAGTATTGGCGCCGAGTATACCGAACAGAGTTTCCCGACAGGATAGGATAGGCCCGACATTGTCGAACTCTCCATCATCCATCCACCGGTGGCGTTTTGCGTGGACCTCCCTAACCTCTTGGAGTTGACCAGGGTCGGAGGAACTCAAGACTTCGTCGGTCTCCGTCAGTATAGCGAGCGTGCGTAGCATTGACTTTGTGACAGGGCTCTTTCCATTCGCATGTGCCATATTCTGCATGCTGTCAAGGAGGCACTGGTCAAGGTGTCTCCGAGCAGCCTGGATATCGAAAGAATGATTGAGGTCTTGGAATGCTCTGAACAGTGTCGCAGCTTCAGTCCTGGAAGCTTCAGGGGCCTTGATCTCCCACTGTCCCAATTTGCGCGCAGTCTGAAGCATGCTGTCGACCATTTCAGTACTGTTCTCCCGCATCGGACTGTTTGAAAATAACGAGCTCGTTACTGTGTTGAGGTTCAACGCTGACAATGACGTTACAATCCCTTGAACATCAGTAGTTGGTAGGAATTTTGTGCGCCTCATAGCACTATCCATCATGGCGCTGCGGAAAAGGATGCTTTTGACACCGTCTTTCTCGAAGTCGAGACGATCCAGAACAGCAGAGAGCCCGGGCTTCTGCTCAACGCCGTAGAACGAGTCGGGCTCGTCTAAATGCTTGTAGATCTGATACTGAAGTTCAACTGGTATCTCCGGTTCTGGAGAGATCGATGACTTTCTACTGCCGGCGCCTACAGGAGGCGAAGCATGGGTTTCTACAAGTAAGAGGGCGGCTCTGTACATTCCACAATCAACCGCCGCTTGTGAGGCCTCGAGATAGTCAAGATCCAGCCATCGATCGCGATCAACACGAGTGACCTCCCTGTCTATAGGTTGAGTGCGCAGATAGAGCAGGGCAAGAAGCAGCCTCTCGACAAAAGGCAGTGTTTGCGCATCATGATGACTGAACCAGTAGCGGAAGCATTCAGACATTTGCCCTCGCAGCTTTTCGACCTCGGCTGGAGCTAGGCCGCTTGCTATACCGCTGAGCGCTACAGGGAGAATGTACGGAAACAACTCTTCTGCGAGACCTTCGATATTGTATAGAATTGTAGGCAGTGCTCCCACGACAGGGTGTCTCGTGGCCTTAGACGCTAGATGGACGCTGAGGTCACGAATCCATGTAGCTCGTCTGGCAGTATCCTGAGGGCCAGGGAACGCGGAGAGAGAAGAAAGGGAAGGGGGGCGCTTGTATCGTATTTGGTCAGTTTCGTTCGAAGACAACGCAACAAATACAGCCTCGGGGAGGATCTCCTCTATTCCGGAGACTGGAATCATGTCCCGATCCCCTATCCGCCTGAGGATAGATGACAATGTCGCCTCCGCCAGTCCGGCTTCTCTCCTGTCGTCGCTAGACAGAAGATCATAAAGCTTTCCGGTAATGAAGACAGCAGGGCCCTTTTCTCGAGAGCTATTAGTCAGTACATCCGCAGTCTCAAGCTCGTAGGTTGCCCTGCTGGCAGACTGATCGTCTGTGCTGAAAGCTCGCCCGAGTACCTTAGCAGCCCACACTTGATATTGCATACTAAGGTCCCGATGGCGACAAGATAACCAAACGTCATGGGCGAACGCAAGTGCGTGCTTGTCTGACCCGAGGATATCTTCGCGGAAGGATGGGGCTCCCTGGAAGGACCGACAAAGGAGCTTAATGGCAAGGTTCCTAGATCGCGTCTCAAGCAGCTCTCGGCCGCTTCTGGTGTCGTCAAGGAGTTCTCGCAGAAGCCGACTTTCGGGTGTACCCGAAAGGGAATTGCCGTCGCTGCGTACTTCGGCTGCTGCACTAACCATATCATGGAATGATTTGACGTGTCCGCGGCTATATTGCCTTTCAGCACCGGATTGAGGCTGCTCCCTCACGAACTGTTCCAAGTACTTCGTCAGCCAGGAATGGAAGGCTCCCGCCTTGTCTATTGTTCTTCGAAACTGTGACTCTTGCGTTGTGCTGTCTTGAGTCGATCCGAGGAATCCGCGAAGGGATATTAAAGTGCAAACTCCAAGCCCAGCGACGAATGACATTTGAGGGAGCAAAGAAGGCCTCCCGTTTTGGTAGAGATATTGGACTATTCCGAGTGCGTCCTCTGCACATAGCTTTTCAGTCAAGAAGGGACGAAGTGAGTGAAGTAGCATTTGTAGAGGGTAGCCTTGCAAGGCAACGGTTTCAGCAAGGCTTATGACAACCCTGATTCTCCTGATGATGGAACAGGCATGCAGAGAGCCGAGTGCAGGATGAATATTGTCGAGTAGCATACGCACCACATTAACAAAAATATAAGGTGTCCAGAATTGGGTCGAATCAAATGCCACTCTCCGGCAAAGCCGCTGGATCTGTTCCAAGAAAAATTTGGCACTGAATGATGGTTGTAGCAAGGCCGGGAGCTGAGTTTCGGAAGAGTTGGTTTGCTTGATTCGCTTCAGTATTTCAGCGGGACTAGTGAAAGCTGGTTTCTTCGCGAATGCTTTCTCAATGCTACTTTCTTTCTCCATGGTCAAAAAGAGATGGCCAATGACTGAGGTGAAGTTAGAGTGGATTAATTCGCGGTAATGCACAAGCAACTGTTTGAGGTAGGATTCGCTGCCAGGAGCCCCTGTGTCTTGACTGCGAGCGCCAGAGCATGTGTCCCAAGATATACAGTAGGCTACCGTCTTGGAGAAATTCCGGCTAACCACCGATTTTGGCGTGGTCTCCAAGCTATCCGTGAGAAATTTGAGGCCGTCAAGGTCCCCTCGCATCACCAGTTGAGCAACAGCTTCATCTTCAATATCCTCCAGCAACGCGCGGAGACTGCCATAACCGAAGACGGAGAAGGGTATTTTGGACAGGCTCTGGCTCTCGAGCCAGGTGAACAATAGCTGCGAAGCAAATATTCTGAAGAGCTCTTTCGGAGTTCCTAGCGTCAAAGCCTCAGATATTTGCAAGAGAGCTAACGTGGCGTGGCCAACAGAATCCGGGATTACCCCCGCCGCTTCGAAAATGTGATAGACGCACCTGCGCAGCAGAGTATGCCAGGTTGAGGCCAGTCGAGATAAGACAAAAAGGCGGATGGCTGTGCCTTCCATCCACTCGATCGTCATAGGTAAGCTTTGGTACACATCGTCAAATATTGCATCATGCTCCTTTAGCACGTACAACCCAAACATCTCTGGTAGACGATCCGCGACTTGGTACTTTACTGCTATGTCGCCCTGCTGCAGGACGGTCAACAGGCTCGTCCTCACGGATGGCAGGGGTTCCGGCAGTATCTCTGCATAATTTGGCCGGGATTGAAGAAGACTCTGGAGCATGCGGCCGATTTCCATCTGAACCTCAGACGAGAAGATACCTGACTCTAGCGCCTTTCCAGTGAACCAGTCATACAGATTCGTTCCAATCCCATACAACTCAATGGCTTCAGGGTCGGTCCAGAGAGATGACGATGCAGCCATAACCTCCAAACACACACTGTGAGTGACCTCGCACCGCTCATAGTCATAGGATTCCATGAGGCTCCCTATATAACCCATCAGATCTTCAATGCCTTCGCCACTGAACCGTAGGGGGGATGAAAATAAGCTGCATAGTAAACGGCCGCAGAGTAAAAAATCTGGCGGGTCCATGGATACTAGGTGAGCGACAAATTGATCGGGGACTGCAGCATTATCCTTGTCGATTTCTAGTCGCTCGAAGAGCCACAGGAAAAGATGGACAAAAGCTGCAACTGTCGACCGCAGCGATTGAGGACTGAAGCTTGCCTCGGCCTTATTCCGCGGTGCATCATCGCCCTGGTGTCTGTAAGCAGCGCTCGCCTGTGAAGTTGCTAGATCCTCATCGATGTCCATCAAGTCCTCTCCCTGGGTGGCCAGCGCTTCCGCATTACCTGCTCGCGCATCTAGTCCTCTTGACAGGTGCAGAGCAAGCACCGAGATCCCTGTACTCAAGAGCGAATCCTGGCCTAGGGTCTGCAATTTGCCAATATCGGGGGCGTTCTCCCCTAGTGTGAAAAGGACAGCGTCGACTTTGTCCTGGCTACAATCAGGCCGGGAGATAAATGCCGCCAAGTCCCTCGCAAGATCGCTGTTGACTTTTTGCAGCTTCTCCAACTTTCGAGGGGATGATGCACGACATACTGAAGGTACAGCAGTGCACAATATGCAGACGTTCGCTAGGATCCGCAGCATCTCGGGGTTAACATTCTGAGAATTCCCGCTTGTTAGCTCGGAAAACCCTTCCAAGACTTTATCAACTTCGACCTGGAATACTTGAAGGAGTCGCGATTCCGCAGCTTCACGTTGACGGCCCGAAGATCGTGCGTGCGAGCTCGACGGTTCCTTGGATTCTTCCACTGCTACAGTGAAAGGGGGAATTTGGGGCGCCAGCAGGAGGAATGCAGTGAGGCCCTGATGCTTGGTGGTTTGCAGCCATGCCTGGCCGATACGTCCAAGTACAGAGAAACTCGCCAGGGGGGTGGACAGCATCGGAAGATCGAGGCACGCACGTACTATGGCCAGGAAATCACGAACAAGACCATATTCAGAGTTTTGTAGGTAGTATGAATGCTCGGCGAAGCGACCTAGAACCTTGTCAGATTATAAAAGGCCAGGCTCATGATGAGGACTCACTTGGCGTCCATTTACTGAGGAGCCACTGAAGTATCCGCTCCGATAAATGGTTATGCGCACTCGGGTTCTCTGCAACCCCGTTGCGAAGCAGGGTAATGAGTAGGGAGGTACTGGAATCTGCAAGCACTGAAGGCCCGTTGAGTTCCACCGAAGAGATTATAGAAGCTGCAGACTCTGCTACTGCCGAATAAGAAACGAGGTTCAGATGTAGCAACATGTCCATTATATAGCAAGCTGGTCTACATATTGCCGGGAAAGAAATATTTCGGGATGCTAAGAGCCAAACTGTCACCCATGCAGAGGTCAGATTAGGGGTGCTGCTAGCTTTCTGGCGAGCGCATCTTTGGGTGGTCAGCATGTCTTGTTAAGAGCAGGAGAGGAGGACGAGACGTACGCCAGAAGCGCTAGCAATGCCCACGCGACAACAGTGCCGTTGCTGTCGTCAGAGACACAAGCCGTAAGGTCATGCACCACGTTTTCTATGCTGTCTTCATCCATAGGAATCTCGAGCATCATAAAGCAAGTGATCTGCAATGCGGCGATCCTCGCAGCACTGTAGGGGTCTTTCAAACTCCGTAGATAATCTTGCATTCTCCGAGACACCCGAACTCGTTTACTTTTCAGAGGAAGCCCCTCCTCATCACGAAGGGTTCCATGCGATATTGTCCAGTCAAGTATGGCTGAGAAATATCCAATGACTGCCACTAAAGTCCATCGTGCCTCTGAACGGGCGTGCCCGGGACGTATGGAGCATAATGGATTGGAAAGCGGTGACTGGCCGGCTCTCATAGAGAACGAGATCTCATCTAGTTGAAGTAGTTCCCGTTCTTGCCTCTTGGAATAGTCGCCACACAGAGTCTCGATTAAGCCCTCGATACGAGATCGAAGTTCTTCGTCATCGGAAGTGAGCATGGTGTAGATGTGTAGGCGGCTGTGTATTAGCGTGACCAAGATTTCGTCCCTAACCCCAGGCAGCTTATTTGCGCGCGGCCATATGTCTCGCATCAAAGGAAGGATATCCTTGATCAGCTCCTGGGTAAGGTCGATCGAGTCGATGGTTAGTTTTGCCATCACAGAATTGATCGCAGCAAGTGCATCATGCTGAGCTGACCCTACGGCCTTGGTGGAACGAAGAAACGCGGTCAACGATTGGAGGATCTTCTGAGGCATCTCTAAGATAGGAGCATTGGGGGCTTTGGTAAGTTGCCGAATGCAGGATACCAATGAGGCCATGGTCATGACCCATCGAAGATCCCTTCTCTCCCGGTGAGATTGCTCGGTCATACCAGACAGATACCTAAAGTCTGAGCCATCATGAGTCCGGCCAGAGGAGCGCCCGGTACTTTGCACACTAGCCGACGCTTCGGGGTCAACCATCAGGGCAGTAATCCCGTCCACGCAATAGTCAGTGATCATGAGCCACCGCTCTCTTGAAAGGTGCTCAACGTGTGGCTGGTGCTCCAGAAGAATCTGCAGACATCTTAGGTAGTCACCAGCTAGAGGCTGCTGATACCCATCCTTGTCAAGAGATACTGATTGTGTGAGGTGATCCAACAAGGCCCTCAGCGCTTTGCCACGAATTCTTTTGACGCCATATTCGACTGCCATGCGGAGCGCTCGCGCGGCTGCTTCCAGCGTACTCTCATATTTCACTTGGGAGTTCTTCGATTTCGCACCCTTGGCGAACTGCGACTTTTCTAATGCAACCAATCTGAAAAGCCCTTCGTATATAGCGTGGAGTTCGGAGCCCTTGATTGCCTGTAATTGGCTTGCGCCTCGATTGAAATCGAAGAGATGTTTCAGGTTGGCCAACCCTTCATGTCTCTGACGCTGGGCGGACGCTGATAACTGTCCTATAGAGAGGATGTTGTCAGTCAATGTGGAATAATCTAGGGGCAAGACTCACCCAAGACATCAGACAGGATTACTGCGGCCATTTCAGTATAGCTATCCTACAGAGAGTGGAACTGGCCGTTCAGAATGTCTATGTCTGTCTATAACATTCCTCGAGGCGTTCGTTGATCGAGATGATTGCCTTCTTTGAGAATGGACGAGATAATACAATCATGTTTGATACACATTGCACACTGTTCTGCTAGTTTTTTTGGAGTATACGTACGCACGTATGCATTCCATGCCGATTCACAGGCTGGTGTTGCGTTCGGAAAGCTCCAATCTGATAGAAACTCTGATGATGAGGTCGGCGGAAGCTGTCGCGGAGGTCCGACTACGTTTTTCCCGAAACAACATGCGCGCGTTTCTTTGGACAAAACAACACCAAGCCCAAGCATCTCTAGCTCCACCGTCGGCAATTCCCTCAACATCCTACGGCATGTTCGATGACGCCAGCCTGGAAGGCCTCCAGGGCCTCCATCGCGACCTTCTGTGCCTGGCTGAAGTCACGGTGCCAAATGTCGATCGGCTCGACGGAGAGCTAAGAGCTCGGATACAAGAATTCAGAGCTCTGCTCGACAAACCCTCCAAGAACGACAAGAGTCGCCATACCGTAATATCGGGTACGCCAGCGCACGTTACAAATATATTTTCGCAGAATGTCTGCTGACTGTATGGATCAATAGGCACAGTCTCAATCGACGGCACCGACTATTCCTTGAATGACGAGTTCAAGCAAGAGGTTATACAAGTTGCAGATGCTCTTGACCTTGACGAAGTGGAAGCGGCCAAGCTTCTCTTGCTTGCGCAAGCAGACTCCCAAGAGCTAGATCGAACACTAGTCGCGAGCGCAATAATCCGATTTCACAAAGGGAGACAGTTCCTGCTAGAATGTCTTCGCGTAATAGCAACCGTTGCGACCGACGAAGATGCTTACGAACAAAGCGGAGGCCTGCTGAGGGATTATCTTCGAGGTGTCTTGGAGGTCTCAGACGGACAAATCGACAATGGACCCCGCTTTTGGAAGAAATGTTTCTCGAAACTGGCCGAAATCGAGACCTGGTTGCAAAAGATAGCAGAGCAACTTCAAAGTGCATCCGTGCTCGGTCAGGCAAACTCGGAAAGCGTTGAGATCATCGAATTCGAAAGATCCAGTTTGACCAGGCAGCATGAATCACTCTCCGCTATCTGTGCATTGTTGGTCAAGGGTGGATATACCAACGCCGACTGCCTACACTCACTACTTGGAAAGCTTAAATCATTCGACAAACATGATCTCATCCTAGTTCACTACCTCCCCATGGTTATGAGCTTATTGGCTCATGTTGCGGCTGAAAGTGGCAGTCTCGATCAAGCCCGAAACATGCATCAAATCATCGTCAAGGCGAAAAGCAATGACAACTGGGCCTTTCGCAATCTGCACGCTGCTGTGGTGGTTTGGTGGTTAGCTGAGTACAGTGGAAGATATGTTGACAATCACCCTATCCGCGGCGTTGATCTGGAAGCAGAGGCCGAAGAGCGATCGAAGCTATTCATGGAGGCATTAAGAGATGGCGCTTTTCACTTCATGCTGTCCGTCAGCCAGGATATCAAACCGGATCAGTGGTACGATCCTGCTAAAGCAGGGTTGCTGGGATTCCTTTTGCAGGAGGCTACTGTTCTGCCACAGGAGACGGTGCCAGTCTCCGACTATTTCCAGGTTATCTTCCAAGAACAGCTGCAATCATTTGTCGATGCCTTCATAACGAATATGCCCGATACGTTGCGCGAGCTCAAACACGAGGAGGATGGTCAGCGACGGCTTCTCAGCTCACGATTTCCGCGCGGGCCTCAGGATTACGAGGCGCATCTGGAACGGTTCTTGGTTATCATTGCCTATGCATTTGATGGATCGCCTGAGGCTGCTCAAATGTTTTGGGCCGATACTGAAGGTAATCTTTTCGGTTTTCTGCAGTGGGCCGCAAAACGGCAGCCTACTCCTCGAGTTGCCGCATTCTGTGAGATGCTCAGAGCCATTTCAGCCGGTGAAGAATGTGCCGAGGCCGCTCATAAGTTCTTGATCGAGGAAAGTACATCAGCATCAGGCAAGCTGCGGCGATCCGTCTCGTTGAGCTATTCTCAGATATTCAACGAACTCCAATTCTACGCGCAAACCGTTCGAGACAAGCAGTCCAGTAACCTGCCCACGGCATTCGGGCCCCCTCAAACTGTGGAACAGGTGATAGTGGAGCCTGAAAGCGGCATGATGCTCGAGTGTTACCTGCGTCTCCTATCTCACATCTTCGCGCAGAGCTCCACAGCGCGTGAATGGGTTCTGTCAAATACATCTACAAACCTGGTTAATCTTCTCTTTGGGTTGTGCTCTACCGCTGGCGAGACCCGACTTCGGGCATCTGCTTTCTCGGTCCTTACCTCGCTCTTGACGGACAAGACGACTCAGCTTAGTGAGAGCATGTGGGTCGCCGTTGACGGCTGGGTTGCGTCTGCGTTGTCTAACACTATGATACTGGGCAAGCCGCCCCTTCCCGCCGTTCTAAACCGAGAGGATCAACTCTGGGATGCGCTCTCGGCCGGGTTCGAGGAATCATGCGCTTTGGTAGACTTACTGAAGGCCTTGCTTATTCCCTCAGTTGACAGCAGCCCCTTGTACGACTATTTGCCCTTCCCAGAAAATTTGGGCTCATCCTCCAGAATGCCGGGAATCGACATGTATACCGATTTCGTTCTTGGGCGTGTCTTCGCCAACCGCTCTCCTAATCTGCCAGACCCGCTGAAGCAGACAATTCTCAGGCTGAAGTGCCTTGAGTACGTCTCCTTTTGCCTGCAGACATTCAACCAGGACTTGGTCATGTTCGCCAACCAATCCAATGTGGCTGTGGATGCCGTTATCCAGTCATCTGACTTGGCTACATACGTCCGATTACATCCATTCGGTCGGGTCATGGAGTGGCTTTTCAATGATAAGGTCCTCGCAAACCTCTTCGATACGGCCTCCCAGAATCCCGCAGAGATCAACGACGCTCTCCCAGAATCGCCTTTAATGCTCTCTGTCTTGAAGGCTATTGAGGTTATGGATCATCTGATGACTCTCCAGGCGACCTACCTTGACATTGTCCGGCCTTTATTGAAGCAAGAGCGGAGCAGTGGGCGGCCTGGAGTATCGAATAATGCCCTTGCTTCGTTTGAGGATGCGGTGTTGAACAGATTGCAACTGCTTGTCAACCTGGGTCTATACTGCGGAACTGGTCACCAGGAATTGACCATCGTCTCGCTTCAGTTGCTCGAGAAGCTGGCCTCCTCTCGGAAGCTTGTGGTCTCGCCTGTAGCTGGCTTCGGTCAACGTTCAGACCGCAGCAGGATAATTAGTGTACTGGAAAAGGACAACGAATCAGAACGTATTGCGAGGTCACTGATGTCGGAGCTCAAGTTCGATGAAAGGGAGTTTGAAGGCGGTCATCTTACCCCAGGCTTCGCCATAAAGCTTCGTATTCTTGATTTTCTTCTCAGCTGTCTTTCCTCCCTCCCTAACCGACCAACTGTTGCTCACCTATTGCTGGGGTTCAACTGCCATGCTACTACCGTGGATATCGCCGAAGACAGCTTGTTTGCATCGGGAAGTTCGCTTTTCCATTCCGTCCTGGAACTAGCCGTCGATTACCCAGCCTTTGAGTTTCCGGGTAATTTTGCCAGTTGGGCACTGACTATCAAGCGCAAAGCTAGTGAAGTCATCAGACGACTGTTGGTATCTCCTCTTACCTCGCTACATATCCTGCCGGAACTCAGGGCAAATGATTTTGCTATAGTCCTTGCGTCACACCAGGTCAAGATCGGACTTGAAACCCTATGGGATGGAAGAACGATCGACGACCCTAAATTCTACACTAGCAATTCTGCCGTGGCCTTCGAAAACTTTCTGTTCCAGAGGTCACTTTTCTATGATTATGTCGCTCGGGAGCTCCGGATGACAGTGCAAGGGGGCATGGCCAGTCTCAGAGAACGGATACAGTCGACTCTTCTAGGATTGACCCTACTTCCTGATGGCGAACAGATACCGCACTTGAGCATATTTGATCTCGTTGACTTCCTCGAATACGACTTGCCAGAGCCTTTTGGATTGCCGACAACTCAGTTGTTCAGCGAGATTGATCTCATGGCGTGCAAGAGCGAGCAAGGAACCATGACGTCCTACGATCTTGGCAACGCTGAACAACTTCTGACTCTTCGAATGAACGAGCTGAGGCAGACGAACGCTATCACGAGTACTGACGAACCTCAATGCGAGGCCGAAATGAAAGCGGTCCTAGCCCATATTCTGGCAGACAACCACATCCACCGCATCGCGAGCACGCGCACGGATGTGCTCAGATCTTGGACACAACTGATGAAAGTCATACTCGAAAGCTGTGACTTCGAGGCCGATGTCAAAATGTCCTTTATACTTCAAGCACTGCAGGTGATCATTCCCAAATGGGAAAGAGCGTGTGCTACAGATGTCGTTGCTGCAACGGAACTCTCTAGTCTAGCCGGAGTGCTTCTGAAGAACGTCGATTTTGGGTCGTCTTCTTTCGATGCAGACAGGACGGGAGACTTCGCAAACGACCGACTCTCACAGCTGTTCCGCATTGCGCTCAATTCAATCTTCTCGCCGCTTTCTACCGCGGAGCTTCGGGAACTGTGTTATCAGATCTGCTACAGATACCTTCGTGAAACGTCACAATACTTAAAGAAAGGATCGGCACTTAGTCGATTCATCTTCAAGCTGGTTAAGGCACCTGGGGATCGACTGATCGACCTGGTTTGTGACGACGCATACAGTGGCGTCGGCACATGCAGAATTTCGGCTGTGCTTTTCCTCGAGGCCCTTGTCTCTTGTGCTATGCGGGAAGAGTCGAAGTACATTATCGAGTCTCTTGTAAGAGTGAACTTCATCGGGTTACTCATCGAAGGTGTCAGACAGATTTCAACAGAACTGGGCGCGACCCCAGCTCCAGGTAAGAAGCAAAACGATCAAATCTAGTGGGACTGTAGGCTGATACAGATTGCAGACGTTCCTCTTCTACTGGCATACTATGATGCAACGTTCGCTCTGCTCCAGCGGATTTGCCAGACTCGGTTCGGTGCAGCTCATGTATTGAATGCTGGCCTGTTCCAGGCCATAAATGACTCGCAAATATTCGCAGCTGATCCCGACATCGGTCTGGACTTCGAAACGCCTCAAGCTCTGCAAAAGTATTTCGAGTTGATGCTCTCAATCCTTCGGGTGATCAATGCTGCAGTGTTGAGCAGAGGCCCACAGAACGATCATACTGTTCAGCTCGCTCGGGAATTCTTGAGATCGAACAGGGGTTCAATGGTTGCGGTGTTCAAGAGGAATGCCAACGTCGGCGGCTTACGCGCTGATGACGGCGAAGACATGATTGAGATACTTGACACGCTGGTGGACAATTTCACTCTTTTGGTTTCCGCGACTGATTTTCTGGAGGTGAGTGCCGTAGCTATTCCATCCGCCTACGAGGAATCAATGGCTAACGAGTTTGAACAGTACGAAAACAAAACGACTCTACGGAGATCGGCAGGTTTTAGTTTCTCGTGAGAAGAAGCATCATCGCCGGGATGAGGGGGCATTGGAGTGTATCTGGAGTTAGGATATCTGCAGATTGGGTTGGCCATGCTGTTGGAACAGCTAAGTAGCATTGCTCATATAGTATAGACATTTCTTTGGTCGGTCAATGGAGGAGCTCACATTGGGAGGTGTTTTATGTACGAGCATGCCTGGTTTCTAACTACTGTTCTGAAAGGTACGCTATGAACGAAGTTTTGATCACAAACGCCGACCAGCCTTGTCTGGTTGCCGATTACCTCTAGCAATTGTTCACCACCGTCTTGTTTTAGGCAGATTGATGTTATACTTCACATGGGATTGGGCCTAGAGAGGCTCGTGTAATAGCGTCAGAGCTGTCTCATGCCGTTTGGCTCACAAAATATAAAGGCTATTCGGAGAAGAAATATCAATCGGCTGTGAAGAGAACCACAGCCCGCAATTTACCCCGCCATCGTTGCCCCACCCTGATGCCATGGTCAACCGCCTCTCCACATTGCAGCAGGTTGTAGCTTTCGAGTCACAATCGTAGCAGGTTGCAATTGACTCTTAAGCCTGTTCCATTCTCGCGTGCGGGCAGAATCTCTCCATCTTTCCAGTATAAATCACACGCCAAAGCTGCTGGCTAACCTCTAGAGACACCTCTTCCTCGTCGTTCCAGCCATGTCCTACGAAACATACAATGTCGGCGTGATCGGCTACGGCTTCAGCGCGAAGATCTTCCACATCCCCTTCATCGAGGCGCTCCCAAGCCTGAAGCTCTACGGCATCGTCCAGCGGCATCCCAAGCCGGACGACGACGCCGCCAAAGACCACCCGGGCATCAAATCATGGCGGTCCTACGAGGAGCTGCTCGCCGACCCGGCCGTGGACATCGTCATCATCACCACGCTTCCGGAATCGCACTTCGCCATGGCCAAAGCCGCGCTCGAAGCCGGCAAGCACGTCGTGGTCGAGAAGCCCTTCGTGCCGACGAGCGCCGAAGGCTACGAGCTCGCCACGATCGTCGCGCGCACGGGCAAGCAGCTGAGCGTGTACCAGAACCGCCGGTTCGACGCGGACTTTTTGACGCTGAAGCACGTCGTCGAGCAAGGGAAGCTGGGCCGCATCAACGAGTTCGAGACGCACTTCGATCGCCATTCGCCCGTGAGCCCGCAGACGTGGCGGCAGCAGGGGTTGCCGGGGGTGGGCCAGATTTATGACCTTGGTACCCATCTGTTTGATCAGGTGGTGAGCTTGTTTGGGATGCCGAGGAGGATCACGGCGTTTATTGGGAATTCGAGGAGTGATCCCAAGGGCGATCCTGGGGATAGCTTTACTGCTCTATTGCACTACGATAAGTTGCTCGTCACGGCGAAGGCTGCGGTTATCAGCCCTGAACAGGAGCAGTTGCGGTTCTGGGTCAGGGGCGAGAAGGGGAGCTTCAAGAAGGTAAGCTTCACACGTTCTGCAATTGGCCCTCCTGCACATGTCAGGCCTTGCCATAAGTCCTTTGGTGGCCTGCTAGAAATTCGAGGACCTTTTGGGCATTGCTAATAGGCTGCAGTACCATCTCGACGTACAAGAAGACCAGCTGTTAGCCGGGAAGAGGCCAGGCGACGAGGCCTTCGGGGTTGATCCCGAGGCTCACTACGGTAAGATCCCGTGACTGTGTACAGCGTTGGAAGCTTGCTCTAATTTATCAAAAGCCACCCTCACCCTTGACGAAAGCGGCAAGTTGAACAAGCAGGTTCTCCCGACCCTTCCGCCCGCGACTTACGTTGCTTGGTACAAGCAATTTGTCGAAGCCATCGAGGGTAAGGCGGACGTGCCGACGAGCGCGGAGGTCGGGGCAGGAGTGATCAAACTGGTGGAGCTGGCCAAGGAGAGTTCGCAAAACTGGCGGACGGTCGATGTTTAGATCTGATTCATCATCCTATGTCATACGATAATCCCAATTGTACAATAGCAGCAGTTGATGCCCATATCGCCCTCGTAGCATATGCAGGAAATAAGGAAAAGCAAGAACGCAAAGAAAGTATATACGCGGAGCTCTGTCCGTTTACTCGTCTCCGGTGAACTTCTGGTACTCCTCCGCGGTCATGAGCTTCACACTCCCACTTTCGAGGTCGCTGCTCTCGAGCTCGACCTTCGCGAGCCACGCCTCGCCCTCAGGGTCTTTGTTGATGAGAGACGGCTTTTCCGAGAGGGCGTCGTTGCTCGAGACAACCTTGCCGGCGACGGGGGTCATGATGTCCGAGGCGGATTTGACGGATTCGACGGAGCCGATGGTGTCGCCGGCGGCGACGTCAAGGCCGTTCTCGGGAAGCTCGATGTAGACAACATCACCGAGGGCGTTTGCCGCGTATTTGGAGATACCGATCGTGCCTGTTGGGAGGAAGAGGATAGAAAGATGTGAGTCTTCCAAAGTTCCGTCTGCCCGTAACTTCGAGTCAGGCGATAAGGAAGGGACCGCATACAAGTCTTCCCGTCGCTACCAACCTCGACCCATTCGTGTTCTTCAGTGTACTTCTTCTCCTTCACTATGTAGCAGTCAGCATAGCCCACTTGCGCCTTTCGCCCTCGTTGTGGTGGTGGTGGTGCGCACAGGCTCTCGACACGGAGAACGCTCTCGCGTTCTGGACAGCGGCCCTCGGCCATTGGATGCGGGGAGCGAGGAGCGGCTTGCGCGCCGCGGAGCAGCCAAGCAGGCAGGTAGCACGGGCGATTGAGACACCGGCGAGCATCGTGAAGGGCAGAGATGGGGCGAGAAGAAGTGACGGAATCGGGAGAGGTCGTGAAGAAGAAGGATTGGCGCAGAGATGTTGGTGATTCGAGATATTCCTGCGCGACTCAAGCTACCCCGAATGACGATAAAGCGAACGGGGCCTCACGCTAAGACCTTCCGTTCTGATAAAAGGGTTCCACCTTGCCGGCCATGGGGTTGGCGTGGGCGGTCGGGGGTGGATCTTCCGGCCGATTTTCTTGGGCCTCTTAGGTTGGTTGTGGAACTTCAACTCCCGCCCGACTCCGTCGCATGAGAGGTGAAGGACTGCCACAGATACAGTCAAGATGGTGTTGTACGAATTAATAGGGATCGTAAGTGCACATTCAGACCGCGACCAACCATATAATAATCTAACACCGCAACCAGGTCCGCCCAGGCAAGATCCAAGAAGTCAAAGAGTACCGCTCCTCCATCCCTCCAACCCATTCACTCCTCGAACCAACACACCTCCTACCCCATAGCACGAAGGACAAAGAACTAAGAACACCCCGACAGCATCGCCCGCACCGCCGGCAGCATGATCCTCTCCGGCGGCGGCGTCGTCCGCGGCATCACCAACTGGGGCACCTTCACCCTGCCCCGGCCGACGCGCAAGCATCAGACCCTCTACTCCGTCGGCCAGCACTTCATCATGCGCTTCGACTCCTCCTCCCGCACGCAGCACTCCCTCCGTCGCACCCTCGCCCTCGACCCCCGCATGATCCGCTACAGCGTCGTCAAGCTCGGCCAGAAGCTCGATGAGATCAAGGATGTGGGTGGCAAGGCGAACTTTATGTGATCGCGATTGGATAGTGGGGAAGAAAGGGATTTGACGGAAGGGAGGGATGGGCTGGCGATATACGTTGAAGAGATGTCTGTACGATATCCTCGTACGTGGGAACGTGCTGGATGGGTCAGGTGGAGTGCATTTCCGGCGTTATTTTGGGAACAATGGGTGGTCAAAGGGACGCAGCTCTACGAGGCGCGACTGATGTACCTTTTGAAAAATGATAAATTGTGACTTGGACGAGCTGCTGGGTCCTTTGGCTTTGTTGAAGCGCCAGCGGTACGATGGCCAGATACTCAGCAATCGGACGACGGGATACAAAAGGCGTATGGAAGTGCATCATAGGAGTTCTGCATTGAGCGCTGCAAGGAGTATCTTCGGTGGTGCTCATTCAATGCTCGACGTTAGGCAATCTACTGGAGCGCAAACGTTATGACAGCCCACGATACGTTTGATCCCGACTGCCAGGTAGGTTTAAGCGCAAAGGGCAGTTTAATGTTCCAACGTATTCCTCCTACTCTTCTCCAGCCGCGGATCCCTCCGCCCCATCGTCGCTTCCAATGCCTGCACCAGCGCCTTCTCATCATACCTCTGGAACGCCTCTCCCTCCACGCGCCTCCCATACAACCGAATCGTCTCGATGCCATACTCCTGGAACAACCCCACCTTGTCGACCAGCGGAGCACCAGGGCCTTCCAGGTGCACCACATGCGTGACGTAGAGCTTATACTCCTCCTTCGGCACCGGGTCGAAGCGGCCCCGAGAACTAGCGGCCGCCTTGACGATGGCAGCGATGAAGTCGAGCGCGGTGTAGGGGTGGGAGCGGGGACCGGTCTCGCGGTCAACCGTGCTGTTCAGGATGAGGATTTTGTTCTTGATAGGCGAGCAGGCGATTGCATCTCCGACGCCGCGCAGGATGACCGAGGGGATGATGGAGGTGTACAGCGAGCCAATGCTGTAGATGACGCACTGCGCGTTGGTGAGGGCGTCGATGACCTGCGGGTTCGCGGCCGGTCGGATCTCCTGGCCGTACGGATTGATGTACCAGATGCGCTCGATGCGGGCAGGCAGATCCTCCTCTTCGGTTTTAGAGAAGGAGATGTACTGCTTGCGGAGGGTGGGGAGGGAGCCGGGGAGGTTGGCGTCTTCAATCCGGTCGTGCTCTTCGATCTCGAGGGCGGAGGTGTAGGAAACATCTGGGAATGCGGTAGGGACGCTGGGATGGGAGATGGCATTTTGGCCGGTGATGACGGTGCCGTTGGTAAGGCCGGCGGAGATGTGGAAGCTGAAGTTGGTATTGATGGCGGGGAGGACGGAGACGTTGGTTGGGACGCCGCAGATTTCGGACAGGAGATAAATGGAGGATTCCAGGCTGCTTGTGAACAGACGCGCGCTGTGGAAGGTCAGACATTATTCCGCAAGATTCGCTAGCGTGACTTTTAAGGAGGCAGCGGACCAGGAATGTAACTGACCCCGTGAGGAATAAGTTCCCAATTGCAGCAGATGAGAAGTTGAAGAATGATGAAGGCCTTGCTCTTTTCACGATCTCTCCATTGACGAAATTGAGGAATGACCTGATGAGTTCCTTCTTCGCGGTTGATATATCGTCCCATAGCGGGTGCCTTGCCTCGACGATCTCGAGCCATTCCAGCCTTGCAGCATTGGGATCCTGGGCTAGACGGTGATTGAAGAAGGCTTTGATAGCAGCCTTTTCGGCATTCTCGTGCTCCTCATCGTTTGGTATCAATCTGACAAGGCGACCTGGTTATGCAATCAGCCTCTGATAAGAGTACCAACGGAGGTATAAAATGTCACCCGCTCCGGGAATTCACTTACTTCTTATGTCACCAATCCCTGTGAGAGGCGTCAGTATGCACGCTTCATTTGCCGAGTGTTGTAAGATGCTTACCTGGGCCACCAAACACCCGTATCAGTTCGGACGTGCTTCCTCCATTGTCACTGATTGGTATGACATAGCTTAAAGGACATTTTTTATGTTCGCACACAGTCTTGAACACATCCACGAGGTTATTCGCTGCACTGCCGCCGGAGAAGACGACAATGCCCTTGGGTGACATGGTGGGTGCGCCTATTATTAATAGGAGTGGTGTTTGAGGGCTCGGAAGAGAAATGGAGCCAACGAGGCTGTGGAGATTCGGCCCTTGTGATGACGTCCGACCTTCTCACCCTTTATATATGCCAAAGAAACACCCGTTGTACTCAACCTTTCAAGGAATTTGGACACAGTGGCACTTACGCTTGCTAGGCATCCGTGTCTGGTTTTGGCAACTGCCGGAAGGAGTCATTGTCATCCCGTCAGCCACGAGGTGGTATTATTATTGCCTACACTAGCGCGTCGCGTCATACTATACCACCTATATATGGCATATAGGCAATCCATGCGAGCTTGATACGGGGACGACACCTACCAATACGAAGAAGAGTGACACAATAGATGCTTTGATTGAAACCGAAAAATCGAGATTGCTTGCAGTTTGTACGGGAGGTGCGCCGCTAAGGGCTCAAGAGTGCACCTTCAATTCACATATTGACCATCTTCTCCCTTTCTGTCTCTCTCAGTCAACGACGAAGCCGCCCATTCTCTAGCTGTATTCATCCGCCATACTTGCCCACAGCAGAACGGATCTCCTTAGACGGTCGGGAAAGCGCTGTCCTCGTGGACCTGTGCAGCCGTCCCGATATTGGCACCGCCTTCCCTTTCGGCTCTCCGTCTCCTCTTCTCCAACAGAGCGTCCTTGCGTTCCGAGAGGATCCTGAGCTGGCTGTCCTCAACCTTCGTGAGCCAGTAGCCGAAGCCACCACCGACAGCGGCATAGGCGGGCCACGTCCAGAGGGACTTGCGGGTGAGCATGGGCTGCATTCGAATACCGCGCTGCCAGAAGCGGACAGCAATGCCTGTTTCCAAGGAGGGTCGAGTTAGCCAGACAAGTTTTCCCAACGTGCTGGACCTGAAGATACAATCATCCGGAGAGGTTCGTACCAAAGCAGCTCCAGAACAGGACCTTGGACACCATGATGTCGGCGACGTATAGCTTTCAGCAAATCAAACAGGGAATCAAAATGATTGGCAGTTTCACGGTATTTGGGATTGACACCCTGCAGAACTGTGTAGAGTAGTAGTGAATGTGAATGTGGAATGCGTCGATATGGAACGTAAACCGACGCTCCCTAAGGTGCAGTCGCCCGGTTCATCTACGCAGGCCCGGCGGGCAGCTTGCCGTTTGGGCGGACGGCCGGGGGCGGAGAAACTCTCGGCATGCGCGCGCGACCTCGACCCCGGCCTCCACCTAATTCGTGGGGATGGCTCATTGTCCGCGTCCAGCTATGGGTGTTCCCTTACCCAACCCTCATCATCACAGTACAGGTCCCACGGCGATGGCAGCGCTGGGACGGAAACGCCCTCCTCATGGCGATGCCGGCGCTTCGTTTGACGTGGTCGAACAACGCAAGCGGCTGCGTCTCGCAGACCTCCCCCTCACGCCGGCCAAACGGTCTGCGATAGAGGTGTTAACGCATACCTTCAAGAAGAAGGGCGAGTTTGACGTGCTGCGAAAGCAGGTCTACGCGCAATTCGACCAGGATGTATAATGCCTGGAATCTACCTTACGTATAAGAGGTGCTGACTTAGCGCAGGAGGCGAAGACTACATTACTCCGCGAGCTTGAAGAACTTGTCGACCGCGAAACGGACCGCAACCCGCATCTTCTCTCCAAGGATCGCCGTATCGCCGCGCCGCTGGTCGAAGGCGCCGCTGAGCGCAGTGATATTTACAAAAATGCGCTTAATACTATCGATACCCTCCTCGACGACCTCTTAGCGCAACATGCAGCCCCAAGGTTGCGAGAATTCCGAGCCAAGGAAGTGGGCGAAGAGGTGGCACTTGAAGAGGCACAGCGCGGTAGCAAATCCGATGAGGATTATGCCCGAGAAGCCGAAGCGCGGAAGCAAGAGAGAATTGCGGCTTGGGAAGCCGAAAGACAGCGGGAACTCGAGGCGGAGAAGGAGAGGAAGCGCATAGCTGAAGAGGAAGAGCGGAAGAGGCGCAAGGAGGAAGAGGCTCTCGAGAAGGAGCGTCAGGAGAGGGAAGAGAGGAGAAAGAAGGAGCGTGAAGAGGAACGCCAGCGCGAGTACGAGCGCGAACGCGAATACGAGCGAGAGCGCGAAGAAAGAAGAGAGAGGCGGCGCCGGGAAGAACGTGCTCGGGATGAGTCGCGCGAAAGACGGGCGAGAGAGGACTCTCGTGACAGGCGTGCTCGAGATCGGCGCAAGCCCAGTATTGACAATTTGCGGGATCATAGGAGGCGGCGCAGCAACGACAGTGTCAGAGATCTCCAGAGGCCCAGCCTGGATACAAAGAAAGTCCAGCCCGAGGAAGTCCCGGACGAGGTGGCTTTACAGGCCTTGCTGCAGGAGAGCGAAGCAATGAAGAAAGCCCGGAGGATCGAACTGGAGCGCTCGGAAGAGATGGAACCGCCGGTACTGCGCAAAAGCCTTGCGCCCAAATCGCTAGTCCCACGCGATCCCGTAGCTGCACGATTGGCCAAGCTTGACAGCAGATCCGCTCCCAAGCCAGACTTTAGGAAGGATCGTGCACCTACACCCATGGAATCGAGGATGGAAGAAGGAGAGATGACTGAAAAAGAACATACCGATCGGCGACGGCGAAATGCTTCGCGCACACCTTCACGGAGCCGAGAACGGGATCGCGAACGTGAACACGAGCACACTCATGCGCGCTCAACACGGCACCGTTCACGCAGCCGGTCTGGCGACCGCTCCCACTACGATAGGGACAGAGAGCGCACGCGCGACTATGATCGTCGCGGTTCCCGTTACGATGGACCCCGTACGGGTAGGTATGAGAGATTCGGACGATACGACAGCTATCGCGCTTCTGGGTCTGCAAGAGACGAGCACAGAGACCGTGACCGCGAAAGGCGGAGTTCCCGATACTCCCGCTCCCCGTCCCGGAGTCAGAGACCGCGCTCGAGGGAGCGAGAGAGGGATCGGAGCAAGCACCGGGATAGCAAGAGGGGCAGAAGCAGGTCAGCTAGCAAGTCCAGATCCCCTGTGACGACGCGGAAGCCGTATAAAGAGAGAGAGAGAAGCACCTCAACACACAAACGGCAGAGAAGCAGGTCACGCAGCCCCAAGGAAATCGACCGCTATCTGCCCGGAAGTGGGCCGAAGAAAGAGTTTCGCGAACGCGACACCCGGGAGAGGGACAGAGATAGGGATCGAGACCGAGACAGGGATTTCCGCGACCGCGACCGCGACCGCGACCGCGACCGCGACCGCGACCGTGACCGCGAACGTGATCGCGATAGAGATGAAAGAAGAGCTTCATACGGACACCGTGACGACCGCGACCGCGACCGGGACAGGGACAGGGACAGGGACAGGGACAGGGACAGGGACCGAGATCGAGACCGGGAGAGGGATAAAGACAGGGATAGGGGTCGCGACTGGAGGGGGGATCATGACCGGTACATGCCCAGCAGAAGATTTGTTTGAGATTGATGGAGGCGACAAACATACTGACAACGACCCAACACAGAGAACGAGATCGAGAGAGGGATCGCGGCCGAGCCCGATAGTAGCTGGGCCTGTACCTGTGCCCGAACACCACCACCGACTACCGCCCAACGAACGAGAAGCGAGACACGGAGCATGCTCTCCAGAGAATAGTACAAAAGAGGAAATGTAACGTCGATAACTACGTGGCATACGGGATACCTATACTTTCTGCCACACGCACAGCTTCACGAGACGGTAATAATGGTTCTTCCCCATGACAAAGTGCGTTCCAGGCGTTTGTATTGTTGGCTTTGTTCCTAGATATGCGGCGGTACGCTTGGACGTAGTTCAATAAAACAATCACAGTGCCTGCAAAACTTGACTGCTTCAACCTCGCATAAAGATCTCGTGCACATGATGGCCGGAGTGCTGAACAAGATCGCCGCGGAATACGCCCGGCTGCGGGATGCTGCTCGCGGCCGGAGAAATCAGGCATGCAGGCGTCAAGGTACGCACAGCGGAATCCGGCAGCCCACATCCCCGCTAGCGCGAGAGTCCAATCGCTCACCCGGGACCTCCCAGCCCTCTCTGACTCCAACAATTCCCCAGCAGCACCAGCAGCAGCAGCAGCAGAGCCAAAATCTCCCCCGACGACGCCCAACGGCCCACGAGCCCTCTTCAACTTCATCGCCCATCGACGACGCAGACCAGAAAAGCAGCACATCGAGTCCGAGTCCACGATTGTCACCTTGCCTGTTCGTGAAGAAGAAGAAGAAGCTCCCCGCGCACCCAGAAAATCCGCTACATCACCACCGTCGCCGTCACCGAGGGCTCGTACGCCAACCGCCCCTCACCACACGCCGACCATGGCTACACCGAATCCGAGCGCGCCTGATACCGCCGTCTCGCAAAACGGACAGGCCGTCACCGCGCCCACCGCCTCCAATTCGAACGGTGACGCCGCCGCGACCACCACCCCAGCTGCCGCACAAAAAGATGCTTCCGCCCCCGCCGCCCCGGCAGGAAGTGACGGCAAAGAAAAGCTCTCTGGCGCCGAGTTAAAGAAGCGCGCAAAGGCCGAAAAGGCCGCGAAGCGCGCAAAAATGGCCGCGGAGCGGGCTGCCGCCGGCGGGCCCGCGGCGGAATCGCAACCGAAACCCGAGAAAAAGGAGAAGGCGCAGCAACAGCAACAACAGCAGGGGAAGCAGGGTCAGCAAGGGCAGCAGCAGCAGCAGCAGAGGGACGGACAGGCGCAGCAGCAGCAACAGCAACAGCAACAGGACCGGCCGCTGCCGATGAGGAGGCGGGCGAGTCAGAGTGCTCCGGCTGGGGCGGCGGCGCCGGCGGCGAAGGAGCAGGTGGCGCCGAAGCAGCCGAAGGTGAAGAAGGAGGTGGGACTTTTTGGGCATTTGTATGGCGTGCCTAAGCGTCATACGATCGAGGGCGCGGCGAAGGAGGTGCACCCTGCGGTGTTGGCTTTGGGTTTGCAGATGAGTAGCTACGTTGTGTGCGGGAGCACCGCGCGATGCGTGGCTATGTTGCTGGCGTTTAAGAGTGTGAGTAGCCAACCTGCTTCTGCGCTCTCTCCGTTCATCTGCATACACCTTTATTGGTTTGCTTTGGCCGGATGCGGAAGAAGATATCGCTGACATCTTGTTTTCTTCAAGGTTATCCATTCCTACACCACGCCTCCGGGAACCTCGCTTGCCCGCCACCTGACCTCGCACCATCTCTCTCCTCAAATCGACTACCTTCGCTCCTGCCGGCCGCTGAGCATCAGCATGGGCAACGCGATCCGGGCGCTCAAGGAAGTCATCATCAAGATCGACCCGGCAACGCCGGAGGCGCGGGCCAAGGCGGAGCTGCTCGAATGGATCGACCGGTTCATCCGGGAGCGGATTACGGCGGCGGACCAGCTGATCGCAGAAACGGCGGCGGCCAAGATCGTGGAGGGGGACGTTGTGCTGACGTTCGCGAACAGCAGCATCGTGCGGCAGACGCTGGTGCGGGCGCACGAGCACGGCACCCGGTTCCGCGTCACGGTCGTGGACAGCAAGCCGCTGTTCGAGGGCCGGCGGCTGGCGCGCGAGCTGGCCCGCCACGGGCTCACGGTCCAGTACACCCTCGTGGGCGCGGCCGCGCACGCGATCAAGGACGCGACCAAGGTCTTCCTGGGCGCGCACGCGATGATGAGCAACGGCCGGCTGTACAGCCGCGTGGGCACCGCGATCGTCGCCATGCTCGCCCACGACCGCGACGTCCCCGTCATCGTCTGCTGCGAGAGCGTCAAGTTCACCGAGCGCGTCGCGCTCGATAGCATCGTTGGGAATGAGGTCGCCCCGCCGGAGGAGCTGCTTAGCGATGAGGAGAAGGCGCGCGTCGGCCGCGTGCTGCGGGGCTTAGAGGAGGGTGCGTCGGCGTCGGCGTCCGCTTCTTCGTCCGCCTCGTCTTCTGTTGCTGGGGGCGCGGATGACGCGGATTTGGTGCTGCGCCGTTGGCGCGAGACGCCGGGTTTGTTGATGCTGAATGTGCTGTATGATGTTACGCCGGCGGAGTATATCAAGATGGTTGTGACGGAGTATGGAAGCTTGCCGCCGAGCTCGGTGCCGGTTGTGCATCGGATGAGCACGGGGACGGGGATGTGAGGGGTTTGCGGTGGTGGGTTGAGGTGGGTTATGCGAAAGGCTATGGGGATGAGGGTCGCACGTGGTAGCACTGCCATCTACGAGGGGAGTTTGAAAAGTCTTTTCTCTTTCCCTTCTCAGGGGATGCGGGTGTTTCTCTCCTTTTCGGTGGCGGATACTCTCTTCCCCTTGCTCCCTTAAGTCACTCGTGCTGCGTTGTGGGCTTTTAGCTGGACTGGAAGAGGTAGGGATATGGTTGGGGGATCTACCTGGCTTTCCTTCCCCTGCTGCTCCTTTTTCTTTCCTTTTTCTCATCTGGTGTGTCCTCTCCCCCTTTCTTAAATCCCAGGCGGGAGTCTGCTTCTTCTTTTCCCTTTTCCCTTGCTTTTCCTTTTCCCTCGCTATTCCTTTCCTCCTTTCTCTCTTTTCCTTCTGCTGGGAGCACGTCACAAGTGCTTCGATTTCCACACACGGCAGGAATGGGCTCCAAAAGGTGGACAGAGTTGCGGCAGGGAAACATGAATCTAAAAGCAATGAGTGAACTAAAATTTGACTCTTTCTTATCATGCCCACCATACTCGCGACAGTGACCAGATCCGAAAGAATAATTATCTCTGTGCTTTTCTATTCCCCTCTAAGATGTCCCAGCGGTCTGATCAGAAAACAAAAGATAGGAAAGATAGGACCGTCTCTAATACACACNNCCTCTTGAAAGAGGAAAAGAGAAACAACACCGCTTTGTTCTTTCTTCCCTCCCCCTCGCTGGAGAGCAACGCATGCAAAACATGTCCTGTACGCAACCGAAAGCAAAAACCACAAAGGTATACAACCCACCACCCCCAAAACACCGCATCCCCCTCACTCCGCCGCCGCGGCGCCAACACTCCCCTCCTCCCCCCCCCTCAAAAACACCTCACTCTCCCCCACCACCGCACCGGCGCGCTCCCAG
The DNA here is from genome assembly GCA_019775845.1 of Myrmaecium sp. VS I D KN 1. NCBI lineage: Eukaryota > Fungi > Ascomycota > Dothideomycetes > Valsariales > Valsariaceae > Myrmaecium > Myrmaecium sp. VS I D KN 1. Next base: position 504,073 of record JADQAV010000003.1, read on the forward strand.
CGCGCGCGATACGCCGCACGTCGTTCATCACAGAGCTGATTGAGCGCCGGCCAGTAGACGGCGTGATCGTAGACGAAATCGCAGGCGCCGCCCTCGGCGACGGACCAGAGCTGGGCGGGGGGCACGTGGGCGGCCAGGGGCTCGTTGAACTTCATCTTCGTCTTGGTGACGGGATCGATGAAGGGGGAGATGAGCTTGAAGAAGGTGGTGACGTACCAGGGGACTGGGGATAAGGGGGGTTAGTTATGTGGGGAGGGTTTTTTTGCTGGGGTTGGGTTTTGTATGGGGGGGGGAGGGAAGGATGACTTACGGTGCGAGATCAGCGCCCGACCCAGACGCTCCGGGTAGTGGTTTTGCAGGATGGAGAGGACCTGTTTGCCCTGGCTCACGCTGGGATTCTGGCCGGAGGAGCTCTCCTTGAAGTCGATGAGCAGCGCGGTCGTCTCCTGGCCGGGGGGCATGAGGTCGATGACGCGCTCGAGCATGAAGACGAGGTGGTGCAGCTGGCGGTCGCTTTTGGGCGTGTTCTGCTGGTTCGGCCGCAGGTAGAGGCAGGGCCGGCCCTCGTTGTCGTACCCCAGGATCACCTGCTTGCCCGTCTCCTGCTCCGCCGAGATGTACTCCGCCGTGAACCCGTACACCCCGTATTCCCGCCGCCATACCAGCGTCTCGGTGATTCGCTTTGCGGCGGCGGTGGCGGACGCCCATTTCACGGCGCGCAGGTAGCGCAGCAGGCATTCGCGGGTGAGCCACATGCGCTCGTCGGCGGTGAGCGCGGAGCGCGGGGCGTTCTTTGCGCTGCTGTCCGGTAGGTCCGTCCAGGATTTGACGAGGGCGAGGAGCTCGTCGTATTTGCACTTTTGCTCGGCCGTGAGTTCGGGCGGGGGAGCGGGTTTGGCGGTGGGGACGGGGTGAGGGAAGGGCGTCTTGACCGGGCCTGAGGGGACTTGCTCGGCCTGGTTGTTGTTGTTGTTGTTCTCGGCGGTGGTGAGGTTGGCCATGCCTTCTTGGACGGGTTTGGTGTCCAGCTCGCTGGGGGCTTTGGAGGACTCGGCGGAGGGGCCTGATGCTTCCCCTGAGGTGAGGGGAGCTTGTTTCTCGTTCACCTCTGGGGCGGTAGGGGGCTGGTCGCCGACGGCGGTGGACATGGTGATGGCGGTGAGGATGGAGGGAAAGCAATTGGTAGGGAGGAAGGGAGCAGAGGAGAGGAGTCTGAAGGGAGAAGTACGGATAGAAGAGAGTGAGCGATTAAAAGAGGGAGAAAGGAGGAAAGGCGAGAGAGAAGTCGCAATGGCGTAGGAGGGAAGTACTCCGTAGGCGGAGGGAAAATCGATTGGCGCCTCAGCCCGCCGGCCGTCAGCCTTACCGGACGGAAGCGCGATATCCGGGCGGATCTATCTGGCCTCAGGCACCCGGGCCGGCGGTTGGTCCGAGGGGTCGAACGCGTCCGCGGCGCGTCTTTTGGCTGGAGCGCCCGTTCTCGCGTAAATTGGCTGGACTGGATGAGTTTACCCCGGCAACACCTCCATTCACAACCACTTTCTCCCTCCCACCAACACCGTCACCGCATACTCGACCGACATGGAGGACGTCAAGGCGGCTCTCAACGAGCTCTTCGCCCCCAATGCCGCCGCCCTGCAGCCCGAGGTCATGGGCGAGCTGCAGTCCATCCTCCGCCTGCACTCCATCTCCCCGCAAGAGCTGTTCTACAAATGGGAGTCCTACAGCTTGAAGATGGGCGGCGATGACCTCCGGCTGGACTTGAGGACCGCGCGGGACTTGAAGAAGGACATCAATGACACGCTGGAGCGCGAGAGCCGGAGCAAGGCGCAGGCGCGAGGGCAGGAGAAGAGGGTGGCTGCAACTCCTCGGGCGGCGGCGAACGGTGGTGATGTCTTTGGCATGTAAGGCTTCATGAACAAATCCCTTAGCTAGAGTATGCGATATTGAGACATGTCCAGGCTGGATAGTCTCGTCCCAAACACCCCTCGGCCGGGCAGCACGATCAAGCGCAGAGCCAACTTCGAGACGCCGACGAGCATGGCAAGCAAAGGCCATGCCATGAGTTCACCCGGAGACTTCAAGTCCCCTCAGACAAGCAACGGTGCCAGTGCAGCACAGTACGTTTGGGCGCTACTCCAACACAGTACATGGACTGACGCGTGCGCAGATCAATCAGCTTTGCAGAACGTCCTCATGCAGGCGAGATCGCGGAGACCCTCAACTCACACATTCCATTACCCGAAGAAGCCTCGGAGCCCCCGGCAGAACCGCGATTCAAGCTCAAAGCCAACACGGAGATCTCCAAGTTCGGCTACAAGACCATGGCCATGAAGCTCTCCGAGGCTTCCGAGATCCTCGACGACCGCATCGAAGAGTTCCTTGGCCTGATCCAGTCCCATCACAACCTCGACGACAGCGCCTTCGGCAATCCGACCGTCCAGAGCACCAGCGAGATTGTGGCCGTCGGCCGCATCGCCTCAGACACCGGGGTCGGACGTCTCAATGCGGCGTCTCTTGTCCTCGAGACCTCCCGTCGTAGCGGTGCCGGCCTCCGCGTGCCCCTCCGCGTCGACTCACTCCCAAACTACCACTTCTTCCCGGGACAGATCGTCGCCGTCCGCGGCCGGAACGCCTCCGGCGAGTTCTTCACCGTCACCGAAATCCTCTCCATCCCTCCCCTCCCGCTCCCCGCCACCTCCGCCGCCGACCTCGAAGCCTACAACTCCCGCCTGCTCCTGGCACCCGCCGACGGCGACTCCCCCCGGCCCCTCACCATCCTCCTCGGCGCCGGCCCCTACACCACCGACACCGAGCTCAACTTCTCCCCGCTCCACCACCTCCTCGACACCGCCGCCGCCCTGCACGCCGACGCCCTCATCCTCTCCGGGCCCTTCCTCGACGCCGAGCACCCCCTCATCCGCACCGGCGACTTCGACCTGCCCCCCACCGCCTCCGCCAACCCGGACACCCTCACCCTCACCGACGCCTTCAAGCACTTCATCTCCAACCCGCTCCACCGCTTCACCCAGCAACTACCAACCTGCACCACCCTCCTCATCCCCTCGGTGCGCGACACCTTCGCCCGCCACGCCGCCTGGCCGCAAGACCGGCTGCCCCCGCCGCTGAAGCGCGACCTCGGCCTCCCCAAATCCATCCACGTGCTCACCAACCCCTGCACCTTCTCCCTCAACGAGCTCCTCCTCGGCACCACCTCCCTCGACATCCTCGACATGCTCCGTCGGGAGGACTGCGCCAAAGCCGCCGCCCCGCCCCTCGACCGCGCCGCCCGCGCCCTCCTCGACCAACGCTCCTTCTGCCCCCTCTTCCCCCCCACGGCCAGGGAATCCCTCCCCGCCCCGACCCCCGCCGCCGGAGGCGCCGCCGGAGGCGCAGCCATCAAACCGGAAACCAACGACGCCGATCCTGACGACGAAGATGCCGCACACGCGCCCTTCCTCCCCCTGGGCGCCATGCTCGACACGGCCTACCTCAAGCTGGCCGACTGGCTGAACGTAAAGCCGGACCTACTCGTACTACCATCTGCCCTACCAGCCTTCGTCCGCGTGCTCGAGGGCGTGCTGGTGGTGAACCCGGGGACGGCGGCTAAGCGGAGGGGGTTTGGCACGTTTGCGCGGGTGACGGTGGGGCCTGCAGTGGTGGATGGGGATGATGGGGATGGGGAGGGGGATGGGCAGGGGAGGATGATGATGCTGCCGCATCGGTTGTTTGAGAGGGCGAGGGTGGATATTTTTCGCTTGTGAAGGTTTGTCCTTCTTTTTTCTCTTTTTCTTCGTTTCTCCCTTTGGGTGGGGTTTATTCGCCTTTTTGGGTTGTTACGCTGGGGAACGTATGTATGTGAGGGGCATTGGGATTGGGATTGGAGGGGGGAATCGAGGCTGGGTTTCCTTGTGAGGGGCAGGAGTTTCCATGAGGTCATTGGTATTGATGCTATCGGGCATGGCGGGTTGTTTCATCTGTTTTTCCCCTTTCTTTCGTTTGTGCGTAACATGTATATATCACGATGTATGGTATGGTATGGTATGTGCCATATGACCTTTATTTCTCCTTGCATCTCTCTCGTTCCAGTGTCCAAAGCAGCCCAGTCCAGTCACCAATAAGAAAGCAACAAAGGCATCAGCAATAAGAACAACAAACGTCGATCGCAAGAACCCGTTGCTAACCTTTCCTATCTTTATCTTTCCAACCAATCGATTCATTCGCACAAGCAACGAGCAACGAGCAACGAGCTAAAAAAAAAAAAAAGAAAAGAGCAGGGGGGGGGATCGCAAGCATAGTCAACAACAAAAAAGATAAAGGGAGTAAGGAAGAAGAAGAAGAGCTACCTTATCTAGCTACTCAAAAACGAAAGCATGGGAAGGGGGGGAGAACACACGAAACTAACTAAAAAAAGCAACGCAAAGCAAAGCAAAGCAAAGCAAAAGGGGGAATCATACGTGACACGCAAAAAAAAGTAGAAGAAAAAGAAAAAGAAGTCCGACCGCCACTATTCCACGACACGGCCATCGTCGTGTCCCCTCTGTTATGTAGGAAACCGCCCGTGGAGTGTACTCGAAAGAGGAAAGAAAAGGAGGTGAAAAGGTAAAGAAAAGAAAAAAGAAACCACCTTCCCGCAGGCTCACCCACAACGTCCCTATCAGGCCAGACGCGATCGTTGCTTGCTTTCTTGCTTTTCGCGTACTCGCAGGTAAAGCACGGGAGTGGGAAAGGAAAGTAAAATGGAAAGAAGAAAATCCAGGCAAGGAAAAAAAGAAGGAAGAAAGCAATAAAAAGAAAAAAGAAGGAATGATTTCGCAGCAAACAAAAAAGAAGAGAGAGAGATGAAGAAACCTCCCACCTCTTCAGAGGCCACAGAATAACAAAGAAGCTGTGCCGCACGAGCCGTAGCTCCGCCGTATCCCGCAAACGCCGAGCATAACAACCGCAGAGAGAAGAAGGCAGGCCATGAAAGTGGGTAAAGTGTGAACCGACGCTCTCCTTTCCAGAATTCCCCTCCCAAACCCAGCACGCAAAGCACTACACCTTCACCGGCTCCACCTCTCCCGCAGGCGCGGGCGCAGCCACACCCACCTCATTCGACGCCACCGTCTTCTTCTTCTGCTGCAGCTGTTGTTGCTCATCCTTCCGGCGTTTCAGCCACTTCTCCTGCTTGCGGCCGATCCACTGGAGGAGCATGCCGTCGAGCTCGCGCTGCATCTCGCTCACGCGGCGGCGCTCGTCCGCGAGCAGGCCCGACGACGTCAGCGCGTCCGCCGGCCCCACCGGCGCCACCTCGCTCGTGTCGTAGATGACGCGCAGCATGTCCTTGATCTCCGAGCCGTCGTCCAGGTACGCGCGCAGCGCCGAGTCCGACCACGGCGGCAGCGACGGCGAGGACGACGTCGTTGAGATGGACAGGCTGGGCGTGCCGATCTGGGGAGAGGGCGCGGAGGCGGGTGGAGTGGGTCCAGCGCGGGAGGGAGGCTTGGGGGGGAGGGCGGAAGGAGGAGCGGTGAGGGGTGGACCGGCAAGGTTGCTGGGCGCATAAGGTTTCGAGAGGGACGCTTGCGGTGTGAGCGGGGAGACAGGAGAGACGTCGTCGGCGCTCGCGGTGTCCGGAACGAGGCCTGGTGGTTGTCGCGTGTCCACAGGGGACATCTCCATCGGGGAGTCCGACAGGCGCTCTGTAATTTGGGTAGACTCAGGTTCCGGCTCCGTTTCAGAATCCGGTTCGTCCTGCTCCTGCGAGTCATCCGTGGTCCGCCGAGCCTGCGCAAAGGGATTGTTCGACTGGGGTTCCGGAGACGAATCGAAGTCATCAAGCTCGACGCGCTGCTTCGCCTTCCTGACTTTCTCTGGCTTGGGAGCACGAGGCTCGTCGCCGGATCCAGACCGGAACAAGTTTGACACCTTGCTGCGGCCTCGCGAGTTTGAGTTGGACCGTGTCGGCTCCTCCTGTTGTAACTGCTCCTCGGGCGATTTCACCCTTGCTTCTACCTTCTGTGCATCCTGCGGTTCCGGAGAGACGATGCGCATCGTAGATTGGCCGTTGGCCTGGCCATTGGATTTCAACGTTGGACCTGCAACGTCTTTCAGTGTCACAGGCTCCGGGCTTTCTCTAGGCTGCTTCATCGCGCTCTTCGGAGGCGATACATCACCCCGCGGAGCCTTCTGCAGCTTGCCCTTGCTAAGTTGTCTTTGAGGCGTGAGATCGGGCTCGGCATCAGATTTATCAACAGAATCGTTCGAACGATGAGTCGGCGAATCCCGCGCGATTTCCGCAGAACCCTTCTCACTATCGCTCTGCTCCGCTTCATCTCTGCTTCCCTGCCGCTTCTTCTCCTTGCGTTTAAAGAGCCCACTTAGCATGCCAGCTTTCTTGTCCTTCTTCTTCTTGTCATCTTTGCCTTTGCCGGCGATCTCCCTGTCCAGAACATCCCAGCTGTTGCTTCTCTTCGCTTCATCGACGGATCGGATGGTGGAACCGCTAGAGTCGTCGCGAAGGATGTTGGGCGTGAGCGTGATCTTTCGAGTTTCCGTCGAGTCATCCTTGAAAAAGGAATCAGTATTCCTCAAAGTACCGTTGCGAGACAGCTTCGGTCCGATCTCGTCACTCGTGCGCTCATCTTCGCCCTCGACGTCTTCGGAAGCGTCTCCTTTGTCAGTGCCCTCGCCCTTGTCCTTCTTTCCTATCTTGAGCGGTTCAACACGCGCAGTATCATCCTCGGGATCCTGGTCCGTGATATCCACCGATCCCGGTTCAGGTCCGCCGAAGACTTCACCATCCTCCTCCTCTTCCGAGGACCAATCGTAGTCAGATGCTTCCACATACGTAGGACCGGCAAACTGGACCGTCTTGGCATTCCGTCTCCTCATGGCCTTCTTCAACGGGTTCTTGGACTTCTCGGCGTTGTCACTCAACATCGTCGCGGATAACTAGGAACAGAATTAGCGGCGTATGAATGCAAGACATGTATCGACGCACATCGATATTTCTGTGTTTGTTCAACCGAGCCAAACGTTCGGTCGGCGTTTCGATATGCTCTGCAGGCAGGTAACCTGGGTAATCATTAGCAAGCGTGCGTGCGGATATCATATCAGAAACAACATACCTATGCTACTATCCTTCACAATCCGGACAAGCCACCAGTAGCTATTGCTATCATCCAACAACACCATAGTATCGCCCTTCGTAGCATTGGCCTGGCCTTCGACGGTCGCCTGGAACGTGTGGAGGGCGTAAACGAACTCGAAATCGATGTCCTCTACTTCCCGTAAGCATTCGCCTCCCCAACCGGAGTCAACGTAGCGGTCGTCTAAAGAGTCGAAAATCCCAGAAGCATCATCATGATCGTCACCACCTTCCTCCCAGCTGCACTCGCTTTCCGTGATCCAGCTTTCGTCAGATGCGATCGACGCTCCGTCGTCACCAGGGAGATCCGTCAACGCTGTTCCTTCGGGAACCTCGGCGATCGGAAATATGAGAGAATCCTCCTCCGGCAACAACACGTCGTTGATATCAGGCAAGCTGAACAGCGACGCGTCGCGGGGGATTCTGCTCGTACGTCTCGAAAAGTGAGGTGGACGTTGGATAGGCGTCAAGGGCCGAAGAACATCCTCTTTCTCCCTGACGATCTCGTCCCGCTCTTGCATCTGCGAGTTGGTCGTCGACGGCGTGACAGCTGGTCCGGTGGGTTCCTCCATATACTCACCCTTTCCACGATGATGCTGAGATTGAAGAGAATCGGAAGCGCTGATATTGACTGAACTGAAAAGTGGCGGAGTAGTGTAGTAAGAAATAGGGCTGATCACGCGCCGAGTCGTCGAGCCGAGATGCTGTCGACCCAGACCGGCGAAAAGCGGGAGGTGCAGAGGAGTGGAAGTGAAAGGCGAAGAAGAATTGCTGTCTGATGCAGGACTGGACTGGGGAGAAGAAAAGGGCGTGCTCTCCAGTGTAGGCGTGGCGACCTTTGGCGGAGAGCTTGGTAGAAATTGCTGAAGAGAAGGTAACCTACCATCGGAGATGGATGGGGAGCTGGAGATCTTGTCCATCATGTCGTCATCCAGGCCGTCGTCTGCCTCCTCCGCATCGGCCAGATCTCCGTCCTCGGCGTCGCCATCCTGTCTGGCGGCCACATCGTCAAGTCGTGGGTCCTGTTCGCCCTCATGTTCGATGTGCGTTCCTTCATCGTCCGAACCGGGATCGTCCCGCAGCGATTGTGTAGCTTCCTGCAGATGCTCTTCCTCCTCTAGCCGCTCATCCTTCACTTGTCTGATCGCCGAAGCCTGATGAGGAGCGGCAGGTCCGATGCCCAGCGGTGCAGGATTTGTCGGCTGCCGACTGTGATCTTGGGCCGTAGGAGCTTTCCTGTTCTGGAGATCGAGCGTATCTGCAATGCAACGTCAGTACCGAATCGCTCGGTGACCATAAGGTACCCTAGCTTGCGTACCAGCTCGTATGATATCTGGGCGCGTCATTGCCCCCTCAACATGTAGTCGCCCGGCAAGATCGCGCGTGGGTGTTGTGAATGTTGACGTCGTCACGGCAGGTCTTCCGTCCTCCGTGCTCGGTTCGAAAAGAAGGTGTCTCGAACTGTGCGCGTGTGCAAACCAACAAAAGAAGTCACTCAAACTCAAAGGGAAACCCGACCGGGGCGGGTGAACGATCTGGCGGTGGTGGTGGTGGTGGTGGTGGTGGTGGAGAGTTAACGATCGTAGGTGATGGGCTCTGAAGAGATGAACGAGTGTTGCATAAAATATCTCGGTGAACCTCCGGCGTGCGAAAGGTGAAGGGAAGGACGGGGTTGCAACCTGCGCCGCAAGGAAGCGCTTTCAAGCTGTCAGAGAAAAAAAGGGCCCGGCGTCACTCCGTGCTGCGGAATGCCATGCCCGAACGTCGCGGCGGGTGGAGAAGAAGGGAAGAAAGAAGTCGAAGAATGAAAGGATGGGAGGGAATGGCAGTGCGAGCACTGCAAACGAAGGAACGGAAAAAGGGAACGTTGCCTCCTACGCAGCAGCACACGGCGCCTCGTTGCGAAAAAAAGAAGTGGAGAGAGGATGGCGGTGTTGCAAGGCGAAGAAGAAAGTTTGGTTGCAGGTTTGCCCGTGTGGCTCGAGGGGGAGCGTTCCAAGTCTCGCGCGCTCTCTCTCTCTCTCTCACGTATCCGTCGGGCGGTGGTCGCTGGTGTGGGAGCGTTTCAGGTGTCCCAAAATAATCCCGAGCCCCTGCCCATCTCTCACGTCCGACCTCCCCGTGCGCCCGCGCTAACCCGCAATGCCTGAGGCGGACTCTCCAACAAGGTCCATCCCGCCCCAAGCGAGACAAAAACAGGTCAAAGGATATCGATTCTCACAGTTTGCGATCAATGCTATTTGAATGCGGATGACATACGCCTATCTAGAGGGTTCTCACGAGGAAGAGATTAGCATTAAAAAGGGCGAAAACATTTCCTTAAACTCCGTTCAGTTCAAAACGGAAGACGAAAACGCTCATCCGCAAACGACCTATGTATGTAACATGCACTCGTAAAATCCCAAAAAGAAACCCAGCGTACCCATCGAAGTCCTTTCCATCCAGAGGGGTGGTAAAGAGGCCCAAATCCAATCCCATCATGAAAAGAAAAAAGGAAAAGGCCTGCTCGGGGAAAGCAAACAGGCGCAACTATGCATGCATGCATACACACCACCAGCGACGAGTGGAAGGGGGTATGAGTAAGATAGCAAAAGAACTTCCCGCCAGCACAGAGGTCGCCAATAGATCGATAAAAAAAAGGGGAAGAGCGTGCAAACAGATCGATGCAGAACGTCTCACGACCAGACCCCGCCATGACGGGGTTGCATGTTACGCAGAGTCCGACATGAAACGCAGATGCACCGGAGACCGTAGTGGTCTCCTTCCCAAACCCGGGGGATCAGACATGCACCAGGTGGGGTTGGAGAGGGAGAGGGAGGGGGAGGGTGTGGGTATGGTTCACCAGCACATGGGAAAGAAGCGTGCCTGGGGAAGGACGTCGTCTCAGACCACCCCGCAAGCAGGTGTCCTCATACGTGATGTGACACAAGATCGTCAAGTCGTCAGGCGTGTGTGATCGACGCACTGCCGTAAAGCGTAGCTGCAGACGGGAGGAGGGGGGCGTCAAGTCCCGGAGCCGCATCCATACGCGAAGATGTGCAGCGAAAGGGTGGAGCCGGGCTGGGCTGCAGCTCGACTACCCCCGTAGCTGCCAGAGATGGGTGGGTATGTCATGCCGAGAAGCACCGCATCAAAACAGAATCTGGTACCTGTCGACACGGTTAGCGACGGCCTGAACAGTTCGCTGCACGCGGTATAGCCTTACCTCTTCAAGACCTTCTCCAAGCTCACCGGGCTGAGCTCCACATCATCCGGGAGTTCGTCCAGGACGGGCACCAGGCCCGCGAACTTGTCGCCTCCCTTGTAGGCTAGGATGGCCGGGACACCGGCGGGATTCATCTCCGCCTCCTCGCAATGGAACTTGACGAAGCGGGTGGTGAGGTGCTTCTTTGCGAGCTCGCGCAAGCAGTCCTCCACCATGATGCTGATATCCGACTGCGAACGAAGTCAGTATTGTAAGCGAGCGTCGGACCCTGCATCGACCATGTGTAACATACCATGTCGTCATAAATCAACACCACCACAATCGTGTCTGGAGGGCTCCTGTCGATCGCCTCCAAGTAGCCCTCGGCGTCCACCTTTGCCAAGCTGCCGTACGTCCTCTTCGCGTGGCTGGAGGTCCCTTGCCTCGCCCGCTTGCCTGCCTTCTGAAGCTCCTTCAACCGGTTCTGTCGCCATCGCTGCATGAACGACTCCTCGCTGTCCTCATCCGACTTCTTCTCGCTGTTGGCAGTAACGGCAGCGGAATAGCCCATCGGCTTGTCCTCTCTCTTCCCGAAGAGCGAGCGCCGCTGGGAGCGCTTCGCCTGCTCGTACGCCTGCGCATCCGCGATCACGCCCTTCGGTCCGGTGTTGGCATCGTAGCTCTGCGTGGGCACCACGTACCGAGCCGACATGTCTGGTGCCGGGTTGTAGTCCTCCGCGTCGTCGTCGTCGCCGTTGTCGTCGATCTCGTAGAACTGCTCCGGCTGTCCTTCCTCTTCCGATTCCGATTCGCTGTCGCTCTCCTGCGGGTGTCGTGAGATCCGATTCTTGTCTCGGAACAGCTCGTTGAACTCGTCCTGCGCGGCTGTGCTTGACATGACGGGAAAGGAAAAGGGGAAAGGAGGGGTTCTGCTGCGTTGGCGGACGGTGGTATTTGTATCGGGGATGCCCGTCGAAGCGGATGTGCTGGTTGTATCGCGCGCACGGCTGGAACTGGACGCAGACCAGGCGCAGGATGTGTGTCCACAAATCTCAGGGTGGCTTGGGCCCAGCGGGGCGGTCGACAGGGGAAATGCGAGGAACGTTTTGTGTCGGTTGAGCGGTCTGATTGGAGGATGAGGGATGAAATTCAATGCCGACGAGTGAGGTGGATGGAGGGGGGGCAGAGAGCGCGTGTGTGCGTTTGGTGGATGGTGGATGGTGTATGGGACTGCTACAACTGCGGACGTGCCAGTCGGACGATGTTTGTTGGTATCTTCAGCCTGCGACAGGGGTCCAACCTCGCCCCACGCCCTTGGGCTGTGTGGCCAAGAGGAGACCCTGGTCGCTCCCGCACCACGCTACTCCTAGGGCAGACCAACCGCCTCTCTTCCCTCCTTTTCCTTCCTCTCCAGCACACGGAGGAAGTCAGGTACGGGGCTGATGCTCCGCGGTTTCTGATGAACGCCGCGGCCCCCCTTCTTCCTCCCTTGCTCTCCCTCGCGCCCCTCTAGCTCACTCGACAAAACCTAGGTACTTTACGACGACGGAGGAGGGCCCGTGGGAGCGAAAGCCACGGCGAGGCCCAGCGACGCGGCGGGTCAACGAACTCGCAATTGAAACGGAGCCTGAACCCGCCATCCCTCTCGTCGTCAACACACCGACTCTCTCCCTCCCTCCCTCCTCTCCTTTTCCCTAGGTATCGTATCGGCTTTGGAGATGAAGATGAGCACTGGTCGATCTGTCCTCGGAGCGCGGCAGAACCCTGTTCGTCATCGGCCTGGCTAGTGCCGGGCGACATTGCAACACCGGACTCTTCTGAGAGCCCTCCTTGATAGGAGGTCCGCTCCATTATAAGGTCTCCCCGGCAATAACACTCGCCCGTCTGAACTCCCTCCGGTTCCTCTGCCTCTTCTTCGGCTTATTGTTAAGCGCAGCGATCGCTAATATCAAATTTCGAAGATTGAGTAGCGGCAGGAAGGATGCGCAGACACATGACCTTCTCACGCTCCCTTCTATTTCCGGGGTAAGGTAAGTTGTAAGTGAACCGTTTCTCGCGGGATAAAATCTACCGAGACGGGGGACGTTGAACTCCCATCGTTCCTTCAGGTCTCACCCTAAAACACACGGATCCGAACACAACAACGTGCGTGAGACGTCATCCCCTATTTTACCTTTCTTTCTAGAAGCTTTCTCAGCCCGCCCCCCTCCCCAATCCCCCTTCCGGAGGAAGAAGGATCGATCGGCATCGCATGCCTGGGGTTGGCTGTTTTGTTGTCGTGTGGTGATTCGCGGCGTGTCGCGGCTGGAGGGGGGGGGGGGGGGGGGTTCGCGATAGAAATATCTGAAACGGGGAACGGCCGCGACGTGAAGGAGAGCCGCGTACGACTACCTACCAACCCTCTTGTACACACATGAACGCGCACACGGGAGCGTGGATTTTTGTTTTCCCATGTTTGAGGATCGGGAGTGACCGAGTTGTTGTTGTTGTTGTTTGGGGATTACGAGAGAGAGGGGGGGGCGGAGAGGGAGTCGAACGGGCGGTTGATAATGGATAGCCCATGTTGTTCCATCTCAATGAGTTCATGCGCTCATTTCGGTATCAGTCGTGTCATGTCATGCCCCCCGGGTTCGTGATGGTGTCTCGTTTTTTTCCTGGTATCTTACATCCCGTCATTATATACTTCAGTATGTGGGTATAATTAAAGGTAAGTCATGGCCAGAGGTAAGGTCTGCCGTTGCTTCGGTGCTCTTCCCTTCCTGTATGCACATTGTCATGCGTAGCTGGGTGCCTTGAAGTTTATTGTCAAGGAAATCCACACACTTGCACATAAGTTACTGTATATATCCGCGAACCTAGGTATTGCCTATATATAGACAGGGTTTCAACCCGCATGAACGAGGTGTTTCTATCTTTACCTTCCATGTGTCTTCCTTCCTCCTTCCTCCATCCTCCTTCCATCCTTCCTTCCTTCCTTCCGTCAGAGGAACCTACCTACCTATGTGATGGATCCGCACGAGGCGCAGGCCCGTGAAGGAAGATCTGGGGATATGAGTGAGTTAGTTCGTTCAGTGAAGGGAATATAAGGTACATACGTGCATATATGGTCATCCCAAGAAAACCGTGAATCAGACGCCTTCCCCCCTCCCTCATCTCCTTCCAAAGGAAGGACTGAAAGCAAAAAAGGGAAGAAAAAAACGAATGACAAGATTAAAACGGAAAAAATATAAGGATGAAGAGAAAAGGTAAAAGAGTATCCCGTGAAACAAACAAACAGATTGAGTGATGAATGAAAATAAAGACCTCCCCTTTCGCAACCTTTCCACCCTCTCCTCCGGTCTTTCCATCCTCTCATCCTCTCTAGCCCACCACCACCCAACCCCTCTCCGTCTTCGGTCTTTAAACCACGAAGGAGCCGTAGGCCCTTACAAGTCACGTCTATAGTCTATCTAGCCGCCACTCACCTCGCTCCATTATACCGACACCGTAGTCGATCGTATGGGATAGGACCGGACGGGACAGAATAGCACGGGACGACAGAGAAAGATGAACTTGAAGTCCCCGCCCAGAAAAAGACGAAGGAACTCCACACCCCACCTACCGAAGTATCCCTACTTCATCTCAAGCGGAAAGACGAAACGGAGAAGATGAGAGGGGGAGAGAAGAAGAAGAAGAAAAGGGTCTTTTGTCAATTACGGATCTAAAAGCCAACACGTGAGCCAACAAGTAAAGAAAAGAAAAAGAAGAAGAAGAAAAATATAAAAAAAAGGAAGAGAAGAGAAGAGAAAAGAAGAGAGAAGACAGCGCGCTGTTTTCCTTCCTCCTATCCCCTTTCCCCGCCTTCCCCCGCCACCCCAATCCCTCTCGGGGAACGGGAAGGAGGAGGGCAACAAAATTCCGCTAAAAGCTACAGGTGCGTCAAGAGGCCAGAAACAAAAGGGGAAAGAAAAGAAAAACGGCGGAGGGAGAAGAGGGTGGGGGGGGGGGGGGGGGAGAAAATACAACACGCACGATTCCCCACCGATTCACCGAAAAAGGTAACAAGAACAAGAACAACGGTGAAGGAGAAGGAAGTTTTTTGTCCGAGTAGATACGACATTCCGTGAAGTGAAAAGAAAAGAAGAAGAAAAGAAAAAGAAAAGCAGACAGTGTCTCTCGAAAGCCCAGCCTTGCCCCTCCCCTCCGGTTCCCCCCCTTCTTGTCCCTTTGTATGAGTGGCGACTCTTTTCCACCAGACGATCTAGATTACAGGAAGGGGGATTTTATAGGGGACCAAAAACGGGAGGCTGAGCAGCAGCAGCATAAGTATGTGTGTGTGTGTCTGTACCTGTTGCTCTCCCGACCGCCACCGGCACAAAGGGGTTATCGAACAGAGAAAACGAGAAAAAGAAAAAAAAGCAAGAACGGAGATACGAGGACGCCTGGAGGAACTTTGCGGCAGCAGTAACGGCAACAGCAACAGCGCTTTGAAACCGGCGATTCAATGGTGGAAGAAGGGGAAGCAATTGCTAAGGTGGAAAAAACAGGGAAAAGGAAACTCAAAATCCCAAAACACACACATCCGCGGAAAAACAGCCGGCCCACGACACATAGCAAGGAGAATGATGAGGGGAAGTGCGGATCAGTAAAAGCTTGTAAGTTCAAGTGCGGTAACCCTTCGTACCATCTTTACGCGGAAACGTAAAGATTTCGTAACAAGGGAATTTCCAGAAGAAGGGAAAGAATGGAGTTTGAAGGTTCGCATGGCGATTCCCGTCAAGGTCCATGATGGATATTTATAAGCGCAATCGTCAGCGTATCCTGGCGTCTCGTAGAGGTCATTTATGCCCAGATGCGTAACTATGCCGAGTTAGTTCCAAGTTCAGATACATCATCTGGCCGTGAGCACTCACCATTGAGTCCCAAGACCCAGTGCACAGGCTCATAGCATCGTTGCTCACACCGAGACAGCTAACACGGTTGTCGTGGCCTTGCAGAGTACCGACGCGCTCTCCACGGAGGACGTCCCAGACCTTGCACTCGAAGTCGTCGTAACCTGCGAAAAGAAGTCTGCCGGAGACAGAGAAAGCAACGGAAGTAATGCCGCAAACAGGCTCGCCAATCTAGCGCGGATACGTTAGCGGAAAAAGCACAATCCATCGATATTGGACATGACTCACAGTGTAGCTTTGCAACTCACGATCGGCGCGGATGTCGAAGAGCCGGCAGGAGGCGTCATCTGATCCGGTACCGAATGCGTTACCGTTGGGGAAGAACTGAATGGCGTTGATGTCGGAGTCGTGAGCGGCGAATGTCTGGACACACTTCTGCTGACGGATATCCCAAAGCTTGGCGAAAGCATCGCAAGCGCCGGAGACGAACTGGTTGGCGTCGAGGGGGTTGATGCTCAAGCTCATCACGTCTCCAAGGTGATCAGCGAACTCGTGCACCTTAGAACCGGTCTCCAGATCCCAGAGCACGCAGGTCATGTCTCCAGAAGAGGTCAGAATGCGGCGGTCGCTGATGAATCGGCAGCAACTCAGGTAGCCAGAGTGGCCAGAGAGTTCCCTTGCCACACGGGTGGGGCCTTCGCGAGCGGAGAGGTTGTAGATGGAGCAGATGTTGTCAAGACCACCGCATGCAACGTAGTTGCCGCTGGGCGAGTAGGCGCAGGTCATGACCCAAGACGACCGCAGAGGGATGGCATGAACCTTATTTGTCGTGTAGGCATCCCAGATGATCAACTTGCCGTCCTGGGAAGCGGAGACGAGATGTCTGCGGTCGGTTGACCAGTGCATGGCGTAGATTTTGGCAAGGTGACCCTTCAAGGTCCGCTTGGTCTTCATCTGCAGCCGCGGAAGAGCATCGACACGCTGGCGCGCATAGTCACGGACTGACGGAGCGAAGGGTTAGCACTGGGATTCGACATGGCCGTCACGACAATGGAAAACAACTTACGGGTGGTGTCAGCGAGCTCATCCTTCTTGCGTTTTATCCTGTCCTTGAGGGCTTCCGCATCGCGTCTGGCGATCTGGATCTTCTGTTGAATGGACTCTGCGTTCATGTCCGCCATTTTGAAGTGATGTGGATGCGGCGTGCAGGTAGAGTGGTGTCGTGCAAACGTTCAGGTTGAGGTCGAAGGAATCCAGGGGGCTGCACCGCACGAACAAGGAGAGTCGGGACGTCGTCGGTTGGTCGGTCGAAGTTGAGCAAGGCCGAGGAGACGAATCGCAGAGAGAGCACAACGACCGCCAGACGCGGACAGGGAGGGAAATATGCTTCTGAAGATGAGGCTGGTCGATTGCTCGGAAAGGGAGTGGATGAAGTGGTGGTCCTGCGGGCGGTCGCGCAGAAACGTGAGAAAGTACGGAGGACACACAAGGACCGAGCTTCCAAGCCCCCCCAGGCCAAGCCAAAGGGACCTTTCCAAATTGTGGGAAGGCTAAAGGGCGGCCAAGCTAAAATCACGGGGGTGGACGGGGGCGCGCGGAACTGGCACGCTAAACAACGAACAACCAACTAGCCGCTGCCGAAGCGAGAAGGTCTAGGATGGGAAGGGAGAGAAAGAGAGAGAACCTGAAAAAGAGGAGAGAAGATGACTAAATAACTATGTCTTGAAGTACCTGAGGTGTCAACGAGTGAAGAAGAATACCTAGCAGTTACTAGAAGTAGGTAGGTACCCAGGGGTCGGTCGGTGACGAGGGAAGGGGGTTCGAGGTCTTTTCTTCTCGTCGTCGGCGAAACGCAGGAGAACCAGGGAGGCAGGATAGAAGAGGCCACCCGACGTGAGACGCGAACGGGACGGAGATGTTCCTGCGATATGGCCTGCAGCTGTCCACGGGTGTGCGCCAACGGTTGATTCGTCGGCCGGCGGGATCGGGCGAGGGGTGAACGGTCAGGAGCAAATTACAAATGGGGCGGCCATCCTGGCACCCTGGCGAGAGAGGCGAAGGCGCAGCCCGGGGCGGTTAAGTCGCCAAGCAAATCGGCAGCCGGCGGGGGGGGTTCGGGGCCTCCAGAGCGGACCGGGATGCTGCGATGCTGAGTCGCTTTGACACACGGGAGGAGCGAGAAAAGCAAACAATCGAGCTCGACGACTGGCTCTGGCTCACCTCTCGCCCACGCTTGCTCGCCGAAAACCATGGCCGTTGACGACGGCATGTCGATGAGTGTTCGGCTAGCTCGTCCAAGTGCCGGCCTGTCGCGGCACGCCAAAGGTAGTCCCATCGCGACGCCGTCCGCCACTTCCTCGACCTTACTACGCACGACCCTGCCCGGCTCCTGTCACAAAGCTGTCAGGACAGATGGCAGACATGTCAACCTTAATTGGCCTTTTCTGTGGACAAGTCATCTTGCAACAGGCTACTGAACACCGAATCGTCACGGTTTTGTCAATTGGTCGAACATGGCAATGAAATGCGCCCTCGAAAATGGCTCATTACTGACAGATGAAGCGACTCATGTCGAGCTCAGCACGCACGTCGGATTGCCTTCATGAAATATGGACCCGGCGGAAATCAAGCGACCCCAGCGTCAAGTTCGGAAGCTTCTCTACCCGCAACAACAGTAACCTCCTCCAGGTAAAGGAGCTCACGCCTTGCGACTGTGTTCCACTCATCCTTCTAATTTTAGTCCCGGGTCAATGTTTGCTGCTGGTTTGCTCCCTTCGTTACGTTACTCCCGGGTCTGCGTTCCAGGTTGTCCTAGGCTCTCCTATACCCCACCTCCGTGGCCACTCTGTATATTCTAGCCAGGCTTCCAGAAAGACATTCAGTTTCTCTCGAAAACGGCCATCCTTCTAGAAGAAGAAGACGTTACACTAACCGAGCTCTTTCTCAAGAAAGATTCCCTCTTCTCCTACACCCACGAAACAATTACGGCCAGGCCCCGCATCCATCGATATCTCTCCTATCTCTTCCCATCCATGACCTCGAGATAAACGTCCTGGACCTAAACAACGTCGCTCATCCATATCCTCCTCACGCTGTCGACAGCGTCATCTACCTTGAGATCCGTACGATGTACCCGTGCAACGCTCATCCTTACCTCTTCTGAATATTCTGCCGTCTTCCTTCCCCTTCCGCTCGCAATGCTCGCCCGTGTGGAAGTCACCTTCACCTATGACATCGACTCCCAGCTCTCTCCCGTAACGCAGAGCGAGCGAGGTCTCTGATCCTTAGTTTGCTAGGACCGCGCAGTGGGAAGCTCTAAAACGGCGTACTTTACTGACGGGAAGACAGATGATGATCTTGAATTCGACGCCACTGGTAATGTCCAGGAGGACTCGGAGAGTGCGACAGACGGTATATTGAGTTGTAATCGCGTGAATAGCTTCATAGAGGTGAGAACTAAGAATGTTTAGGCGTGGACATCTTAACACCGGAGCAAAGGTAAGCCAGAGAGTTTTACCTTCTGATTCTGGCTTTGGTATAAGAGGTTCTCCGACCCACCGCTACCTTTCTCTTCTAAAGATATTTATCTTGAGTAGCATATTGCAAGTTGCATGATTCCCTTTATAGATATGTCTAACTCGCTCGTGTGCAGTCTTCTGGCAGTGGATACGTTGATACTGGCATAAAAAGTTTCGACATCGCATCGTGCGGTGTCTTCAGCCTCTTCAGTGAAAATCTCAGCCTTTTCACGCTGTTAAGCTACGGCGGCCGCGCACACGCAGCCCGACTGATTGATAGGTACCTTATATTAATGACGATATGAGTAAATAGTGCCAGACTAAGGGCCCTTGAATACATCGAATCTCTTTTATGTTACTTCAGAGCTTCAGTCGATAACTTCCTTCCTTGACCTAAAAACTGTATTAAGGTCTTATGTAAGAGTATCGAAACGATCTCTTAGGGATTGTGTCTGTAATAGCCTCTCGGTATAATATATAGGTTTCAGATGTTAGCTGGGGTGGTTTAGGGAGATATGTATTCATAGTGGTTATATCTAATTTCTCGAGTACGACTCTACTGTAATTGCGATGGCATGAGAAATCTGATTGGCTGCAGTAATCTTTGATGCGCATGACGCACGTCACATGACAGCGCGATAGCGCGAACCCCAAAAAGCTTCGGACGACGCCCGGGTTTCGTGGGCCGTTGACGAGACAGGAACGGAAAATCGCCCCGCGGCTCACGGATGAGTGCGCATGCATCCCGTCACTAATCAGCCGTTTAGTTCTATCGCCAGCTAAGTACCATCCAGGCACTTGTGCTTCACCACACCCACCATATCTCAGTGTTCGGCAGTGACGCAGCCTACTACACCTGCGCACCGATCCCATCGCTCCGCCGTTCGGTCCACAGCACGCTGTTGAGCGTCGACCATGCCGCGTTCTTCGAGGAAACGGCAGAGTCGCTTGAGCTTTGCGCCGCTGGGGTCGTCGTCGCCGGCGGCCTTGGGGTTATCGCCGAACAAGAGGGAACGAGCGGCGGCTGTGAAGGTGGAAGGCTCGCCGAGCCCGGCGAAGAAGAGGAAGCTGTCGCCTGTGAAGCGGAAGGGCGTGGGGGAGAGCGAGGATGAGCTGGGCTTGGCTTGTAAGATATTGAATTTTTTTTCTCTTGTTGCGGTTTCTATCTATGAGATGATGTTTCATCATACAGGCGTGCGACTGTTACTATTCACCGTGTCCTTCGCGAGCTAACGTTGAACTGAAAAAAAAAGCAGCAACTCCGTCACAGTCTCGAGTACGCAAGGGCAGAGATCAAGGGAGGCTTAACTTCAGCAATCATGGAATTATCCCACGGCGCACAGAGCCTCCGGTGGCGGTTAATGAAGGCTCACCAGTGAAGCCGCACAGCCGTGCGCATGGCGGCATGTTCGGATCGACTCAGCAATCCAAGCTGATTGACTTATCCAGTGACTCGGATGAGGATTCTCACCGGAGTGAAGTTGTTGCGGAAGCAACCAAACCACCGAAGAAGGCCTCGAAGAAAAAGAGCTCGTCGAAAAAGAAAGAAGGCAAGGCACCTATTCCGCAAGAGAGCGAGGAACAGTCCGAAGAAGAGCTCCCGAGCCGCAGTTCACGGAATCTGCGGTCTAGTGGCAGAGCGGCGGTGCAGGATGATGATGAATCCGAGGACGATCTGCCGCGGCGCAACACGAGAAGCGCAGCGCCGAAGTCGTCAAAGGTCACGGAGGATATCCCAATCCGCTCAGACCATATGCAGGCTGCCATCGACCTGGGTGATTATGGACCGAGCGATGAGGAGGAAATGCCCTCGTCGCTTCCATCGCTTCGAGCGGACCGGAAGGCGAGCAGGTCTAACGGGCGAAGTCGTAAAAGGAAGGAGTTGGACAGCTTCGTCGTAGATGACGATGAAGTGAGCGCGGAGCAGGATGACGATGATCTGCCCGTATCTCGCTCGAAGACAAGCTCCACAAGGCCGGGATCCGCTGATATGGAGGATGAGGACGATAGTGACGTGGTGGTTACTCAGTCCCGCGGAAAAGCTACGCCACGTCGAAAGTTGGGCCGTCGCCAGGAGATGGAGGACTTGAAGGAAGATTTGGAGTTCTTCTCGCCGCCGAGCACGCCTCCACGGTCATCTCCAAAGAAGAAGAATGCCAGGTTGGAGGCACTGGAGCGGTTGAAGAAGCAGCGTGCTCGGCAGAACCCCGAGACGCCAAAAGCCAGCGGTGCACGGAGACGCGTGGTAGACGATGAGGATGAGGATGAAGAGGAGGAGGATAGTGACAACAGCGTCCAGGTTGTCGACGAGGTTGAAAGTGCGGTGGATGAAGAAGAAGATGAAGATGAACTTGAGGAGGATTCCAGGTCTGGCCTGCCTAAAGGGCTTGTGCATGGCCGTGGCGCAGCAGGCATGTTTCAGGAGGATGAGGAGGATGAGGGATTTGTTATTGACGATGATGAAGCTCTCCTTGGAGCTCCGACAGGACCGGAAGCCGAGATACCCATCGAGTTCACGCATCTCGGCCGTGCTAAAGCTAAAGACCTCTTCAAGTTCGCTATCGAATGGATGGTGCAGAAGCAAATCAATCCGGGATTCAACAGGGACGAGCCCATGTACCGGCTCGCCTTCCAGAAACTCAATGACGAAGTCAAGGGCCTGGCGGGATCCAAGTTCACATCCTCCATCTGGCTCCGCGACTTCACGCGTGCGCTCAACGCGCGCCCGAACATAACGGTCATGGAACTTTCGGCGGGCGAGAAGGCGATGATGCTGCCGCATTGCGAGGCATGCAACCGGAAAACGCATCCGGCAACCTGGTCCATCACCTTCCACGGAAAGCCGTACGATGAGTACCTCGAGGAACTGGGCAATAATGACTCAAGTGAAGAGGAAAAGGACGACGAGGAAGAGGGGGGAGATGGGAAAGACTACGACAAGGACGGATACTCGCTGCCTCCGGAGGAGAAAATGTTCTTTGTTGGAGTCTTCTGCAAAACCAACGCGGAAACGTCCCATACGCTGCAGCACTGGCGGTATCATCTGAACGAGTGGGTGATCGACTACCTCAGGAATAAGGGCTACTTTGCCGATGCGGAGGTCGTGAAGCGGTCGCGCTGGAGTCTCAAGAAGAAAGAGGAGCTGTCCGTCAAGATCAGGGAGGAGATGGAGCAGAGCGGTGAGATCAGGCGGTTGTATCATGACTACCGGCTGAACATTGATCATGCGAGGGATGCGAAGGTGAGTTCTGATGTTGAAAATCGTCGAATTTTGATGTGACTGACGATTGATCCAGCAAACATTCAACCGCGGAAGGTTCTGAGATGGCCTTCAGCCGAAATAGTGCAGGCCACTTCGATGCGGGTTTACAGTCCACGGACTTTTACGCTCCGGTCAAGTGGCCCTTGATGAATTGTCCAGGCTAGGTTGAACGGATGGCCAGGCCACGATTGGTCACTGAAGGAAGTTAGACCAGGATTTGCTGGATGCGAAACTGTATTATAGCATGGACACAGCCTCGTTGCTAATAACGAATACTTCGAACTCCTGAAGAACAAAAGTTTATAACGCCATTCTATCCATCATTGTAGAGAAGCACGACCGTGACGTGCAGGATCCCAGGGTATATAACTTGTCGACCAACATCAACACCTCCTACTGAATGCAAGTAGGAAAAGAAAGAAGAAGACGCCGCGTATGAACTGCCCGACCTTCCGAGAAACCACCATTCACCTCGGCATCCCCGCCCCTCCGTTCGCCCTAGGGGTATACACCGCGCCGACGCCCATTCCACCCGCACCAACCGTCGCCGCGCGCACCACAGCAGCAGTGGTGCCGGCGGCGCTGCCCTTGCCGGCGGCGGGCAGGCGGACGGGCTCGGTGGGGCCGCGGCGGAGGAGCTCGTCGAGGCCGAGGTCGCGCCAGGCGGGCTCGCGGAGCTTCTGGGTGGCGCGCTGGATGCCGAAGGCGGCGTGCTGGTCGGGCACGACGTCGTCCTCGTCCTCCGGGTTGAGCGGCTGGTGCTCGGGCCGGACGTAGATCTCCTCGGGCGCGAGCGGGGCCCGGGTGAAGTCCTCGAAGAGGTCGGCGATCCGGGGCGCGCGCAGGTGCAGGTGGTGGTGGGAGGAGTCGCGGGACTGGTTGGGTTGGAGGTTAGTGGGTTGAGAGATGGATAGGTTTGGTGGTTGGTGGTGGGTATTGGGTACCATTGTGATGTAGGGGAGCGGTCGAGGTGGAGGGTGGTGCGGACGGTGAGTTGAGGATTTATTGTCACAATCGTAATGCTTGGTGGTGGTGATGATGATGTTCTTGGTGTTTACTGTCGGGTCGGTGAGCTCCGGCCGGGGTAGGGTTCAACGACCGAAAAGGGTTTAGCCGGATTTCGCTTGCGTCCCGCCGCCCGCCCACAGCGAAGCGATCGAGAAATTGCTGGACCTTTTTGCTTTCCGAACCCCATTTCCCACGGCACGTCGACGGCTTTCTCAACCATCACCCAGCGACCGATCCCTTCGAAACTGTAAGCTGACCCCATACTCTGTCCGCGCATCAAGACGGATTTCGAATTCTGGACGATGGAATGGTGATTATTGTTTTGGCACGGTTGGACTGACTGGAAACCTCCCTCTCCGTGCAGTTTCGAAACCTCTCGATCAACCAAGTCGCAATCATGTCTCACGAATCCGTTTGGTACTCCCGCCCCAGGACTTACGGCAAGGGCTCCCGTGGCTGGTGCGTTACCTCCTCCCTCCCTAGAATCGATGGAAGATGGATCCTGGATGCGGAAAGAAATGCAAAAGATGGACGGTCGTGGATTATAGAGGCGGTTGGAAGCTTTGGCTTGACTACGAGCGCGTAGCTGACATATGATTCACACAGCCGCGTCTGCACCCACAAGGCCGGTTTGATCCGCAAGTACGGCCTCAACATCTGCCGTCAGTGCTTCCGTGAGAAGTCCACCGACATTGGTTTCGTCAAGGTACGACTAGACTCCTGCACAGAGCCCCTTCGGAACACGATCGATCAAGAATCCGAGAACGACAACCCTTCCCAACGACGAACGTTATCCTAGGGAAAACGCTCGCTAACATCTGATCCTACAGCACCGGTAAATGTCTCAAACGACACGAAGGCGTTTAAGGGGCTGGTGTGTGGATGAGTCTATGTGTCAAAGACAGCATTGAATGGGCGTCTAGCTTTCGGGGCGTCGATCGTGAGAAACCAAAAAAAGCCATGACGGGGAATGCGGTGATGGTGGAGCGCGGTCAACGACCTGGTTCATATCCCGGAACGATTTCTCTTTTTGCGGAGGTCGAGGTTTGATACGGATAAATCAAGACTCTCTTGCTACCACAGACATCTCGTGTGTTACCTATGCTTTCAAGCGACTGATACTTCTCATGAGACGTCGCTCGTCTTGTCGGATTTGACATGTTCACTTGTGATGGGATTGGCATGCAACAGGCCACGACGAAGCTGTCACTCGTATTTGAACTAAGCACGCTAGGATTCTCGAAATGTAATGCATATGCCGATATTCGAAACGTGCATTTCAATTCTCAGCAAGCAAACCGTCGCTATCCGTTAGATTATACTAACCATCCACCCTACGGCCTCACCAAGTACGCAGCTCAAACAACATCCAGACCACCGATCGACTTCTAGTCACCATCCCCCAGCTCTCAACAACTCAGCACCCCTTCTCCTCCGATACCGCAGTTGCCAAGGAACGGAGAGCAACACACGCCCCCATCACGCCGACGTGATCTCAAACCCCTCATCCTCGGTCATGGTCCCTTTGTGTCCCTCCTCACCCTCCCCCTCCCCCTTTCTCCCCCTCATCCTCATCCTCCTCGTGGTGCTGGTGCTGGTACTGGTGCTAGTTGGTGCTGTCCTCCCCCTCTCTCTCCTCATCTCTACCTCTGCCTTTCTCTTTCTCTTTCTCTTTTCCATCGTATCGTTCCGCCCGTACATCTATTCGTTCGCCGTTAAGACGTGTAGTACACATCACACCTCAATCTCCCTACCCACCCACCCAAAACCCTCTTTCCTCTACAACACGCCAGACGCATCACACCCACCCTCCTGCTCTTCTGCTTACCGGCACACCTCCACATATCTACACATCTACACGTCCACACGCCCGTTCCTGGCGCGCAGGCCAGTCGGGTAAATGGGTGGGGTGGACGGGGAAAGCGTGGTTGAGTATGTAGAACAAGGTTCATAACCGAACGGATGACTGAATGGATAACGATGATATGTTATGTTATGTTATACAACAATCCAATATACAAGGAACAAAAAAGCCAGCGTAACCAAGTCAGCGCTCTTACGCTGACGCTGACTCGCTCTCTCATCGTACATCTTCCTCCGCCCTCTCGCATCCCACGGGGGATGAAACACTCCCTTCCTCTCCTTCTAACTAGGAGCTTCTTCCAAGGTAGGAGAGGCTGGGGAGGGACGACTAAACGAACACACGCAAAAAAAAAAAAAGGAAAAGGAATAAGAATATGAACAAGGACAGAACAAAAGAGATGGAGACGAGCCAAGACGAAGCCAGTCGATCGGACCGGGCAGAGCAGAGCAGAGCGGAGCAGCCCAAAAGCAGAGCAGAGCAGAGCCCAAAAGCAGAGCCGAGCAGAGCCCAAGAGCAGAGCAAAGCCCAAACACAAAAAAGCAAAGAAGCAAAAAAGCAGAAAGACAAGAAAACCAAGGGTATCGATGAAAAAGTAAAACAAAAAGAAAAGGGGACAAAGCACAAAGCACAAAGGAGAACCGGAAAAAAAAAAAAAAAAAAAAAAAGAGTGCGAATCAGCTCCCAACACCCTTCGAGCGCAAGCATCACCGCGCCGTCACAGGCATCCCCACCGGCGCCGGCACAACCTCCCTCCTCTCCCCCTGCCCCTCCACCATCACCATCTTCACCGCACCCGCCCTCCCCTCCCCCTCCCTCCTGCGGGCGACCAGCACCTTCGCCGCCGCCAACCAGCGCACGCACGCCTCCTCGTCGGGCGCGCAGAACCGATAGCTGCGGTCCTCGGCGATGAGCTGGAAGCAGTGGCGCTTGCTCCGGGAGAGGGGGTCGAGCTCGCCGGCGTCGAGGACGGCGGCCAGGGGCAGGATGCGCGAGGCGGCGTATTCCTGTTCGTTCTTGTAGAGCGCGAGGTGCCGCGGCCGCAGCACGGCCCAGACGCGGCGCCATTGGTGGACCCCGCCGGGCCGACGGTGGAGGGCGTGCAGCCAGCCGTGGCACATGACTTTGTCTTCGTCGGTGGGGTTGGGGGCCAGGGGGCCTGCGGGGTGCGGGCTGGCGTGGCTTGTGCTGCTTGGGTGGGGGAGGGAGGTGGAGGAGCTGAGGTAGTTGGTGGTTGAGGTGCGGCCGTTGCCGCCGCCGCCGCCGCTGGGGCCGTCGGAGAAGTCGGAGAAGCTGCCTTGCTCGTTTCCCGAGAGGGCGAGGGGGTAGGAGGGCCGGCGGAGGCCGACGAGGTCGTGTGCGAGGCTGCTGGAGGGCCGGCGGGGCGCATCGGGTTCGGCTTCGGAGGTGTCGGACCAGAGCGGCTCGATGCGGGAGCCGCGGGGCCGGGAGGTGTGCTTGAGGGATGCGCCGTGGCCGTCGCCGCCGGTGGTGCGGCCGCCGGTGGGCGAGCCGATCCCGAGCGTCTCCTCGTCCTCGTCGATGCGGGCTTCGTTGCGGATCATCTCGACCCATTCCTGCGCGTCCCGCTCGGAGGGGGCGCCGAGGTGGTAGTTGCGGGCGGGGGTGAAGAGGCCGAAGACGTGCTGGGCTTTCCGCTTGGGATCCTTCTGCCGGGCGACGGCGGTGAGCTCGGCGAGGCGGATCTGGTGGCGGAGCTTGGTCTCTTCTTGGTCGCGGTAGACGGAGAGGGTGTTGGGCCGGAGGACGAGGTAGACGGATTTCCATGTCTGGTTACGGGTTGGGTTGCGTTAGCTATGGGTTGTCCTCTTTCTATTTTTTTCCCTTCTCACTTCCTTTGTTCTTGACGTACTTTGGTCTTTCGGGTGCGCTTGAGCACTTCGCCGGACTTGAGCACCCGGTCGAATTCATAGCTGCCGTTCTGATTGACGGGGGAGAAGACGTTGGTGTGCGAGTGCTGGCTGCTGTTGCCGGAGGCGGTGGGTTGCGGTGCGGGAGCAGGTGGCTGGATCCGGATGCCCCTGGCCGGCGGGGAGACGACCGGGGAAGGGAGGATGCCGACCTCGCTCATGATCGATGGTGTTGTCGTTGTTGTGGATTTGTAACGTGTTGTGTGTTGAACCTGCAAGACTGAGGGTGTGTGTGCGAGAGCAGCTATATGCTCATGGTGGTAGGGGAGTGAGTGGTAGTGGTGGTGCTGTTGGTGGTGTTGGTTGTGGTTGTGGTTGTGGTGTTTGTTTAGCTCTGCGTGCTGTCGCCCCGGGAGAATGCAGCGCTCCGAGGAGAAGACGGCAGTGTCGCTGTGGGAAGAAGAGAAGAAGAGAAGAAGTAGTCGAGAGAGAGAGAGAGAAAGGTGCAGAGAGAGAAGAAGAAGTGCGGATCAGATGGTGTTGAGAAAGTGAGAAAGGGTTCGGGTGGTGAAATCACGAAAGGGTCGTCGACGATCCGTGGCTGTGAACGGTCAATGTCTCGGTTTGGCGCCGTCGGGGCGAGGATGCGGCCTGTGACGTCCGGAAACGCAGGGGGTGCCCAGGGGGGGAGGGCCAGGGGGTGTTCGAGAAGGGTTGTCGGGGGGGTGCCGAAGAGAGATTGGAATTGCCGCCTGTCTCTTTCTTCTCTGCCTGTCTATTTGCCTGTCTTTCCGCCTTTCTGCCTGTCTGCCTGTTTGCCTGTCTGCCTTTCCTCTTGCTTGCCATGCGTCCACCAGTCCTTGCCAGCCGCCGGTCACGATCTGCGACACGCTGAGACCGCCAGGCAAACCTTGTTGCCTCGCCATTCCCGTCCATTCCATTGCGCAACCAGCCCAGCCGCTCTCTCTGCAGCCACAATCCACCATCCACCTGCACCACCGTCGACGCACCCGCCAACCTTGTGGCGCAGGCCCCTCCATCCTCCAAACATCCTCGTGCGTCATTCCTCACCAACTTCACCGAACTTTTTTTTTCTCGTCGTCTTTCGCGCGGGTGCAGCTGCAGAACCGACAACGCGACGCACGCTGTAGCCGCCCACCATGCCCGTCGTCAATCCGGAGAAGCTGGTGTCCATGCAGGACAATGCCGACGGCGTCCGGAATGTAGGCATTCACCACATCCACCTCGCACCATGCACCACTCACTACTACTCTCTACTCACCTCCGACTTCCTGTGATCTGATGCTGACCAATGCCTCCAGATCTGTATCCTCGCTCACGTCGTATGTCCTCCTGTTCCCTTCTCTTCCGCGTCTGTCCGCCCGCCCTGCTAAAGACGTGCAATCCAGGACCATGGCAAAACCTCCCTCAGCGACGCCCTCATCGCCACCAACGGCATCATCTCCCCCAAGCTCGCCGGCAAGATCCGCTACCTCGACTCCCGACCCGATGAGCAGCTTCGTGGCATCACCATGGAGTCCTCCGCCATCTCCCTCTACTTCTCCCTCCTCCGCCGCGCCGCCCCCGACGCCACGCCCGAGCAGCACGAATACCTCATCAACCTGATCGACTCCCCCGGCCACATCGACTTCAGCAGCGAGGTCAGCACCGCCTCCCGCCTCTGCGACGGCGCCGTCGTCCTCGTCGACGCCGTCGAGGGCGTCTGCAGCCAGACCATCACCGTCCTGCGCCAAACCTGGGTCGAAAAGCTCAAGCCCCTTCTCGTCATCAACAAGATCGACCGTCTCGTCACCGAGCTGAAGATGAGTCCAGCCGAAGCTAACACCCACCTGAGCAAGTTGCTGGAGCAGGTCAACGCCGTCATGGGCAGCTTCTTCCAAGGCGAGCGCATGGAGGATGACCTGAAGTGGCGCGAGCGCGTCGAGGAACGGGTGAACGCCGCTTCCGCCCGACGAGCGGAGGACGGCAGCACGACAACGACCGCGGAAAACGGTGAGCCGCACGCCGAGTATGAGGAGAAAGACGACGAGGATATTTACTTCGCCCCCGAGAAGAACAACGTCATTTTCAGCAGCGCCATCGACGGCTGGGCCTTTACCGTCAAGCAGTTCGCCGGCATCTACGAGCGCAAGCTCGGCATCAAGCGCGCCGTCCTCGAAAAAGTCCTTTGGGGTGACTACTACCTCGACCCCAAGACCAAGCGTGTCCTGGGCTCTAAGCATCTCAAGGGCCGGAACCTCAAGCCCATGTTCGTTCAGCTCGTACTCGAGCCTGTCTGGGCCGTCTACGAAGCCACGACCGGCGGCAGTAACGGGAAGGGGTGCGTGGATTTCCTATCTCCTTTCCTCCTCTCCTTTTACCCTTTCCTTTCCTCCCTTCTCCCTTCAACCATGTACATATCCCATGCAATGATGAGACCCGTGCCAGACCACATCGCTCATACCCTGATTATCCCCCAACAGAGACCCCGAGCTCCTACAAAAGATCCTCAAATCACTCGCCATCACCCTGCCCCCGCACATCATGCGCTCGCGCGACCCTCGCGCCCTCCTCACCGCCCTCTTCGCCGCCTGGATCCCCCTCTCCACCGCCGTCCTCGTCTCAGTGATCGAGCACCTCCCCTCCCCGCCCGTCGCCCAGGCGGCGCGCATGAAGGACCTCATCGACGCCTCGCCCGGCTCCGCGGCCGTGGCGCCCGCCATCCGCGACGCGATGACGCGCTTCACCTCCGCCGCCGACGCGCCCGTGGTCGCGTACGTGAGCAAGATGGTCGCCATCCCGGCCTCGGAGCTGCCGGAGAACAAGCGCAAGGCGGGCGGGGCCCTGTCGGCGGAGGAGGCGCGCGACCTCGCCCGCCAGAAGCGCGCCGAGTTCGCCCGCGCCCGCGCCGAGGCCGAGGCCGCCGGCCAGAGCGCCGATGTGGCCCACGTGACGGCGAGCATGGCGACGGCGAGCCTGGGCGGGGACGTGCTGGCTGAGGAGGACGAGGCGGGGACGGAGGACCTCTCGCGGCAGCGCGCGGAACCCGAACATCTGATCGGCTTCGCGCGCTTGTACAGTGGCCGGCTGTCCGTCGGGGATGAGGTCTGGGTGCTCCCGCCCAAGTACACGCCGGAGAATCCGGACGCGCCGCCGGCGCCGCGGAAGGTGACGATCCGCTCGCTCTACCTGCTCATGGGCCGGGGGCTGGAGCCGCTGCAGACGGTGCCGGCGGGGGTGGTGTTCGGGGTGGGCGGGCTGGCCGGGGCGGTGCTGAAGAACGGCACGCTGTGCTCGACGAAGGAAGGGGGGATCAACCTGGCGGGGGTGGGGATGGGCCAGCGGCCGATCGTGCGGGTCGCGCTCGAGCCGGCCAACCCGGCCGACCTGGACCGGATGATCACGGGCCTGAAGCTGCTGGAGCAGAGCGACCCGTGCGCCGAGTACGAGGTGCTGGAGAGCGGGGAGCACGTCGTGCTGACGGCGGGCGAGCTGCACCTGGAGCGCTGCCTGAAGGATCTGCGGGAGCGGTTCGCGCGCTGCGACGTCCAGGCCGGCGAGCCCATCGTGCCGTACCGGGAGACGATCGTCGAGCAGGCCGAGATGAACCCCCCCCGACAGCCGGAGCTGGGTCGCGGCGGCGTCGTCGGCGTCACGAGCTCGAAGCAGGTCTCCGTCCGGCTCCGGGTCCGCCCGCTGCCGGCGGAGGTCACGGCCTTTTTGAGCCGGAATGCGAAGGCGATTCGGCGGCTGTATGCGGAGCGGAGCGCGCAGGAGGAGGCACGGCGGAAGGGGAGCGAGGGGCCGCAGGAGGAGGAGGGCAAGGCGCAGGATCGGGATGCGTTGGAGGAGGGCGAGACGCTGGAGACGGGCGTGCTGTTGAGTGTGGCGGACTTTAAGGCGCAGCTCAAGGCCGCGTTCACTGAGGCCAAGGCGAGCGAGGAGATTTGGGGTGATGTGGTTGAGAAGATTGCGGCGTTTGGACCGCGCCGCGTGGGGCCGAATATCCTTGTTGATGCGACGGGGGAGGAGATTTTGAAGAAAGCGTGGGTGGCAGCACCCTTCAGACATGACGTTTCCAATCACTGACCATGCATATAGTCTCCGCGAAACCCCAGCGACAGCCACAGGCGCCGAGCCCACCATTCCGGACGACACCGTCCTGACGGCGCACGACTTCACCGACAAGATCAGCTACGGGTTCCAGCTGGCGATGGCGCAAGGGCCGCTGTGCCACGAGCCCATCCAAGGCGTCGCCGTCTTCCTCGAGGACGTGACGGTCGCCATCCCGCCCGAAGAAGAGGGCAGCGCGGCCGCCCACCTCGGCCGCCTCACCGGCGAGGTCATCCGCACCGTCCGCGAGAGCATCCGCCAGGGCTTCCTCGACTGGAGTCCGCGCATCATGCTCGCGATGTATCGCTGTGAGATTCAGGCTTCTAGTAAGAAAAACCACCCCCTTCCATCCTTTCCCCCCATCAAACTAACACACACCTCCCTCACCAGCCGATGTCCTCGGCCGCGTCTACACCGTCCTCACCCGTCGGCGCGGGCGGATCCTCTCCGAAGCCATGAACGAAGGCACACCCTTCTTCACCATCGCCGCGCGCCTCCCGGTCGCAGAGTCCTGGGGCTTCGCCGAAGAGATGCGGACCCGGACCTCCGGCTCCGCGTCGCCGCAGCTCGTCTTTGCCGGCTTTGACCCCCTCGATGTCGATCCGTTTTGGGTCCCCTCGACCGAGGAGGAGCGCGAGGATCTGGGTGAGCTGGCGGATCGCGAGAATGTGGCGAAGCGGTATGTGGATCGTGTCCGGGTGAGGAAGGGTCTGTTTGTAGAGAGAAAGGCGTGGGATGCGGGGAAGCAGAGGACGTTGAAGAGGTAGGTTGGTTGGGGGTTTTGGGGGGGGGGGGGGGGGGGGGGNNGATGGGGGATGGGGTGTATAGGTATGCGTGGAATGGAAAGGGGGAGTGGTATTTCGTTTGTACTTGGGCTTCTTTACTGCTCTCTGCATGCAACAAAAGATCTTTTTCTGAAGAAAAACGTTGGTTTTTTGGTTTTTTACGTCCCTCTTCTCTTTTCCATTTTGTTCATCTCTTTTGCCCGTGAGGAGGATGTTTAGTGGAGTACTGTACTACTACAACGACGACGATGACTTCTCTACCGAATTGAGTGCTTATACATATACTGTACATGCATATGCATATGCATATGCATATATATACATCAAACCTGATCTGCAGAGAATATATTATATTTTCGGCTGTTCAAACTGTTTCACACTGGTTTTACATCCGAACGGATGGTTTTATATATTCATATAAATATAGCACGATGAGTGAGTGATTGGTAGGCGTGCTATGTCTCGTATTCCTCGCGCTCCTTGTGTCGATCACTCCATGGTGAGGGCCAGTAATGGTTTGGGAGTGAGTGGGGTGAGAAGAGAGGAAACGACGCGCGGTCGTGGGTGGGTGGGTGGGGTGTGGAGTTCTCTTTCTTCAGCAGCATCATCGCAGCATGTTGCCTGTCAACCATTGAAGGGACTCTTGTATGTAGGTAAATCTGTATACCTGTATAGCTGCCAAACTATCCTACAGCGTACTTGCATAAGTATGTAGCCAGGTCTGTCTGTCTTTCTTCATATATCCCTCCTCCCATCCCCACAGAGCTGATGCGTAACCCCCCCCTGTCGATCCCTTTAGCCCTTTAGTTTTACGTGCGTGCATGCATACGTGCATGCGTATCCCCGCAACGACGACGAAGACGACGACGACGACGACGACGACGATTTTTTACTCCATACGTACGACGATGGCGGGGTTTCTGTTTTTGCGTTTTGTCTTGTCTTTGTTCCTGCTCCTGTTCTGTTCTGCTTTGTGATTTCTTTCTTCCCTCCTCTTCTTTCATCATCTTCCTCTTCTTACACATCCTTGCTTCCACTGCTCAAGTCCTTTAACGACTGTCACTTGATTCGGTTTACGCCTACGCTGCACCTCGCCAGTTGGGCTTCTGATTGCAGTTCTTTCGTCTGATACCCTGTCTGCGTGTGCGTGAAAGAGAGAGGAAAGAAGGGAGGAAGAAAGAAAGAAAGAAAGAAAGCCTGCGCTGTTAAGAGTCTGGAAAAGGAAGAGAGAAAGGCACTCACTTAGGACAAAAAAAGAGGGCGAAAGACACGACCGACATTATCCTTCCTTTCGTCTCCGTCTTCCTACAGACGTTACGTTGTACGCCCGGACCGACTATACCACGTCTCGCACCGGCAACATACTCACGCAGGACGTGAGCAGCAAGAGCAAAAAACACCTACAAATCCAACGAAGAATAAGGCGATTCGAAGCGCCGCCGCCGACGACAACGAGACGAGACGAGACGATACGAGACGATACGAGACGATACGCTACGACATATACACCTTCCATCCGATCAACACCAATCTCAAAACCACACAAAAACGAGACAAAAACACACCACCCCCCCCAAACCCCAGCATCCCCACAATGCCCCCCTACCTCACCCTCAGCACCCACACCCTCAACCTCCTCACCCACACCCTCCTCGCCCTGCTCCTCAGCGTGCTCAGCTGGTCCCTCAGCTGGTCTCTCTCCCTCCATCACCGTACCCCCTCACCCTCTCTCACCCTCGCCCTCACCCTCCTCATCACCCTCCAAACCCTCTTCGTCCTTTCGCACCTCTTCTCCCGCGGCGTTCCTGTTCCCTGCAGCCCCTTCTCAACCTCAACGACCTTGGCCTCAGGGGCCTCAGCAGCCTCAGCAGCCTCAGCCTCGGCAGCCTCAGCCTCGGGGGCCGCAGTACCCTCGAGGACCTCGGGAGCCTCGGAGGACTCGGTCCCTTCGGTCCCTTCGCCCTCCACGCGCCTCCGCCGCGCGCTCGCGACGCTTGCGCTCCGCCGGCTGGGACTGGCGGTAGGGTGTGTGGGGGTGCGGTGGTGGATGGGGATAGGGGTGGGGCTGGGGGTGGGGGATGATGCCGTCGTGGGGTGGCTGCGGTTTGCGGCGGCGGCGGCGGTGGGGGATTGTTTTGCGCTTTTTCTGGAGGGGAGAGAGGGGGTGGAGGGCTGGGTTGAGGGTGGGGCTGGAGGTGGGGAGGAGAAGGAGAAGGGGGGAGAGGTTGTTTAATTGTATGGGGTGGGATTCTTTCGGGTTTTGAGAGATCGGATGTGGATTGGGTGGGACATATCGTATCTGGAAAATGTTTGGCTTGGCGTTTGAGAGCCTTTCTTCTTTCTTTCTTCTTGTCCTTTTGTCCGCATCTCGATCTGTTCGTCTTCTTCCTTGCCTTGCTCCTTTCGCTTCTCCGCGCATGTGGTTGATTCCCTTCTCCACGATTTTCGTGCCCTTTCGCTCTTCGATCGATCCGGATCCCTGGTCTCCGCCAGCCGTCACGCGAGAGCAAAACGGCAAACCGGCACGATGAGGAGAGTATGGTATGGCGCCGATCCGAGCGCTGCGCGTCTGGGTGTATGATGAGATTGGCTTCGCAGAGGCTTCTTTCTCATCCTCCTCACACCGGCGGCGGCGGCGGCTTTGAGCTGTAGGCTCGGTATCGTTCGGACTCGTTCTGACACACGCGCCTTCGTTCCTTCCTTCGTTCCCGCAGCATCATCGGTCAGAGGATGAGTACAACCACATAAAAAATGTAACGGCTTCGAAGAACGGCCGTTCCTCGCGGAACGAATGAAGATCCGTTTAAGCTTCGCGCGGGCCATTCGCGGATTGCCTTCCTTGCTTGCACTCGCATGCGGACATCCTTCAACCCACCCTTCACGCCTTCGCCCGTCCATCCGACGACGACAAAACGCTCTCCCGCCCCTCCCACCAACCCTCCATCCGCCACCGCCACATACGCAACCACTCGCCCAAGCCCTCCTTATCCTCCGGATCCCACCACTTCACATGCAAACTGCGCGCGCCACCATCCCGATCCCGCCGGGTGGGATAATGCACATTCCACTCCCATCCCAGGGTCGCCCAAGGCATATTGCCCTCACGCCGATGCGCATAATTCAGCAAATTCTGCTCGGGAAACGTCGGGGGGAAGCGGTCGCGCACGCGCTCCTCCAGTAAAGAGCAGTAGTAGTCGAACAGCGCGCGGTCGGGCTGCAGGACGAAGAAGCCGGCGTTGAGGTAGTCCGGGTTGGGGTAGTCGCGGCCGGCGGGCGTGGCCGAGGGCGGCCAGCGGTGGTCCCGGGTGAACTCGGGCACGCCCGCGAAGACGTAGGAGGAGGGCAGGGCGGCTTCGTCGGCCCGGGTCGCGTTGGGGAGGTGGCGGGTGCTGCGCGGGCTGACGGCCGGGTCGGCGAAGATCCCGTCGAGCGGCCCGGCGAGCACGGTGTCCCCATCGAGGAAGGCGATGAGGTCGTATTCGTCGAGGGTCCAGAGGCGGAGTTTGGTGAGCACGGCTGACCATGAGGCTGTTGTTGGCTTCACCCAGGTGCTGTTGAGTAGGGGTGCTTCGATCACGGTGGCCCCGTCGGCTGTCAGCCGGTCCCGTCGCTCTTGCGGAATGTCTGTCGTGACGAGGACGAGGAAAGGGATCGGCGTGGATGACTTGGTTTCGGGCGCGTGGAGGAGCTGGTAGGCGAGCAGCCGGATCGCTGTGAAGTAGGGATGCTTCGGGTCGGTGGAGGTGCCCGCGAGGAAGGTCGCGAAGGCGTATTTGGACTTGGGGGGCTCCGGCGACGGAGTCGGGGTTGGGGTGGGGGTCGAGGTGGTGTGAATGGTGGTAGATGTCGAGACCGCGACGTCCTTGTATTCCTCTTGTGGTTCCGCCACATCCTCCTCGACCTCGAGCAACGGCGTGGAGGTCAGCGGTCTCCCGTCGCTGCTGCCGAGCGGGTTGAGCTGTTCGAGCAGCTTGTCGCGATGGTTGGCGAGCTGGTTCGGCAGCGGGCCGATCGAGAGGGAGATGAAGATGACGAGGACCATGAGAGAGAGGAGCGAAACGAGCGCGGCTCGGGACCGCAGGAACGATCCATGGTGATAGTTGTGAAGCATGATGGGCGCAAGCGTGAGGAGGATCGACGACGACCAACACAGCGTGCGACGAAGCGCAGCAAACAATGAGTCGGAGAGGAATACAGAAAGATGTTAAAATGATGATGACAGCCGACGCGCGCGAAGAACAGAAATCAAACGGGCTCGGGGCCTAGCGGCGACGGCGAGCGGGGATGCAAGGGTGATATGAGAGGGACGAGAAAAGACAGACACGCAGGAAAAGAAAATGAGAGAGAGCGGTACCGGCCCAAGATAGCCTCCTTCGTCTATTGTTGTATGGAGTCGCGAAGAAGCGGAGCCGTGATACCGTGATCCGTGAGCCGTGATACGTGATACGAGCCAGCGAAGAAGAAGAACGACAAACCAAACAACCACGACCAGTCCAACCGACACCTCCATTCCCTCGTCCTCTTCCTCCAATCGTCCTTCGCCAGCCAAGAGCGTGCCAGTCTATCGTTGCATCCAAGACCCAGCCAGCCATCGCGAGTAATCTCCCTCTCACCTCATTCTTTTCCCTTCTATTTCCCGTTCTCATCGCCCCGCGGCAAAGCGAAGAAACGAACCCAACTAACCGACGGGTGGATGGGAAACGATGTGACGCACATGGGCTCCCTCCGCATGGATGGTTGGTAGGTGGATGGGTGGAAGGAAGAAAAAGAGGGAAAAGATGGTAAGCTAACGGCGGTAGGGAAGCCATTTAAGCATCGCGTTAACCCTCTTTTCACCTGTTTAAAGGTCGACCGCGCCGCTGGGTTTTGTCGCCTCCACCTACTCCTACCCGCGGCGGGGATCCGACAAACCTACTAACCGAGCGGCCGACCAACCGTGTAACGACGATATTATTATAGACAGTAGATAGATAAAGATTATAAGGGCAGGCAATCGTCCTCGATCGCGATCTCGAGGAAAGCGGTCGTTCCGAAGAACATGATGAAGTGGCAGGGTGAGAAGTGCCATACCGTATGGCGAACTACGGAGGGGCCCAAAACTGCCAGCGGCGAACACGAGGGGGCGGGGGGAGGGCGCGCGCAATGCAGGGAAGCGGATGCATGTCAGCAGCGAAGCGAACCGAACCGAAGCGAGGAAAGTCTGCTGACGGCTGCTGACGGCTGACGGCTGATGCCTGCTTTCAGCGCTGAAAATAGGTAGGCGATGATGTGAATAGGAGTAGGGTAGGCGTGAGATCGCATCGCGTGGGGGAGGTCATGGATTGGTTGGATGGATGGATAGACAGTGTGGTCCACGTCCGAAAGCTGAAGCAGTCAAGGTCAAAGAAACGATCTTGGGCAACAACTCAAACCGGTTTCAAGAACGAAGTACCATCGCTCGCTCTCAATAAGAATTGAAAGCGGGAGAGAAAGAAAGAAAGGATGGACGGCAATACAACTCCAGACTCTCACGCTCGCTCAGTGGACTTTCTCAAATGATGATGTCGATGATTGATGTACGAAGCACCATGGTTCACGTTGTGGATTTGATGTGTACGGAGCACCGGTGCCACACCACGCACGCGACATCTTAAACACTATACCCTCCACTGCAACAATCCCGCGACACGCATGGATATCCAGGAAGGCAAGCGGAACTCACAGAAAATTTGTTAGATAATCTCTCTACAGACAGCCTTCATACATGTCTTATACGGAAGAAAGAGCGGGAAGAAGAAGTAGAGCAAACCAGAACAAAGAGGGAAGGAGAATGACAGACGAATACTCATCGCGGATAATCAAGTGTATAACGCTCGCCAAGAAAGGACAGCTGGAACCACTCCGCTTGCAACCCACTGATCAAGAAGCCCCCGCCGGGGGAGGCCCCTGGTGTATATGAAATGACATGACTTAGGCGATGTAGCTGTACGTGTTGTTCTCCTCGCGTTCCATATAATCCTTCTCGATCAATCTGGCATCAGCTTCGTTAGCAGGTTATACACACGCAGAGGAAGGGGAAAAAGAAAACTCAACATACCGATCGATATTCTTCTTGATATCCTGCACGCTCAGCACCCCCCGCGACTTCGTCGCCGAAATCACCTCGGCGATCAGCTCCTGATGCCCGATCGTCTTCCGACTCTTCATGATCCGCACGATGGCCGCCTGCGTCTCAAAGTTACGGTCCGCCGCCACCCGCTCGTGCGTCTCCTTGTTCTCCTCCTTCGTCTCCTTCAGCTGCACCTGGTTGATCTTGACCCGGTATCGGTCGTGCGAGAAGGTCGGGTTGAAGCTGAACTCGTCCGTCGGGTTGATGTCCCGACCCTTGGGATGCTTCGTCAGCGGCTTGAGTTTCGCGCACGCCAGTGACTGCAGCGTCCGGTTGAGCTCGGCGGGCGGGAGCCCCGTCGCTTCTCTGAGGTATTCGTAGCTGACTTTCTCGCCCTCGCCGAGGCCGTTGAAGAGGAGCAGGATGATCGCCTGGAAACTGGAGACGACGAGTTCCTTGTTGCCGCGCGGGAAACGCGCGCGCATCTGGCAGTGCGCCAGGGCATGTTTCCAGTCCAGCTTACGGCCCGAATGCTTGCTCTTGTAGTGTTCCTCAAACTTGTCAATTGCCAGCTTGATGTTTGCAGGAATGATAACGGGGACATCCGGGTAGGTGGGCCATGCGGACGAGGAGAGGATGTTGACGTAAAGGTCGAGCGAGGGCCTTGCACTTTTGTTGTCCCGCTCCCGTTCCTCGAGGATGGACTTGTAGCTGGCCATCTCCTCGCGCGAAAGCTCCACGTCCTTGAACATCTGCTCTAGATTCTGGGTGAAGCCGGACCCGCACTCTGTTTTGCTGTGAGAATCTGACCATCCACCTTCGTGAAAGGATACATACCTGTCTTCAAACGCGCAAGCATGCTACGCTCCGCATCTGCGCTAGCACTTCTGCCCATGAGCAGACGCCGGGCAAGATCTTTCTTGTAGAACGCCTCGAACACTGCCTTGCCATGAACAAATCTGAAGAGATCCAGGACTTGATCAAGCTGGCTGTTGACTTCGGCATCCTCATCAAAGCCGTACTCGTCCGCTTCATCTTCTTCCGCTGCCGCGGACTTGGAGCCCACGGACGTGAGATTGCTTGGGATCGCTTTGGCACCGCCCCGAAGCAGCATGTCAACATATTTGGCGATCATCTCGGCAACCTTCGAGTTATCAGTATTCCAGGTGGCGCCAGACTTCTTCTGCTTGTTAATGAAGGTCTCGAAGGATTCTCGGAGACCATGGCCCATCTCCGCGTTTCGGTGGAAGGAAACACGCCATATCGTGTCGAGCTGGCGTTTCAGACATAGAAGCTTAACAACCATCTGGTCTTGCTCCTTCTCGTCGAAGACAATTGCTGTGCCTGTATCATTGATCCATTTTTCGAAAGCGGGCCGTAACTTGTCCCCAAGCCCTCTTCGTTCCAGCAGAGAATACAGCTGTTCCAAAGCTTCCACCTTGTTCTCATCCAGCAGGTCGGCGATATCATCCTGGTTGACTAGTAAAGCGTTAGATTTATGAACAAAACTTCTTGACTCATACATACTCAATATATCCTGCTTCCTGACAATAACATGTTCTTCTAAGTTTGCTAGTAGGTCACGTCGGGTCGTGTGATCTAATCCAAACATCTCACAACGGCTGACCTCCTTGTCTATAAGTTGGAAAGCGTTGCGGACATACTCCGGCAGTGTTTGCTCTGTGCCGTGGTGATCGGACCATGTTGAGAAGTAGCTCTGTGAAAGCTCGAGCATCCTCGGCTCAAAGGTATCAGTATACACCCCCAAAGCGTGGAACATCTCGATGGCATTTCTAAAGGTGGACTGATCCAAAGATTCGCCCTGGCGATCTGATTGAACCAGGTCGCAAGCACCATCTATGATCCTTCGCTTCAGATGTGAGTTCCGGAAGACGAGATCGCGAAACATATCGATAGCCATCGTCTGCAGCGATCGGTGCTGGTGCAATAAGTACGACCGATCGAGGTAGCAAAAGATCCAGTGTATAGTTTTCTGCCCGTAACTACGTTAGAGAACAGACCTTGAACACAGCCGAAGCGGAGAGACCCTACCAATTGCTTCATCCACAAACTCCACGATGCCAGTACTGCCCGCAATACATCCACGTTATGTGCACTTGTCTTCCTCAACAATGGCTCTAGCAATCCTTTTCGCACATAGTCCTCACATGCTTGTTGCAATCTGCGACTCAGTTCTTCTGCATGCCCTTGCCGGCAGAGATTCTCAACACCTTTGTATTGCTCCTCCAAGGAGAAGTTGATCCCTTGGGCCGCGAATATGACCTTAAGGGACTCCTCCAGCCGACCCCACGTCTTCTCAAAGTACTGTCGCGGGTCCGTCTTCGGCTGCGTACGAAAGTTCTTGACCGCGAGCTTTTTCGCGCCCATATGCGGGTTGAAGTTGGGATTGCGCAGCATCCCATTCTTGCGGATAGGGGAACCAGTCGGCGGCGAACTGCTGGTGAGGTCCACCACCGTGGGGTTCGTCCCTCTCTTGGACGGGAAGCTGTACATATTGTCTGAGGACATCATCGAGGTCGGTGTGCTCACGTTCGATAAGGGCGGAGGTGGCGGGGTGTCTGAGCTCGGATCGAGGCGAATGCGCTTGCTTGATGGCGATAACGGAGCTCCCGCAGAGTGATTCGCGGATGGCTTCTGCTGCGACGTCGAGAAAAGCTCCGAGATTGTCGTTTGTTGCTTGTTGGACCCGTGGTTGTCGATGCTGGAGCTGTTGCTGCACGATTGCCGGGCGGAGAGCTTCCGCTTACGCTCGACGCCAGGTTTGTACGCTTCGCCGGAAGGATGAACAGGTGGATCCTGCATCCCAAGCGTCGCTATTAGGGCTCAAGGTGGCTGTCTTGAGCTTCCTCGAAGATGTGATCTGGTATGTGCGGGGGAGATCGGGTTGAGGTGGATGCCGATGGTTTACATGACGAGATCGAGATGCGCCAGGAAAGGCGGAGATACGCGGGCTAATTCCGGTTGCAGTTCACTTCAGGCGAGCACCACGTCTTCAGGGAGCAATCAATGTGAATTGATGCAGAGTTCTATATCGATTCTACTACCTAAGAAGATTCTAAAGCAGTCCAAGGATGTGTGGATAATGTATTGGGGGTCTCCGGAGTCAAAGTGGCTTGTGATATCTCTGGAGTAGAAATATTTTGCAATATGTACATTATAGGTAATGGAGTAGGGAAAATGCATCTGGTGTATCCAAGGGAAGCGTAAAGGCCTTCTAAGAAAGAAAGTAATGCGCCCTAAACCCTGCAGTCTGGTATCTACGCATTACAGACAAAACGCCAGTCGCCAGATCCGATCGTCATATACAGCATGAATGTGCCCTTCTAAAACATAGACCATCCTCTACTTCTTCGCCCTTCGTCTTTGGAGGTTTGTGTGCTCCTGGAGTTGTACCGCTTCTCACGAGCCTCGAGCTGGCGCAAGGACTCCATTTCCTTCAGAACATGCTCGAGCAGCTCCTTACGCCTTACAACATCCAGATGCCTCCTGATCTTGGGATCCTCTCTCGCAAAACGCTCAACCTCAGCGGGAGAGAGGCCGCGTCCCAACCGCGCATCAAGCTCACGGGGAAACTTGACAAGTTAGTGAGCATGTACTGAAGAACAAGCTGCCGTAGACTCACCTGATAGTAGAATTTAGAAAGTAGCTCAGCATCCAGAAACAGATCAGCCGTCGTTGTGAGTTTATCGGCAACCGCATCCAGGAAGACCTCTGGGCAATAGTACTTGTTCGTTTTGCTTGCACATTGCTTCGACTTGACAGCCATCAGACGCATCTTCAGCACATCTTGCCGATCCCGTAAGAAGACTGCCTCTTTGCCTAAACTTCCACGTTAGCATCGTAGACTTGAAGCATTCGATGATCCGAGTTACCTTTCTGCAGGAGTGAAGCACTGAAACCTCCAGCTCCTCCCACCCCATCGCCTTCAAGGACCACTTGGCCGCTCCTCACACGATCAATGAAGGCAGTCACCTCCTTAAGGCGTCTTTTGCCCCCAATCTCATTTTCCAGGTTCTTGGAAGCAGCCTCAACGAACTTGAGCTCTTCTTTCAACACATTCGCAATGTTCTCTCGTCCACGCGCCCACTCATTGTCTTCTAACTCGATGCGATACTTGTAAGGCTTGACACAAATCTCCAACTCATCGCTGATGTCGTATGATAAGTCCTTCAATATGCTTGTAGAAGCTTCGGTGATCGCCTGGCGAGCAAACGGATGGGATGCAAAACGGGATTGCTCAATCAGAGCATTAATGTGGGCCTGGAGAGCGCTGGCAACAACAGTCGTAGCAAGGCGCCCAATGCCTAGTTTGGTCAGAGCTGCACTGGACGAGTCCAGCTTGAGATGCCACAAGGGGTTTTCGGGGTCGGCCTTTGGCAGGCTGCTCAGCGGATCAGCTTCAGGTAGCGGAGGTGACAGGTCTTCGATGGGCCTGTTCCAGTAGCGCTGGGCCAAAAGATTGAGCACCTGTT
Organism: Myrmaecium sp. VS I D KN 1; assembly: GCA_019775845.1. Lineage (NCBI taxonomy): Eukaryota > Fungi > Ascomycota > Dothideomycetes > Valsariales > Valsariaceae > Myrmaecium > Myrmaecium sp. VS I D KN 1. Next base: position 546,259 of record JADQAV010000003.1, read on the forward strand.
GATCAAGTTCATGCTTGAGAAGCTCGCGGATCTCGCGTCTTCCAAAATGCTCCGTGAAGCCCTTGAATGAATGCTTGAAGGCGTCCAGGCTTTCTGCAAGGTACGACTCGGCACTCAGAGGGCGATCGTTGTATTGCACTTTGAACTCATAGGTAGCCTCGGCTAGCTCTCGCTGAATGGCCTCGCTCGTAGTTTTCAGGCTATCGGCCATAGTCCGCTCAAGCACGTGCATAAGCTTTTTACGGAGATTCTGCGTGCCCACATCCAGATGTGCTTCATGTGTGAACTCAGGATGAGAAGAGAAGTATGCGTTCTCGTTCCGGGCGATCGCATTGCTGATGTTGCCGCTGCCCCGGTGGAAAAGGCCACCAGTTTGCTGAGGGATTCGGCACACAACTCCAACGTAACCCAGACGAAGGGCATACTTCCTATCAGTAAGGAGTTCAATTGCTCGCTCGGGGTCAACCAGGTCCATTTTCGTGATGACTCCGATAGTACGCTCACCCCTGGGGTCCACCTTGCGGGAGGCTCGCAATGCTGTTGAGTTTGCCAGGTCCACGTCTGCTGCTGATATAGCAAGAATGACATTTGGCGGCTGGATATACTTCTCACAAAGTTCTGCGATCTTCTCCTTCAGCTGCGGCGGCTGATCCCGGCCAACTACTTGAATGTATCCCGGCAGATCAATCAATGATAGGTCTGGGACGTTGGGCGAGTATATCCGTAGCTGAATAGGGTCATCGGAGACGCACTGCTGAGTCGGCACCGCCAAGTTCAGATCAGTCAGCGTTCTCTGAATCTGAGAAAAGTCCGTGATCTTCCCGAGGCCTAACGCAGGGAACTCGCCATATTCGGCCTGGGCATCCGGGGTGTTAACGAGTGTCAGCTCGATGGGTCGGCGGGTGACCATGTTAGAGCCCTTGGGTAGAAACTCGTGTCCGACAATCGCTTCCAGAACAGAGCTTTTTCCTGAAGACTGAGACCCGATAACGACGATGGAAGGCAGCGTCAACTGATCAGACTGCCCAACAGTCTGCAGCAGACTCCGGATTTCGATCATCTTCTTCGTCAGCATCATCATCTGCTCGTCCCTCGCGATCCTCTCGCCCCTACTCTGATCCTCATCTTCATTCTCCGTATCGTATCCAAAGGCCGCGGCAGTCGTAGCACCTGCAGCACCCAATCCGGCTCCTCCTTTAACCGGGTCACCTTCTGGTCCACCACCTGATCCTCTGTTTCCACCACCCTCCTCACTTTTCCCGAGTACCTTCTGCAGCCACTCCGGAAGATCCAACTCTTGCTTTACACCCTCAACATTCGACTTAGTTTTGTCCCAGCCCTTCTCAATCTGATCCCAGATCCCTTTCCCAGACTCGAAGATGTCCCCACCGACAGCCTTAGCTCTGTCCCTCGCCTCTCCATAGATCTCCATCACATACGATCCCGCTTGATTTGCCTTCAGCTGCAGAAAACCCAATCCCGCCATGACTGCCCCACCCGCCACCGCCCCTAATGTTGCGAATTTCGTGACCAGCCGTGGCAGCACCCGCACGAAGCTGATCGAGCGGACGGCAGGGACATTGTGCAAGGAGTTTGAGCCAAGGGGGAATGCCCTGCTGGCAAGGTACGTCGTGATGTCTGTCGGACGTGGCCGAAGCGGGCCGCCGGCGCCGGCATGTGTATGGAAGGAGACCCGGATGCGAGGGACGAGTTGAGCAGCACGTTGGCGGAATATGACGGGCGCTAGGCGTCGCGATGTGAGCAGCTGCCCGCTCATGGTGGTGGCAGTATGAAGACACGCAGTCGAGATGGCCTTCGGTTCATAGGGTTGTGGGAAACGAGTCTCTGTCTCTTTGCCCTGTAGGGAGCTTTGATGGGCCCTGTCCCCTCCGAAACGCTCCCGCAAGTCGGATGATGAACGCCAAGGCTCTCATTGGGGCATGGATAACGAGCCTAAGGCTCCAAGTTATACTTCAACAGCTTGTAAGATATACGAGTAGCAATAGCCAAAGAGTTCTTTTACTATTGTAACGGATTGTTTGATTGTGTTAAAGCCATAATAAGGCATACTTCCCCGCGACGATGAAAGATAGCTATCTCCCCGCCTTTGACCTTCTTAGACGCCTGTTCTCCGTGACCTAGCGCCGTCCAAAACTCTTACAGTAAACGCCAAATACCAGTTGAATCTCCATCAATTTCTATGATCCTTCATTCGCTTCTCATGGGATAAGCGGAGTCCATATCGCTGCATTTGCTTATCGTTACTCCTGCCAGTCCTCAAAGCGCCAACTTTCCGCCCCATCAGTGATGGTGAACCGATGGGTAGTAAATCTGATCTGCTGATAGATTGCTGGCGCAGCCAGACGCGCACGACGATGCCAGGGGCCCGTTCCGCCATTGTGAGCATCAGCACGAGAGCGCCATAAGCCTAGACGTCAGGTCAGCCATAGGCTCGGATCAGACGAGTGGCTGGCAAGGACAGTATCGATCTAAGTAGATACTCAAACCACCAGGCTCGAGGATCTAAGGCCTAGCGGGAGATATGGGACTATGGAAAGCAGAAACTGAAACAGGAATGAAAGAGGAGAGTCTGGACCTACAAGTTGCTAAATTCCTCCTTTCGGCGTTCGGGCTTCCAAACCAGTACTTCAGCAGGCCACCACTAACAGTAGCTTCTTCATGGCTTTTCTTGTCCAGCTGGCCGAGGAGTTCGCGGTCCACGCTCTCTTTTAATACGGACCGAAAGATGACGGTGTAGAAGGAATGAGACTTCCACTCAAATCCCTCCGACGCGCAAAGATCCTTGAGAGTCAAGATCACCTCGTCCCAGTTGAAAGCCGACGGGTAATCGGTGGTGGCATAAGCATCGGTGATAGGATGGAGAGTGGTGAGAGCTTGGGCGAAGAGACGGCTCGGCGTGTCCAGAGTACTGAGATCGAGGAGATGTTCCGCATCCACGTATGGGGAGGAGATGATACGGTCTGCCGGTGACAATTCCTGTGGCTCAGTGATTTGGGCAATTACGCTTGCGGAGACCTTGGCGGGCTTGGGATTGATGTTGTGATCCAAGATTTCGTGGACTTCGGTATAGGCGCGGATTGCCTTGACGGCTCCAACGGTGTCTAACGGCGCGGGAGGAGGATATTCAGTAGCAGCGGTAGCCATTGTTCAGAGGAAGATACGTGTAAGGAGCTGAACCAGAAGTGGCCAAATGTTTTGGTGTTTCGGAATTTTTTTTTTTCTCCTGAGCGGCAATCCGGCTGGTTAGGGCAACCAAACTTGAGATCGGGAATAAGGAGTGAAAGAGACTCGATACCGAATTCGCGTTGAAAAGATAGGAAAAGATAGGAAAGGTTAGAAAGAAGCAAGTCTTCCACTGTTTCCCTGTGGGAATGATATAAGTGAACCCAAATTGAGGCGTGCGTGGTCGCAATATCGCGCGACTACTTTGTGTGATCACGCAATACCGCTCATTTTCAACTCAATCAATCTGCACCGATCCAGACGAGTTTTGCGAGAGGGAAAACATGGCGAAGAAATAGGAGAAGAGGATCCGCTAAGAAATCGATCCGGGGATACACGCGTCTACCCCATGGGGAGTACGAGGTTGCTGTGTATCCTCCGCAGTCACACCCTGAGTACGTAAAAGGGTATACGTCGGGTCCAGTCCACTTGAGGATATGGACGGACGACTCATTGAGAGGGTGGATGAACTTCCTGTACGTGCGTACTTAGTGTTCGGCTGGGTATCGTTGTCACAACTGTGAGATGCTTCTTCAATCATCACGCGAACGCGAACCGCAAGAGGCGAGCGGTCGAGATTTCAAAGTTGCACGTGACCACAACCTCGAGGAAGGGAGGCTGGACAACGATTGCTATTTATCGGGTATAAAGCGCCTTGCAAGAAATATTGAGGGAATCTGTCTATATGCAATGTGAACCAGGGCGGGAACAATCATCTCCTTCACCCGCAGCTGTCGAGATGTCCGCTGGGCACTGTCAACCCAAACTGTGTGGCCAATCGGATTTCCAGCTTCCCGGCTTACGTACCTCTTCACATGACAGTGGTACCAAACATCCTATGCATGCGATGCCACTTCTTGTCCTCGGTAGGACCCCCTGGTACCCCGAACTCCTCAATACAGCAATCAAATGCCGTACTTGATGCACCGACCTTGGCATCATGAGCGATTGGCAAGCTTGCGCCGGTGTCCTTGAGCTCTTGAAGATTCCCCCAAAGAACAAACATCTTCTCGGTCAGCAGACTCAATGCCTTTTTGTCTTTGCGGAGACTGCGGGTTTCACGTCAACGGACATGCGCCGAAAAAGCCAAGGGCATACGACTTACTCTACCGGATCCATCTTCAAGAGGTATTCCGCAGAATCCGCCGCAACGAGCAGTTTCGTCCGTGCTGGTGGGCCTGTCACTGGCTTGGATATACCGTCTTCGACCAGTAGAAAGAAAGCCCATTCCCATTTCTTTGGGCTTTGAGACGCATACGGCTCGAATATTGAACTATCGCCGTCTTCGTCAACATTGTTGACGTTGTTGTACTTCTGATCGTCGAGAGGATGCGAGAAGTCCGCTAGATTTGGAGGGTAGTAGTCGATTACCCGTAGGTTGGTCCTATAGCGCGCATTTACGAAGGGTAGCTTTAGTTGATCACCCCGCGGAGTTGTGCTCGCTAGATGCGGCGATTCAATGATGTTGGCGAGTGATGTAAGTGGGATGGTTGGATGACTGCAGACGACTAATTGAAGTCAGAACCACTTCAAAGGAGCTTGGATGAGTAGGAGTACCATGTTTGTTCGCATGATAATTGAGCAATGGTTGCCCCGATTCTTGCACCTTCGCCTTGAACTCGGCTTCTCTCCGTTCAGCCTCCAGTTTGCTCTTCTTCTTTTTTTTTTTGTTCTTCTTTTGAACCGACTCCGTAAGTGGTTTACTGTACCGCTCTTCATACTCTGCCTTACGCTTGCGAAGCTCTCGAACACGCTCATGATCGTGTCCCTTCAGTTTCGAAATCTGGACCCTATCGGGATACTTCTGGTCCCCATGAAGGACGCCCTCTAGCGTATTTGCACGGGTGTATTTAGTCTTCACGTTCTTCAAGAGTACGAAATCACCTTCGCTTATGTTGTTATTTGCCCAAGAGAAATGCGGTTCCCATGCAGTGACTTGCAACGTAAGTCGCCCGAAAGGGCATCCCCACTGAGACCTCTTCTGAAGGCCAAAGCTCGTGTAGCCATATTCATCGCCTTCTCTTCCATCATCCTGCCCAGATCGCTCCCCAGGGGGTTCATAGTTGTAGAGGAATTTGTTCTCTGTATAATCAGTAACATATAGCGAGCCCTTGGTCATCTCGGGCCAGAATTTCACAACTTCCACGACCAAGTCGTAAAATGAATCGACAACGATGTCTTCGATCCGACTAAGCTTATTTCTTGGTGCTCCCCGAGTAGAAGTTATTTGATTCGCGTGTGGTGGTGGCAGATCTCGACTTTGAACAGTGGGAACTGTGTCTACAACGGATCGGCTGGTGCCTAGTCCGTGCTTCGAATGATGGAGTTCGAGGATGTATAACTGCTCCTGCACGGATGGGTTCGCTGTAGTTTTATAGGACGAATGAGGAAGGACTGTTTGGCCTCCAGCATAAGCATTTTTGAAATGAAGATTGGGCATGGACGAGCTATGGAAGACGTGGATTTCACTAGTCCGGCCAGTGTGAAATCCCCAGTTACTCTGAAATGGTCAGCCTTGACGATGTGATCTTAGTCAAGGATTGATCTTCACCTTGTTGAGTCTACGTGCTAGAACGATATCGCCGCAGCCATTGATCTTTGGCATTATGCGTTCAGGACAAAATATCCTGATGGAAATATTCGAAGGCCCGGTCCCGTCTTCTGAACTACCGTCCTCAATCTCAAATGTACATACCCAATCTGGTCCCGAGGTCAGTACCATGCCGTTTAGTCGCCGGGGATAGCCGTTCTGATAGGGACGAACCCGTTCCTCTGCTTGGCTTAGGGGGTTGAAAATCGACGATGATCCCCACAACGGCAGTGACATGTTGCTCTTTCGCAGCCTCTGCTACAGTCTTGAAGCCGGGTGGAGGTCGTCCAGCCATCACGGGATAACGCGTAGCCCACGTACGCCGAGGACCGCGTTTGGGTGGTGAAGCAGGTGCAGCGGTTGCGCAGAGCGGGCTTCGCGGTGGCACGCGACAAAGAGTGGTCTGGAATCCGGAAGCGTGGACGCAATCACAACAACGTCCGGGCTGTTTTTGGCACGGTGGAAGGGGCCGCCGACGTGAGTGCGCCGGTGGCAAATGGTGCTGTTTGTATGGACTCCCCCGGGCCGCAATGCAGGTGCATCACAACGCTCTCCCAAGTGACGGCGCAGTGCTCACGGGCAAAGAGTGAGAACTCGGTAAGTAGTCAACGTTGGGTCCCCCAGATCGACGTGAGAAGGTTAGAGTTGGGTATCCGTAGGGCTGTAACAAAGCGTGTAATAGGCCCAAACGGACCAGCAGGCCGTCACTGCTTGCTGGGGCGGACGTCCCCTTGGCTGAGTCAACCCCCGCGCTAAGAGCAGAACCGAACGCAGTCCCCCTCTACTACGAAAGTGCTCCGTCGGTCTGAATTTCCACCCAAACCTCTCCTCTCTACCTCCGACAGCAGTCGCCCCGTGTCTCTGCAAACACATCCCGATCATCCGTCCTTCCTGCGAAACCGGGTTTCACGATTTACTGTGCACGTTGGTTCTCTTCTCTACGTCGACGCAGCAACCAGCGCCATGGCCGAGCGGTACATCCCAGAGCATCGTCGCACGACGTTCAAAGCAAAGAACACGTTCAAGCCGGACGAACTTCGCCGCCGTCGTGAGGAGCAGCAGGTTGAGATTCGCAAGGCCAAGCGCGAGGAGAACCTTGCCAAGCGTCGAGGCATCACCGGTCTAGGTCAATCTGTTGGTGCTTCCCCGGACAGCGACGATGAGGGTGTAAATATCGAGAGCCAGGTAAGGGTTTCTTTCTCCCTCTGATCCCATCGTCCCACGATGTCTGGCGGGGACAAGGCTGCTGCACATGAAGCTGCAACGTCCGTATACTGTGGCCCTCTCGTCTTGTCAGCAGTTTTTTTCTCGAGATTATCGCTGGCGGGGGCGTTTGTTTTGTTGGTCGATTGTTGGCTAGGAGAACTGCGATCATCCTTATCCGCACGAGCCAACAAAGACCCCCCCGCCTTATCGTATATTCTCTTCTAATACTATGGCCTGTGTATATGTTTCGCTGACGATGATGTTGTGTAGTTGAATGAGGAGCTTCCTCAGATGGTTCAGGGTGTCTTCTCCGACCAAATCGATGAGCAGATTCAAGCCACCACCAAGTTCCGGAAGCTTCTGTCCAAAGAACGTAACCCACCCATCGAGAAGGTTATCGAGACCGGCGTCGTCAGCCGTTTCGTGGAGTTCCTCCGCTCTCCCCACACCCTCGTTCAATTCGAGGCTGCCTGGGCCTTGACGAATATCGCCTCCGGTTCCGCCCAGCAAACCCAGGTCGTGATTGAGGCTGGTGCTGTGCCCATCTTCGTCGAGCTCCTGAGCAGCCCTGAGCCTGATGTGCGTGAGCAGGCTGTTTGGGCGCTGGGTAACATCGCCGGTGACAGTCCCGCTTGCCGCGACTTCGTTCTGGCAGCCGGTGCTCTTAAGCCCCTCCTTGCCCTCCTTGGAGACAGCCGCAAGTTGAGCATGCTTAGGAATGCAACCTGGACACTCAGCAACTTCTGCCGTGGCAAGACCCCCCAGCCTGATTGGCAAACCGTAAGTTCTCATATCGCTTGTCGTCGCTATCTTTGAAGCTAATGCAACTCCAGATTGCCCCCGCTCTGCCCGTGCTCGCCAAACTCGTCTATTCGCTTGATGACGAGGTTTTGATCGATGCTTGCTGGGCTATTTCGTACCTTTCCGATGGATCTAACGACAAGATCCAGGCCGTTATCGAGGCCGGCATCCCCCGCCGGCTCGTTGAGCTGCTGATGCATGCCTCTACCTCCGTGCAGACCCCGGCACTTCGCTCTGTCGGTAACATCGTCACCGGTGATGACGTCCAGACTCAAGTCATCATCAACTGCGGTGCTTTGCCCGCCCTCTTGTCACTCCTAAGCTCTACGAAAGACGGTATCCGGAAGGAAGCTTGCTGGACCATCTCCAACATCACTGCTGGAAATTCCACCCAAATCCAGGCTGTTATCGATGCCAACATCATCCCGCCTCTGGTACACCTCCTCCAGAACGGCGACTTCAAGACCCGTAAGGAGGCGTGCTGGGCCATCTCCAACGCCACCTCTGGCGGCCTTCAGAAGCCTGAGCAAATCCGCTACCTCGTCCAGAGTGGCTGCATCAAGCCTTTGTGCGACCTCCTCGCCTGTCCCGATAACAAGATCATCCAGGTTGCTCTTGATGGTTTGGAGAACATCCTCAAGGTTGGCGAAATGGACAAGCAGGCTGCTGAGGGTACCGGCGAGCCCATCAACCGTTATGCTCTCTTCATCGAGGAAGTTGGTGGCATGGAGAAGATTCATGACTGCCAAAACAATGCCAATGAGGAAATCTACATGAAGGCATACAACATGATTGAGAAGTACTTCTCAGACGAGGAGGAGGCGGCTGGCGACATGAACGAGCTAGCTCCGCAGCAGGGCCAGGATGGCCACTTCGGTTTTGGCGCCAACCAACAAACCCAGAACTTCAACTTCGCCAACGGCGGCGATACTATGGACATGTGAGGGGAGTACGATCTGCTTCTCTCACCTACACCACCAATGCTTGGTTGAGTCCATTCCCGGTCTTGGTTCGGAGTTTCCAACTAATGGACCCGTATCAGCGGAAGGCACTTCGCTGGAGAATAAGGAGGCACGGGCGCGCTCGAGTTTTTCGATTATGATCTTCTATATTAACGATGAACCCACTGTCAAGCTTCAGACTCCCCCGACTCACCCCGTCACATGAGCATTGCCCCAGACACCCTACCAACACGTCACTGCACACATCTTCTCCCCTGAGCAACCCCCTTGGTCGGTTGCTCATATTTCCCCCCTCCCTCATGGCCAAGCCTGAGCATTCCCCACTAAGATACACCGTCTTGTACTCCCCCCCTTCCTGTAAACTTCCCGTTCGTCCTCTACCCGGCTTCACCGGCATCATATCCCTGGCGTTACATGAGGTTTCTAATTGAATTTTCCTGGTTCCCCATCTTTCATCCAACTCTCTATCGTTACGGTCTATCGCTTTTGTCTCTCATCCGCTCCCGGCTCGTCCGTCCCAATCTCCCTCCCACTTCCCTTCCGGTATGGTAGCTAAACCTGGATCGAAAAAAATCTATTGCTATCGGTACACCGACGTGAAGAAATCCTCGCCCAGATCCTAGGCTTCTGCCATACTGGGAGCACATGAAGATACTTGACCCTGTACGCCTTCCATAAATCTCGCCGTTCTGGTTCTAGCATCTGAAATTTTCTGATAAGTAAACACTTGGTGACGCGTCGGATGACGTCTGGTAAGCAAGCTGTCCCCGCGTCCGATCTCGCTGCCTAAATATGACCACAGGCGCGTCAAGAGGCGCCTTACACTCTCCAACATGTACACATACATCCGTCCAATCGATCCACCTTCCCCAGTCCCTCACCGAAACCGTGGAGCGCGCCCTTGCCAAAGATCATCCCTTGTTCGCCTCGCCTCGCCACACCGGTCCCAGAGGCGGCGACGTGACTGCAGACCCCGTCCAGCGCTCCAGCGCGCTCCCTCGTCGACCTGGCAAGGCTTGTTGTCATGTAAGCAATCAACACAATGGAAGAGAGCATCATGTACGGGCCTTGCACGACGACGCTCGCGGTTACGCGGTCGGGGTAAGGTGGTTATAAGCTCAGAGCAGAGCTGTAGAACGGCAGCGGAATAGATAGATGAATATACAAACAAGGGGATTCGGACGGTCGGAGGATTTGAGGGCAGAGGTTGTATACGGGGACTTGCTCGACTTCCCTCAGAAGCCGCTCCACCAGCTGACGGCGGGGTCAAGGACAAAGCTGGTGGAGTTGAGGAGGATGCGTCGGCCTATGCTTGACCACGGAAATCGCCATGTAATCGCTCACTGCCGCGAGAGACGTACCACAGCAACCACGACGAACACTCACACGAGGCATACAAACAGGAGACCAGAAGCGCGTCCGACATCAACAACCGTGCCATTCCTAATTTTCTTTTTCTTTTACTGTCACCTGGGAAAAGCCAAAAAAAGAGAATTTCCAAGGACGACATGTACTCCAAGCCGGATATGGATCCCTCCTTTCAAGAGCAAAAAGGATAACTAAACAACACGAAGAGAAGAACGAAGTTTCCACAAAGAAGGGAAAAAAAATGGAAAGCCCATCTTCACTCTTCCTACCAAAAGCTAAAAGAAGAACGATCAAATGCCGCCAAGCGAAGCTCTCCACAATTCAAATTCGGAAAAAAAAAAATCCTTTACAAAGAGAGCAGCGTAAAAAGAGATAGCGCGCGCGCGCGAAAAGCGGTACTCCGAGCGAGAAAGGATAGAGAACTAGAAACCCTGCGGAAGGGGGGTTCAAGCGGGCGAAACGACTACGATAAACCAACACTAACAAGAAAAACGTCTTTCGTTCCAAAAAAAAAGAGCAAAGGGGGGTTAAGAACGCAGTGAAATCATTCCGGTCGTAGAAGCGAAGAAGAAGAAACGAAAAAAGGCGGCGAGGATGACGGCGTGAAGGTAAAGAGCGAAACAAAGGAGAGCTAGAGGGAGGCTTGGAAGGCGCTGGAACATCGGAATCCGAGGGGATTTAGGTGCACGTCTCCGATCTTCTCTTTGTCCCGTATCCTCTGAAGAGTCCCAGCGTGCTCCGGTAAAGTGAGCCGGGAACAGAAGAGGACGGCGCCTTTTTTTGCAGCGGGCTGAACGGGCGGAGGAGAAGGCAGTGCGCAAGAAAACGGAGCGTCCGGTGGTGGATGGTTCGGAAAAGGAGAAGGAAAAGAAAACGTTTGAGTGACGAACGACGGCCATCGATCTTAACTCTTCTCCCTCGCATTTGATGAGGGAGGGGGTATCATTTATAGGAATCCGGATTCCGAGAGAAGCCTAGTGACTGGGTCAGCCGTCTCGCTCTCCTCGTAGATTCCGAAGCCACGCTGCTGCTGCGGCCGCGGCTACGGCCGCGGCTGTGGCTGTGGCTGTGGCTGTCATCATACCTAGCGATCTTCTCGTCCTCCCGCTCCCGCGGTTCCACCTGCAGACTCATCTCGTACATCTCGTGCACGTCGCCGGCGGATTGCATGTTGGTGAGGATGTAGTCCTGCAGTTCCGGAACGGGCTGGAGCGGATAGGGCACGTTCTGGTATTGCTGGATGTCGCGGATGACTTCGGCGGTCTTGGCGCGTTTGGCGAAGTTGATCAGGTTCGTCTTCTTGATGAGCGATGGGATGCCGTCCTCGATGAAGGTGAGATCGGTGAGGTAGACACCTGTGGAGATGTTAGCTTAGGTTGGCCGGACAGGATGAAACTGGACGCACCGAAGAACGGAATGCACGGCGGGTTGGCCTTGTGCAATGTCTCTCTATACTCGTTGAAGTTCTTCGTACTACCCATAAGCTTGCGCATGTTCTCAAGCGTGGACATGGTGCGGGCGTTGACGCCACTCCAAGTCCGACCGAGTCGGTGAATGGGTGCAGTGCCAAGAGCGGAGATGATGGAAGTGAGTGTGGAAAAGTTGTTCAGCGCTCGGCATTTCTGTTCATGTTAGAAAACTCCACTTTTTGTTTGGGAAAAGCGGAGGACTTACGTCTGCAACATTGACGAAGTGTTTGATCACCACCACTCTTTGCTTCACATCTTTCTGTGTGAGGATCATTTGGGCAACCCAGTTTGTGAGCTGGTTCGAGTGAAGAATCAACGCCTTCACGTTGGCCGCTGGATCCGGTTCGCCAGGCGCCAGCTTCTTCTGCCATGTCTTATTCAAGCACTCGGTCGGCTTGATCTTTCCGTAGAGCCTCGACTCGATGATTGTGAGCTGGCGCGCGAATTCGGTCGGGTCGATATCGAGGAATTTCAACTTCTTCATGTGTTTCGGAAGAATGGGCTGAGGCGTCTGAGTGTTCAAGGTAAGGACGAGACGCTTCGCAGGCAGGTCTTGCCCGCGTGATCGCTGATCTACTGAAGTCATCAATGGGCCCGCGCCAGGTGTGCTTGTTGTTGCGACATGGTCTTTCGCAAAGTTGTAGACCCTCTGGATCAGGGCCTGAGCCTCAGCATCGTTGCCTTCCATCCAGTAGTTGTCGAACCAACTCTTCAAGATGTTCACCACCCTGAAGCGGATCGGCTTTTGCTTCTTGTCGACCCACTTCTGGTAGTCCTCCCTGCTAAGGCCGCTCGGGGGTTGGATGCTCCACCGTTTCACGAGTAATTCGAACAGCTCGTTGGCGGAAGTGAATGACCGATAGGTCAGCAAGAAGGTATTGTTGAACGGTGAGTCGAGCCGGTCATGACGAGTGAGTTGCTCCACAAGACCCATCAATGTGCCTCCCCTCAGTTGTGGCGGGTTGACCTTGTGGTCATACGAAATCTCGCCTTCATAGTCGAGTTTCAAGAACTCCGGCACTTCTTCCACGACCGGAGCTGGCATGAGAGGCGCAGGGACTTCGCCGAAGAACTTCTTCACCTTTTCGCTGCCGCCTGCCCTGAAGTTTTCGGGTCGTCCTAGTTCGTCGAATCCAATGCCTTCCGAATATGTGTGATGCTGCGTCATATCCTTGATGAGCGGACGCTGCGCCTTTTGTGAAAGTGACCGGTTGTGGAACTGGGCGGCATCGGTATCCGTGTTCCTCCGCGGGTCGGTGCGAACGCCGTTGCTGGTGAGGGGCATGCTATCGGCAAGGTCCTGTAAAGTGGCATATAATTGCACCGTTGTCGACTCTAATTCCCGGAGAACAGCGCCCACGACGTTGACGCGGTTCTCAAGTGAGTCGCCTCGCATCTCCGACCACTCGTCGCCCAGAGGCGCGCTCACGGCCTGGCAAGCGAGGATGAGTTCCGAGACGAGGTCGTAGATTGATTGTTTCTGAACGGTGAAATCTCCGAGCTGCTGGCCCTGCGGGGTGGATGCCAGAGCGGACAGATTGATGGATTCGATCATCGATATCCATGGTCTGTATACATCCAACACTTTCGATCCACTCTTGCAAATACTCTCGCTCAGCATCTGGTGCTTCAAAGGCGTGATGATTTTGTCGCGCACGACCAGTTGTTCGTCGAGTCTGCGAATGCTCGCCATGATCATGATCTTCACTTCTTCCAGGCGCTCGAGGAGCTTCGCATCTAGTCGTGCAGTCGGTTCGACGGAAGGTTCGTAATCGTCCTGATCGATAAATGACATCGGCTCCGTCTCGTCCAAGCCATTGTTTTGCCAGTTGCCGCCCGCGCGACTGCCGACGACAAATCCTGGGATGAGTCGCGGAATGTCCTCGCCGCGCTGTTGCCGGGCTACCTCCACAAAGCCATACACACCGTTGAGTACGCCGTCTGCCTCTTTCAAGCACTTCGAATATGAATCGGGGGGGGGAAAGTCGGCGGCGGCGATGTGTGAGGAAAGGACGAGTTTGGAGAAGCGTGACATGGTTTCGCGGAAATGAGGGTAAAGCGCCTTGTTAGTGGAAATGATTGAAGGATTACCCGAGTGGTTGTCCGTCGTGCCCGACCCAGCCGCAAGCAAGAGACGAAGGTGATCGGAAATGTCTTCTGCCCGCTTCACGAAATCCGACCTGTCACCGTTGTTGATCGCATCCCTGTACCGCTGCACTGCGCGGCGCATGTCTTCAACCATTCGATTCCAGGTGAGAGGAACGGGGTTCGAGTCGTCGAAGTACTTCCGCGACATGGGACCGGGTAACGGCGGCCCGAGCGGGTTGCTTGCGAAAGACGTCATGTTGAGTTCTGCCGGGCCGTGGCCGTGCATGTCGCGAAGATTTGAGCGAGACCGCGTGACGGGAGAGGCGGCGTTCATGGAATCCATCGACGTGGCGGGCGAGACTCCGTCGGAGATGAAGGAGCGGCGTCTGCGTCGTGACTAGCAAAGAGAATATCAGCCGCAGACTCGTACACACAAAACTTGAACCTGACAACCATGCTTCAGACTCACCATGTGGCTCTCAAGCTCCGAAGCGGACGTCTCGTCGTCCGTATCATCCACATTGTAACCTCCTGCCATGAGTTCTGGCGGCGGGCGCGTCGAATCTGGTATGTATGCATTTGTCCGATCTCGCGGGCCGGTTTCGGTAAGGGAGGTCGGCGTCTCCAGGGGTAACTCCATTGTGCTAACGCCCGTCAAGGTGTTGAAGTAGAACAACCTACCGTCCGGCGTCGCTTGAGGGATCCAGAACGCGGCCTCCTCTTGCTCGCTGCTCTCAGTGCCCTCGATCGGCAGCTGTTGCGAGCCGTTGCCACCGTTCACCGAATCCGTGTCCGTCCCGTAGTCGGTGCCCCCTAGCGAGTTATCCTCGGCCTCCTCCTCGAAATCCGCACCCAACCTCTCCTCCTCGACCATGTCTGCGGGTCTCTCGATGACCGCGCAGTAGTTGCTGGGGAACCATCCCCGGACCCCGTTTATGACCCCGTCCCACCACCCGCTCTCCAGCTGCGTGATGACCTGGATGACATCCCCCTGACGGAAGCTCAAGCTGGTGCGATCATCGGCGTCGTAGTCGTAGAGGGCCCGCACGTACATCTGACCCGGGGTCACCACCGCCCCCGTCCCGGAGTAACTGTTCATCGTTGCTGGGGGGGCTGCTGCTGTCGAGGGCGTGCCGTCGCGTGCGGAGGAGCCTCGCGTTCTTTGACTCAGGGTCCTTCTCCTTCTTCTCCTTTCAACGGTCGTGGCGGGGGGAACCTGTCCTTTACGAACGCAGAGCGTGTCTGCAAGCCCCGCTCTGCGAAGGGCAAGAGGGCAAGATAGGTGATGTTCGGACAGGAAATGGGTTCCTGGCGAGCGTTGCGATCGAATGGGAGCAATTGGGCTCAGGGTGTGGCACCGCCGGGGCGCTCAGACGGCCGAATTGAGAGTCTCCCACATGGGAGTGGTGTTCGGTGCCGGCGCGCCTACTGGTAAGCTGACAAGAGCAAAGCAGAAAAGTCCGAGGGCAAAGCAGTTGCTTGTACGGCGAGTCTGACTGGTCGCTGTTCGCAGGAGGGCAGCGCTTAGTCGGGAGGGCTGTAGGCCTGCGAAGGGGGTGCTTCACACGTTGGAACATTCCTCGCTTAGCGGTCCCCTAATTCATGACAAAGATGGGGTAACTCGCGCCTCAGGAGCGGCCGGAATATATCAAGGACCACATGGACTCGTCGCGTGGTATGACACTCATACAATGCATAAAGCCTGCCTTTTCTCTTCCGGCTTCAAGGGATCCATCCCTTGAGAGGCCATTATAGTGGTACCAGTATCTCTGATATACGTGCTCACGGCATCATCAACATATCAACAACAACATCCACCCATCCACTAGACCCTTCTGTTCATCTGGGCCCTAGAACAACTAACCAACAGATCTTATAAATGTATAGTAATGATGATAGAAATAGTAAATAAAACACGATACTCCCTAGTTCTCATCGGCGTTTCCGCAATTCTGGAAGCTTTCAAGGCACGCCTGGGCCTGGCTATGGGAGAACTCACCTGCGCGAGTCAACCGTGAGGCACGGCTGTCTCCCGACATCGAGATGGCTGAGCTGCTTTGTGCACTCCACGCCGCATTGCGCTGCTTCTGTTGTTGCCTGGATTGCGTTCGGCATCCTCACGCTCACCAGGCTAATCGGGCCAGCCCTTCTGAAGCTCGCTGTTATTGATAGATCATGAAGTCTTTATGCCTTTCCCTCCGGTTTACAAACCGTCCCTTGCCGCAACCAAACCAA
Source organism: Myrmaecium sp. VS I D KN 1 (assembly GCA_019775845.1). NCBI lineage: Eukaryota > Fungi > Ascomycota > Dothideomycetes > Valsariales > Valsariaceae > Myrmaecium > Myrmaecium sp. VS I D KN 1. Next base: position 562,221 of record JADQAV010000003.1, read on the forward strand.
TCTGTCAGCGAGCCACAACGAGAAAAGCCATCGCGAGACTCTCTTTGTTAACAGCCAGAAGCCACACAGCCCACGAGGTTGATATTCGGCAAAAACTCAACCGAAGAGCGATTTTCCATGCCGGGCCAAGCTTTCCACCATGCTCGTCAAAGGCGGTTGTACACGCGGTCAGCCGCATGGATCATGTTGGGCTTCCTTTTGATCGATTCTGCCATTATTGTATAGCTGATCGGCCTGGCGGAACGACTTGGCGACCCCGAAGGCCCCGAGCATCCATAACACTTGCGTTGATTCCACGTTGTTGTCAGAGCGTCCTACCGTGTTTACTAACTGCATCCAGAAGCGAACAACTCACCGCATTGGCCTTTCGCTCACCGTTCCCTTCCCGTAGGCGTGCTGGGCTCTCTGACCTCTTAGTGGTGGGGCGTCTCCCAAACATCACGACCAAGGTTATCGTGTCCTAGCTTCGATCTCCTCAGTCTTCCTCGACCGGTCCGGAAGGTAGCAAGACGGATGTGATACAACGATGATGTTGGCGTTGTAGGGGGTTGGTGATAGACCCTGGGGGTGTTCGCATGTTCGCGTCTCGCGCTTCCCTGCACTTGGGACGAAAGAAAACCGAGAAATCTTCAGCGGTTTTCCCGTGAGAAAATTCCGCAGTCCAATAGCGGTGCTGAAGTGGAGCACACACGAGAAAGTTCCGGAGTGCGGGAACTATTTTTGAGGTTCCAACGGCGAGGGATCTCGAGGATGAAGGGCCAAGGGAAGGTGGACCTTGTTTTCATGGCTTCCTTCTGAAAGGGGGCTGGTTTTGGGTCCTCGCGTGGAAGCGGAAGCTCGAAAAGGTGGAATTTAATGCAACAGCCGACGCTGGACTACAGACACCATCTCCCGGGCAGTTGGGATCCAAGGCCAGCCAACATCGTCCCGAGAGATGACAATCTTGAAGCAATCGAAGCTGGTTCGCAAAGCTCTAAAAAGAGCATGTCGCATCCGTCGTGACTCGTGTCGCTCACGGGCCAGCCGGTGGACGTGAGGCTGTCCGATAATGCTTGGACTATTATGCTCCGATTGGTTCTGGTATCACAGCCCACTTATGCTTTTTATGCGAGGGTATCCAGGACTTTCACAATCTCCCCGTAAGAGCTTGTACCATTCATCGGATGACGGAAGTTGCCCCGCGAGGAAGAGGGGAGCGTACGTCGCGTTCTGTCCAGTTGACTTCATCGTCGGTCACTGTCGCCATGCGCCGTTGCGCCGCGGTCATCGTCGGGGTATGGCTGGTGAACGTCCAAGCCAAAAGGTTCTCATGCTTGCATTAGGGAGGGGCGTTCAGTCTGAAACAGGAGAAACCCTCCTTTCCACGTGCCGGAAGTCCTCCGTTTCTAGATGCTTACGGGAAGTGTGTTAGTGCGGGGCCTACAGACATAACTGAGGGTGTTATCTTCAGGTTCTCATGGGGCCAGCGCCTTGATACGCGGAGGGGTCGCGGGATGGGTGGATTGAGTAGTCAACAGGTGGGATGTAGCGCATTGCGAAACGGAGGGGGAGGGGAAGGACACAGACGGCGATATCAGAGCGTAGCAAAAGGGGGGAGCAAGGAGTGAGCTGTGGGAGTGAAAGAAGCAACGGAGCGGCCATATTCCCACCAAATGCGAGACGTGCGGCCTGTTTCGATGCTTGGATCCGAGCGGATTGCTCCCGTGGCCGCCCCTGCGGCGGGGATGGCGGGAGAAAACGAAATTGTAATTTGGCGTCTGCTGAACCCTGCAAGTGAGCTCGCAGCCCGCACAGCGCCCCTCACTTGTGTGCGAGCATTCGCACGACAAGCACTGAATAGATCGCTACTCAGCTATTGATGACAGCTGCGGCTGCTAGTCGCTCCAGAGAACAGAACCATACAAGGAAAAGTTGCCGGTCGCTGGCAAACCGTAGTGGAGCGGCGCCTTCTATCCACCTTCGTGAGATGCAGCTTGCTGGCGCGACGGAAGCAGCTAAATCGGATAGTGGATCCGGGGAAGGAGATCCTTGATCGTGAGGTTGCCAGGAACAAGAGAGGACGACCGGCGATCTCTCCCCCTCTGCGCCGAAATCCCAGGCAGCCAGTCCAATTTCCCGTGTGCGTGTGTATCCTGACTGGTTGCTGCTCATCACCATGTCATGCCGTGCGAGCAGCCACAGCAACCCCTCCGCGCCGCCGGTTGCAACAGCATCCAAAAGAAAAAATACCGTCGCGAGCGGCGTGTGGTTGGTATGCGAGGACGGGATGGATGCAGCCAAAGCGAGCGAACGACACAACGAAGAGGCTGAGGCGGTGTGAACTGGCGGTAGCCGTCGCTGCATGAAGAGATACAGGCCAGGTAATTCCGATAGAAGTTGGGAGTTAGGAAGCCAGCTCCTCTGCTCCCAACAACATGCAGCTCAGAAGACAACAAAGTACTTCAGACCGCTTTTTGTATGACAAGCGGGGTGGGACGTTTTGACAGAGGGCATCGCGACGTACCTGTCAATGCCCGTTGCCGTCCAATCCCTCACACACGATAGATTACGGGCACGGCGCCAGGCAGCAAGACCGCTGATGTATGGTTGGACGAGAGCCAGGTATGACAAGGCCGCCAGGAATAGCTGTGTGCAGCGCCAGGTCGCTGGTAAGAGGAAGGGGAGAAAGCAGGTCTTGTTGGACAGCAAGCGACAGCGATGTCGTCCATGCTCCGCCATCAGGCTGGCACGGGAGGCAGCGGCAGAGGTATAAATGATCGAGTGCTTCACACATGGCGACGAAGCGCTGGAGATGCTCCTCTACCCAGGAATCAGGATGGATAACTCTGTGCGGCATTGACAGCAGTCAGCAGCGTAACTAGGGCCAAGCACGCAGAGCAGCAGGAGGAGGGTACGTGTCGGCGGGGGGAGGAGGTCCAGTGTAAACAGTCGCTGGGCGCGGGACACCCGAGGTCTTGTCTGGCCCGGCGGTGCTCTGGCGGCCAGCGTCATGGGCATGTGTGCACACTTGACTCCAGTGGAAAGCCTCATCCGAGGGAGCTGCCCCACTCCGGCCGATCGCCGTGGCAGTTGTGACTTTTAGTGTGAAAGCACGCTATACCGTCCTATTCCCGCCCCTTGGTCGGTAACGTACCCAGGATGTAGTACTAGTTGGCAGGTAAGGTAAGGTAAAATGCTTATTATGTAGGGAGAGTATTGAGTCCTATGTAGAGTAGAGTAGAGTAGTAAGGTAGAAGAGTGTACGAATAGGATAAAATAGGTAGTACCTAGGTAGGCACTTGCTGTTTTCCCGCTTGCCCACCCGCCCACCTGCCCGCCGCCCGGTCGCCCACGCTACTAACGACTTTTGCCCGCCTGCCCGCTTGCCCACTCGCCCCCTCCAACCCCCCATCCCCCCCTTCGCCCTCACCCACTCGCCCACTTTGCCCACTTTGCTTGTCGGTCGCTGCGCGGAGGCGTGTGCCCGCTTGAATCCGTCCAATTTTCAAAGCCACATCACTGGGCTGACTTAAGCCAGCGCGCCCGGTGATTCGCGGGGCTGAGAGAAAGGGAGCCAGCCCGAAGGGACAACCCCCCCCCCCGCCCTCGCCCCCTTTAAGCGGGTTGTACTTGCTTCCACGCCCGCCCAGAAAACCAACGCCCTGCGATTTCTCTCCCCTCCTCCTCCCTCATCTCTTCTCCTCCCCATCCCACCTCACCCCTCTCCCTCTAATCATTCTTCTTCACCAGCAACGTCTCGTTCGCTGCCGATCTGCCCTAGAGGCGATTACTTCCCTTGATCATTCCTTCTCGCCGGATTCTGGCCCGGTGTCACCCAGTTATATGCTCTCCCAGTCAGCACCAAATGAAAGAGCACACATACACCAGCATCCACTCAGTCAAGATTTAACGCCCACGCGCCGCGCTCGGCTGGCAAGACGTAATCCTCATCCCAGGCCTGAGTCCATCTGAAATCGAATCGACCTTTCCTCCCGCCACCAGTCGACATGACGATGGTGTCCACATCCGCCCCCTCGCCCGCGGCGAGTAGAAAGTCCTCCGGAGTCCCCGAGAAGAAGTACAAGTGCCAGTTTTGTAATCGCGCATTCAGCCGAAGCGAACATCGTAGTAGACATGAACGGTCGCGTAAGTTCTTCTCCCACCCTGTTCTGTGTCTTTGTGCCGTCGTTCCTCGTTGCTTCCGTGGAGTGGCGGCCCGTCGCGCGAGGCGCGAAGCGGGGAAGCAAACAGGCCGAATTAGAGTTACTGACGTGCCCCTCATCCCAACAGACACCAAAGAGAGACCCTTCAAGTGCTTGAAATGCAGAAGCACCTTCGTGCGTCGCGACCTTCTACTACGCCATGACCGGACCGTCCATGCGAAGGATGGTGGCGTCCCTCTGCACAGCGAACACAAGCGGCGGTCGACGACCAAGGCTGCGGAGCTGACGGTGCCTGGTCCATCAAAGCCTGCGATGGGCATCGACACTGCTACCCTCGAGCAGATCGAGGCTAGCAGCGATGGTATAGTTGATATTGAGACGGCTGCTATGTTGATGACTGATTTCCATCACAAAGCGATGGCGAGCCAAGAGCCAGAAATCGTCGGCGGTGGACCAGAAACGGTCATCGCCCCTCACGGTCCTGCGCTTCTCGAACCATCAGTCGGATACGCGCCTGCTGCCGTCTCGCTTCCACAGATGCCCTGGGATTCCATGTTGCCTCACTCGGTCACGGAGCCGAAGTCGCATTCGATCTCATCCGCCACCTCGGGATCCAACGAATCACATCTCACCTTCAACAGCGTGAGCACTGTCCAGCCGCATCCCAATCAGCTGCCGCCCATCATGGAACGTCAGTTGTCTGGCAATGACACCCTGGCTCCGTCGTTCAACTCGCTTCAGAGCTCCTTGTCCGTCTCCGGCATCGGTACGCCTGGTGCGTTGTCGCCGTACCCGTCGATGCTCGGCCCAGTCTCTCCGGTGGACTATCGCAGGTCCCCGGGCCCTTCGCAAGCACTCACCATGACCAAAGCCCCGGTGATCGATAACGAAGAGCAGTGCGCCAGGATCCTCGACAACATCAGAGCTTACGACGGCGAGACCGCGCTCTTGGACACTTTCCGCCTTCCCAGTGTGACTGTCCTGAACCGGTACCTGACGACCTACTTCAACCTTTTCCATCACCACTTGCCGTTCTTGCATCCTGCATCGTTCAATCCGACCGAGGTCTCCGCGCCACTCCTCCTCGCCGTTTTGTCCATCGGTGCGCTCTACACTTTCGACCAGGATCATGCCTACATGTTCCACATTGGCTCGAAGGTCCTGGTCAACCAGTTCCTGCAGAACAAGGAGAATTTCAGCTCTCGAAAGTGTCCGTTGTGGACTATGCAAAGCACTCTCTTGAACATGATCTTTGCCAGCTGGAGTGGTGATCCAAAGGGTTTGGAATGGGCTTGTTCCATCAAGAGCTTGCTCGCAAACATGGTTGCTGGAAATCGGTACGAACTCAAGCATCGTTCGGAGGCTCGTGAGGGCGCTCATCCCAGCCATGAGGAATGGATCGAAGACGAGCAGTGTCGCCGCACCTATTATGCTGTTTACATCTTCTTCGGACTTATGACTTTGACTTACAACCACACGCCTGCTATCAGCTTCAACGAATTCGACACGCTCGAACTTCCCTCCTCTGAAACGCTCTGGAACCTCGAGGTTTCCGACGATAACGCTTGGAAGGAGAGTCTTACTTCTTCGGCCATCATCACTTTCCGGCAAGCGCACGATAAGCTGTTCCAAGGAGAGACTGCCCGTTACAGCGCATTTGCAACCCGTGTAATGATCAACGCTCTCTTCTTGGAGGTTTGGTACCACAAGCGCAGTCCCGAGGCGCTTCAAGATGTTGTCACCGAATACAAGCTCCGTCTGGCATTGGAGACCTGGGTGAAGTCACTGGAGATCTGCGAGCCGGAGACCGTCGTCGTGCAGCTGAGCGCCCCGCACAACGGTCATCCTCTGATCTTCAACGCCATGGCTCTCTACCGGAACACTCGCGCCAGGTTGATGGTGGACCTGAAGTCCGTCCAAGAAGCTCTCCGCTATCACGATTCTTATGAAGTTGCCGCCGCTATGACTAACGCTCGCGATAAGGTTTCTCGATCGGAGGAGATGATCAAGGTCATCCAAGAATGCTTTGACTGCATCGAGGTTGCTGCAGTGCAAGGTATTCGCTGGGTCGCGAGAACCTCGGCCACCAACTGGAGCATCGAGCATCCGCTTTGCGGCATGGACTTAATGGTTATCCTTACTCTCTGGCTCTATCGCCTGGAACATGACGATGAGCCTGCGACTGAGGAGGAACTTGCCATGTACAACAAGCTCAGGAATCTCTTCGACGATGATTCTGTGGATGTTTACGGCGCAAAATTGAGCTCCACCGTTGCCCGATTGTGGGGCAGCATGATCGACGAGGTTGTCGTCTGGGGGTAAGTGAAGAACTCGCTCTTTATCTGCGACGAAGCTAACACAGCATCCAGTATAACCAAGTTGATGGGCGAAGCCTTCAAGCTGCACTCGCAGGCTCTTGTCGGCTATGAGGACGCCATCTCTGAACGTACCGGTTCTCCCACGCCCTCCATGACCTCGCACGGCGTGCAGGTTCTGGAAATGCAGGCGGCATACTAGTCGCTCCAACCCCTACTCTTAACGACTCACGATTTCTTTCTTTGCCGCCCTTGCTTTTTCCTGGTTCTTTTGGTCTAGATTGGGTCTGCCGCCTTTTCCGTCTCCTGTCTTCTCCTCTCTCGTCTAGATTTGGAGCTTGGCACGGAGTTGGGAACTGCTTACGGCTGCACGGTGGGGATGGAGGAGTCCCACGATTTCGTTTTATCTCATTGCATCTCTATCTCTGAGTTTTGGGTTTCTATCTTTCAGGACGGAACGGGGAAAAGTGTGGTACCTGGCGAACAACGGAAGGGGCGACGGGCGGGCTGGGTTGGGCTTTTGGGACGATGATGTCTCTGGAGCCTTCGCTCACGTTCAGCTTCGCCTCGTTCTTTCTTCACGATTCCCGGGTTACGGTGGGGTTTTTCCTTCTTTTCTCCCTGCTTAATTTCTTCCCTTCCGTCGCCCTACCATCGTTGCTGCCTCATGGCGCGACGAGAACCCCTCCTCGCTGGCTGGCCCCAGACGTGGGCCGCCTGCAACAAACGCTCTGCGGTGCTATAGCACGCGGAGTCTCCGACGGGCGTCTAATATGCTTTTTATTTCCTCTTCCTATCTTTTTTCCTATCTCTTTGCTATCTACTCTTCATCTTGCTTCTGCTATTTCTTCCTTTTTCTACATTGGCATATACCATGTTTGCTTTTCCGCGGGTTTGCTTTCTTCAGATGCTGCTCAGACGTGGGCGTCTTCTGATCTCTGGCGAGGCGTAATAGCACTTTCTCTCCCCTTCTGCCTCACACCCTTTTCTCCGGTCTTTTTTTTCTTCTTCTTTTCCTTTCTGCTTTTCCTCTCTTTTTCATTTTTCCCTGTATAAATAGTTTGCGTTGCTCGCGCGTTCATGGGCGTTCGTTTTTCTTCTGCTTTTATAGGGCTTCTCTTTTTACATCAATTTGAGATTACACTTTTCCTTTCCCTATATCCGAGAGCCTCGTGAGCTTCCATGTGCATTACATCATATCCGTGCGATTCCTGCAGTCGTGATATGAACGCCGTGAGCGGGACGGATGTTAGCTCCATCTCGAGGTGCGAAGCGTGCGCGGTTCTCTCCTACAGTACGTCCCGTACATCCCTATAGACTTCCCACCATCAATCCCCACCCACCCACCCATCTACTTCCGCGATCTTCGCGGGTGATCTGACTGGCAGACCCCCCCAGATTGGCGGCTACCCACGCTCCACAGCGTCTTTCCTTCGCCCTGAAAATCGCATCCCTTACCTCAATCCACTCCCCCACACGTTCGCCCACATGCCGCTCCGGGTGGTAGGCATCTCTGTGGTAGACGGCGGGAAAGGATCATCCTCTGGAGCTGGACCTGGATCCGCACTTGCATCCGCATCCGCACCCGCATTTCGCACAAGCGAAACCGTTTTGGGTTCGGAGCGAGGATGATGAAGTGTTTTACAATCCGTATGAGGGGACGGGAGAGGAAGAGGGAAAAGAAGAGGGAGGTGGGGACAGCGGACATGCATGCTTCGCAAGGCTCAGGACTACGCTCTGGTTCTTTGATTCTTACTTTCCTCCCTCTGAAGACATATATTCATCCGCGCAACGTGTTAGGATCTCAAAAGACCATCAAATATATATAACCTTTTTCACGACAAAAGTAAGGTATCCGTCCCACCACGTCTCCCCCAAGCTCTCCTCCGTCCATGAAAACAATAATATCAAATGGGGAAAGGGTGGATATACGCTCCGCGGTGTACACGCTCTCTCTCTCTCTCCCACCTTATACACTATCCTCTATCCCGCTTCGCACTTCCGACACGCCATGCCGCTGGGTATGGGGAACATTGGAGTGAGGGGTTGTTGCTTGCTCTGGCGCTGGTTGGTATTCAAGTTTTTTTCAAGAGTTTTGTGCTTCGATGATGGTGGTGAGAGGGAGAAGGTGGCAGATGCGGTCGATGAAGTGGTTGGCACGGTGAGGTGGGTGGATGATGGATGGTCGGTCGGGTTCACAGTTCAGAGATCTATTTGGGAGGAGAGGTTGACGACTACTACTCCTTTCCGGTCAGAAGGGCATGGATGATTTCGCGCAGAGGATATTCAGCTCTAAGATACTACCTCTGAATAAAAAAGAAAAAGAAGCTCTATACCCACCCTACCTCCCCGGCAAAGAAAGCAGCCTGCGGAGACAGGCCAAGATCGAAAAGAAAAAGAATAAAGAAAAAAAAAAGATAGGAAACCACATAGTCCTGGTGGGGGTCGAACTGGCGTCCTCCGTTAGCCTCTCTGCACCCAACCAATCATCATCGGGAGATTTTTCACTTACCCCACGACATTCGCATCACTTCGAATCGAACGAAGAACAAGTCTGTCATACGGGACGGCGATCCGAGGAGGATCACGTTCGCGTATAAGAACGACGCGCTACCACTGCGCCACAGGACTTTTCTGTTCGTTTGGTTAGGGGGTGTTGTTTTTGAAGGGGTTTATGTAGGTGCGTTTTTTCGTCTCGCCCGACTTGGCGCTCGGATGAGTCGGCGCCTCGGAGGTTTTTGGGTGCCGATGTCCGCGCCCGCGCCCACGTCCGCGCCCTGAGGGGATGGGATGGATGGATGGATGGTTCTGGACGGCCCCGTGGTTCAGCGTCAAGGGAGCGTCATCTGCGTTTTGGGCGGGAGAGATCTGTGATGGCATGGGATGGCAAAGGGGGGATTGGCATCTGATTACTGCGAGATCACTGGTCATGCGAAGATGCAAATGTTCGGATTCCTGATTACACAATATTGTCATCTTGCGACGAGCTGGACGTTGAATTCCTTGGTTCGGACGAAGGAACGAGTACGAGTGCGGGCTGTGAGCCTTGACCTTCCTCTCTCACTTCACGCCGCTGAAGTAGCGGATTACACCTCACTGTTATTTCCATAAAATCCTTTCCACGCGAGCTCTGTATTCCCCTCGGCCGTAACATCAGTCCAACGATGAAGAAAAAATCTCTTCCTGTCTCCGCTGCGCGAGAGGAGGACCGTTGTCTATGGAGAAGGTAGGTGGTAGTGAGCTAGTAGGTGAAAAAGCACGGAGCACGTCTCCACGCTCTCGCTTGGGCTCGGCAAAGACCAAAGCTGATGAGCTCGGGCAGCACGCAGCTCGATCTTTTCGGCTTGGCCGGACGAAGGAAAAAGAGATCGGAAGTGCAGATCGGCCACCTCGGAGGACTTGAGCGCAGCGACGGAACGATACCGCGGAGGAACGAGGTCGATACCGCAGCGACCGATCAAGCGGCTGCTGTTCTCCGCCGTTGATGTTTGGAACAGGAACGGGGTTGCTTTTGGGAAGCTTCCCATCCCGTCCGCAAGAACCTGTCCGGGGCCCGGATGTTTTTCCTTCCAGGCCCCGTCGCTCGCTCGGGCACCCTCGGCTGCCGGATGGATGCGGTAACTAAGCCTTAAGAGTGGAGGGGATTGGACCGGCCGAGGAGGGACGGTGATCGCGTGCCGCACCGCCAGCCATCGGTCCTGCCCGCTCGCTCGCTCTGCTCTGCGCTGCGCTGGTCTGACAGCGAGACGCCGCGGGCCGGATTTGGCGATGCACTCCATGCTGCTGGTAAACATGAACAACATGGTGACGGCGAGGGAAGATGAGGGTATTTGGTGAGCTACGTATAGACCGGCATATCGAGGTGATGCGCGATGATCGTATGGAATCACCATCGATACGGTTCCTCCGCCTCGATCTCTTCAAGTGACGAGCGACCTGTGAGATCAAGGTCCAAGGTTGGTCCCTTGCTTGCCAGTCCCTTCCAGCATCATTCGTAAGCAGGACTTGCTGGACGCCGGCGCCCGCGCGTAACGAGACAAGTGATCCCGGGCCTGTCGCCCTTTAACCCCGTTCGCTCCCGTCCAGTCGCAGTCGGGTCGGCACTTCGGGCTCGCTCAACGCCCGCATGCTGTCACTCCAGATCGTCACTGCTGCTGCTTCCCAATCTCCGTCTTCCGGCGCCTTCCCACCATACCGCTTTCTTCCCTCCGCATAACATAATCACAACAAAACATTCCTCCTCCCTTGCTTGCTTGCATTCGCGCCTCAGAGCTTACGTCGCCGCCCGTCGTCTTCCCTGCTTCATCACCATCTTCCCCCCATATTCCACCCTTTGGTCATCTCTTATCCTCCTTTGTGCCGCCCTTGGCTTTGTACGCTGCCTTGTGTGACCTCACCACTGGAAACTTCGACCACGCTCGCTGCTGCATCTTTCTTACTCCACCCCGAAACCACCTGGGATTGCCGTTACAAGAGGTCGCACGCCCAGTCGCAGCACCTCCGCATCCTTCCCACACCTCGATCGCCATATCGCACTCCCTCACCCCGCATCGCGTCCGGCCTTCCGCTTCATCATGGGTGTAGGCGCGCTGGTAGAACCGCTCGTCGTGGTGACGCTGCTCTTCGGTGGCACCTATGTCAACCGCAACACGAACTACCGCATGTTTCCCTCCCGACGGGACCGCCGAAGTCAAGGCGACACCAACGCTCACCGTGACGGCTCTCCCGACAGCCTAGAGTCCGGATTGCGCTCCCCGACGCTCGACGAGCCGTTGCTCGGGGACGGGACCCGCGCCAGCTCGCCGTCGCTGCTGGGAAAGCAAGAGCCGAAGTGGAGGAAGCGCGAAATTCGCCTGCTTGGGATGCGGAAGGAAGTCACCTCACCAAACACCAGGGTCTTCAGGGATCGGTTATTGAGCCGGCTGCTGCAAAAGTTCCCGTTCCTGGTGGAAGCTTGGTACTGGGCCTTGATCTATTGGGTAAGATGCTCCCCCCTTCCCCACGGGGAGGAAGGCTGCGTTGCCGCGGACATCCGGGCTAATTCAATCTCAGGTCTATCAACTGGGTCGTGCCTTCACTGCCGTGAACCTCATTGATGAGGGTACGGTCAACGTTGCTCGCCGACATGCCCTCCAGCTTATTCACCTCGAGCAGCGGCTGCACCTCTTCGTTGAGCTCGATATCCAGGGCTGGTTCCTGAAGCACCCGTTCCTGATGCTCTGGACCAACCGCATCTACTCCTTCATTCATATCCCAGGCACCATCCTCTTCCTCGTCTGGCTTTACTACTACACCACCACCCGTAACCGTGTCGACCTGCCGGAGCCGAACAAGCCCATCGGCGAGGCTGATGGCTCACCCGCCGGACCTCGTCTCTACGAGGCTCGTCGCCGCACCATGGCCGTCTGCAACCTCGTCGCCTTCATTGTCTTCACGCTCTGGCCCTGCATGCCTCCCCGCCTGCTGAGCGACCCTGACGCGGAAGGTCCCGGAGCCGAGGAGGGCCGCTCCTACGGCTTCGTCGACACCGTCCACGGCGAGAACGGCGAAAGCAGCGTCTGGACGCAGAACAAGTTCTGCAACCAATACGGTAAGCACCCATCCACCTCGCCTCTTTGTCTCGTCACTTCATCTGACTCTCTCCGCCTTAGCCGCCATGCCCTCTTTGCACTTCGGCTACTCCCTCCTCATCGGCCTCACCATCCTCTCCATCCCCCTGGCCCCGCAGCACCGCCGCTCCCGCACCCTCACGCTCTTCCGCGGCCGTCTCCGCATGCGCCTGCCCTCTCCCCGCCGCCTCCTCTGCCTCGCCGTCGGCATCGCCTACCCGCTCACCATCCTGATCGCCATCATCGCCACGGCCAACCACTTCGTTCTCGACGCAGTCGCCGGCAGCATCGTCTGCGGCATCGCCTGGTCGGGCAACAAGGTGCTGCTGAACTTGCTCCCGCTTGAGGATTACTTCCTTTGGTGCGTGCGCATCCATAAGCCTGTCCGTCATGATGCGAGTGAGTGGCGGCGGGCGGATGGCGATGAGGAGGATGCGTGGGAACGCGAGGATGGGTGGGATAAGAGTCCGAGGGTTCTTGTGAACTGATCTCGATCTTGATGCGCCTTTTGAGTGTTGTTGTTTTTGGACTCACTTGAATGGGTTTCTTGGAAAGTACGCACGATGCATTTGTCTTTCTTGTCTCCCTGTCTGTTGGAAAGACTCGTGGATGGAGTTGAGAGAGTGTGGGTGTGGGTGTGGGAGTGAGAGAGAGGTGAAGGGAAAGGGGCGGGGAGGTCGGTTATTGGAGAAGAGAACCAACCGCTGTCGTCGCCTTTGGATCGGACGGGAGAACCTCTAGCATCGGCACCATCACCGCACCTGTTTTCTCTTTTTCTCGGAACTATTCTCTCATCTGGCCGGGACGACTTGAAGGCAGGAAGGGTTGGGCCTGGCGGGATTCTCATACCAATCGTTTCCCCCCTGTTCTCCTTCTTTCCCCCTCGTTTATTCCCCTTTTGAACATCGCCTCTATACATCATCATCATCATCGTCATCATGTCCTTTTCTTCCTCTCTCTTCCGGGTCACCTTATCACGTCATTCCTCCTTTTCCCTCAGTAATTAGTAATGATGCGTGTTAATTTACTTTGGGGGTGTCATCCTTCTTTATCTTTTTACCTCTTTTCTACGTCTTTTCTTTCCTCTTCCTCTTCTTGTTCTGCTTCTGCTGCTGCTGCTGCTTTGTGAGATGTGAGTTGGGATGCGATGGCCGTGCACACACTTCACGGTGACCTTGGTATCTACTGGAGCTTTTCTCGATCTCGAGGGGAGGGCGTTTGTGAGTTTGCGGTCTAATGCAGTGGATTGTGGCTAGGGATGTGTAGGTTTGATGGGTGGGCTTAATGGGCGGGCTGTGCATGTATGTAGATGGTGCTGTTGTGGGTGTGGATTAGGGGAATGTGAGGATAGTGATGGTGATGGTGATGGTGTTGGATGCACGCTTTCCTTTCTCCTTTTTCCTTTCGGGATGGATGGATGGATTTGAGCTCCTGTGACTTGACCTCGTTGTTTGGCCCTTATGACTGGTTGTTGCGGTCGTCGTCGTTTGATATCCTAATATTCCGCTTGGACGGATGGCATCCGTCGTCGTTTATACCTATATCCACCCAATTTGGAATTTTTAAATTGGACTTTGAGCATGATTCACTCACTTCCTCACGCATGTCATGTTATGTACATCTTATGTGTATGTGATTAGATCAAACCTCTGCTGGCGGTGACATCCCAGAAATTTTTATTTTTCAATTTTCTTCCTCTTCTTTCACGGTTTTTTTTTTCTTTATATTTGCTATATGTATCAGACCGAACTATACAAACTACTATATACTAGTATATCCTACCGAAGCTCAAACATCTCCCCTCACATCCCGCGTTCCGCTTCCATTTACTTACTAATTTATCTTATCTCTCACCTCTTCCCCTATGCTCCTAGAATCCATCATCCGCGGGCTGAAAGGGGGGTGGGGGAGAACGGAGGCAGTAGTTACAGTACCGGAATACACCCTCTATATCCGTACCCGCCAGCGCGCGGGCGGGGTGCAAGGATGCGTTCTGTATGGATCTGCATGCACTGCACTGCATGCATGCACCACACAGCACATCCCCAACCGCCCGCCATGCATCCCCAACCTACATAAATAAATAACCCGCAGCGAATCACAACCCCAGCCCGCCCCCAAAAGAGAAAAACCCAGAAGAGCGCAGCAGGACCGTCGAACGTAGCGGCCCGTACCATGCATGGGATGGTGGTCACTTGACTGCCAGGACTGACGGGCCTTCGGAGCGTGCTGGGAGGGAGGGAGGGAGGGGGTGAGGAGCGGAGCAGAGCCCGCTGGGTTAGTTGAATACCTACGATGACTAGGTACTCTGGTTATACATACTACTTCCTTTGCGGCAGTGCGGCGGCTGGTGGTTCGCGTTGCTTTATTTATACCTGTCTGTTTAGACGCATGCGGGCGAGCGAAGAGGCGGACGAGCGAGCGGGCGATGAGCGATGAGCGACGAGTAATGAGCGACGAGCGACAGCGGGCAAGCGACGAGTGGGCAAGCGACGAGCACCTCAGGCGAGCAACGAGCGCCCTCCGCCCTCCGCCCTCTGCCCTCCGCCCCATGCTGCAGGTGCTGGTTGGTCGGTTGGTCGGTGAGTGCATGCCGTTCCTCGAGCAAGCTTGTACTGTCCTGATCGGCCCCAATATATAAAATACGAGGTACGGCATCGACGACGGTCTTACTACTTGATTGGTTTGTCCGATGCGCTTTGTTTGTTGCACCGTCTGCCTCGCTGAGGAAGCTCGGAAGAAAGAGAGAGGGTACTATAAGCTGGCATTGAATGATGAGATGAGGCTGAAGAAGGGCGAGGCGAGAGGTTTCTTGGAGCATTCGCATATAGCAACGCATATAACCGCCAGGCCGCCAAAAAAAGCCCTGCAGTAGCACATCACTCCCAGAGATATCATCCCACTCCCTTTCTCCACTCAGTGAGCAAAAAGACTAAGAAGGCTCATATAAGCCGTTAAAAACAAAAACATACAGCAGCAGGGATTCGCTAATGGTCACCCACTTAACTACTAATCTGCCGGTAGGCTGCTTAACTTTGGAAGAGCGGACGGGGTTCCGTGTTCTCAGCCTCCTATGGCCGTATGTGATGGGATTGTTGTGATTCATGGTATAAGAATGCTGGATCCGTGAGCCTCGAGCGGACGTCTGCTCTTCGTGCTGGCGTGTACCAAGGCTTACAAAGGGTACGTACTCGTGCAAACCAGGGCCGTTTTCACTTCGTGAATGTATTGATGAAGAGCTCGATTGTGAGACAAGAAGATATTGAAGAACTGTCACTGGTCGAATGTGATCCCCAGCCTGGGTGAACTACATGCTGACCACACGACTCAGGAACACACCTTTCTATCCAGAAAAGAAAAAGTGTTGTAATC
This sequence comes from Myrmaecium sp. VS I D KN 1, assembly GCA_019775845.1. NCBI lineage: Eukaryota > Fungi > Ascomycota > Dothideomycetes > Valsariales > Valsariaceae > Myrmaecium > Myrmaecium sp. VS I D KN 1. Next base: position 577,659 of record JADQAV010000003.1, read on the forward strand.
TGAAAAAGACCCCTAACATGCCCTTCCCGCGACAAGACCTCACTTCTTCTTCGTCGTCACATACACTGAGGATAGCATGGCCGTTGCAGTAACCCAATGAAAAAAGAGATCACCTCTCCATGAAACCAGCCAAACGTAAAAGAAAAAGAAAAGATCAAAGCAAGATGCTCCCCACCACAACCCACCCAGGCAACCAAGACAACGCCGGCAAAAAAAAGCAGTCAGGGCCACTCCGAGATTTGAACTCGGGACCTCTTACATTTGGGAAATGTCCCAGGAGGGGGAATGCCCCCACTGGAGCAATTTGCAACCCGAAGCAAGAATCATACGACTAGACCAAGTGGCCGGGAGAGTATGAAGCAAGCAGAGACGGTGATTCCCGGAGTGGACTCCGGGAGGGTTGGCTTGTTTCGATAGGGGTGCTGTCGTCAGCGAGGTTTATATCGTTTGAAAGAAGGAGAGAGGATGGGAGGGGTGGTGTGCGGTGGGGCTGGGTGGGGCTGGGCGGGGCTCTTTTTCTTTCGGCGCAGAGGGATTCGGATGGGAAGGACGAGAAGGACGAGAGTAGCAAGCAGATCTTCTGCGTTAAAGAAGGAGTCGGCAGAGGAGGAAAAAGCGAGAGGGTGAGAAAAGATCCCACAACCAAGGCAAAAAGGAAAAAACGACCCTTAAGCCAACTACAGCCAGCATGACCCATAGTCAAGAAAAGGGCAAAAAGGGATGTACTCGGACCGAGACTTGAACTCGGGACCTTCAGTGCGCAATGTTTAAGATTGCATGTTAGACTGACGTGATAACCAACTACACCATCCGAGCTGGGTACTTGTTAGAAGTTTCTGTTCCTGCATTGTACATATGGTCGTATCCTGAGGAGGCAAGGCTGCTGCTATATCATTCTTCTTCTCTTCTGCTCCATCCTAGAAGAGGAGTGAGTGAGACGAGGCGAGGAAAAAAGAGCAGCCTGTGAATTACGGATATTCCTTTTCTTCCTTCTCCTCTTCTTTTACTCTTGGTGCTTCTTCCCACTAATGATTCATCCTATACTTCATCAACCCTTACCAAAGAAAAAGAAAAAATATAAAATAAAATAATCAAAAAGAAAACCTAAGCACCGGAGAACAGAAAGGTAATGAGGTTAAAATAATCTCAACTAATTGCCCAGGTAAAACCAAAAAGAGGGAGAAGAGAGGACGTATCGTCGAACCACAAACAGAACGGGTATATGGGTGTATGTTACTTAGACTTCATCCCTCACTCTTCCGCCGCCGCCCTCAACCCCTCCGTTGAACGAGGAGGGAAGTAAGCAAGCAATCCCACGCCTCCCCATACATACACATGCAGCATAAACTTCATCGTCACACTCTTATCCTTCGTTATCACTGAGCATATACCACGCTATCCTTCCTACCTCCCCCTGCCCTTCCGCTTCACCGCATATCATACTGATTTTCATATCATACTTTCTCAGACCTCCTCCGCCACGCTTTTGCGTTCAGTCTCTATAGATGCTAGAAAAGGGTGATCATGATTTCGTTGAAAGACGCCACCGAAAGGAGAAAAAAAGGAAAAACCAGAGCGCCAGACAGAAGCCGCAGAGTCCTTAGGGGGCTGGCGCAGAGAGAAGAAGAGGAAAAGAGAACAAAGGCGCCCATGGTGCCATTTCCCGTCTATGGTCAGGAGAGGAAGTGAAAAAAAAGCAAAAGAGGAAAGAAAAACATCACTCCCCCTCCCCGCCCCCCCTTCTCCCTCCACCAACCACATCCCTCACCCCCACCAACTCATCCACCCCCACCACATCCGCCCCCTCCTCCACCAGCACGCGCGCAACCCCATCCCGCAACCCCGCCGGCCATCCCGGGGTCCCCCAATACCGCACCTTCAAGCCACGCGCATGCGCCGCGCGCACCTGCTCGCGAACGCGACGGCGCATGTCGAGGGAGAACGTCCGGCCCGGCCAGAGGCGCGCGATGCTCTTCTTGAAGCTGACGCTGGCGTAGAAGGAGGTGGAAGGGTCGAAGACGGCGTCCGGGCCGACGCCGATGAGGCCTTGGCCGCCGCGGGTGCGGGAGGCGTCGAGGGTGGCCGGGGTGGCGCTGAGTGCGGCGAGTGGCGCGTCGAAGAAGATGTCCCGTCGGCTGGCGTGGGGGGCGGGGGCGGGCGCGGTGAGTAGGTCGAAGGGCGCGGCGCCGGTGGCGACGATGGTGAGGGGGCCCCGGTGCAGGGTTTGCGTGGTGGTGTTGTAGTAGGTGAGGTAGCCGGCGGCGCGGAGGGGTTCGAGGGCGGCGCGCAGGTGTGGGAGGAGGCTTGGTCCGTCGGTTTTGAAGTCGATGAGGAGGGTGAGGGGTTGGGTGGGTGCGGCGGTGAAGACGCCGTGGGTGGGTTCGGTGGTGCTGTTGGCGTCCGGGTTGGCGGCGCGGAGGAGGTGCATGAGCGGGTCGAGGTAGAGGGCGGAGAGGGTGCGGTTGCGGACGAGGGAGTGGGTGGTGTGGCCGACGTAGAGCGGGTCTGGGGCGGAGGGGTTGAATGGGACGGCCGGGTCGTCGGGAAAGTGCCAGATGTCGGCTTCGACGGAGATGCAGCCGGCTTGGAGGGCGGAGAGGAGGGGGATCCGGCGCCAGTAGTCGTTGTGGGAGTGGCAGGGGATGGGTTCGACGCCTTCGGTGATGGAGCCGGGGTACTGTGCGAGGTAGTCGAGTGGATAGAGAGGAGGCACCCAACTGGCAAGTGCGGGAGGGAGGTGGATAGGTTCGTTCCAGAATAGGGGGCCCAGCGCGATGAGGCCGCTGATGATGCGGAGGAAAATGCTGGAGCCGTGTGAGTCTAGGTGGCCCATGAGGTTTGGTGGAGCGGAAAGCACTTACAAGCCAGAGAAGGTCAACAACGGCATCCCGACGCATATCCATATCGCCCAACCGCTCGATCTGCTGCTCCGCGAGCTCGCACCCACCTTCTCGCCGTAATGCTCCTCGCCTTTCCGCTTCTCCAGACTAATCCGTCTCTTCATGCCTTTCCAGGTCCACTTAGCCTGTTTCTCTGGCTGTCCGACAAAACACGAGCCGTCCTCCAAGATCGGTGCCTTCTCCAACGATTCATGGCTGTCCTCCGACGCGCTGGAAGAGGTGGTGGAAGAGCGCGAGCGGCTGTAGGCCGGGAATGGTTCCACTCGAATCGAGTTGCCCTGCGTCCGCACCGTTGAGGCCATCGTCATTCGTGCGCTAAGCCATAAGAGAGCGCAGGTGCGCCACACTGTCTCCGAGCCCTCGTCAAAAGTCGGCTGTCGCTTGGCGTGCCTCAGTGCCTTGATGAGGACAATCGCAATGAAGAGAAACGAGAAAAAGAGTGAATCGAGAAGAGGAGAAGAGGAGAGGATAATGGAAGAGGGTATTGAGTGAGGGATTTGAGGAAGAAGGGTTGCGGGAATATATGGGAGAAAGAGGGTTTCAGTGAGTGAGCGAAATTTCCCCCTGCAAACCGCCCTTCCCTGGTGTTGCCTTCCTTGTGAAGATCTTCCCGCGGCGCCAGGGACACGCGGATTTTGTGGGGAGGCGTCTAGACGGGCGAAGAAGCGCTGCGTATCCGGTTTTTATGCCTTCAGTGGCGGTCCTCTAGTGAAATATATAGCAACAGGAGGCGGGGGGGCGTTGAAGGAGGGAAGATGGGGGAAAATATGGAAATGGAGATGATTGGGGGTTGAGTGAGTGGTTTTGTTGCGCGTTTTCCTGTCACCTCGTGCCTGTGCCTGGGTTGAAGTCGCAGTTTCGGACAGGTGACGCCGTGCAAATTGCGAAACTCGGAATGACGGCCAGGGAGGTGGGCGACGATGTGTGTTTCAGTGCATTTGCAATGCGTGTTGGAAGTGGAGGACTTTTGAAGAGCAGGCTAGGTGGATGCTCCTTTTGGGTCGGGTTGTTCTTCCAACCTTTTGACAACGACGCACTCTGCCTCCTTGACGGGATGCTATATCGAACGGTCGGTGGGGTGGTGCGGGATGGATGAGGCTGAGCTGCTCTGACAATCGTACGTCAAGCGAGAGGCGAGTCGCAACTCACAAGATGATACCTAGCGAGCGACAATCGCAATAATCACGGCGCGCTGGTGACGGAGGATGGAGTGGAGAAAGAGGGTCGGGTGTGTCGGTGAGAGGGATGCAAAAGGACAGAGAACAGGAAGGCTGATAAGCATGGAAAGAAGCTTGATGTGGGGATGGACGGACGCTGTGCGGTCTGGAGTACAGTATATCTGCTCCGCCTCCACCTATCCGCAGCCCGGGAAGAGGGAGTTATTATCGTCCTCTTTAAATGATCTTGCGGAGGAGCGAGCAGCATCCGTTTGAATAACGATAGCTGCAATAGTACAGTACCAACCTCACTCTCCCCACACCGCACACGCGAATCCATCACCTCCTCTCACACACGAAGAGCCATGCTGCCCACATGCTTCAACATGACTCTCCTCGCCATCACGCACGCCTCCATTTCCCATCCTCTTGTTGGTCCAAAGAGAAGCAAAACACCACATGATAACCTCTCCCATCCCATCCCCTTGTATACCCACACTGTCAATCCCCCCCACGCATCTCTGCCGTGCAGGCACGATGGACGCTGATTCGACCGTGAGCGAGACCCGTGGCGGGGGGTATAACACTAGAGTTATTAGTGGGTTTGTAGAAGATGGGGCAGCGATGGCGGCGGCGGTGGAGGCGGAGAAGGAGGAGACGAAAAGAAATAGCATTATGGAGCCCGCAAGCCAGCCCACCGCAACCGAGGTGGCTCCCCCCGGATTGCGCGTCGCGAAGAAGAGGCTACATCTCCACCTATCACCATCGTCGTCGCTGTCATCGCACGTCGTCGTGCCTCGTCAATCCACACACGCTCGACCGTTGTTGAGAATAGATATTCTTGGTTCGACTGTCATGTCGCCATGATTTCATGCATGTCAAGCCGTTTCTTTTGTGTGCCTGCAAGGGGGAGAGAAGATGGAGCACGTAGAAAAAGGTTCACTGGGAAAGCCACAATCCTTCCCGGCCACTGGAGACTCCCACGTGCCTGTCGGTGATGCATGCAGTGGCTGTGTGGATGCTTGGAGTTTGATGAGAGAGTGTGGGTGCCTGAATGGATGAATGTCTTACTTCCTGATGCCTTAATGCCTGCATGCCTGATGCCAGTGTCTTCCGCTGCCTGACGCCGTTATCGATAGGTCCTTTCTTGGCATCGACGGCGGGACCCTTGCAGCTTTTGGTTTCCGTCCGAAAAAAAGATACCAACTACGCTCATAACGTCCGCATATTCACCACTAACTCCACCACGCTTCTTCTTCCTACTACGCAAGATCCCTCCCATTGCTGTCTGAGCTTGTGAACGCAGGAACCTTGGCGCCCGGAAAGAAGGCGAAAAGCAGCCGGTCTTCCTCAACTCCGTTGGAGTCTCCGTTAAACGACGCCGACACGACTTGAAAGTTGAAGAGGAGGGAAACGGAGTGAGGATATATATACCCGAGAGAAGGAAGAATCGAGAATGCCGCACAAACACCGCCGCCGTCATGACGCCGTGGACGAGTCGCTGTAGGTTCCCGGTCCCGCTCCCCTCAACCTCCTCCGATCACGCCGAAAACGGAAAAAAAGAAGGAAAAAATGGCTAACCGCCAACTAAAGCTACGATCTCCCACCCAGCGCTCGAGCGCGGCCCCTGCCACCAGTCGCATCCAAGAACGCCGCGCTGAGCGAATCCTTCCTAAACAAAAAGACGCAGCGGAAGCACGCGAAGAAAGAGCGGAAGCAAAGCGCACCAGGCTATGGCGCAGACGACACGCCCAAAGCCTTCGCGCGGCTGATGGCCATGCAAAAGACGGCGGGGAGCGGCAAGCGCATCGGCGGTCTAGACAACGGCGCGGACCCGTCGCGGAAGCGGAAGCGGACGGAGGGGAAGGCGAAGGACCCCGAGAAGGCGGGCGCGGCGGGACCGCAGCAGAAGAAGACGAAGAAGGGCGGGAAGGAAGGGGACGGGAAGGCGGATGCGGACGCGACGGCCCCGGCGCTCCCAACGATCCAGCCGGGCGAGAAGCTGCGCGATTTCGCGGCGCGAGTGGACGCGGCGCTGCCGGTGGCCGGGCTGGCGCGGAGTCGGGGCCAGGGCGGTGTGCGGGAGAGCCGGGTGACGCGGCACGAGAAGCGGTTGAAGAAGCTGCAGGCGGGGTGGCGGGAGGAGGAAGCGCGGATCCGGGAGAAGGAGCGGGAGGCGGCCGAGGAGGAGGAGGAGGCCCGGGAGGAAGAGCGCGAGTGGCTCGCGGCCAACCGGCTCGAGGAGCTCGCCGACGGCGTCGTCCCGCCCGTCCTCGGCGGCGGCGGCAAGAAGAAGAAGAAGGGCAAGAAGGGCAAGAAAGTCTTCGGCGAGGTCGCCGATGGCGACGATGACCCGTGGAAAGCTCTCGAGCGCAAACGTCGCGCGGAGGAGCTGGAGAAGAAGCAGCAGCAGGGCGTCCCTGGTGTCAGCGATGTTGTCCAGGCCCCGCCTACCTTCACCGTTACCCCGCGTGAGAAGTTCAAGCCGGCGAAGGTGCTCGCTGGCGCTCGTGTTCGTGTCGAGGAGGTCCCCCGTGCGGCGGGCAGCGTGGCTCGTCGTGAGGCCCTTGGCGATGCGAGGCGTGATGTTATTGAATCTTATCGGCGTTTGCTGGGGGAGCGGCGGGTGTGATGGCGTGGGGTTAGGGGGAAGGGGGAGGCGGTGGTGTTCCTGTCTCTTTACTTACTTTTTTCCCGCAGGGTTTTTTTCCTTTCTCTTTCTGCATATTATGTACATACGTGTCTGTTCATTTGGCGACCGACAACTTAAGACCTCACCTAACTACTTTCCTTTCTTCCATGCAATCTTGTCTTTTCCCCTATTCCTCCTTCCTCCGACGCAGACATATATATGAAACTAAACGTCAACAATGGTCAAGGATATATAGAACCTGGGCCGGGGTCATGATATACATAATTGTATTCAAAAGCAATAACGCAACAAAATTCAGCAAACATGACGATCTCTCATTGTGTCAGAGAATAAGGGAACAACTTTGGCAAAAACTTCCATCGATCAGCCAATCAGATTCTAGCATTGGTGGTTTAGTGGTAAAATCTGCCGTTGCCATTGAGATGCCTCACTTCGAATCGGAGTGAGTGACGCCTCCACAGCTTCGGCAGGCCCCGGGTTCGATTCCCGGCCGATGCATCATCTTGGTTCTTCGAAGCCTGCGCTTCTTCTTTTGCTTCCGTGAGCTGCATCACTAAATGCGGCGACTCTCATTTTGCTTATTCGGTCCCGGGAACAGCACGATATGAGACTGCTTGGAAACGCAGGATGCCAAGAAATCAGAGGGGTCGGTAACTCAGTGGTAGAGTGTAGGATTGCAGTATTATCGCCTTACCAGCGGTGCAGCAGCTATCCCGAAGTCGCCAGTTCGATCCTGGCTCGGCCCTTGAGGAGTGTGACTAGCTGGTCTTCACCTTGCTGTTATACTTTTTGCATTTTTAACTGTCCCTCTCTCTTCCCTTCTTCTGGAAAGGAGGACAAAAGAACGGAGATTTTCTTTTGGTCTTTTGGAACTAGGGAACGACGTGGAGATGGCGAGGATGAGATGGATGCGTGCGGAAACGTCATAGGAAGCGAAGTAGCAAGAACACTTCGTTTCCTTCTTCTTCTTTTCTGCTGAGAATAGCCGGATCTGGGGAGATTCGGCCAAGGGATAAGCGTTCGCTCCGCGGAGGAGGACCGTTTTCGCAGACCATGCCGGCAATAGTAAACCCACTCCAGCAAGGACGACATATTTATACAGAGAAGAAGGCGAATAGAAGAGAAACCCATTGATCGGGGGTAAGAGGTGGAGATGGCCGAGATCTTAGGGATTCCAGGCTGTCGCACCAGCGCCTCATATGTCGTATCGCTTCGGATGCTGTACCGCCTCGGATGGAACAAGGAGAAGAAGTAGACGAAGTATAGTCTATACCGCTCAAGGCCGGAGCATCCTGGAAACGTTCGCATTGTATGCCCTGAATGGAAACTCTGTACATGCTGGAGGTAATCCGTCCGATAGGTAATACGGATGCTCTCTGCTTTCGCTCCTCCATCACCCGACTGTGGGGGATCCGCGGGGCTGTGCCTGACCCATTGCCTGGCCGGAACTTTATCGAGGCGACCTGACTCTCTCAATGGGTAGCGCACGATGGATGAGCTAGAAGACAGCACGAATGGCGTGGCATCCGTGAAGGTTCGAAACCTCACGCGACAGCGACTATAGGCAGTTGATTGTAGGAGGTAAATGGCTCCAAGTGTTGACAGGCGGAGAATAGCGATCAGCCCTGCTCGTCGCCTGCATACGTCACCGCGGACGGATGTGCCAGCAGGGGCCAAGTTTCTCTGGTTGCCGGGCGGGTTCTGCAGAGCGTCGGAACTTACGCGGCAATGCCCAGCCCTAGGTAGCCACCTCAGACGACGATCCCAAGTCCGGTTCCCGATGCCGAACTGTTCACCTCCACGTTTCCCATCCTCCGCATCCCTCGCCGACAGTCGCGAGACCGTTGAGAGTCCTGTTTCGAACACCTATTCATATAACCCCATCACCGACCTGCCGCGCGTGCAACCCCTCCGAACCGATGTGCGCTCGCCCGCCCGCTACGTCAACCTCCGAGGAACAATAGGCGACCGTGCAGGCGCAGCGAATCTTGGAGTTCCGCGCGCTCAGCTACACTACGATCAGAGCGACGGCCGAGCTGGAGCTGATACCCGCCGGTCCATTGTTCGCCGAACCCGCATCTGCGCGAGTTGAGGATGTCCGACGGTAGAGACGGCGAATCTGGCGTGCGAAAGCGGCATTCCTTACAGTACGACGCCAATGGCGATGAGACGTCTTCCGGCACTGTTGATCGAGCGGCATCATTCAGAACGGCAAACTCGAATCGGTGGTCCGTCGGAGATGCGATAGAACTAGCCGAGTCACAATCATCCGGAGTGGACCAAGACGAGATACATACTTCGCCGGTTGAGTCCGCTCCGCGTGTGCGCTTCTCCACAGATATCCCACGAAATGCGCCATCGAGGAACCCCAGTAGCGGCCCATGGGGAGGTCCACTTCACATGGCTCGAAGGCCTGGGTTGGCGGAACAGCGACCGGGGACACCAACCTTATCGATAGACACTGGAGTTGCGGCGGCCGCGGGGATCAGATCTGCTCCAGGACAGGGCACGACGCTGTCTCCTCCCTCTGCGGGCCCGGCCTCTGCGGGGGCGCGGCCCTCTGCTCTGTCTCCCGTAAGCAGGAACAGAGGATATTCATTGCGGAGTAGCTTGTTCCGGAAGACGATCGCGCAACAGGCGCAGAGCCCCAACGATGCCATTGAACGTGCCGATGGGCCTAGCTCTTCGTCGGGAGCTCCTCCGTCACGTCCAGAGACCAGCCACAGCAAGAAGTCTTCGGTGGGAGGTGATGCTACTGTCACCATCTCCCCGGCTGGGGTGTTTGAGGATATTGAGCTCCAATCCGTCTCTCACGATGCTAGCGTCAAAGAGACAAAAGGCGGATTCCGCGGCATATCCGCTTTGCCAAATTACGAGAACTGGATACTGGAACGAGCTCGCCACCACGCCCTCCTCAAGCAGGCCAAAACCGCCTGCCACAAGGCCAGAAAGCTGATTTTGCGGATGAACGAGATACCCCCTAGCAAAGATGGACGTCACATCGATCTGGATCCATCGCGGAAGAAGAACTTGACGGATGAGAGAACCAACAAACCCTATGTCAGCAACAGCATTCGTTCGAGCCGATATACAGCATGGAACTTCCTGCCTCGACAACTCTTTGCTCAATTTTCCAAGCTTGCGAACTTGTAAGTCTCATGCAGCGGCGTATCCTCGACAATGAGGCTGATTAGTGTAGCTATTTCTTGTGCGTTGCGATTTTACAAATGATACCCGGTCTCAGTACCACTGGAAGTGAGTCGCGATGTCCCCATCGCCACTGATGCATATTCTAATATTTCAAAAGCATATACCACCATCGTCCCGTTGTTGTTCTTCGTTAGCATTTCTATGGCAAAAGAGGGGTTCGATGACTTTCGTAGATATCGTCTGGACAAAGAGGAAAACAACAGGGAAGCCGAAGTCCTGCACGCTTACCAGCCGACTGACGCATCGCCATCCGGTGAGGACAGCGCATCGCCTTCATTGGGACCTCTCCACTGGGCGCCGGTGAAATGGAAGGATATCCGCGTGGGTGACGTTGTCAAGCTGGAACGGAATGACGCAGCGCCAGCGGATCTCCTTTTGCTCCACTCAAGTGGACCGAATGGGATCGCGTACGTAGAGACTATGGCGCTGGACGGCGAGACGAACCTCAAGAGCAAGCAAACCTCGCCCGTTCTCATTGATTCATGCAAGTCACCAGAGGCAATTGCTACCAGCCATGCGCACTTCGTTGTCGAGGATCCCAATCTTGACCTCTACAACTTCGAGGGTCGGGTCACCGTGGATGGGAAGACTGCGCCCTTAACCAATGCCGAGGTCATCTATCGCGGGAGTGTACTACGGAATACTCCTGAAGCCATTGGGATGGTCATCTACTCGGGAGAAGAGTGCAAAATCCGCATGAACGCGAACAAGAACCCTCGAATCAAAGCGCCGCAGCTACAGTCGCTGGTCAACAAGATCGTCGTCTTCATCGTTTTCTTCGTGATCGCGTTAGCCATCTTCAACACCGTTGCCTACCAGATCTGGTCCTCTAACGTCGAAAGCAAGATGTGGTACCTAGCCAACGCTGGTGTGGCCTTCTTCCCCATCCTAGCCTCCTTCATCATCATGTTTAACACCATGATCCCCCTCTCTCTTTACGTTTCCCTGGAAATCATCAAGCTTTTGCAGATCTACTTCCTCAACGACATCGACATGTACGACCCGGTCTCGGATACACCCTTCGAACCTCGCACGTCGACTATCAACGAGGAGCTTGGGCAGATTAGCTACATCTTCTCCGACAAGACAGGTACGCTCACGGACAACTCAATGAAGTTTCGCAAGATCAGCGTCGCAGGGACAGCGTGGTTACACGACCTGGACATCCAGAAAGCTGAGAAGCAGCGGCTGCTCCACAAGAAGCGCAACAAAGGCAAGAAGCCCGCGCGCAAGAGCCAGGCTTCCGTCACTGCCACGCTCAAGGACGAGGCCACCGAGATCGTCGAGGAGGAGATCCCGCTCGCTTCCACCGAGGACGCCGGACCCAGTCGCAGCGGCTTCCAGGCAAACTGGCAGTCCAGCGCGCGGCCGGGCAAGACACCGCAACTCCTGCACACGCTGGACATGATTCGGTACATCCAACGGAAACCGTACACCATCTTCGCGAAGAAGGCGCGGCTATTCATGCTCAGCCTCGCGCTGTGCCACACATGCTTGCCTGAGGTGGGGAAGGAGGGGAAGATCGACTTCCAGGCCTCGAGTCCGGACGAGTTGGCGCTTGTGCGGGGCGCGCAGGAGCTGGGCTTCCTGGTTCTCAATCGGGATGTCGGGAGCATCACGCTCCGGTTCAAGCCGACGGCGGAAGGGGAGGAGGTGGAGGAGGTGTATGAAGTGCTGGACGTGATCGAGTTCAGCAGCAAGCGAAAGCGCATGTCGGTGGTGGTACGCTTCCCAGACGGTCGGATCGCGGTGATTTGCAAAGGTGCGGACAGCGTGGTCATGCAACGCCTGAAGTATGCTGGACTGGCGAATCAGAAGGTGGTGGAGATTGAAAAGCGGGCAAATCGGAGGAAGAGTCTGGAGGCGCAGGAGGCCATGCGGAGAAGGAGTGAGGCGGTGGAGGGCCAGGGGAGGAAGAGCGGGGTGGCAAGTGCCCGACAAAGTATGAGTCTCATGGGGAGGGCGAGCATGGCGTTAACGGGGCGGGCAAGCGAGAGCGAGTCGGCCGGCGTTGCCGTCGGGAGGAGCAGTATCGGAGGTTTGGCTGGGAGGCTGAGTATGGGTGGACCGGGAGGTGGACGGAAACTGCAGCCGATCCGCGATGAGTTGGACAACTGGCTGACGGAGAGGGAGAGGGACGTGGACATGTCGTCGGTGGAAGAGAACAGCATCTACTATTCTCCGCGACCGTCGATGGCCGGGACTCACACGCCGCGCCAGTCGATGCAATTGGGCAACCGGCTATCCTTTGCGCCGAGCGAGGCCAGAAGCTCAATGCAGCTGGATGACATGGAAGATCTGGTCGATGAGAGTCTAGCGGTGGATGAACCGCTGGTGATTGAGCGGTGCTTCCAGCATATCAACGATTTCGCGACGGAAGGTCTGAGAACGCTGCTCTACGGGTATCGATTCCTGGACGAGCAGGAGTATCAAGCTTGGAAGAAGGTCTACCTTGACGCCACCACTAGTCTCGTCGACCGACAGAACCTGATCGAGAAGGCTGGCGAGCTGATCGAGCAAAACCTGGAGCTTGCCGGCGCGACTGCCATCGAGGACAAGCTGCAAGCTGGCGTGCCTGAGGCCATCGACAAGCTCCGCCGCGCCAACATCAAGATGTGGATGTTAACGGGTGACAAGCGTGAAACGGCCATCAACATCGGGTATTCCTGCCGCCTGGTCAAGGATTATTCTTCCGTCTACGTCGTGGATCATGAGACCGGAGAGGTCGAGAAGAGCATCGCGGCTGCGATTCTCGCAATCAACGAGGGCAAGGTCGCGCATTCGGTTGTAGTCGTGGATGGTCAAACGCTCTCCATGATCACTGACGACAAGACCCTGAACGCACTGTTCTTCGACCTGGTGGTCCTCGCGGATTCAGTCATCTGCTGCCGGGCCAGTCCGAGTCAGAAAGCTCAGTTGGTCAAGATGGTGCGGAAGAAGGTGAAGAAGAGCATTACTTTGGCCATCGGCGACGGAGCCAACGACATCGCCATGATTCAGGAGGCGCATGTGGGCATCGGCATCACCGGCAAGGAGGGCCTACAAGCCGCCAGAACGAGCGATTACTCGATCGCGCAATTCAGGTTCCTCACAAAGCTGCTCCTGGTTCACGGCCGATGGAACTACATCCGCATTTGCAAGTACACCGTTGGCACCTTCTGGAAGGAACTCCTCTTCTACCTGACACAAGCCACCTACCAGCGCTGGACCGGCTACACCGGCACCAGCCTGTACGAGTCTTGGAGTTTGAGTATGTTCAATACCCTCTTCACCTCCCTCGCCGTCATCTTTATGGGCGTGTTTGAAAAGGATCTGGCGGCCTCGACCCTCCTCGCGGTGCCGGAGCTCTACACCAAAGGCCAACGCAACGGCGGCTTCAACTTCAAGATCTACCTGGGCTGGATGATCATGGCGGCGTGCGAGGCGGAGATGCTGTACTTCACCATGTACGGCATTTACGGCAAGGCGACGTTCGAGTACGACAACGGGCTGTACGCGGTCGGGACGATCGTGTTCACGGCGTGCGTGGTGCTGATCAACCTGAAGATGCAGGTGATCGAGATGCACAACAAGTCGGTGACGGCGCTGGCCAGCCTGATCATCTCGATCGGCGGCTGGTTCCTGTGGCTGGTCATCCTGGCGGGCACGTACAGCGACAACGTCATCTACGACGTCAAGGGCGGCCTCTTCCACCGCTTCGGCACCAACGCGCTCTGGTGGCTCACCCTCGTGCTCGCGCTCGCCTCCGTGCTCGTGCTCGAGTTCGCCGTCGCCGCCGTCCGCGCCGCCTTCTTCTCCACCGACGTCGACGTCTTTCAGCAGCTGGAGAAGGATCCCCTGATCAAGCGAAGGTTCGAGGAGGCGGCCAGCGTGGAGCTGCAGGCCGGCTGGGATCGCGGCGGTAAGAAGAGTAGCCTCGAGCTTGAGCAGGAGGCTAGAGAGGGCGAGGTGCGGGAGCTGCTGGCGAATCGACCGGGGGACCTGGGGGAGCGCCGCAGTCGGAGTTATGTGGGGAAGAGCGGGGGTGGTGCGGGTGCGGGTGCGGCCGGCGACCGGACGCCGCGGCAGAGCGTCGAGATCCAGGAGATGTTGAGCCGCCGCTTCGGAAGCGTGAGGAGAGGCGAAGTTGTGTGAGGGTCGAAGGGGACGAAGGCTTCTTTGTTGTGGGGAACGCTGTGTGTGTATATACTTGATGATGACGACGCTGATGATCAACGGTAACGAATGGGGATGATGGGTCGATATCCATTCCTTTATTTAACTTCGCAATCTTTCAGAGGATATTTATTCCATAATTGGACAGTTCATTCCTATGGAGGCTTGTGGGTATTCATCACTCCATCTTGGGCTCTGTCTCGTTTTGCCTTCCATTCTCCAACATCTGCTTGCAAGGCTTCAGATGGTTTGGAGAATGTTCAGGCGAAGTGCAAGATCTAACAGCATCCCTCTCTTTCCCAACTCATGGCGCTGTGTCGAGGTAGCCTTGCCTTCCGCGGCAATAGGTGGGGATCGTGCCTCAGGCTTGAAACGGCGGGACGTCGTTCCGACAAGTCCGCAGCCGTAGCCGACGACATCGATCGAAGTAGCTCATGGCAGATTGTACCCTGCAACTACCCCACCACCCAACTCTTTGCAGAACGCCGCAGATTGTTATGATAAAGATATTGAAAGGACATTATGTACGGGCTTCCCAATGGAGAGCACAATCAAGGTTCTCTCGTAAAAGGTTGGATTCACTAGGCTATATATGATGACTTGACAGGAAAACCGCAACGACAAGAACATCACGAATACTGCTCCAACAACGCCCTCCCATAATCGCCTCGGTTCGGCAGCCGGTTCACAGTGTGGATGTGGCAGCGGGCCGGACTCGTATTGGTCAGGAAGACTACAGAGAAAAAGGCCGGTCAGCGGTCAGGCTCCTCTATGCGAGCAGCAGAGTCAGGTCAACTCACTTCCACAGTGGCAGTCGAACTCGAGGAAGGCGACGGGTGAGTGAATACGGTAGTAGAAGGGGTCCTGGTCGCCGCAGCCGCCGATCCAGGCGAAGTACGTCTCGGTGAGGTGGCTCTCGAAGTTGCGCGTGCGGTGCGCGAGCACCGGCTCTGGCAGGTACTCGTTGAAGGTCTTGTAGAGCTCGACGACCTGCTGCTGTGCCTCGGGCGGCATCAGCGAGACCGGGCATCCCTCTATCGTTGCGGGGTGGCCGTCGTTAGTATCATCTCCCCTCGCAACTCTTTCGACTGAGAGAATTCAACTCACCGTAAGGCACCACCCGGTTGTCCTGCCTCGCACCACCCAGATGGCGCTCGTCAAATGGGTTCCACCGGCCCTCGGGAAGATCCTCGCCACGCATGCTCTTGCTCAACGTCGCTTTCTCCTGCAGCTCGCGGGGCAAGCTCTGCATCAGCCGCAGGGCGCCCCACTCCTCATGCTCGAAGAGCTTCAAGCCGGCATACTCGCCCTCATCGACCTCATCCGGCTCCGCGCCCAAGAAGCAAGGACCCACCACCATCGTCCCACCCCTGACCACCGTTGTCAAGCACAGGTGATGGCCAAAGAAACTCCATCCCCACGGCTCCGTCTCGCTGGGCGTGCCAAAGAGGCGGAAATTGTAGCTCCGCTCGCCCAGCACCTTCTCACCTCCCACGAGCTTACCCAGAAACCCATTCGTCACGCAACACCCCCACACCTTCTCCCAGCCCTTCTCGCTCAGACTTGTCTTCAGCACCGCCCACACCGCCTCCACCACCTCCTCCCGCTCCTCGTCCAGACGGAGACCGCCCGGATTCACGTACAGCTCCGGGTTACTCCACAACCGCATCTCATCCACATCCTCCGGCCGCGTGGCCGTCGGCCAGCAGGTACGAGCACGCTCCGCATCCGTCATGCGCTCAATCAGCCGGTCAGCCGCCGCGACCATGCGCCCCACCGGCGCGCCCTCGTCCCGCCCGTAGCCGTACACACCCTCGCGCACGACGCCGTCGACGGTGAAGCCGCGCAGGGGCCGGTCCAGGCGCGCCCGCTCCAGCCGGCCGATCAGCCAGCCGGGCGCGGGGATCTGCCGCCGCGAGGCGCACCAGCTGCGCGCGTCGTGCGCCCCGATCCCGGCGATCTTGGGGTGGTCTCGTGGTGGGATGATCTCCCGGAAGGGCACGGTGGCGCTGGTGGAGGGCGCGTCCGGGTCGGTGGGCTGGAGGAAGCCGGAGTCTTTGGGTGGTTGCAATGGGTTGCTGATGGTGGAGGTTGGGTTCGCGCTGGCGGCGGCGGCGGGGAAGGAGGTGGAGGGCGGGTGCTGGGGGAGGGAGGTGCGTGCTGTTGCCATGGTTGGTGGTGTTGTGGGCTGGTGCTTGCTTTGCTTTGTTTCGTGCGCGGCGGCTCCTTGAACTGCGCGGAATGATTGTAAGTTGTGAAGAAGACGTGATACAGTCCCGATCCAGGACTATAACCACTACGCAGCAAACAGATCACACAAGCAAGTTCGCAGAGAGAGAAGGGTGAGTGAACAAGAACAAGCAGATCCGCCGAAACAACCAGAAAAAAAAAGGGAAGGGAGGCAGCAGCTCATTGGGAAGGAATATCTAATTACTTATATATCCATCCATACATACATCCCACATCACCTCTCTTCCTTTGCTCCTGACGATCCTCCCACCTCCCGCCTCACGCCTCCGCCTCACCGAACGCACGATCACCTCTTCTTCTCGGGAGCGCAGGACGGCATCCATGGGTTCCATAAGAAGGTGACGTTCACCCACACACTCTTCCCCACGGGGGAAAGGGGGGAAACGAGGTGTGCGGGTGGTGGTGAGGTGGGGTACCCCCGCTCGGCACGAGGGAGCGGGTACGGAAGCGTGGGGCGGGCGGTAACAGCAGCAGCAGCAGCAGCAGCAGCAGGAAAAGAATGTAGTGGAGGAATATCGACCCAAAGCCCGTCGTTGCCGGTTCCTGGTTCCGGGGTGGTGGTGGTGGTGGTCAGTAGTGGTGAGGTTGGTAATCGGTAGTCGGTAGTCGGAAACGGATGAGACCGGATGACGGATGAGGAGGACGGCAAATCCTAAGGCAACCCCGCAATTTGACACCCCGCACCCCCGCCCCCCAGCGGCCCTCCCGGGTCCACCCTAAGTTTTGACTTATCCTTTCCCTATGATATACTGTATATACAGTATATATTATTGTATCATTGACCTATCGACGTGCGTGGATTACTTCCAGCCGGTCGGAAATCTCGACGGGCGACGGAAGGGCTAAATCCGATTTCCATCACTTCCCACACCTCCACCCGCCCCTTTATATAAACTAACCTACGCAGCGGGAAAGCAAAGCATAGTAAAGTGAATGCAGGTCAATGGCTATGAAATATTATATAAACGAACGAGTAGATGAGTAGGTGACGTTGCATCCGCCTTACCCGTAGAGTGGGAAAGGGAGGGGGAGGAGGAGGTATAGCTAATTGCTCATGCGGATGAGCAAATGAAAGGGGAAGGCACAGAGGATGGATAAGAGACCATGGACCATAGACCGTCGAACGGTAGAGAGCGACCCGATCAATCGATGCAGAAATACACAATATACATTTTACCATACATGTATACATGAACAACCGCATCCCCAAGATGGAAAGCCTCCCAAGGTCCGATTCCTAGGGAAAATCAACCTTCCAAAATCCACCCATCCTGCCCAACCCAACCAAGCCCAACCGGCGGACCTCTCTCTCTCTCGCTTCGCCTTACCCCAAGTAAAATCAGGGAAAACAGCGAGAGAAGAAAAACAAGGAAGAAAAGAGGACCGACATCAAGGTAGAGAAACCCTAGCCCTTTTCTTTCTTTCCGCAAAGAAGAAAGGGTAAAAGAGAAGAAGAAGAACAGAAGAAGATGCGGTAACCCAACAAACAACCCATTCCAAAACTGAGAAACCTCATGCCGAAGCCCGCCACATCGTCCCTGGCATTCCCTTTTTTCTCTTCTGCGCAAAAAAGCAGGATATGGTTTTCTTCCAATGGACAACGAAAAAGTGAAAAAATCATGGTCGTTGCTCCGTCCCGGAAGAGTGGAGGACAAGAAGCATGGCCAACCAACCAAGCTCAAGAGGGAAGAGGAATCACCACCAAATCCCCGCCCTCAGATAGACCGTGACCAGTCTACCCCAACCACAATCCCACCAACCCCTCCATCTCCCCCGCCAACCCCCAACAGCGCTTGAGTCCACCAAGCAAGCCGCGCACACCACTCACTTCGTACCGGAGATTCCGGCGCTCCATGCCGACGCTTCCAGCACCAGCAGCACTAGCAGCGGCAGCAGAAGCAGAAGCAGAAGCAGAAGCGGCACGCGAAGTGCCACCACCGCCACCGCCCTCCTTGCCTCCCGCCGCCGCACCCAACAGGAAAGCCAGCGTGCCGCGAATCTCGCGACTCTCGGTGGCGTTGCGCAAATGTGGGCTGGCCTCGCCCTCAGGCTGGAGCACGGTCGGCCAGTCGACGGTGCGGGGGATGGCTATGCTGGGCGACGACGACGACGACGCGGACGCGGACGCTGGCGCCTGGTGGTGGAGCGCGAAGGCGGCGTAGACGGTCGCGGCGGCGAAGAGGGCGGCGGGCAGGTGGGGTGCGTGCGAGCGCGAGAGCGGTAGGGAGGCAGTGTGGGTGTGGATGGCGACTGCGTGGAGGAGGGCGCAGCGGGCGGGGAGGGTGGTGAGGGTGGTGCGGAGGAGCGTGGCGGGTGCGGGCGGTAGCGGGTGAGAGGAGCGCGGCGGGGCGGCGGCGGGGCGCAGCGGTAGGCCGCGGAGGATGTGTTGCGGGGCGTCCTGGGCGAGGCTGAGGGTCTGGCAGAGGGAGGCGGAGGAGAGGGCGGCGTCGAGACAGATGTTGTGCCAGCGGATGAGGGCTTCGGCTTTGGTGGTGGGGGAGAAGTGGCGGTAGCGGACGATGTGCTCGTATAGCCGGACGAGCGCGCGGGAGATGTCCTGTTTCTGCTCGTGCGCGATCGCCGTGTGGATGACTTCGACATCCTCCACGACGAGAGCTTGGAATCCTTCGAGGACGACGCGGAGACTGAACTCGGAGTAGATGGGGAGCTGAGGCGCGATGGTCGGCGACGAAAACGTGCTCTTGAAGATCTCTTGAAAGCTGTATTGCGGGTTCGAGTCCTTCCTCACCAGCTCCGCCCACTCTCGCGCCCCGGCAGCCTCGAAGATCGCGTCCGTGTACGGGACAGGCAGGGGGTTCAGGTTGTGTCGATTACGGGGCGAGTCGCCGGAGAATTGCGTGAGTTGCCCGTCGATGATGTAGTTTGCCAGCAACGCTCTCAGCTGGACTTCCCTGGCCATCGCTGCTCGCCATAGCCGGTCCAAGTCGTCTGCTGAGATCTTGGATGGGATGGTCCGGGGCCGGTCGTTGACGAACAATAATCTGCAAAATCGCGCTACGGAACAAATCATATCATGGTCCGTTCGAGCCGTGAGCCGTATGCTCCCATCCTGTTCTACATGAGCGCTGGCCGGTCAAGCGGGTAGTATCACGTACCTTTGAGAGCATGGCGTAAATCTGCCCCAAGACCGCCGCCAGCACGACTTCGATATCTTGATTCGGGGCGTCGGGCTTCCCCTGAACAATGAGGTTTTCGAGCTGGATCCGCAATCAGTATAGACCCTCGAATGTCGTGAGCCGTGCGCTTACCGCAGTGATGGTCGCAGTGTGCGCAAGTTGCCAAAGACGTTCGCCCTACCATCGCAATCAGTACCGTGTCCTACCCCACAGATGGCCAAAGGAGCCAAGGATCCCACGTCCAATGAGACGTGGAATCAGGGGGGTTGAGAATGGCGACACTCCCGGCAGGTCGCCGCGTGCTTAACTGACATGCTCACCTTCACAAGCGCAGCGGCCGAGCCCATGAAGAGCGAGCCGATGGCAATGGCATTCAGTCTGACCAAGTTGTCACACTCGGCCGAGATGAAGGTCGGTAGATGCAGGATGGGAAAGACGGGGTTGAATTGGGAGAAGAACATGTGCAGCGCCTCGTCGAGGAATGAGGGGTCGATCTCGGTCAAGTCATGGCGATCCGCAAAGCTCATCGAGACGTCGGCGACCGGCTGACTCGGCGGCCGGTAAAACATCTCCCCCACATCTTCCGAACGCGGCGGCGCAGTCGATCCATCGCGATCGAGGACGCTGGAACGCGCGGACCGCACGAATGGCTGCATCTCTTCCGGCTCCGGCTCCGACTCCTTCCGCAGCGGCGGCGGCGGGACGACGTCGACGTCCATGCGCTCCAACGACGCCGACTCGCGCCGGTCCTCGGTGGCCTCGGTCGACTCGGTCTGCGGATCCGGATCCGGGTCCGGGTCCGGGCTGCGATCCTCGAAGATGCGACTGCGGGAGGCGTAGGAGTTGGAGATGGACAGGATCTGCTGAACCTTGTCCGCCTTCGCGCCGCCGCCACCGCCGCTCCGTCGGCCGCCATCTCGGCGAGGCGCGGGCGAATTCGGCTTGCTGGAGGTTACGTCGGACGCCGCGGCCGCCAGGCTTCGGCGCGCGTGGACCTTGAGATGGCGGGTGAGGACGTCTTGGCGGGCGAACTTGCGGCCGCATTCCCTGCAGGTGAACGGTTTGAGGCCCAAATCTTTTCAAGGGCGGAGAGAGAGACAGAGAGAGGCTGCTTAGTACACGGATCCACAGAGGGGGGGGAAGTCAACGGGCGTGGGGCGCGGGAATGCTCACGGGAGCGCTCATGTCGCTGGGCACAGGAAGGTCAGTTAGAAGGCTGGATGTGTGCGGCGGGGGGATCACGGAATACACACGCGAAGATGCTCGGCTTTTGCGTAGGTCTTGTGGCACTGTGGGCAGATGTGGACTTGCTTCTGTCCCGGTCGGGGTTCCTCGGTCTGCAGCCGTCGCAGCAGCTCGGCGTCAAGGCCACCGGCAGCAGGCTGCTCAGGCTGTTCGTCGTCGGTGGCCGCTCTCTTCTCATCATCCATGCTTGGAGATGGACGGAGGGGGCGTCGGGCGGTGGTGAGGACAACCGAGGTGGGCGGACATGTGGGATGAGAGGAGGAGAAGAGAGAGGGAGAGAGGGGGGGGAAGGAAGGAGGGAGATGGGGACGGTGGGGAAAGCGGTGGGAAAAAAAGAGGTGGACGGGGTGCGGGCGCAACGATTAAGCGGGGAATGGGAGTGGGGGAAGCGGCCGTCCGGGCGCCCTTGCAGCCCACACCAATCGGCATCCACGCATTTCGAGTGGGGTGGGGAGCAGCCGGGCCATTCATTCCCCCACCACCACCATGGATATCAGCACACGACGAACGATGAAGCAGAAGAAAATGACGGTGGGGGGGGGGGGG